>CAWUFW010006931.1:12500-745000 GCA_963921515.1 Calotriton arnoldi | reverse complement strand
CCCGGGGTGCGGGATCCCCGCATCCTGCAAGCCAGCCGATGATCCAGGGGTCCCATTGGGGCCCGGGAAGCCTCTGCCCGGCCTGGCTAGGGTTCGGAAGCTGTGACCGGGCCCGGGGCTTGTGCTCTGTCTGGCGGGCCCCGGGGTGTTGGAGCCCCCCGTCCTGGAAGCCAGCCCAGGGTCCGGGCGCTGGTGTCAGGGGTCCACCAGGGCCCGGGGAGGCTCTCCCCGGCCTGGCTAGGGTTCAGAAGCTGGGACCGGGCCTGCGGCTCGTGCTGCATCACAGGGTCCCAGGCTGCGGGAGCCCCCCGTCCTGGAAGCCAGCCCAGGGTCCGGGCGCTGGTGTCGGGGGTCCACCGGGGCCCGGGGAGGCTCTTCCCGCCCTGGCTAGGGTTCAGAAGCTGGGACCGGGCCCGGGGCTCGTGCTGCATCCCAGGGTCCCAGGCTGCGGGAGCCCCCCATCCTGGAAGCCAGCCCAGGGTCCGGGCGCTGGTGTCGGGGTCCACCGGGGCCCGGGGAGGCTCTCCCGGCCTGGCTAGGGTTCGGAAGCTGGGACCGGGCCCGGGGCTCGTGCTGCATCCCAGGGTCCCAGGCTGCGGGAGCCCCCGTCCTGGAAACCAGCGCAGGGTCCGGGCGCTGGGGAAGGGTGTCCACCGGGGCCCAGGGAGGCTCTCCCCGGCCTGGCTAGGGTTCGGAAGCTGGGACCGGGCCCGGGGCTCGTGCTCCGTCCGGCAGGCCCCGGGGTGTGGGAGCCCCCCGTCCTGCAAGCCAGCCGAGGGTCCGGGCGCTGGGGATGGGGGTCCACCGGGGCCCGGGGAGGCTCTCCCCGGCCTGGCTGCTTTCAGAAGCAGGGACCGGGCCGGGGAGCAGGGGTGGCTGGCTTTATCCGCTACGCTGGCGGAGCGGAGTTTTCTGCCCACCCCTAATGGTATAGGGACGCTTGGGAAATTTCTATTGAAAACAGACAGTATAGGGGTTCCCGCTATGAAATCTGAGAGCACAAACATTTGCTAAATAAAGGGTTACAGTCGAGCAGACGAATGAGGAAGGGAAAGGGTACCTGTGGCAATAGGTTGGAAGGGTCATAGAGAATAATCATGGCATGCAAATTGGCAGCAGTGCATGTATTGGCAGTGTCTGTAGAGAGTTTGGTGTGCTCTTCAAATTATCTGTCCTCCTTATGTGTGGTATGATCCATAGAGGAAAGGCCAGAACCTTCCTGTTAGGAAGAACATGTATTCATGATTTAAAGAAGTGAAGTCTGGGTGTGCTGAGAGGGCCTGTACAGAGCGAAAAGTGCCTGTATGCCCGAGCAATGTGCATCCAACCGGTCACTTGAGAATGAACAGTGACAGAAGCAGCAGGGTTACTGACGGAATGTAAATGGAAGGCACATAGGGTGGGTGTTTGTCTTCACTCAAAGGATTTAAGCGTGGTTGGCGCACTAGCAAAGCTGGGTACCAGGAGAAAACATTTGAGGGTTAATGAGATGGTGGTATCCAGAGGTCAAATAAGGTGTCAGAGACACAGAGGTATGAGGATGCTGGTCCCACAGTGAGGGGTGCCTAAAAAGTCCTTGCTAGCGATTTCTGTCCAACCGTGACCAAATGTTGTGCAGCCTGGCTCCCTCTGTAACTTTTCCCCAGTATCTCTCTATCCTGCAGATGAATGACGCAAGCTTCACAATGTTTTTCTTGGCCTCATAACCCCAAAGGAGTGCCTGACATTTCTGGCTTAAGGATACTCCCAAAGGGTGCCCTACTGACATTCTCTGAAAAACCTCACTAACCATGCATATTTATGCACCAAACATGGCAAATCCTTACACCTGCAAAGCATCATATCGCACTTGTCAGCTTTGAAGTGGTGTAAGTATTTTTATTTGAGATTAATATTCATCTCTGCTTCCTCTCCCATCTGAGGACTATGAAGCTGCTGTTCGTCTCTCACACGTCCCTTAAAAGAGACAAGTGACACACTCACTCAATCACCCAGCAAACATGTATGCTCTGGCACTTTCATCTTGCTGTTTACCTCCCAAACATTCCCCTTTTCCACAAATACAGGCCAGCCATTCCTCATTACTCATTCATCTCAGTCCTCCACTCCATATGCCCTGCAAGACCAATATGAACAAGAGCTATGTCAGCAAGCAGAAGAAAAGCCTTGGTGTGCTCTTATTTTCATACTGCTGCCCTCTAGTAATGCTACATAGCAATTGCAGCATAATAATTGGACTGAAAAGAGGGCTGTCCTATGCAAATAATGTCCTCCCATGCTTACTTTCTTCTGAGACGGTGGACAGCTTGCGCTGTGATACATCCTCCAACATATGCTCTTCAGCCGAATTCAAAAGCAGCCTATCTTCAGCTAAGGATTTTGCCACTCAAAGGTTGCACATGGGGACATCACCCTCATTTAGCAGGGTCCCAAATTGCCTGCAGTCATCCTTTATACAGAACATGGGCGTTCGAGGGCGTTCTTCAAAGTATGGAAGGGGGTGTTTAAAGCCCCAGCCCAGCCCAGCCCAGCCCAGCCCAGCCCAGCCCAATGCTGTACTGTGAGGCTCCATCCCTTCACCTGCTGCAGCAGGCATGATTCAGACCTGCTTAAGCAAAGGCCTGACTCTGCCCTTGTCTGCCTCTTGAAGAAAACAACTTTTCTAGCTTCTTATTGGACCTAATAAAGGAAGTTTCACTTGCCACAAACTTTACCCATCATTTCATTAGCCATAGCTCATACTGCAGCTTTATTCATAGCCAACCTCACAGGCACCAAACCCCTGATTTCAGAGATTGGCTCACACCAAAATGAACAAGCATTTGCAATGCAATAGGTCTCGCATTAGTAAAGTTTAAAGTTGTTGGTATTGTAAATGGCATTGTATTTTATCTATTTGTTTTTAAAAGCGTCTGTGGTGCATTATTTATCCTAGTTTTATGTAGCACTATGTTCTAACAATAGGTCTTGTTTTTGGGATTGTATAAGTATTTAGTAATGAGTGGTGCTCTAGTGGTATTGAGTGATGCAGTGGTGGTATGAAGGATGCTGTGTTGGTGCTGAATGACATCTGTGTGTCGCTTAAGGGGCCTATCATAGGTGCATTGTGAGAGGTGTGTGCGGATTCATGCTGTATTGTTGCTGAGTGATGCTGTGCTGGTGATGAGTGTTGCTGTGGTGATGCTGTTGAATAATGTGGTGTGTGGTGCAGAATGACGTGTGTGCATCTTAAGGGGCATATCATAGGTGCAGTGGAAGAGGTGTGTGCGGAATAATGCTGATTTTTTTTGACTGATGCTCTGCTAGTATTCAATGCGGCTGTAGTGGTGCTGACTGAAGCTGTGGTGGTTTGGTTTGACACTGTGCTGTGCTGAGTGATGCTCTAGTAGTATTGAGTGATGCAGAGGTGGTATGAATGATGCTGTGTTGGTGCCGAATGACAACTGTGTGCAGCTTAAGGGGCAAATCATGGGTGCAGTGGGATAGATGTGTGCGTATTAATGCAGTATTGGTGCGGACTGATGCTGTGCTAGTGATGAGTGATGCTGTAGTGGTGCTGACTGATGCTGTGGTGATGCTGTTTAATAATGTGGTGTGTGGGGCAGAATGACATTTGTGTGCATCTTAAGGGGCATATCATAGGTGCAGTGGGAGAGGTGTGTGGGGAATAATGCAGTATTGGTGCTGACTGATGCTGTGCTGGTGATCAATGATGCTGTAGTGGTGCTGACTGATGCTATGGTGTTGCTGTTTGATGCTGTGGTGTGCTGAGTGGTGCTCTAGTGGTATTGAGTGATGCAGTGGTGGTATGAATGATGCTGTGTTGGTGCTGAATGACAACTGTGTGCAGCTTAAGAGGCATATCATAGGTGCAGTGGGATAGATGTGTGCGTATTAATGCAGTATTGGTGCAGACTGATGCTGTGCTAGTGATGAGTGATGCTGTAGTGGTGCTGACTGTTGCTGTGGTGATGCTGTTTAATAATGTGGTGTGTGGGGCATAATGACATCTGTGTGCATCTTAAGGGGCATAAATTAGAGAAAGGGTGTACAGAGAGAAAAATGGTGGAGGCAAAGAGGATAGAGGAAGAACTAAAATAGTGTGGATAGAGAGAATTGGTGTAAAAATGTGTACCTAAAAGAAAGGGTGTAGCAAGAAAGGAAAGAGCCTAATTTAGAGAGTGTTTTAAATTAGAAAGAAAATGTGTACATATTTAAAAGTGTTGAGCGGGATACAGAGATAGAAAGAAGGGGAAAGGGAGTGCCTCTGTACATCTCCAGCCTCTGAACTGTACCTTTAATCACTCGAAAGCATTTACGAATTTATCAATGTACGTGCAAACACTACACCACTCCGATTGATGCAAGACCACATGACATCAGACCACAACTCCTACAGCCAGAAATGACTAGCTGTTACTAGACCGCACTCCTTGTGGCATCAGGCGACAGCCCTGCTAAGCCACACAGCCAAACGCCACACCAACATCCTCTCACTCAACAACATCCCTAGCAACTAAACACCTCATGGCAATGAGACGAAAAACAACTAAACACATTTTCAAATCAAGCACTCTGCCTGGTGTTTTTAATATATTCCGCAAAAGTTAAAGTCATATTTATGATGGGAATTTGGAGGCGTTTGTGTTGTGTGCGAAGAGGCCGAAGAATGTGCTCAGATAAGGCCTAAGTCCTCACACAAGCATTCCTTATATACCAAAGCTGTGACGCCGCGCCGGCCCTTTCATGGGATGCTGGTTAAGGTGGATGGCGGACCGCGGCGGCAGTCAAGTGGTGTAATGTTGCGCGCTGCCCCCTCGCCCAGCACCCCCCTACTCTGATCAGTGCTAGTTACAGAACTCTCCATAATACTTGTTTTTGGTTTCAAAGGCACGAGTTAACCTAAAGGGGTGACAGAGAAAGAAATCCCATTAAATTCTAAAAAATCCTTAAAGAAAAGTTATTTAAGATAAAGAAATCCAAAGAAATTGTATGAAGGAGTTATTTAAGAAATGCGAGACTCAGAGAGATCGGAGAGATAGGAGTTTAAAATCATTAACGAAATAAATCCGAAAAAGCATCTCCCAAACAGGCAGTTTAAGATAGTATTCTTTTAAAAGTACAGGCATGTTCTGGTTTGTTTGGAATGTTTGGAGTTAAGCGTAAACTGAATTGGCTAAGAGGGGAAACATCAATTAAGGAGGATGTCTCTGTGTGAGTTGTGCTCTACTGGCGCCTCGGGCCTGTTTACTGCTAACACGTGGAAATTCAAAGCCATTAATCAAGCAGGATGGCTCTGTCTGGCTTGTGCCCCAGTGGCGCCTCTTGTCTGGGAGGGGGTAGTGCGAGCAGAGGAGCAGGATTCACAGCGATATAAAACAAACGATAATGAAGCTGACGAAAAGGGAGGGGGAGAAGGGAGGGGGGAGTGCGAGCAGAGGAGCCTGATTAAAGACAAACGAAAAAAAAATGCTTTGGATTTAATGTTTTAGGTTTCTGTTTCAAACTAACGTAGTTCACGCGTAATAAAAATGTCTGTATGAAGAGTGAGAACATGTATGGAGGCGCTTTGTTTTCGAAAAAAAAGGGTCTGTTTTTATGCCAATGCTAGAGCAAATCATTCAAACAATGCATCCATTATTTTCCTTTCCGCGTACTTCATGTCATGCATTACGTTTTTCAAGAAATCTCAATAGGACAATGGCAGCAATGTAAATTATTATTTCCGTTTTTAAGTTAACAGAAGCTGAGCCTCACAAACGCTGTACACAGAATACATTTTTTTCATATTAAATGAAACGTCGTTGTGGCTGAGCTGAAGAAATGCCAGGATATTCTCCTGAGTTCAGCTGGTCTGTATTCATGGGCACAGCGCTCAAATCCTTCAAACAATGCATCCATTATTTTCCTTTCCGCGTGCTTCATGTCATGCATTACGTTTTTCAAGAAATCTCATTAGGACAATGGCAGCAATGCAAATGATTATTTTCGTTTTTAAGTTAACAGAAGCTGAGCCTCACAAGCGCTGTACACAGAATACATTTTTTACATATGAAATGAAACGTCATTGTGGCTGAGCTGAAGAAATGCCAGGATATTCTCCTGAGTTCAGCTGGTCTGTATTCATGGGCACAGCGCTCACTTCTCGAGCTCCCGCAGCCCCTGCTTTCATTGGCCTTGCCGCTGGCATGCTTTTTTATTATCAGCATGGCACAGCACGAGAGGCCCTGTTGAAATATACAAGCAGAAGGGTTGAGATCGGCCAGCCCTCCAGCTGCCTCCCACTACAGGTATAAGACGAACGAAAATGAAGAAGGGAGGGGGGAGTGCGAGCAGAGGAGCCTGATTAAAGACAAACGAAAAAAAACATTCCCCCTTTTCCACAAATACAGGCCAGCCATTCCTCATTATTCATTCACTCAGTCATCTCAGTCCTCCACTCCATATGCCCTGCAAGACCAACATGAACAAGAGCTATGTCAGCAAGCAGAAGAAAAGCCTTGGTGTGCTCTTATTTTCATACTGCTGCCCTCTAGTAACGCTACATGGCAATTGCAGCATAATAATTGGACTGAAAAGAGGGCTGTCCTATGCAAATAATGTCCTCCCATGCTTACTTTCTTCTGAGACGGTGGACGGCATGCGCTGTGATACATCCTCCAACATATGCTCTTCAGCCGAATTCAAAAGCAGCCTATCTTCAGCTAAGGATTTTGCCACTCGAAGGTTGCACATGGGGACATCACCCTCATTTAGCAGGGTCCCAAATTGGCTGCAGTCATCCTTTATACAGAACATGGGCGTTCGAGGGTGTTCTTCAAAGGATGGAAGGAGGTGTTTAAAGCCCCAGCCCAGCCCAGCCCAGCCCAGCCCAACCCAACCCAACCCAACCCAACCCAACCCATCCCAGCCCAGCCCAGCCCAGCCCAGCCCAGCGCAACCCAGCCCCATGCTGTACTGTGATGCTCCATCCCTTCACCTGCTGCAGCAGGCATGATTCAGACCTGCTTAAGCAAAGGCCTGACTCTGCCCTTGTCTGCCTCTTGAAGAAAACAACTTTTCTAGCTTCTTATTGGAACTAATAAAGGAAGTTTAACTTGCCTCAACCTTTACCCATCATTTCATTAGCCATAGCTCATACTGCAGCTTTATTCATAGCCAACCTCACAGGCACCAAACCCCTGATTTCAGAGATTGGCTCACACCAAAATGAAAAATCACCACCATCCAACCTTCAGTGTAGCACCTTCCTCGCATTCTTGTGCTCAGTTATAAGCCAGAGGCCACATTTGCGCGCTACAATACACCGAATTTCAAGGACAAAGAATGAATACATTGATAAAGGAAGATAAGGCTTTGTCTCTATTGCACCTACTTGAGAAAAAGGGGGGTTGGTAGAAGGTCATGAGGGGAAAGATTTGTCATTTTGGGGCGCACAAAACTAAATAGAGGGGCAACTTTTCTCTTCTGTTTTTCCAAGTGGAAATAAACTTAGGAAATGAAAATAAAAATACTAAATGAACATTTACCACCTTGGCATACTTTGAAAGCATTGGCAGGATTCGAACCGTTGTCTTGTAGGAACCTGTGCCATCAGAGGCACAAGACTTACCATTGAGCTATAGCCCCTTGGTATTCTAGACCCTTGCAGTAGTAACTATAAGCAACATACAGGCCCTGGTGTCATTGCCTGTGGATTCCATTAAACATGAAAAGGATGACCATGATATAGGGACGATTTGATAAGATACTAAAAGGGAAGCCAGTGTGGTCCAGTGGGTAAGTTCCTGACTTCCACCCAGACAACCAGGGTTCAAATCCCGGGATCGGCACCAGGTGATGGGTGATGGCGCAGCAGAGGTAAGTTGGAGATGGACAAGCCAGGTAAGAAAAATGTGTGTGTGTGTGTGTTAGAGAGGAGTCATGCCTGGTGATTGCAGCATGGTTGGGAAGTAGCATGGGTTTGGTGGGAGCAAGGGGTGGGATCAGTGACAGGTGAAAAAAAGGGAACAGGTGTTAATTGGAGTGGTGGGTGGGCTCAGGGGATAGGTATAGAGGGAGTGCAAGGGTAGGTGGGTGAGATATCAGAGACAAAGAAGGGGGTCAGGGAAAAGGAAACTGGGGGAGAGCAGAGTGGGGCCTGATGTGGACACTTCTGCAGTGGTTCCCTAGCCCACATGAGGGGAACCCCAATTTTTTTTACTGCTCCCCCGCTACACTATCACTATCTAATTTGGGGGTGTGGCAGTCGAATTTCTGGGAGCAGTATTAAAAGGGGTTTGGGGGTACATTATGAAGGGTGATGGGGGCACAGAATGACATGCCTTCTGGGTAATCTTGGGGTGGCTACCCATAGTTATTATTGCTCCTCTCCTCCATTGTGGGGTGCACCACAAAAGGATAGGGCAACAGGGGGGGGGTGGCTAGGGGGAAAACAGGTTTGTGACAGTTTCTATTACCAACCACAAGGGGGCACCATACAATCCTTCTGCGGTTATGGTATTGAAAGGTACAACAAGGAGAATGTGGGGGTATTTTTGCCTGCAGGGCTCCTCAAGATTTTACTGCCACCCTTCCCCTCCGCGCGGCATGGTATAGGGACGCTTGGGAAATTTCTACTGGAAACAGACAGTATAGGGATTACTGCTACGAAATTTGAGAGCACAAGCATTTGCTAAATAAAGGGTTACAGTGGTGCAGACGAATGAGGAAGGGAAAGGGTACCTGTGGCAAGTGGTTGGAAGGGTCATAGAGAATAATCATGGCATGCAAATAGGCAGCAGTGCATGTATAGGCAGTGTCTGTAGAGAGTTTGGTGTGCTCTTCAAATTATTTGTCCTCCTTATGTGTGTGATGATCAATAGAGGGTAGGCCAGAACCTTCCTGTTAGGCAGAACACGTATTCATGATTTAAAGAAGTGTAGTCTGGGTGTGCTGAGAGGGGCTGTACAGAGCTGCAAGTGCCTGTATACCCAAGCAATGTGCATCCAACCGGTCACTTGACACTGAACACTGACAGAAGCAGCTGGGTTACTGACGGAACGTAAATGGAGGGCACATAGGAAGGGTGTTTGTCTTCACTCAAAGGATTGAAACGTGGTTGGTGCACTAGCAAAGCTGGGGTACCAGGAGAAAACATTTGAGGGTTAATGAGATGGTGGTTTCCAGAGGTCAAAAAAGGTGTCAGAGACACAGAGGTATGAGGATGCTGGTCCCAGAGTGAGGGGTGGTCAAAAGTCCCTGCTAACGATTTCTGTCCAACCATGACCAAATGTTGTGCAGCCTGGCTCCCTCTGTAACTTTTCCCCAGTATCTCTCTTTCCTGCAGATGAATGACGCAAGCTTCCCAAAGTTTTTCTTGGCCTCATAACCCTAAAGGAGTGCCTGACATTTCTGGCTTAAGGATACTCCCAAAGGGTGCGCTACTGACATTCTCTGAAAAACCTCACTAACCATGCATATTTATGCACCAAACATGGCAAATCCTTACACCTGCAAAGCATCGTATCGCACTTGTCAGCTTTGAAGTGGTGTAAGTGTTTTTATTTGAGGGAAATATTCATCTCTGCTTCCTCTCATATCTGAGGACTATGAAGCTGCTGTTCCTCTCTCACACGTCCCTTCAAAGAGACAAGTGACACATTCACTCAATCACCCAGCAAACATGTATGCTCTGGAACTTTCATCTTGCTGTTTACCTTCCAAACATTCCCCCTTTTCCACAAATACAGGCCAGCCATTCCTCATTACTCATTCACTCAGTCATTTCAGTCCTCCACTCCATATGCCCTGCAAGACCAACATGAACAAGAGGTATGTCAGCAAGCAGAAGAAAAGCCTTGGTGTGCTCTTATTTTCATACTGCTGCCCTCTAGTAACACTACATGGCAATTGCAGCATAATAATTGGACTGAAAAGAGGGCAGTCCTATGCAAATAATGTCCTCCCATGCTTACTTACTTCTGAGACGGTGGACGGCTTGCGCTGTGATACATCCTCCAACATATGCTCTTCAGCCAAATTCAAAAGCAGCCTATCTTATTTATTTTTTTTAATTTGTTTATTGAAAGCTTGCGTTACAGTACAAACATTCCACATGCGAGCCAACAGCTCCGCTTTAGAGGAATCCATGCAAGCAATTTAGAATACACAATGTGCCAACGAGTATATGAAGCAAATATATGGCAGTCATCGCTTATAACATAGAAAATAACCCCTTTCCACCCAACTCCCTCCCCCTGGCACTACCACAAATATGACCTACATGAACAAAGCGTCATCTCTTCCTAGAGGTACACATGTGTAGGGGCACAATTGATGTGAGTCTAATAGCATCAGGCATCTTCAGAATATAAGTGCAAATACGTGGCACGTTACAAATCAGGATGACTCAGGAGGTATAATGTCAGCGGGGCCCAAAAGTCTTTGGGTCGGGATGATTCCGGCAGTTCTTCCGCATATACTTCCAATTGCTCCCGACAATAAACCATATCCCTGATCCACTTCCGGATTGTGGGCAATCCCCTTGCACCCCAGCATATCGCCACAGCTCGTTTGGCCATTAGTGTCGCCACAGCAACTAACCTCCTATTGCAAGGTTTTAAAGATGTCACATTACCCAGCAGGCATAACTCAGGCGTACACCTCACCTGTTCAAGCACAACATCCGTCAGCACGCCCACAACTTTGGTCCAAAAGACAGCTATTCCCGTGCACAGCCAGGAGAGGTGTAAGAAGTCAGCGTCCGGCTGTCCGCACCGCACACAACAAGCCGAATCGCGTAACCCAAATTTTCGCAATTGCGTGGGGGTATAATAGAGCTGATGCAAAAACTTAAAGTGAATGATGCGAAGGTTGCAGTTAGCGGTAAGCTGCCCAGTCAGCCTGCAACAGAATCGCCAATGATCTGCACATAGCGCTCCCCCAGCACCTCATTCCACCTAGTGTGTGAGGGGTGATCCTCCACCTCCCTCTCTTGGAGGGACGCAGAATATATTTTAGTGATTAGGCCCCTACGGTCCTCTCCAGCAAGCAACGCCTGCAGTGCTCGTAATGGTTGCGGCTCCGCTGGGTAATCAGGGTAGACATCCTTGACTGCCTGTCGGACCCTCACATACATGAAACCCAGCATAAAGCTATGGGTCCCCCCCGCCTGCACGTCTGGCAGTGAGCGGAACTGGCCCTGTTTGTATAGGTCTCCCATCTGCGTAATCCCGACCATTTGCAGTGTGTGCAGCGCGGAACGTTCTTGCACCGCTGATATGCCAGGGTGCGCCGCCAACGGTAAGTTAGGGGCATAGAGATAAGACAGACGTGCCCTTCTAGCCAATGCCTGCCAAGCCCAGGCAGTACACTTCACCGGTTGAATTTCCGTCCGGGGACCACCACCACCACCCGAAAGTGCAGCCGCCACTAATGGCAAGGGGAGGATCGCATCAGCTTCTATTGCAGTATGCGGAAGAAAACGCTGGGGAAAAAACAATAATGCGCAAATTGCGCCTGTGCGCACAGATAATAGAGGCGTAGATCCGGTGCCTCGAAGCCTCCGCGTTCATATGGTTGCACCAGAGTATCCCAGCTGCAACGGGGTTTGTTGCCCCCCCAGACAAATGACAAGCGGGCCGTCTGCAGCGCCTTAAAAACGGACATGTTCAACCGGAGTGGAATATTCACAAAGAGATATAATAATTTTGGCAAAATGGTCATTTTGGTCACCGCAATACGGTCCGTAAGCGAGAGGGGTAGACGGGCCCACCGATTGGCCTTTTCTGTGAGTTGTGTAATAGTGCGTCCATAATTGATAGAGATTACCTGCTCGGGATCTCTATGTAACCAGATCCCCAAATATTTCACGGGGTCCGAGGTCCAGGTCTAAGTCGATCTCACGGGTACCAGTTGTCAAGGGGAACACTGTCGACTTGGCCCAGTTTATCCCCAAGCCAGAGAACCCTTCAAATTTTACATATTCGCGGAGCAGTGCAGGGAGGTAGGTCGCAGGTTCGCGGACATACAACAGCATGTCGTCCGTGTAGAGTGAGACAACAAGCAGTCGCTAACGGAAGCGTAGGGCAGCCGGGGCGTGCAATTGACGTAACTTACAAGCCAGCGGCTCTAGCGCTAAGGCAAATAACATCGGCGACAGGGGGCAGCCCTGCCGTGTACCCCTGCCTATGGGGAACGCCGATGACACCCACCCGTTCACCCGAACTCTGGCGGCGGGTTCAGTGTACAACACCCTGATCCATTGTAAAAAAAAGGGGGAAACCCCATCCGCGTGAGTACAGTAAACATATATTCCCAAGAAAGAGAATCAAATGCTTTTGTGGCGTCGAGTAGTACCGCCACGGCCGGAAAATCGGGATCAAAATAATGGAGAGTCGCGAAAAGAGTACGTAGATTGTGCGTGGTGGAGCGAGCAGGCACAAACCCCGACTGATCCGGAAGTACCAGCAGGAGAACCAGCGGCTGAAGTCGAAGAGCAATCATTTTAGCTAATATCTTGGCGTCGATGTTGATCATGGATAACGGACGATAGGAATCACAACTGTTGGGCTCTTTGTCGGGTTTCAATAGCATCACTATAAGAGCCTCCCTTAACGAGGGCGGAAGGCATCCAGTATCATACGCCTCCGCGTATACCTCAAGGAGTCAGGGGGCTAGCGCATCCGCAAATGTTTTGTAGAACTCGCTTGGGAGCCCATCTAGGCCCGCAGATTTACATGTGGGGAGAGACTGGATAGCAAGTTTCACATCTTCCTCATCAAAGGGTTGGGTAAGATATTCTCTGTGCCCCGGAGACAACCAGCCAAGTGCAACGTCATCCAAATACGAGTGAATTTCATCAGGTTGCACCACGTCCCTATTGCTATAAAGGGCAGTATAATAGCCAAGTATAGTCTCACTAATGCCTCCCGTGGTGTAGTGGGCTTCTCCCGCCCCATCGATCATCTCCGTGATATATTCCTGGCTCAGAGGAGCAGCCAACTTTTGTGCAAGTGAACGGCTAGGCCGTCCCCCCTCACCATAATAACGAGCCCTACTACGCATGGACCTATGCACTATCTCCTGGTCAGCAGTTGCGTTGTGTTCAGTCACCAGCTCCCGGATCCT
The DNA here is from genome assembly GCA_963921515.1 of Calotriton arnoldi. Taxonomy (NCBI): domain Eukaryota; kingdom Metazoa; phylum Chordata; class Amphibia; order Caudata; family Salamandridae; genus Calotriton; species Calotriton arnoldi. The sequence goes on along the minus strand of CAWUFW010006931.1, from coordinate 731,890 downwards.
TGACAGCGTTTCGGGCAGTGGATTTGTCTTGTACTCTCGTTCTAAGGTCGAAATATCAGCAGCCAGTTTGCGGATCCTGTGCCGTAGATCTCGCAGAACACCGGCTTGTGCCCCTATACAGACCCCTCTAATGGTGACGTTAAATGCCTCCCATACGGTGCCAACGCTTTCCACCGAACCGGTATTTTCCCTGAAGAAATTGTGAATAGCCTCACTTACTGTAGCCCTGAAAACTGTGTCAGACAGGGAAGACGGCTGCAATCGCCACTGGAACGGCGGTCTCTCACACTCGGGGACTTGGAGCGCTAAGAGCACCGGAGAGTGGTCCGAGAGTGTTCGAGCCAAATGACGTACCCCAACCACCCATGTGCATGCAACCTCAGTGGCCAGTCAGAAATCCAGGCGGGACCAAGTTCTGTGCACAGATGAAACGAACGTGCTCTCTCGCATCTCTGGGTGTTGCAGACGCCACACATCTTTCAGACGCCCCACATCCATCAAGCCCTGCAGCGCCTCTGCAGCTTGTTTAGGCCGTGCCAGCCCACTACCATTACGATCAGCCTCCATATCCAAACAGACATTGAAATCGCCTCCCCATATTATCTCCGCATCTGGGAATCCCGAGATACGGCGCCAGACATTAGCAAAAAAGGCGGGGTCATCAACATTCGGTCCATACACATTCACCAGCAAAACATTCTAACCACCTAATTGACCATGTACAAGCACCACTCGGCCCAGGTCATCTGTCTCGGTGCGCGTGACCTGAAATGGAATCCCCTTCTTAATCAGGGTAATCACCCCTCGCGCATAGCCGGAATAGGAGGAAGCTACACGTAGGCCAGCCCACCTACCGCCCACATTCTTTTCAGTTGATTTCGTGCGGTGAGTCTCCTGCAAAAAGGCAATCTGGACATCCATCCTGTCTAAGTAGGCAAACACAGACCTGATCTTTTTAGGGGAGTTGAGACCACGCACATTCCAGGTTAAAAATTGTATGGAACCTTTCATCTAGTCAGTAGAGTACAATGGATCCCGACTAATGAATTGGTCAAAGACATGTATGCGCCAGTGTATCCAAGAAGAGACAATTCACAAAATAATAAGCCGAAAGTGCCATTGGACCCCCCTCCCATCCTAACCCCCCATCCCCCCACCCACTTCAGCGTACCCAACATGCCAAAGCCATCCCTTCCCAAAGCAAACAAACCCCAACAAACAAATCTAACAGTGCGTATACAGTGGGGTACTCCCATGGGGGGAACACTAGAGAGCTACTTGCCTCCCTCAGGGCAGGAGGTGGCTAATCAGAGCTATATCCCTGCACTAAGAGAAAAATCGGAAATGACAATGAAGGAATACTTAGTGCATCCTAGACACTGCTCGTGAAACGTGTAGTGGAATCCGCAGCAACCCTGTCGAATCGAGCGAGAATTTCACACACCACAAATATATCAAGTAACCAGTCAGCAGAACAATAGGCAACATGTAATACATAGCTCCCAGCTATTGTGCATATCACATCTCCTCCTCGGCCGGTGCATTCTGAGACTTGCGCCTCCGTCGTTTCAGTTTTTGGGCGTGTTCCAGCGCTGTCTTGGGGTCAGAAAAGATTTTCGACTCTCTCTCCTGGCCAATTCGTAGGCGGGCAGGGTACAGCATGGCATATGAGATGCCTTCGGTTTGAAGGAGTTTCTTTACAGCTCTGAACTCCCTCCGAGCAGCTTGGACAGAAACCGTAAAATCTGGAAAAAATGATAAAGCGTTCCCGTGATGCTCAATAGCGCCTTTCTCTCTGGCCATCCTCAAGATACAGTCTCGGTCCCTGTAATTTAATAAGCGAGCAATGATGGGACGTGGCGGAGCCCCTGGCACCGGCCTCGCCGCTAGTGAGCGATGTGCCCGCTCCACAATGAACATGGTGGACAGATTCTCGGGGCCAAAGATATCTTTCAGCAGCGTCTCAATGTAGGTCTCCATCCTCCCAGTGTTCGTCGATTCCGGCAGGCCGGTAATTCGGAGGTTGTTGCGACGAGACCTGGCCTCCAAATCTTCGTTCTTGGCCTGTATCAGTGCCAGTACTTTCTCCATATTGAGAGTCTTGCCTGATACCTCGCTCAACCCATCTTCAGTGGTGGAGACTCGCTGCTCAATCTCCCCCATTCTGGCGTATTGTTTCTCCAGCTGGGAGGACATGCGGTCCAGCCTATGGTTCACAGCAGCCATAGTACCCTCGATGGACTGGAGGCTTTTCTGCATGGCCAGTAGGGTGACCTCCAACGTGGACGGACCATCCTCCCCCCCCGGGGCGTCGGCCTCCGAGTCTGAGGCAGCCTTTTGCGATGTTTTACTGGGTTTGCGTGCCTCAAAAGTGAGGTGGGCTGAGTTTTATCTGTCCTTCCCATGGCACGTGGAAGACAGCCAGATAAGGAAGTATAATATCCAGCAGGCCGTAACACAGGCGCACGCAACCCTGTGGCGCCGCCACCAACAGGAGATCACGGTATTCCAGCAGGTGCAGGTGTAGGAACAAGGTTATCCTCTATTCAGGAGTAGCAGCCAGCGCCTGTGGGTGGTATACCAGCGTCACTCCACGCTACAGGCAAGCAAGAGGGGCCAGCTCCAACCAGCTGCGGGCCGCTGGGGCGCCTGGTCAGCCCCCCGGCCACTGACAGTAATTGACACGGAGAATGAAGGAGCACACACCTCCCAGGTAGCCGCAGCACGCCAACACAAGTGTAACCTAACAAGTGTGATGCAGGCCTGCCCTGCCAGGCCTCTGTAGGTAATCTCCGGGGGCTCTCAGCAGCAGGCTTTTAGCACACAAATATGTCCGAGCAGGCACAGACGAGGGAGCCACCGCAAGTACAGTCCAGTGCACCAGTGACCCCGGGCAAGGCTACGCGTTCCCGAGGCCTCCAGACGTGTTTCCAAAGTCAATGGTCTCCCCGGGGCATCAGGATCCAGACGCGACCAAGTCACGGACCCGATACACACTTAAGTCACAAGCTTGGCCCCCAGGTCCCAGGCGCTGCGGTGGTCTGATGCAGGCAAACTCGCACACTATCTCGCGCCGTGCAGCAAGGCCGCAATTCGCAAGCCGCAACCCCGCGCTTGGGCCTACCCCCACCTCCGCAGAGAAGGCCCAGACAGGGCCGCGGCCCACTCACCACTCCCTGCTGCCGGCGAAGAGGGCCCCCAACGATGTCACCCGGGACGCCGATCTCCGCCTCTGGTCTCCGGTGCTCACAGTGATGCGTCCCCCCGGGACCGTAGGGACGCAGGCGTCCAGGGCGCCGACAAGCGCCTCGCCGGGGTTTCCTCCTCTCCGTCCGGTCCGAGACTCCAGCCGGAGCCCCAGGAAGTCGCAGGCTCCCTCAAGCGCTGCTGCAACACATGCAAGCCCGCAGTGGTCCCCAATTCTCCATGGGGCTCCGCTGATCGCGCCGAGGAGGGAAGCAGCCATCCACACACACCGCGGCCGGCCGAGTGTTTCAGGCCCGGGCCGGGGCGGCCGCCATCTTCGCGCCTCACCAGGCGGGTCAAGCAGTAGCGGTCGTTACCCGTTCTAGCCGATTCCATTAGACAATCTCGCTCCAGTCGCGTACAGTGTCAGTGCGCTACACAGGGCAACCGTTTCAGAACGGGGATGCTGCTGTTATTTAGCGAATATTAGGCTGATTGTCGATTAGCCGGCGGAGCAGCACTAAAGTGCGGCCATCTTGCCTGGCGCCCTCTAGCGCCCCCCCTCAAAAGCAGCCTATCTTAGGCTAAGGATTTTGCCACTTGAAGGTTGCACATGGGGATATCACCCTCATTTAGCAGGGTCCCAAATTGCCTGCAGTCATCCTTTATACAGAACATGGACGTTCGAGGGCGTTCGAGGGTGTCCTTCAAAGGATGGAAGGGGGTGTATAAAGCCCCAGCCCAGCCCAACCCCGCCCCGCGCTGTACTGGTATGCTCCATCCCTTCACCTGCTGCAGCAGGCATGATTCAGACCTGCTGAAGCAAAGGCCTGACTCTGCCCTTGTCTGCCTCTTGAAGAAAACAACCTTTCTAGCTTCTTATTGCACCTAATAAAGGAAGTTTCACTTGCCTCAAACTTTACCCATCATTTCATTAGCCATAGCTCATACTGCAGCTTTATTTATAGCCAACCTCACAGGCACCAAACCCCTGATTTCAGAGATCTGCTCCCACCAAAATGAAAAGTCACCACCATCCAACCTAATTTACTATCAGTGTAGCACCTTCCATGCATTCTTGTGCTCAGTTATAAGCCCAGAGGCCACATTTGCGCGCTACAATACACCGAATTTCAAGGACAAAAAATGAATACATTGATAAAGGAAGATAAGGTTTTGTAGCTATTGCATCTGCTTGAGAAAAAGTGGGGTTGGTAGAAGGTCATGAGGGAAAAGATTTGTCATTTTGGGGCGCACTTGCCAAAAAGAGGGGCCACTTTTCTCCTCTGTTTTTCCAAGTAGAAATAAACTTAGCAAATGAAAATAAAAGCACCATATGAACATTTACCACCTTGGCATACTTTAAAAGCATTGGCAGGATTCGAACCCTTGTCCTATATGAGCCTGTGCCAGCAGAGGCACAAGACTTACCATTGAGCTATAGCTCCTTGGTGTTCTAGACCCTTGCAGTAGTAACTATAAGCAACATACAGGCCCTGGTGTCATTGCCTGTGGCTTCCATTACACATTAAAAGGATGACCAGGATATAGGGACGATTTGATCAAGTACTAAAAGGGAAGCCAGTGTGGTCCAGTGGGTAAGTTCCTGACTTCCACCCAGACAACCAGGGTTCGAATCCTGGGATCGGCACCAGGTGACGGATGATGGCGCAGCAGAGGTAAGTTGATGGTGGCCCTGCCTGGTAAGAAGTGTGTGTGTGTGTGTGTGTGTGTGTGTGTGTGTGTAAGAGAAGAGTCATGCCTGGTAATTGCAGAGTGGTTGGTAAGTAGCATGGGTCTGGTGGGAGCAAGGGTTAAAGAAGGGGAACAGGTGTTAATTGGAGTGTAGGGTGGGTGGGCTCAGGGGATAGGGGGAGTGGGTGGGTGGGATATCAGGGACAAAGAAGGGGGTCAGGGAAGAGGAGCCTGGGAGAGAGCAGAGTGGGGCCTGATGTGGGCACTCCTGCAGTGGTTCCCTAGCCCACATGAGGGGTGGGGAACCCCAATTTTTTTTACTGCTCCCCCGCTACACTATCTAATTTTGGGGGGGTGGCAGTCGATTTTCTGGGAGCAGTATTAAAAGGGGTTTGGGGGTGCATTATGAAGGGTGATGGGGGCACAGAATGACATGCCTTCTGGGTAATCTTGGGGTGGCTACCCATTGTTTTTATTGCTCCTCTCCTCCATTGTGGTGTGCACCACAAAAGGATAGGGCAACAGGGAGGGTGGCAAGGGAAAACAGGTTTGTGACAGTTTCTATTACCAACCGCAAGGGGGTACCATACAATCCTTCTGCGGTTATGGTATTGAAAGGTACAACAAGGAGAATGTGGGGGTATTTATGCCTGCAGGGCTCCTCAAGATTTTACTGCCACCCTTCCCCTCCGCACGGCATGGTATAGGGACGCTTGAGAAATTTCTACTGGAAACAGACAGTATAGGGATTACTGCTATGAAATCTGAGAGCACAAACATTTGCTAAATAAAGGGTTACAGGGGTGCAGATGAATGAGGAAGGGAAAGGGTACCTGTGGCAATTGGTTGGAAGGGTCATAGAGAATAATCATGGCATGCAAATAGGCAGCAGTGCATGTATTGGCAGTGTCTGTAGAGAGTTTGGTGTGCTCTTCAAATTATCTGTCCTCCTTATGTGTGTGATAATCAATAGAGGGTAGGCCAGAACCTTCCTGTTAGGCAGAACATGTATTCATGATTTAAAGAAGTGTAGTCTGGGTGTGCTGAGAGGGGCTGTACAGAGCTGTAAGTGCCTGTATACCCAAGCAATGTGCATCGACCCGGTCACTTGACACTGAACACTGACAGAAGCAGCTGGGTTACTGACGGAACGTAAATGGAGGGCACATAGGAAGGGTGTTTGTCTTCACTTAAAGGATTGAAACGTAGTTGGTGCACTAGCAAAGCTGGGGTACCAGGAGAAAACATTTGAGGGTTAATGAGATGGTGGTTTCCAGAGGTCAAAAAAGGTATCAGAGACACAGAGGTATGAGGATGCTGGTCCCAGAGTGAGGGGTGGTCAAAAGTCCCTGCTAACGATTTCTGTCCAACCGTGACCAAATGTTGTGCAGCCTGGCTCCCTCTGTAACTTTTCCCCTGTATCTCTCTTTCCTGCAGATGAATGACGCAAGCTTCCCAAAGTTTTTCTTGGCCTCATAACCCCAAAGGAGTGCCTGACATTTCTGGCTTAAGGATACTCCCAAAGGGTGCGCTACTGACATTCTCTGAAAAACCTCACTAACCATGCATATTTATGCACCAAACATGGCAAATCCTTACACCTGCAAAGCATCGTATCGCACTTCTCAGCTTTGAAGTGGTGTAAGTGTTTTTATTTGAGGGAAATATTCATCTGTGCTTCCTCTCCCATCTGAGGACTATGAAGCTGCTGTTCCTCTCTCACACGTCCCTTCAAAGAGACAATTGACACATTCATTCAATCACCCAGCAAACATGTATGCTCTGGCACTTTCATCTTGCTGTTTACCTTCCAAGCATTCCCCCTTTTCCACAAATACAGGCCAGCCATTCCTCATTACTCATTCACTCAGTCATCTCAGTCCTCCACTCCATATGCCCTGCAAGACCAACATGAACAAGAGGTATGCCAGCAAGCAGAAGAAAAGCCTTGGTGTGCTCTTATTTTCATACTGCTGCCCTCTAGTAACACTACACGGCAATTGCAGCATAATAATTGGACTGAAAAGAGGGCGGTCCTATGCAAATAATGTCCTCCCATGCTTACTTTCTTCTGAGACGGTGGACGGCTTGCGCTGTGATACATCCTCCAACATATGCTCTTCAGCCGAATTCAAAAGCAGCCTGGCTAAGGATTTTGCCACTTGAAGGTTGCACATGGGGATATCACCCTCATTTAGCAGGGTCCCAAATTGCCTGCAGTCATCCTTTATACAGAACATGGGCGTTCGAGGGTGTCCTTCAAAGGATGGAAGGGGGTGTATAAAGCCCCAGCCCCGCCCCGCGCTGTACTGGTATGCTCCATCCCTTCAGGCATGATTCAGACCTGCTGAAGCAAAGGCCTGACTCTGCCCTTGTCTGCCTCTTGAAGAAAACAACCTTTCTAGCTTCTTATTGCACCTAATAAAGGAAGTTTCACTTGCCTCAAACTTTACCCATCATTTCATTAGCCATAGCTCATACTGCAGCTTTATTCATAGCCAACCTCACAGGCACCAAACCCCTGATCTCAGAGATCTGCTCACACCAAAATGAAGTCACCACCATCCAACCTAATTTACTATCAGTGTAGCACCTTCCATGCATTCTTGTGCTCAGTTATAAGCCCAGAGGCCACATTTGCGCGCTACAATACACCGAATTTCAAGGACAAAGAATGAATACATTGATAAAGGAAGATAAGGCTTTGTAGGTATTGCACCTGCTTGAGAAAAAGTGGGGCTGGTAGAAGGTCATGAGGGAAAAGATTTGTCATTTTGGGGCGCACTTGCCAAAAAGAGGGGCCACTTTTCTCCTCTGTTTTTCCAAGTGGAAATAAACTTAGCAAATGAAAATAAAAGCACCATATGAACATTTACCACCTTGGCATACTTTAAAAGCATTGGCAGGATTCGAACCCTTGTCCTGTATGAGCCTGTGCCATCAGAGGCACAAGACTTACCATTGAGTTCTAGACTCTTGCAGTAGTAACTATAAGCAACATACAGGCCCTGGTGTCATTGCCTGTGGACTCCATTACACATGAAAAGGATGACCATGATATAGGGACGATTTGATCAACTACTGAAAGGGAAGACAGTGTGGTCCAGTGGGTAAGTTCCTGACTTCCACCCAGACAACCAGGGTTCGAATCCCGGGATCGGCACCAGGTGACAGATGATGGTGCAGCAGAGGTAAGTTGATGGTGGGCCTGCCTGGTAAGAAGTGTGTGTGTATGTGTGAAAGAGAGGAGTCATACCTGGTGATTGCAGAGTGGTTGGTAAGTAGCATGGGTCTGATGGGAGCAAGGGGTGGGATCAGTGACAGGTGAAAGAAGGGGAACAGGTGTTAAATGAATTGGTGGGTGGGCTCAGGGTACAGGTATAGGGGGAGTGCAAGGGTGGGTGGGATATCAGGGACAAAGAAGGGGGTCAGGGAAGAGGAGCCTGGGAGAGAGCAGAGCGGAGCCTGATGTGGGCACTCCTGCAGTGGTTCCCTAGCCCACATGAGGGGTGGGGAACCCCAATTTCTTTTACTGCTCCCCGCTACACTATCTAATTTGGGGGGGTGGCAGTCGGATTTCTGGGCGCAGTTTTAAAAAGGGTTTGGGGGTGCATTTTGAAGGGTGATGGGGGCACAGAATGACATGCCTTCTGGGTAATCTTGGGGTGGCTACCCATACTTTTTATTGCTCCTCTCCTCCATTGTGGGGTGCACCACAAAAGGATAGGGCAACAGAGGTGGGGGGTGGCGAGGGGGAAAACAAGTTTGTGACAGTTTCTATTACCAACCACAAGGGGGCACCATACAATCCTTCTGTGGTTATGGTATTGAAAGGTACAACAAGGAGAATGTGGCAGGGAGCAATGGGCGGTGCAAGCAGCAGTGGCCTCCTGAGAAGGACCCTGGCACTTACTTATTTTTTTTAAAAACAAATTAAGTACTGAATTCTCTCTTTGTAGAAAAAAACATATTTTGTATTCATAAGTCAGAGTAAATTTTTATTAGATATATTATGTTCATATAATTTACCCTGTTTCCAATTATGGAATAAAGGTTAGTGCTGTGTAATGGCGGAAGAAAGAGGCATGGAGTGGAGTGAAGAATAGACAGCCTTGATATCGTCACATCCGGCTTTGGGCAGTGCATGTGAAAAGCTCCTTAGAAAACTTTGGGCCCCTGCCCTTTTGTTTTTTTACATAAACAATGCAGTGGGGCAGCTAGACTAAAGGGGCAAATTAGTCAAGCCAACTTTCCCAATAGCCTGTGAAAGATTGAACATATACAAAATGTAACCACAAATAGCAATATTAGCATTCTAGCAATAAAAAAAGTATTGTCTCAAGTAATTACCCCCGGGAAGAGGGACAAACTGAGTGCTAATTTACTGTTTACTAATAGAGGCACACAATACAAGCACACGACTGACCCATCCCAAGCAGAGAAAAAGCAGCTGGAACTAGCTTGAATTGCCAGAGTCAACTTCTGATATTAATACTAAATGAATATTCTTATTTACAAAACATGCTGATATCAATGAGGTAATTCTGTCTTCAACACACAACTTAAAAAAGGGCGTCTTGTCATCTGTAGAGCATGACTTTTCTATATCCACATTTTTGCAAATACCAAGCGTTATAACCCAACACCGTGGGTAAGGGAAGTCCATCAGGCCTTATGTTGTCACCCTTACGTTTTGTCATTATTTTCTTTTGTGTACAACATTTTTCTCAACCCAGCTGAGATCACTTCGGGGCTGCACTAATGGGAACTAATCTCCAGAAGTTTTTATTTACATCACTTGATGCCTATGGGAGGGGGACTTATTAATGAGGTGGTGGAGGAGGCATCACCTATGGCTTTAGTATGGGAGTCCTTGATTTGATTGAGTTTAGTCTTTGGGAGTTGGTCTGAAGAAAATGGGTTTAAGTATCTGTCAGGGGCTTCTTATTCACCAATTCAAACGCTTCATAAAGGCGATGACACTGGTTACCCTCATTACTTTTTTTTTGTTTTTTTTTGTTTATTTCTTAATGAGCAGACATAGCAGCTAAATCACAATTCTTGAATGATAAATAGTACAATTAAATGAACCATACAAAAAATAGCATCACGCATTGATCCAAGCAAATCAACTAAAATACACAGTTGAACATCTACAAATAATTCCATTCATTATGTACATTGTACATGCTCATTTCTGCCGTATATTATTTCATTACTTAGGAAAGCTAGAGAAGTGCATACTGATAAATGATACTACTTTCTAAAATCTACTTATCCACTTCTCCACCGCCTCTGCTCTAATCCACGTAATCAATCCTGATCTCGCATTTGTAAAGAGCAAGTGCAAGAGTGCTATTATATTGACCTCAACATTTGCCACTGTATCATTCTGTCCATTTAACAATTCATTAAAGGAAAACACGTGCCGTAGTCCTAAGAATAATATACTTAAAATATAAATGCAATGCTTCAGAATAAAGTGCGTTAGTGCTTCTAGCGAATAATCTATCTTTGGGTGCACTGAAACTTCAGTATAACAAAATTGCCAGATCAGAAGTAACTCTAAAAAAGCCAGTGTTCACGTTTTTTAACATTTTGAAAAAGAACCTGCAATTCATCTAACAATGTATAACCTATTCATTGTTACTTCAGCACCTTACTCCCAAAATTGCCAAGTGGTCTTATATCTTTTAAGTCCCCCTACTCGCTTTGCATAGGCCTCTTCAAACTTCATAGTGCGAGTCAGTTTGTCTTTCCAGGGCAACTTTGTAGGAGGCTTACTAGTTCGCCAATTCTGAAGGATCAAGGAACATGCAATCAACAATGCTACAAAAATAAAATATTGTTGGCCCTTTGTTAATTGTTGGCTCCTTTTAGAGACACCAAATAAAACCAAATTAGGATCTGCTAGAACTGTATATCCTATGACCTGGCTTATATCCTGAAACACTTGCCGCCAGTAGTTGGTAAGGTGTGGACATGTAAAAAATGTATGGAGCCATACCCCTTCGCCTAATTGCTGACACCAAAAGCAGATGTTGGAAACTGCCATTCTTTCATAGTTGGCTGCCTGTAAAGATTTATAACCTATCTCTGCAATTAGTTTCCACTCGTTCACTGATAGCTGGCATTGTGCTTTTTCTAGCATCCTTGGAAAAAAGACTGCTAGATCTAACTTGCCGGAAACCTCCTTCAATTTCCAATTCCTTGTAATTTGCCCATGTCGAGAATACTGCTAATCAATTGAAGCTCTTGTGTCTGATTTTTGTAGTGAATCTGCAAGGAATACTTCATCTTATTAAAACTTCAAAAGTATTGCTCACACTGGGAGCCCACCCTAGCAATTAGATCTCCCCATGAGATAGATTTCCTTGCCCCATAAAGTCACCAAAAGTTTTGAAACCTAAAGAGTTCCAGAATCTAATCTCACGAGCTGTCAGGGAGAGGCCCAAGTAGCTGCCCTCCTCTAGCTTTAGTGAAAATCCATCAAAAGAGCACTTATATACTTTACCAAAGGGGCCCATCCGGCTGTGTATATCACCCAAAAACTTATATCTAGTTCTTTTTGGAAGCTTCGCTATTTTTAAAAACACTGGCACACATATCTGATTCCTGAATCATCTATGTAATGAAAATATTATCTACTTCCCCAGTACTATTTGAGCATCGAGAGGGAACATCTAACAAAGCTGCCTGGTAGTAAATACGTATATTAGGATATGCCAACCCTCCTTCTACATTCCCCAATTGAAGCAACTCCAACTTTACCCTGGCCTTCTTTTTTATTCCAAATAAAACTCCTGAGCTCTGAATCAAGTTTCTGAAAAAACTATTAGGCATTTTTATTTGCACATTAGAAAATAAGAATATTAACAGAGGGAGGATAGACATTTTGATCATGGAAACACGGCCTATGATGGTCAAGGGGAACTTGGACCACCTGTCTAATAATTCATTAATTTTACCTAGCATTTTTTCGTAATTCAAATAAAAAAGACTAGAAAAATTATTTGTGACCCAAATATCTAATTGGAGATGCTATCTTAGCTTGCGGCTGTAAAGAAGAAGGAAGATCTTCTACTGTCGTGTTAAAAAGCAACAATTCTGTTTTGCTTTGATTTATCTTGTAACCTCCGATCTTAGTAAAATCCTTTATCACCCGTAAAGTTTGTTTTATATTATTTTCATCTGGCTGGAGATATAAAATCATATCATCCGCAATCAATTTAAGCTTTGTCATGCCTTCTATGGGTGCCCTAATATTGATATCATTGCAAAGTTGAATTGCCAGCGGTTTGATGAATTAATGTAAACAGAATGGGTGAAATGGGACACCCTTGATGAATGCCTCTTTTGATCACAACCGATCCTGCCATTTTGGAATTCACCGGCACCTTAGCTTGACCTCCAATATATAAATTGGATAGCATCAACAAGCATTGGCGGGGAAAACCAAACCTCTGGAGACAATAAAATAGGGCATCCCAATTCACCAGATCGAATGCCTTTTCGGCATCGACCGTCATTTGTTTTTTTTTTAAACAAACTTTATTAGTTTTGCAATTCAAAAACATTGATCTCTCATTGGTGTCAGGTCTTGGCAGTATACATCTCAAATGTCCCTTCAATCATATAGTTCCAAGTTCTCTAGTAATCCCCAAATTACACACCAACCCACAATCACAAATTTGGCGATTCAAGGGAAAATTAGACAAGAATACATGAGAACATCCCTCCCTACTTATCAATACCCACACGCTATAACCTTACCATGAATCATAACAATGCTAATCTAATAAGTTTCCCACCCCTACCACCCCCCCTCCCGCCCCTCAGGCATGTCGCTTCCAGTGTTATTCCTTACAATCAATAACCATCAGCATTGCATAATTGGTGGTAGTCCAGTAGGTCGAGAATGTGGGCATGTGCATGCTTCTACCCCATGATCGCCTACTCTACATGCATCAGGTTTGTCCGTATCACTGCTGCTGTGGGCTATCGGGGCGCTGCTCTAGCTCCGGCATGAGCGGCTCAGTATCATCCTCGCTATCAGTGTCTGGGTCTTACAGTAATCCTACCAAATGCTCCCATGCCCTGGCTGCCTCCAACGCCCTCTCACTCCCCGTTCTCTTTGCCAATTGCAGTCGCACTATCCCATCACATTCCGCCCATTTGATGAATTCTTTTTTCCATCGAGCTATACCAGGGGCCCTTCTCGCTTTCCAGTGCATCGTGATTTCCCTTTTGGCCAGCAGTACACCCATGTCCATGAACTTGCTAGTGATCTTAGTTTTAGCCGTATGGGGGAACCAATGAAGGACACATGGCCCCAGTGCCAGTCCCAAATCTCTATCCGTCACTGCGTTCAAGAGGGCAACCACCTCGGCCCAATAACTAGCTATTAGCGGACACCCCCAAATCATGTGGGGAAATCCGCTCCCTCTCCTCGACATCGCGGGCATTCATCTGTATCCGTATTAAAGTACATTTTAATTTTCGCCGGGGTGAGGTAAGCCCTATGCAAAATATAGAAGTGCACCAGCTGAAAACGTGCATTCCTGGTGCTCTTCCACGCCCGTTCCACTATTTCAGCCCAGGCCATATCCGGTATCTCATCTCCCACATCCACCTCCCACTTGCACTTAAGACCTTCCAAAGGAGCCAGCTTCTCCCGCGTCATACGCTTATAGAGACACGTAACTGCCTTATATTTCCCTGCAGCAGTCACAATATATTGGCACCCCAAAGACGTCGTAGGTTCGGTCTGGCCCTCCTTCCAATGCGCACGGATGGCCGCAGTGAGTGCCGCGTGCAGCAAAAAGTCGCCCCCTCGCAAGTCAAACCGCTCCTGCAATATATGGAAGGGCAGCATGTTCCCATCTTCATAGAGATCTCCAATAGTGGTTAACCCTTTCTCGTCCCAGTCACTCAATTCCCACCAGGAGCCCCCGTGGGGAAGTGCCTCACACATAGAGAGCGTATATCAGAAGCATACGGCACTGCCATACCTGCTCGTTTAAAACTCCGCCTCCAACATTGTCTCGCTGTCTTAAGGTCCTCATGGAGGTCACCTATCCGGACAGGAAGGTCCAGTAGGATTTGTGAGAGCAGCTTCAGTTCTGGGGATCCCCCTCTCTCCTCCTCCGGGCCCCGCAGTCTCAGCGCCACTTTCTGTGTCAACCACTGCAGCTGTGCAGCTTAAATAGTAAGTTTCAAAATCAGGAACCGCCCATCCACCCTCCGATCGTGGGCGCTGTAATACAGCTAGGGCGACCCGGCGCCTCCCAGTGCCCCATAAAAAGCCTGAGATCATGGATGTAAGTTGTTTAAAAACCCGCGCCGGAATCCAAATCGATAGGGTCACAAAATAATATAACAATCGGGGGAGGGCCACCATTTTAAGTAAGGCCACTCGCCCCACAACCGATAACGGAAGCGATCCCCAAAACTCAAAACTGCCCACCAGCCCTCTTATCGCTCTAACTACATTGCCCTCTAGTAAATCTGGTCTTGCATGATAGATCTGGACCCCCGAATATGGGAGGCACCTATGTTCCCACCTCACTCCCGCTACATTCTGCGAACCAACCCTATTGCCATCTGTTGGGAACAGGCATGATTTGGCCCAATTAACTCTAAGGCCAGACACCGCACCTAGGTCATGCAATAGCGCCTTCGCTCCCAGTAACGCTCGCCCTGTGTCTTCTAAGAACATGAGTAGGTCGTCTGCATACAAGGCTATATGGTGGGTCTGCCCTTGTACTTGTAAACCCCGGTAGCACCTCCCAGTCCTAGCCTTCGCTTCCAGTGGTTCCATGGCCAGTGCAAATAGGAGCGGGGATAATGGGCATCCCCACCTCGTGCCCCGGCTCACTTCACAAGCTTCAGATATCACCCCGCCCGTTCTAACTCGCACTGTGGAGAACCGATAGAGTAACGCCGTCCAAGCTATACATTTTTCTCCCAACCCAAAACCGGCCATGACATGGAACAGGTATGGCCATTCCAAACTGTCGAATGCCTTTTCTATATCAACGGCTGTTAGAAATGGGATTTTTGGTAGGCTAGGGCGTGGGCCAAAGCCAGGCAAAAACCGCCACTCTAGTCAGGATAAGGGAGTTACACGTCTAAAATAACCCCTGCTCACCCCCTTGGTAGCTTGGCACGAGCAGCCAGGCTTATCTTAGAGGCAGTGTGTAAAGCATTTGCACATAACCGACAGTAATACAGTGTACGCACTACAAAAGGACACCACACCAGTTTAGATAAATATCCAATATTTTTATATAATTAAAACAAGACCAAACACGATACAAATTCACAATACTATACTTAACAGTTCACAGCTCAAAAATACGTTGATTAAAAAGAGTTCCTTGTGTGGATAGCTCCGTCCGGGCTACCACGGCGTCGTGAACACACAAATCCAAAAACAGTTCTGGCTGACCGCGGGGTCGAAGGCCAGCTACGGTGTCGGGAAGACAAGCATACAGCACCTTCCAGAGATGCAGGGCGATGGGGCCCTTGAAGTCACTCGCGTTGCAGGTCGAGCTCCTTTCTGATGGGATAAGGAGCGCTGGCGCCAACAGGCGTCGGGTGCTGCGGGGCGAAGGGCGGCGGTGCGGCGTGCGGTGCACCTAGGTCGCGGTGCGAGCAGCGGCTCGGTGGCGGCGTCAGATGGCGGCGTCGGAGAGACCAGGGTCGCGGTGCGAGATGAAGGCGGTGCTCGTCACGGTGCTAGCAGGTCGCGGTGCAAGCAGCGGCGTCGTAGTTGCTGAAGCGCTGTCGTCAGCTGACGAACTGGAGTCGATGGTGCCGACGTCGGTGGGCCAAGGCTGCGGTGCGGGATGAGGGCGGTGCGTCGTGTGACTTACGAGCGGTGCCCTCGAACCACAGTGCAAGCAGCGGTGTCGATTTCGGCTTGAAGTAGCGGCGTCAGGAAGGCCAAGGCGTCCTCGGAAGCAAGGCGGTGCGGAGTGCGGTGCCCACAGGTCGCAGTGCAAGCAGCGGCTCGGTGGCAGCATCAACAGGCGTCGTCGGTGAGACCAGGGTCGCGGTGCGGCGTTGCGGCGGTGCCCTCTGCAGTGCCAAAGCTTCGGTGTGAAGCAAGGCGGTGCAGAGTGCGGTGCCCACAGGTCGCGGTGCAAGCATCGGCTCGGTGGCGGCATCAACAAGCGTCGTCCGTGAGACCAGGGTTGCGGTGCGGCGTTGCGGCAGTGCCCTCTGCGGTGCCAAAGCTTCGGCCTGAAGCGAGGCGGTGCGGAGTGCGGTGCCCACAGGTCACGGTGCAAGCAGCGGCTCGGTGGCGGCGTCAACAGGCGTCGTCGGTGAGACCAGGGTTGCGATGCAGCATTGCGGCGGTGCCCTCTGCAGTGCCTTCAGGACACGGAGTCGGCAGTGGCGTCGTAGACGTCGTTGAGTTGGTGTTCTTCGGGTGGCAGCACAAAACACACAGTCCCCAGTGCTGCGGGTCGAAGAACTTGAAGTCTTTGCTGTTCCTGAGACTTCGTGAACAGGGGGCAAGCTCTACCTCAAGCCCTTGGAGAGACTCACAAATTAGGTTGCAGAAAGTTCAGTCCTGGCCTTTCTCTGCCCAAGACAGAAGCAGCCACTGCAGGTCAGCCCAGCAAAGCACGCAGCAAAGCAGTCGTTCCTTTTCGCAGCTTCTCCGGCTCTTCTTCTTGGCAGTCTTCTTGTTCCAGATGAGTTCTGAAGTTCAGGGGTCTGGGACCCAGCATTTATGTCCGAAAATCCTTTGATCTCTTAGGCAGAGAGGGCCTGTGCCAGGTCAGGCCAGTTCTGCCTTCTCTGGTGTGAATTCCTGGCAGGAGGTGGAGACGGCATTTGTCAGAGACAGAGCAGGCCCTTTGAGGTGCAAGGAAATCTCCTCCCCCTTCCCCCATCGCAGCTCAGGTCTCTTCCGCCCTTTCCTGACCTACCTAGACCATCTGGCGCCCCTCCCGCTCCCCCAGCCTTCTGTCATCCAAAACCCAGACAGGCAATCCACATTCCAGCAGAGGCACACGGAATGACTGAGCAAGAAAATACCCACTTTCTAAAAGTGGTATTTTCAAACACAGAATGTAAAAATCACCTTCACTAAAAGATGCACCTTTAGATTCTGAGTTCAGGCATACTAAATGTTATTTTCTTACCGAATTCCGGGGCCAGTTATGTTTATAAGGTGTTATAAACAAACCTCCCATTCTGTCCTATGGGGAACTGGTAGCCTTGCAATAGTGAAAAACGAAATTGGCTGTAATTCACTATTAGGACATGCCACACACACCAGGGCATGTCCTACCTTTCACATACATTGCACCCTGCCCACAGGGGTACCTTGGGCCTACCTGAGGGATGTCTGACATGTAAGAAAAGGGAAGGTTAGGGACCGGCCAGTGTGTGCACTGGCCAAGTTGACATGGCAGTTACAAACTGCGTGCAGACTCTGCAATGGCAGGTCTGAGTTACCGTTTTCAGGGCTACTCATGGGGGTGGCACAATCAGTGCTGCAGGCCCCCGGGTAGCATTTGATTCACCGGCCCTGGCACACGCAGTGCACTTTAGTAGGGGCTAACAGGTAAATCAAATATCCAATCATGGAAACACCAATCCATAACACAATTTACACAGAGAGCATATGCACTTTAGCACTGATTAGCAGTGGTAAAGTGCCCAGACTCCTAAAACCAACACAAACAGGTCAGGGAAAAATAGGAGGAAAAAGCAAAAAGTTTGGGGATAACCCTGTAAAAAGGGCCATTTCCAACACAACCACCTTCCAGCCTAAAGCCAGGGGAGACCAATCCATACCTCGACGGACTTCCCTGCTTGGGGCGGTAGAACATGGGACCTGACCCGCAACAGCAGGGTTTTCTTCCCGTTCTACACCTTCCTGAACCTAGTTGGATCCCTCTATCCATACTCTCAGGGCCCACTAAGCTGACCCATGGGGAACCCTTCTCCTCACCTGTGGGCCCCATCTGTGCAGCCCCTAAACTCACTTTGCTCACAGATGTGTCCCAACAGGCAGACAGTACCCACATGGCCAACACAATGGTGTGGCCCAGCCCCCCCCCCCGGGGTGTGACTCCTGTCCCCCTCCCAGGGGCAACTCTGTCCACCAGGACAGCCAGCCACAGTGGCCACTGACAAATGTCAGTGATGAGAGGCAGGCCTTATGCCTTTCAGGCCACTCCAACCGCTGTGGCGTCAGAGTGGGGGGCGGTAGCCCCAGGTGCCTGGCACCCTTTCTCCACTCTCTCCCCCGCCAAGTCAGGTACGGCCTCCTGACACTGGCCCACCAGCCCAGGGTCTGTACCCTGTGGCTGGACAGGAGACTGGGGTGGGCTCTCCCACACCCTCTCCTTCTCCCCGGGGTTCTGTACCCTTCCACCTAGAGCAGTACCCCCTTCCAGAATTGTCAGGGCACCTGTGGTAGGTGTCCTGCACAATTCGCCCACCAGTTCAGGGGTGCTATCCTGCAACTGGTACACCAGCCCAGGGTCTGTACCCTGGGGCTGAACCAGGGCCTGGGGTGGGCTCTCCCACACCCGGTCCTCCCCCCTGGGGCTCTGTACCCTCCCACCTGGAGCGGCACCCCCGGAAGACAAACTGGTAGGGGCACGGATAGCAGTCTCCCCTTCCCCAGGTCAGGGGGACACCCTGAACCTGGTCCTCCAACCCAAGGTCTGTACCCTCAGGCTGACCAGAGGTCTCGGCCAAAGCTCTCCTCCCCTCACCTCTCCTTCTGGGGTCCTGCATTCTCCTCCCGGAGAAGCACCCCCAGAACCAAAAACTGTCAGGATGCTGAAACTGGACCTTCTACACAACTCTTCCACCAGTTCAGGGCCTTGACCCTGCAACTGATCCACCACCCTCGGATCTAAACCCTCAGGTTGAACCGGGGTCAGAGGTGAGGACTCCCTCCCTCTGCACCCCCTTCCAGAGTTCCGCACCCTCCCCCCGGGAGTGGTACCCCTAGAAGACAAACCGGTCAGGACACTGCTTACAGTCGTCCTTCCCTCCAGGTCAGGCAGGACCTGAACCTGGCCTCCCAATCCAGGGACTAACCCCTGCAGCTGAGCACCTGCCTGGCGCACCAGGACTTCCTTGGGAGCACGCATGCCCCCCTGAGGGTAACACAGGACTCCTGTGTTGTGTGACAGTCTGCCTGGCACAGATCTCCCGACCCCTGTCTATCCGACAGTGCGCGAAGATCCCCCAGGACAGAAGTGGTGTCGCCATGGTCACTCCTAGGAGGCTCAGCCCTTCTGGCTGGCCCCTGACCCCTGACCCACTGGTTTTCCCACTGGGGAACGCATCCCCCTCTCAGCCCTCCATCCGGACTTCTGCACCCTCCACTTAGGAGCGGTACCGCCAAACACCAGGACCGCTGGAGCTCTGTTTACAGACACTCCACGCCCTCCTGCCACTAGGAGATCCCCCTCAACAGACGGCCTACCAGTAAAGCCTAGGCTCCCCACCTGGTGTTCCCTCCTGGAACCACCCAGGCTCTGGGACCGGGTTTCGGGTACCTTGGGCCACAGCCCATTCCCACTCCTTCTCCGCAGAGACAGGACGTGAGTCCCTACACCCTTCCCACGACACCGGGACCTATCTGGGCTACTACGAACCTTTCCCACCACCCTTGGTTGGAAAATACCTAAGCTACTTCCTTCCGGGTCACCCCCAGATGCTTCTCCAGACCCTCTGGAATCCACCAAAAGGTCTGCCTCCAGTGCAAGCTCCCTGGGGTCAGAGGACTCACAATCCACCGGGTGTTGGCATAGCTCTGGAAAACAGGGACTTAAAATATGCTCTCCAACAATTGAATCACACAGCCCCACACAGGTGTTAACCAACCTACCCTTCACCCAACCCTCCAGTGCCTCAGAAAAGTACCCCAGATCATTCTCAATAGACTCGCAAGACAGTGTCTGACTGTTGCTGTCTCTTAACCCATACTCTTCTGGCTGGTCTCCATAACCACTTACTAGGGCTTCTATCATGGAGGAACCCCTCTCCCTGCACCTCTCATCTAGAGTCAGTAGAGTGTCCCTCCCACTACCAGGAAAAGAATCCCCAGTGCCCGTTCCCCAATCCACCTCAGGGACACTACGCACCACTGGAGTAATCTCATAATCCTGAACCCCTGGGTGTATGTCAACCCCCTCCTTGAAGCAAGGCCCCAAATGGATGTGTGTGTGTACCTCATCCTCAGTACTGGACCTAACACTTTCGCTGCCACCATCTGAGCTGGGCCTAGCCATACTGGCTTCCCAGTCCAACTCTCTCATTTTAAACTCATGGTCTAACATCATCCTTTTCTCCTCCATGGCCAACTTAAGCTTCTCCAGTTCCACAGCAATTCTCCTTGCTTCCCGCCTGTCCTCCAGCTCCTCTGGGGACAACCTGCTGCTGCCTGCTTTAGAGGGTGCCCCCCTCCCAAAAGCACATCCACCCTAGGAATAGGCTCCTCTGCCTCCATGCCAAGATCCCCAGACAGCTCACTAGCATGTCTGGCTGCTACCCAGGCCCTCAGCGCCTTTTGTAGCTTCTCTCTTCTGGTGAGGCCCCTGATTTGGATTTTGAGGTTTTTGCAGATCGCCCTCAATTTCTTCACATTGTAGGTTTCTAACCTCTCCCCTCAAAGGCCACTTCCAAGGATGCAACAGATGATGCAATTGATTCAGGCATGTTGTACCGGAAAGTTCAAGTTCAAAACCAATGGAAAGGCAAAAATAGACCCAAAAAAAAACAGTATGTGGTACGTAATGGTCTGCGATATGGTAGTAGTGCACACCAATCACTGTAAGTCAAGTGCAAACGCAAGTCCTATCCTCACCGCTGACAACCAATGTTAGAAATGGGATTTTTGGTAGGCTAGGGCGTGGGCCAAAGCCAGGCAAAAACCACCACTCTAGTCAGGATAAGGGAGTTACACTTCTAAAATAACCCCTGCTCACCCCTTGGTAGCTTGGCACAAGCAGCCAGGCTTATCTTAGAGGCAGTGTGTAAAGCATTTGCACAAAACCGACAGTAATACAGTGTACGCACTACAAAAGGACACCACACCAGTTTAGAAAAATATCCAATATTTTTATATAATTAAAACAAGACCAAACACGATAAAAATCCACAATACTATACTTAACAGTTCACAGTTCAAAAATACGTTGATTAAAAAGAGTTCCTTGTGTGGATAGCTCTGTCCGGGCTACCACGGCGTCGTGAACACACAAATCCAAAAACAGTTCTGGCTGACCACGCAGGCCAGCTACGGTGTCGGAAAGACTCGCAAACAGTACCTTTCAGAGATGCAGGTCGATGGGGCCCTTGAAGTCACTCGCGTTGCAGGTCGAGCTCCTTTCTGATGGGATCAGGAGCGCTGGCGCCAACAGGCATCGGGTGCTGTGGGGCGAAGGGCAGCGGTGCGGCGTGCGGTGCCCCCAGGTCCCTGTGCGAGCAGCGGCTCGGTGGCGGCATCAGATAGCGTCGTCGGTGAGACCAGGGTCGCGGTGTGAGATGAAGGCGGTGCTCGTCACGGTGCTAGCAGGTCGCGGTGCAAGCAGCGGCGTCGTCGTTGCTGAAGTGCTGTCGTCAGCTGACGAACTGGAGTCGATGGCGCCGGTGTCGGTAGGCCAAGGCTGCAGTGCGGGATGAGGGCGGTGCATCGTGTGACTTACGAGCGGTGCCCTCGAACCACGGTGCAAGCAGCGTCGTCGATTTCAGCTTGAAGTGGCGGCGTCAGGCAGGCCAAGGCGTCCTCGTGAAGCAAGGCGGTGCGGAGTGCGGTCCCCACAGGTCGCGGTGCGAGCAGCGGCTCGGTGGCGGCGTCAACAGGCGGCGTCAGTGAGACCAGGGTCCTGGTGCTGCGTTCCGGCGGTGCCCTCTGTGGTGCCAAAGCTTCGGCGTGAAGCGAGGCGGTGCAGAGTGCGGTGCCCACAGGTCACGGTGCAAGCAGCGGCGTCAACAGGCGTCGTCGGTGAGACCAGGGTTGCGGTGCAGCATTGCGGCGGTGCCCTCTGCAATGCCTTCAGGACACGGAGTAGGCAGTGGCGTCGTAGACGTCGTCGAGTTGGTGTTCTTCGGGTGGCAGCACAAAACACACAGTCCCCAGTGCTGCGGGTCGAAGAACTTGAAGTCTTTGCTGTTCCCGAGACTTCGTGAACAGGGGGCAAGCTCCACCTCAAGCCCTTGGAGAGACTCACAAATTAGGTTGCAGAAAGTCCAGTCCCGGCCTTTCTCTGCCTAAGACAGAAGCAGCCACTGCAGGTCAGCCCAGCAAAGCACCCAGCAAAGCAGTCGTTCCTTTTCGCAGCTTCTCCGGCTCTTCTTCTTGGCAGTCTTCTCGTACCAGAAGTGTTCCGAAGTTCAGGGGTCTGGGACCCAGCATTTATGTCCGAAAATCCTTTGATCTCTCAGGCAGAGAGGGCCTGTGCCAGGTCAGGCCAGTTCTGCCTTCTCTGGTGTGAATTCCTGGCAGGAGGTGGAGACGGCATTTGTCAGAGACAGAGCAGGCCCTTTGAGGTGCAAGGAAATCTCCTCCCCCCTACCCCCATCGCAGCTCAGGTCTCTTCAGCCCTTTCTTGACCTACCTAGACCATCTGGCGCCCCTCCCGCTCCCCCAGCCTTCTGTCATCCAAAACCCAGACAGGCAATCCACATTCCAGCAGAGGCACACGGAATGACTGAGCAAGAAAATACCCACTTTCTAAAAGTGGTATTTTCAAAAACAGAATGTAAAATTCACCTTCACTAAAAGATGCATCTTAAGAATCTGAGTTCAGGCATACTAAATTTTATTTTCTTACGAATTCCTGGGCCCAGTTATGTTTATAAGATGTTATAAACAAACCTCCCATTCTGTCCTATGGGGAACTGGTAGCCTTGCAATAGTGAAAAACGAAATTGGCTGTCATTCACTATTAGGACATGCCACACACACCAGGGCATGTCCTACCTTTCACATACATTGCACCCTGCCCACAGGGGTACCTTGGGCCTACCTGAGGGATGTTTGACATGTAAGAAAAGGGAAGGTTAGGGACCGGCCAGTGTGTGCACTGGCCAAGTCGACATGGCAGTTACAAACTGCGCGCACACTCTGCAATGGCAGGTCTGAGTTACCGTTTTCAGGGCTACTCACGGGGGTGGCACAATCAGTGCTGCAGGCCCCCGGGTAACATTTGATTCACCGGCCCTGGCACACGCAGTGCACTTTACGAGGGGCTAACAGGAAAATCAAATATCCAATCATGGAAAAACCAATCCATAACACAATTTACACAGAGAGCATATGCACTTTAGCACTGATTAGCAGTGGTAAAGTGCCCAGAGTCCTAAAACCAACACAAACAGGTCAGGGAAAAATAGGAGTAAAAGGTTTGGGGATAACCCTGCAAAAAGGGCCATTTCCAACAGGTGGGGAACACCAATTTTTTTTACTGCTCCCCCGCTACACTATCTAATTTGGGGGGTGGCAGTCAAATTTGTGGGAGCAGTATTAAAAGGGGTTTGGGGGTGCATTATGAAGGGTGATGGGGGCACAGAATGACATGCCTTCTGGGTAATCTTGGGGTGGCTACCCATAGTTTTTATTGCTCCTCTCCTCCATTGTGGGGGTGTACCACAAAAGGATAGGGCAACAGGGGGGGGTGGCTAGGGGGAAAACAGGTTTGTGACAGTTTCTATTACCAACCACAAGGGGGCACCATACAATCCTTCTGCGGTTATGGTATTGAAAGGTACAACAAGGAGAATATGGGGGTATTTTTGACTGCAGGGCTCCTCAAGATTTTACTGCCACCTTTCCCCTCCGCGCGGCATGGTATAGGGACGCTTGGGAAATTTCTATTGGAAACAGACAGCATAGGGATTACTGCTATGAAATCTGAGAGCACAAACATTTGCTAAATAAAGGGTTACAGTGGTGCAGACGAATGAGGAAGGGAAAGGGTACCTGTGGCAATTGGTTGGAAGGGTCATAGAGAATAATCATGGCATGCAAATTGGCAGCAGTGCATGTATTGGCAGTGTCTGTAGAGAGTTTGGTGTGCCTTTCAAATTATTTGTCCTCCTTATGTGTGTGATAATCAATAGAGGGTAGGCCAGAACCTTCCTGATAGGCAGAACGTGTATTCATGATTTAAAGAAGTGTAGTCTGGGTGTGCTGAGAGGGGCTGTACAGAGCTGTAAGTGCCTGTATCCCCAAGCAATGTGCATCCAACCGGTCACTTGAGAATGAACAGTGACAGAAGCAGCTGGGTTACTGACGGAATGTAAATGGAGGGCACATAGGAAGGGTGTTTGTCTTCACTCAAAGGATTGAAACGTGGTTGGTGCACTAGCAAAGCTGGGGTACCAGGAGAAAACATTTGAGGGTTAATGAGATGGTGGTATCCAGAGGTCAAAAAAGGTGTCAGAGACACAGAGATATGAGGATGCTGGTGCCAGAGTGAGCGGTGGTCAAAAGTCCCTGCTAACGATTTCTGTCCAACCGTGACCAAATGTTGTGCAGCCTGGCTCCCTCTGTAACTTTTCCCCAGTATCTCTCTTTTCTGCAGATGAATGACGCAAGCTTCCCAAAGTTTTTCTTGGCCTCATAACCCCAAAGGAGTGCCTGACATTTCTGGCTTAAGGATACTCCCAAAGGGTGCGCTACTGACATTCTCTGAAAAACCTCACTAACCATGCATATTTATGCACCAAACATGGCAAATCCTTACACCTGCAAAGCATCGTATCGCACTTCTCAGCTTTGAAGTGGTGTAAGTGTTTTTATTTGAGGGAAATATTCATCTGTGCTTCCTCTCCCATCTGAGGACTATGAAGCTGCTGTTCCTCTCTCACACGTCCCTTCAAAGAGACAAGTGACACATTCACTCAATCACCCAGCAAACATGTATGCTCTGGCACTTTCATCTTGCTGTTTACCTTCCAAACATTCCCCCTTTTCCACAAATACAGGCCAGCCAATTCTCATTACTCATTCACTCAGTCATCTCAGTCCTCCACTCCATATGCCCTGCAAGACCAACATGAACAAGAGGTATGTCAGCAAGCAGAAGAAAAGCCTTGGTGTGCTCTTATTTTCATACTGCTGCCCTCTACTAACACAACACGGCAATTGCAGCATAATAATTGGACTGAAAAGAGCGCGGCCCTATGCAAATAATGTCCTCCCATGCTTACTTTCTTCTGAGACGGTGGACGGCTTGCGCTGTGATACATCCTCCAACATATGCTCTTCAGCCGAATTCAAAAGCAGCCTATCTTAGGCTAATGATTTTGCCACTTGAAGGTTGCACATGGGGACATCACCCTCATTTAGCAGGGTCCCAAATTGCCTGCAGTCATCCTTTATACAGAACATGGGCGTTCAAGGGCATTCGAGGGTGTCCTTCAAAGGATAGAAGGGGGTGTATAAAGCCCCAGCCCAGCCCCGCCCCGCCCCACGCTGTACTGGTATGCTCCATCCCTTCACCTGCTGCAGCAGGCATTATTCAGAACTGCTGAAGCAAAGGCCTGACTCTGCCCTTGTCTGCCTCTTGAAGAAAACAACCTTTCTAGCTTCTTATTGCACCTAATAAAGGAAGTTCACTTGCCTCAAACTTTACCCATCATTTCCTTAGCCATAGCTCATACTGCAGCTTTATTCATAGCCAACCTCACAGGCACCAAACCCCTGATTTCAGAGATCTGCTCACACCAGAATGAAAAGTCACCACCATCCAACCTAATTTATTATCAGTGTAGCACCTTCCACGCATTCTTGTGCTCAGTTAATAGTCCAGAGGCCACATTTGCGTGCTACAATACACTGAATTTCAAGGACAAAGAATGAATACATTGATAAAGGAAGATAAGGCTTTGTAGCTATTGCACCTGCTTGAGAAAAAGTGGGGTTGGTAGAAGGTCATGAGGGAAAAGATTTGTCATTTTGGGGCGCACTTGCCAAAAAGAGGGGCCACTTTTCTCCTCTGTTTTTCCAAGTGGAAATAAACTTAGCAAATGAAAATAAAAACACCATATGAACATTTACCACCTGGGCATACTTTAAAAGCATTGGCAGGATTCAAACCCTTGTCCTATATGAGCCTGTGCCATCAGAGGCACAAGACTTACCATTGAGCTATAGCTCCTTGGTGTTCTAGACCCTTGCGGTAGTAACTATAAGCAACATACAGGCCCTGGTGTCATTGCCTGTGGATTCCATTACACATGAAAAGGATGACTATGATATAGGGACGATTTGATCAAATACTAAAAGGGAAGCCAGTGTTGTCCAGTGGGTAAGTTCCTGACTTCCACCCAGCCAACCAGGGTTCGAATCCTGGGATCGGCACCAGGTGACGGATGATGGCGCAGCAGAGGTAAGTTGATGGTAGTGTAGTGTAGTTCCTATTTCCCTAATAGGCTCTGCGCATTGGAATAATATAACCTATAGGCTTGACATAGGACTAAGGTCGGTATGTCCCTATCGATTATATTAAACTTAATTACTTGTGCCAGCTAGCTCAGAGGCCACTAGAAACTCCTTGAGAACAAGAAGGGAGTAGTTTCCGGCAACCGAAAAACATGACAACTTTGTTTCCCTTTAGAATCGGAACACGTCTCAGAATCGTGGAAACGATAACAGTTTCACTCAGTCAATCGTGCATGCTTAGTTTCTACAGAGTTACACAGAAAGGAAAGACGGGCGTTTCAATAAAAAGGGTTTTATTGAACAGTCTTGTTTCTCGTGTAAGAGATATGTGCTGTTATGATCACAAGACAGTATGCAAGAATAATGTACAGCGTAAGCAGTAGAAATAAATAATACTGCGCTAGCATTATCTTTTAGCATATATTCACGTACATAAATAACATGAGCTAAAAATGCGAGTACTCATACGATGCGTCTCTAAGCTAGTTCTACCCCAATGTACCTAACCTAGTCTAGGTGTAGGGAAAGGTAGAAGTAGGTGGAGTATTCTCTAGTCTGGTATACTAAGAGTATGTTAAGTATAGTATGCCAAGTATGCCAAGAGTCCCTCTAGGTTCTAGTCAGCTCCATACCTTGAGAATGAGAGAGGTGGGAATCTCTTGCCGGATCTGGAACTCTAACACCCCGCGAAGGGAGTCAGAACACTGGAAGCTGGATTTGTCTGCGTGCAGGAATGACAGCGTCTTCTCAGTGCGTCAGGCCGGGATACGGGCTCCTCTGAAGTCGAGGTCTCCTCTAACTTGCTTGGGCAAGGGAAGGTATATTTATACCTGGTAGGTGTCTTGGAATGTTAGCATTGACGTGAAGTCGGACAGAGGAAGACGTCAGGAATGAACCCTTAAGGTATAACGGTTCATACATAATAGATGAGTTCTTGGAGAAATCAATAGTCCTGTGCTAGGGGAACTCCCGAAGCTTAAGGGTCTGTTTTCTAAGAACTCGTTGTGACGTTAGGGTAGACGGATGTCGGTGACCATGCCTGTATTTGGAGTGCACGGTTAATGCCTAAATAAGGACTGGGATTCTATGCCTATATAAGGGCAATGCGAATTGTGCCTATATAAGGACATGTTTCAGGAAAACCTATATACGGACACCTAAAGTGGAATACAACAGTGGGCCTGCCTGGTAAGAAGTGTGTGTGTGGGTGCGTGTGTGTGCGCTGTGTAAGAGAGGAGTCATGCCTGGTGATTGCGGAGTGGTTGGTAAGTAGCTTGGGTCTGGTGAGAGCAAGGGC
The DNA here is from genome assembly GCA_963921515.1 of Calotriton arnoldi. Taxonomy (NCBI): domain Eukaryota; kingdom Metazoa; phylum Chordata; class Amphibia; order Caudata; family Salamandridae; genus Calotriton; species Calotriton arnoldi. Next base: position 704,279 of record CAWUFW010006931.1, on the reverse strand, counting down.
TGGGATCAGTGACAGGTGAAAGAAAGGGAACAGGTGTTAAATGAGTTGGAGTGTAGGGTGGGTGGGCTCAGGGGATAGGTAGAGGGGGAGTGCAAGGGTAGGTGGGTGGGATATCAGGGACAAAGAAGGGGGTCAGGGAAGAGGAGCCTGGGAGAGAGCAGAGTGGGGCCTGATGTGGGTACTCCTGCAGTGCTTCCCTATCCCACATGAGGGGTGGGGAACCCCAATTTTTTTTACTTCCCCCCGCTACACTATCTAATTTGGTGGGTGGCAGTCGAATTTGTGGGAGCAGTATTAAAAGGGGTTTGGGGGTGCAGTATGAAGGGTGATGGGGGCACAGAATGACATGCCTTCTCCTCCATTGTGGGGTGCACCACAAAAGGATAGGGCAACAGGGGGGGGGGCTAGGGGGAAAACAGGTTTGTGACAGTTTCTATTACCAACCACAAGGGGGCACCATACAATCCTTCTGCGGTTATGGTATTGAAAGGTACAACAAGGAGACTGTGGGGGTATTTTTGCCTGCAGGGCTCCTCAAGATTTTACTGCCACCCTTCCCCTCCGCCCGGCATGGTATAGGGACGCTTGGGAAATTTCTATTGGAAACAGACAGTATAGGGATTACTGCTTTGAAATCTGAGAGCACAAACATTTGCTAAATAAAGGGTTACAGTGGTGCAGATGAATGAGGAAGGGAAAGGGTACCTGTGGCAATTGGTTGGAAGGGTCATAGAGAATAATCATGGCATGCAAATAGGCAGCAGTGCATGTATTGGCAGTGTCTGTAGAGAGTTGGGTGTACTCTTTAAATTATTTGTCCTCCTTATGTGTGTGATAATCAATAGAGGGTAGGCCAGAACCTTCCTGTTAGGCAGAACATGTATTCATGATTTAAAGAAGTGTAGTCTGGGTGTGCTGAGAGGGGCTGTACAGAGCTGTAAGTGCCTGTATACCCAAGCAATATGCATCCAACCGGTCACTTGAGACTGAACAGTGACAGAAGCAGCTGGGTTACTGACGGAATGTAAATGGAGGGCACATTGGAAGGGTGTTTGTCTTCACTCAAAGGATTGAAACGTGGTTGGTGCACTAGCAAAGCTGGGGTACCAGGAGAGAACATTTGAGGGTTAATGAGATGGTGGTATCCAGAGGTCAAAAAAGGTGTCAGAGACACAGAGGTATGAGGATGCTGGTCCCAGAGTGAGGGGTGGTCAAAAGTCCCTGCTAACGATTTCTGTCCAACCGTGACCAAATGTTGTGCAGCCTGGCTCCCTCTGTAACTTTTCCCCAGTGTCTCTCTTTCCTGCAGATGAATGACGCAAGCTTCCCAAAGTTTTTCTTGGCCTCATAACCCCAAAGGAGTGCCTGACATTTCTGGCTTAAGGATACTCCCAAAGGGTGCGCTACTGACATTCTCTGAAAAACCTCACTAACCATGCATATTTATGCACCAAACATGGCAAATCCTTACACCTGCAAAGCATCGTATCGCACTTGTCAGCTTTGAAGTGGTGTAAGTGTTTTTATTTGAGGGAAATATTCATCTGTGCTTCCTCTCCCATCTGAGGACTATGAAGCTGCTGTTCCTCTCTCACACGTCCCTTCAAAGAGACAAGTGACACACTCACTCAATCACCCAGCAAACGTGTATGCTCTGGAACTTTCATCTTGCTGTTTACCTCCCAAACATTCCCCCTTTTCCACAAATACAGGCCAGCCATTCCTCATTACTCATTCACTCAGTCATCTCAGTCCTCCACTCCATATGCCCTCAAGACCAACATGAACAAGAGGTATGTCAGCAAGCAGAAGAAAAGCCTTGGTGTGCTCTTATTTTCATACTGCTGCGCTCTAGTAACACTACACGGCAATTACAGCATAATAATTGGACTGAAAAGAGGGCGGTCCTATGCAAATAATGTCCTCCCATGCTTACTTTCTTCTGAGACGGTGGACGGCTTGCGCTGTGATACGTCCTCCAACATATGCTCTTCAGCCGAATTCAAAAGCAGCCTATTTTAGGCTAAGGATTTTGCCACTTGAAGGTTGCACATACAGCCATTATTTATATTATCTTACAAATGTCATCATGATTATGAATCACCTATTGTTTGAACTTACTTTTAAAAGGCGACACGATTTCTCAACCTCTGCTGGGCCCTCCAGGGCTTGTTCTTTTAATTTTAAAAACTTGATAGGGTTTATACCTATAGAAAAACCCATATGGAGTAATGTTATTATTCTAGTCTGCTATTATGAGTTGTAAGAGTTTTGCTGATAGTCGCACTTACCCTCATATAATCTGTTATTTCCCAAATAGTTTGGAGCACAGGTGGTATTTGTTCATGTCCTTCGTTACACACCTTGCTGTATAAAGCCAGATTGCTTTTGTTTAAACAGATCCCGGGTACCTACATTAAATACATAAGTATACGTTTTTTGTATAATATTAAGGTATATTTCTACCTATCCTTGTTTCCTATCTGTAAAACGCCTAAGCGCTAGTGACATCGTTTGACACTAATGCAACACAAAAGGAAATTTGCAACAGACGCCTATGCGTGCGCCGTAGGACCTTTAATCATCCAAACAACTTCTCAAACTACGTCTACACATGCGCCGCAGTCCTTTATATAATGTAAACGACTTTTCCAGTTATGTCACAGGTTCCGACCTTCATTCTATAACAATGTATATACCATTCCGTGTCTAAATATTGTTGGGTCTGTATTTATCTTATACGGAATGTAGATAGTTACCTTTTTTCTTTAGTTGTTTAACTTACATCCCTCATGCACCTAGGAATGCCTCTCTAACCGTGCGAGCCCTTTTAATGGAAAATCCCGGCACTGAACCAACCGAAGAAATATTTAGGAGATGTATATAATGATGTTCTCATCTCTTTTTTATTTTTAGATCTCTTGTCTGTTTTTAATAAATTTTAAAGAAACATCTGTTTAGATTGAATAAGTCCTGAAGAAGGTGGATATATAACAAACGATCCACCAAAACGCTGCGTCGACAATTATTCAATGATTATGTAATGGATTTTGTTTTATTTAAATATTTGATTCTATGAAAAGTACTTGATTTGTATACAATAAGACTTTATGTAAATAGAAGGCTTGACAATGTTTATAGTTGGATACTAGGAATTGTTTGGTGAGATAACTCAATTTTTAGCATTCTTATGTACATTTATGATTTTTAATTGTATAAAAAAAAATTGATGAAAGAAAACTTTTGAAAAATGAAATAAATGTATCTATAACAGACGATAAATATCAGAGATCTTTCATTTTGTTTTAGTTTTTTATTTTATTAGAGTGGACTTGGTTCAGTGTATATTTTTTATTGTATTGATCAATACACGGCACATAAGGAAATTTTGTTGTTTTAACACCTTCCAGTACACCCTCAGGAGCCGGAACAACCTGGTCGATCGTGCTTGTTGCCTCCCTAAAGCTCGCCTGTAAGGGGGACAATATATAATTTCCAGCCATCCACTCTTGCAATCTTCCAAGTATGACCCTACAGAACTGCTTTTGCGAGCTGTCAATAAGAATTATGGGTCTATAAATTGTTGTTTCATTGCGAGGGCCTTTCTTATGAATGGGAATAATGTCAGCCCCAGCTCAATTGGGGGCAGAGGGGCCCCTTCCAGAAAAGCTGTGAATAATTGTGAAAAATAAGCACCCCAAATGTCAGCGTCCCTCCGAATACATCCCTGGGGATCTTATCTAGACCCAGTGCTTTATTTGGTACGATGCCCTGAATGGCTAAACATATTTCCTGTGCTGATATTCCCTGATCATCAGAAGAGAAACAGTTTGTCCCACCAGGTAAAGGAATTAGAGCATATTCATTAACACACCAGGGGTCTGAGTGTTTGGTGCCAGTTAACAGCAGCATAGCCGAATATGCAGCACTTCGATTACCACACTCCTTTTATGTAGGGGGGGATAAGTGCGGGCACCTTCTGGCCAACAAACTACGAGTCCAAAGGCAGGTGACCGGGGTTCACTCTATACGAACACCAGATGGCAGCGAGATAATAGATAATTAATCTTTAGCTTCCGCATTTAGAGATTTCTACAAAGAACTCTATGCCGGACAAACCCTAGACTCGGAAAGCCTGCTGCATATCTACAGGAGGCAAATATGACACGACTCTCTCCGAAATAGGCGACTTCTCTGGACTGCCCTATCCACCCAGAAGATATAATTTCTGCTATCTCCCTCCAAAAACCTCTGAAGTGACGAGGACTTGACAGTTTCCAACCTATTGTGTTCAAAACCTTTTGCCACCCCTTAGCCCCTATTTTAACCAGATTGTTTAACTCTTTTGACGGACAGGGATCCATCCCCTCTTCGATGTGGACGGTGGCCATAGCGGTTATCCCCAAGCAGTAGTGCAGTTCATACCGCGTAATATCTCTTCTAAATGTCGATATAAAACTCTTTACTAGCATACTAGCCACCAGACTGGGCCCCACATGCCACACATTATTGGCCCAGATCAAGCAGGGTTTATTCCCCAAAGACAATGCAGCGATAATACTAAACGCATCCTGCATCTTCCTGATAAAGCCAAACGGTCGAACATTGAGACTATGCTACTAACGATTGATGCCAAGAAGGCCTTTGATCGGGTACACTAGTCGAATCTTGAAGTGACTTTATCTCACTTTGGTATCGGAAAGAGATTCAGACCATGGGTGCTAAGCTGCTATAGTCACCCCAGTGCGACAGTTGGAGTGAATGGACAGATATCAGCACCCTTTTCCATCAGCAGAGGCCCACGGCAGGGGTGCCCCCTGCCCCCCCTGTTGTTTGCTCTCTACATAGAATCCCTGCCCAATGGGTGTGAGACAACCCCAATATCATTGGGATTACTTTTGGGGGGAAAGTGTGGGGGGGGGGGCATACAATCCGCTTGTACGCGGATGACGTCCTGGTGTCCTTAGATAACCCTAACATAGCCCTCCTGGTTTTTCTAGCCGAATTGACTACTTTCGGCCTAGCATCAGGTTTTCAGGTTAATGTCAACAAATCTCAGGTTCTTAATCTATTAATGTCCCCGACATTAGTGACACAACTCAAAGCACAAATTCCTGATACAATGAGCATATACATCCATTCCTTATCTGGGAATCCAACTGGCCTCTTCGATTCAAACAAACTCTACATTAAACTACAGTTCTCCACTTCAACAGATTAGAAATGACTTATCCCGCTGGAAACACCACCGACTCTTGTGGCTCAGAGATGTGGCTGCCCTTAAAATGACCACCTTGCCTAAGGTTCTGTACCTTTTTCAGACCCTCCCAGTGACACCCCCCCCCTCATGAACAAATTTGTCTGAATGAGCAACAGACCAAGAATGCGAAAAGACCCGAGTTACCAACCCCCAGACGCTGAAGGCCTGGGCATACCTAACCTCCAGCAATACTATCAGGCGGCACAACTGCGCTGCTTTGCAGAGTGGAACAGAGATGAGTCGGAAAGACATTGGCTGTTTCAGGATAGGGCGATAGCAGGGTCATACCTATGGAGGGTCCTCTTCTTGAAGAGAACACACTGACCAAAGAGTCTCTACCTGTCCCCCATCACCAGGAAGACCATGGAGGTCTGGGATTGGGCCCAAACGAGGCCTCATGTCATTCCCCTCTCCATTAATGCAAATATTTGATAACCCTGATTTCTCCCCGGGCATGGATCCCGGGGCATTTGCCCCATGGCGACAGTTGAGATGCTGCTCGGAGGCCACATGTTTGATGAGGAAGGAATAAAGACGTTTGCCCAGTTACTCTCTAACTACACATTACCAGATTCAGAGAGAATGCACTGCATGCAAATACTCCATTGGCTCATGCACCCGCTGAACTGCTATGGAGTACAAATGCACCTAGCGACCTATGAGAAATGGCTGGCTGCCAAAACATCAGATAAGCAGCTTATCACTGAATTATATTCCTACCTGCTCCAGCCCGCTCGGCCCCTAACAAACGCAGGACAGAAACGGTGGGAGATGAAGCTAGGTCGGCAATTGACTTTGAAGGAATGGGGAGCGGTTTATTACTGAGCGAGACACACCGCACGTAACACTGCCAGCATAGAAACCGCCACCAAAGCGGCCACCTACTAGTATCTTAAACCGGTGCGTTTACATAAAGGCAATCTGGAGCGAAGTCCAGATTGTTGGAGGTGGTGTGGCTCACACAGCACACTGCTGCATCTGCTATGGGATTACCCCAAAATATTGGAGTATTGGACCCAAATACTAGATGACATAGACTTACACTTAGACAGGCAACTCCCTAGATTCCCCGCTTACACAATTCTTAGGCTGCCCAATCCTATCATCTTTCCATTAAAATCCCGACGGGGAAGCAGTTAGGACTAGCTCTCGGAGCTACACTCCAGAATATTCTCACACATTGGGGAACAGGTTGCATACCTACACACCAGGGATGACTTCACCGCTTATGGCATATATTAGTAATGGAAAAGATCACTCTCTCCCTTACAGCTCAGAGTGCTTCGTTCGGAGAGCTTTGGCGCCCATACTTTGCTCTCCTCTTGAAGGAATTTCGGGAGCTCACTTGCCCCAAATACCTATGCATACTCCGTCTGACTGATATTCTCCCCCCAGTCCCATTGATGGCTACTAATTAGACAATCAATGCAACGGTCTCCTCTGCTGTAACCATTGTCTTGTCCTTTATTGAGTACTAAGGTGGGGGGAGGTAGGGAGGGGGGGTTTGATGGGGGGGACTGTTTTGTTATTTCCTTATGTCGATGACAATATATAAACCTTATGATGAGCGCTGTGAAGCTCTTGTGTTGCTACACTCGACATGAAAATGTGAATAAAGAGATTTAACCATAAAAAAATGCCTGCAGGAAGATACGACATGGGGAGCTGGTATTGGAGGTGAGGGGTGCTATGCAACACAAAAAAAACACATAGGGCCACAAAGAACAATACAGATGCACTCACAAGGAATGCAGATAGCAACAAAAAAACAAGCATTGGCAAAGCCAAAAGGTCTTGCCTATGAGACCTATTGGCTTTGGCAATGGTTTTTAGAACTGCAGTACAAGCAGCACAGCTGAAAATAATGTTTAAAAAAGTGCTATGATACGACAATCACTTTATTTTGCCAACATGGACACGCACAAATACAAAATGCGATGAACATTTTTTTCTTTTTATTTATCAATCCGAAATAGATTAGTAAATAAATGTTGTGCAAAGTATGCATTGTTGATATAATGTGAACACAATTTAAAAATATAGCACTAATGGACTTTGGGGAGTGGGCTGTAGTGAGGAACAGGTGGGAGATGAGGCAAAACGGAAGGAGAAAAGGCAGGAGAGAAGGATGCAGGTGGAGGAGAGAAGGATAAGTGAGAGACAACAATGGGGAAGTACAAAGACAACGGAGGGCAGGGGATTGGGAAGCACAAGGACAACGGAGGATGGGCGGTCAACAATGGGGAAGCACAAGGACAAAGGAGGGTGTGCGGTAATGGAAAAGCAAATGGACAATGGAGGTTGGGTGGGCGTATAGGGATGGGGAAGTAAATGGACTACAGAGGGAGGATGGGGATGCACGTGGACAATGTAGGGAGTATAAGGCAACAACAAGAACAACAGAATGTGGGCAGGCAGGGTGAAAGCAAGAAAAGCAACTGTGATAGAGCGGGCAAGAGGAGAAACACACAGGTAACAAAGAGGAACATGAAGTACAAGAGGGAGACAGCTGGAAAATACACACACTTGTCTCGTACAGTGCTTAAACTGATGAAAAAAGTTGATCCTAAAAGTGGGAGCAGCGGAAAGGCACGAGTAAGGGGTCCATGATCCAGGGTAGGGCAAATACCAGAAGAGGAATAAAAGCCCACAGAAATTGCCGAATAAGAAGCAAGCAAATGTGAGTGATAATAAAGCCAACCAATGATAAGCAATGGGCGGGCTTAAGCTCACTGTAAGCTAATATGTCTTGTAACAGACAATGCATGCACTGTATTAGGCCAGACCTAAAAAGTATATCAGAATGTAAGCAGTGGAAGGATACAAATCATACAATAGTAAGGATGATAAAGAAGGTATACTACAGGGGATAGATATACAGAAGAAGAGGAAGGAAAGACATTGAATAAGAAATAAGCAAATGGGGTTGCAAAGAAAGTTAACCAATGGCAGGAAATGGGTGGGCACCAAACTACACTGTAATTTTTTGTATGGTTCATAAGAGGTCGTTTGTAAACAGACAGCTAAAAGCTGACTGTAGAGAAGACCAAAGCTTAACTTGAGCCGATGGTTCTGGTTGGGCCCACTGGCATGATTTTTGGGAACCGCCACTTATTTTTCCTCATCATATGTTGACCGAGAGGGAGAGAGTGGGAGAGGGACAAACACACTAACAGGAAGGAAGAAGAGTAAGACGGAAAACTGTTAGAATGGGAGAAAGCCGGGAACAGCAAGAGTGAGACAAAGTGGCAGGCAGTGTCTGGTAGTGGATTTAGAGGCCTGAGCTGGAATTCAAGATTATGCAGCCTTGGTAATCAGTGCGCAGACATTTAATATCACCGGCCGTTGGATTCTGAGCCGAGTTTTGGGCACCAGCGCTCATTGTTTTACAAATTAAGCACAGGGAGAGACATAAAAATGTTTACACACTTTTGCATTTCGTGCCAAGAACTTATGACGAATTGTTGTTTTAGTCAAAGGGTCAGACAGTGGATTTATTGCACTTTCTGCCACTTCCTTTGAAGAGTTCCAGTGCATTCCTCTGTCCATGTGGTCAGGAAGACATTAGAGACCGGAAAGGGGCCCCAAGAGAAAGGAAGACCCACCTCAGGAGGCTCATCCAGGTGGCCATGACTTGATTCTCATTCAGTATACTCACCTCAAACCTCTGACCGGTAGGTCACACAGACCTTTGCAGGAAGCGTGTCACTCACTGAGCCGCTTTGCTGAATGGCATAACCAACTCAGCGGTTCTCAACTTGTCAGGTTTCTTTTCTCGGTTTATAAAATCACATCACCACCAGACTAAGGAGCATTAAAATGCACCCAAATAAGTTACATAACGGCGTCTTTATAAATGCTCATTTATTTTAAAGCAGGATAAAGAAAATCCCAGATACATAATTTATATCTAAACTCTCTGCGGTTTTAAAGTGCTCCGACGGGGTAATCTTTACGGTCCCAAAGAAGCTCATTACAGTCACATATTTGTTTGTCACTCTTCATGAGTAACTCTTATATCTTATCTCCCAGCCAGGGTCTGGAAACCCCGCTGCGTGTTAATTCCACCTCCTGTGTCTCTGGGTGACAACAAACAAGCAAATACTGAACACAAGGGGAACAACATCTGTGCACCTAGAGGAAATTGCTGTGCAGATGTGTGATTTCAGGCAAGTGGAGACATGCTATGATGAATTTACCTAAAAAACAAATGCTTTGCAAGTCGTGACTGAGAAAGACCAGTCAGTGCCTGGCAAAGAAACTAGCTTTCTCCTACGGTTCAAGGCCTCACCAGCTGAGCCAACACCTGACTTACACTCTATCCAGCTCACATCTCTCTGACCAATAGCATTTGAACCTGAGATAGCATTAGCAACGCCAGTAGATCCAGCGTAATTGTGGCAAAGCATGTAAACAATGTAATTGACAAATACTGTTTACATGCGTTGCATACACAAATGCTGTTTACAATTGCGAGCCTGTCCTATTGGCTTTGCCAATGCTGTGAAAAATGCAAAAAATTATTGAATTCTGTATAACATGCAAACAGGAGATAAAGAATTGAATGTACACTTCGCCGCCGTGAGGGGAACGGCCATCGTCAGCATTACCTCCCTGCCGTGAGGTGAACGGCCACCTAGCCCGACATCTTCCCGCCGTGAGGGGAACGGCAACCAGGAGACTATATCTCCCAGCGGCCCTGCAGCGGCGCCGGCCGTGACGCTGCCGCCCGCGCCTGGAGGCGCGATAAGAGCGCTGCCGGCCTCCCGCAGCGCGGGACGCGCTCGGGCATGCCCGGGTCGCGCCTGGGCAAAGGGCGGGCCCGTCGGAGCCCGGAGGAGGCTGGGCCCCCTCCCTAACAACAGGCTCCCCGCAATCTTTCTCTGATCCCAGATACTGTAACGTTTCTCTATTTCCTTTTCTGCCTCCGTGCTTTGCGCGCTCTGTGATTTGCACTTATTTACGTGGCGGAGAGACTTATACTGACAACCTAACCATGAGCAAGCCTGCAGTGATTAAGAGTAAGGGAACCAAGGGGACTTTGGATGCCTTCATAATGAGGGCAGAATCACTACTCTGTCACGAAATTGAATTAACAGAGAGGCGGCTGTCTCTAGACCCCTCATTTCTGCCCAGGCGATCCTCACTAGGAACACACAACCTGGGTGGTATTCCCCAAAACCAAACTTGCTCATCTCCCCTCATTTCGGGGGCGGCACTGGTTGCCCTGGATACTCAAGCCCTTGTACATGATGAATTGACAGCGCCACATATGGATACCATCAACGGGCCCGGCATAGCCTCTAGGACCCGGACTGCCCACCTCCCCACAGATGGCACAAGAGCAAAGACGAAGGCATCTGGGAACCGCAAGAAGGGTGCGGGCCCGACGAAGCAAAAACAACAAAAGGGGCCTCAGCGTAACCCTCAGTGTAATCCTGAGGTGACGACCTGTTCCATAGGTACACAGACTATGGACGTTTCTTCACTAATGCCGCCTTGCCCCCTGGAGGATAAAACTGCCACCATCGCTGCTGGCGTGACCGCCTTGGACATCGTCCTTGAACGGATTAAGGAATCCATAGACAAAAACTTTGCTCTATTGCACAGTCGCCTAGAGCATCTGGCCTGGCGTATTGACTAACTTGTTTGGACGCATAGAGTTGTTTTCCACCCCCGTGAACGCCCAGGTGTCGAGGGAGGGCCAGGGGCCTGGCAATGTTTCTGATCATCAAAAGTCAGCCCTGGTTCCCCTAGAGAAATTGTTGGCTATGACATCGGTCATTGAGGACCTGTTGAGTAAAGTACAGGGCGTAGGCTCTAATAACACACTGCATAACCGCCCATTGAGCACATTGAATGACGGCAGGGCAGCTCAGCCCCCCCTGGCAGATATCTTACAATCGGTCCCCGGGGCATGTGTTGGCTCTAAGAGCACTCCTAATTTAAATCACAACAAAGCGCCAGCCCAAATAGCGCCGAGTGATTCTCTAAGGTTGCCTAACCTGTGTACTATTCCAAGGGAAAGGGACAGGGTAAATGGGGAGGAGGTGATCTTAAATTTACCACCAGAGGCCACTCCATACACAATAATATTGGCGAATGTACCACAACTCACCTCAAAGTCAACTGAATCTTGGGAGTCCTTACGAAATAAGGCCCTCTGTTGGCTCGGATCTAAATCCGGCCTAACCGACGTCCTATTTAGGGAGTTTAAAATGGCAAGAAGAGTGGGGTGGGTGGGGAAAAGAGAAAAAAGGTTCCCTGGCGACTGCATTGTTCTTACATTCAGAACGCCAAATCTAACACAAGAGATTTTGCGCAGACAGGGTTCCAATTATGTGATCAATCATGGTATAAATGTACTGCCCCTGGGTTATTTCTACCCTCCTATAAACCATAGTTTTAATGTATCTCAGCAGACCCCGGCTTACCCCATGAACCACTCCCAATTCAGCCTACCCTTGTTTAACAGATTTGAGATGCTTTCTTCCCTGGAGGACATTGATTGACTTAGAAATAGAAGTAGTAATGTGGCTCAATCCCAATCTCCGGAAAACAACTCACCGGGTCCAACCTCGCAATGTATAGTCCCCGTGGCTAACGTCGAGCAAGCCGACGCTGAGGCAGGAGATCTTTCCAATAACTATAATACTCAGAACGGAACAACTCAACTTATCATAAATACTTACCACAGTGACGTATCAAATAGCCTTGCTCCTCATCTCAATGGCCCCAATGCCATCCTCCCCCCTATCAATTGTGCATTTCAGCCTGTGCCTAGAACTAATGAAATGGAAATTCTGTTTTGGAATGTGGCAGGCCTTAAAGCCAAATTGACTAACCCTGCCTGGCTGGAATTTATCCATAAATTTGATATTATATGTACTCAAGAAACCTGGACAGATAATACACAACATATTAATGGTTATAAAACATTCTTTACCCCAGCAGTTTCTTCGAGTCAGGGGAGGAATAATGGTGGCCTTTGTACCTACATTTCCTATTGGTTAAATGCACACAAGATAGACTTTGTGGAGTCCAAGACCTATTATCAGGTGCTTAAAATTAATATAGACAATATTCATTACTTAGTTCTAATACATTTTCATAATAATATACCTGCCGTGGATAATGAACAAACCCTAAAGCATCTGCAGAGAGACTTGGATAACATTCAAAAGAGCACCGGCAAAGACCACTGCATAATTTGGGGAGGGGCCTTTAATTGTGGACCCTGCCCACACACCGTAGGAGATGTTTGTGGTATTGAATTAGATGATGATAATGACTCGTCCCATTTTCTACATTCTGTTCTTAGCGACCGACTCAATTTGTTAAAATATATTCTGGATCTGGGCTTTGCTAATAATCTATGTCTATCCCCAATTCCTTTTAGTAGCACTTTTAATGGCCGTGGCCTGTCGTCAGTCATAAACCACATACTAGTATCAAACAGACACGCCGACAGAATACACTATTTTAAAATACATCCCGTTGCTTTTAGCGATCATTACCCCATCAGTGTTCTCCTAGATCATCCTGCCAAGGTGCTAACTAGTAAAACATTGGCTACCCACCCGGCGGAAGATATTGTTATTAATAGACAAAATGGCTATACAGTCAAGTGGGCAGGCGTCAACACATTACAACTATGTAAGCACCTTTTAACTAGCTGTAAAGACGACTTCATGGTCTGCCTCGACAAAACTGCTAACAAGCTTGACGTTCTTAGCTCCTTCATGAACATATCTATGTCTATACAAAATAGATTACGGGTAAAAAGCAAAAATCGGGTAGATAAGAAGAGTGGCTGGTTTGACTCCAAATGTTCAAAAGCGCACGCAGCCCTAATAACTGCCTTACATAAGCCCATAAAAGACCGAGGAGCAATAAAAAGGGCTAGATTAGCGTACAAGCTGTCCCTTAAGGAACGCAAGTCAGCCATAAAGCTAGAACTATGGCAAAATCTTAAACGAGCATCAGATCTGAAAGACATGAAAGGTTTTTGGAAGGCCGTGAATGCCCCCTTTCTTGCCTCGGGTAATATGCCCAGCATCGAAATAACAATAGGGGAGGATAAATGGGTGACTCACTTTTCTAGCCTTTATAACAATCTGGTGGATCCCCAAAATGAAGAGGTCTTAAGAACAAACTCCTCAAATTATCTTCCGATTGAGATTGATTTTGATCCCCAGGAGGTGATTTTAGCTATAAATGCGAGTACGGGTGGTAAAGCCCCGGGCCCAGACAGCATACCAGTGGATCTATTTAAATCAAGTCCAGCGCTCTGGGGATCCCTGCTAGCAATGGTCCTAAAGGCCTGCTGCACCTTGGGATTCACAGCCACCTGGACGGAGTCCATACTTGTCCCTATCTATAAGAAAGGCAATCGCGATGACCCGTCCTGTTATAGACCGATATCACTTCTGGACTCTTTTGCAAAGGTGGCCGGGCGTGTTGTCTTAAACAGCCTCCAGCTCTGGGTGGAGGAAAAGGGCATAATTTCAGAGTTACAGTATGGTTTCCGTCAAGGTCTGGGCACTGTTGAACAGAGCCTAAACCTGAATCTCCTGCTGGGAAAATATCTACAGGCCAAAAGGGGGAGTCTATTTTTTTGCTTTGTTGATTTGAGTTCAGCTTTTGATTGCGTTAACCACCAGAAGCTATGGAGCATTTTAGAGACCATGGGGGTTGATCCACCTATCTTAAATTTTTTAAAACAGTCCTACCTAGATGCCAGGGCCCGGGTGCGCTATGGAAGAGGTGGCGAACTCAGCCACAGCTTCCCTGTAAAGAAGGGGGTGCGGCAGGGGTGCGTGCTAGCGCCCCTCCTGTTCACCCTTTACATTAACAGCCTGGGAGTAAAACTAAGTAGTGACTGTCAGGATCTACCATGTATTGATAGACGACCAATTGGAGCATTGTTATATGCGGACGATGCTGTCTTAATGGCTCGTACCCCCCTTGGCCTACAAAAAGTTCTCTAGCTTTTCTGCCTACATGTCAAATCTTGACCTTCATGTAAACATTAACAAAACATTTACAATGAAATGCTGTAAGCCTAGTATCAAGTGTCGAGATTTCTTCATTAATAATAGGAAACTCGAACTTACTAATCACTTTTCATACTTGGGCATTGTATTTGAAAGAAGGGGCTTATGGGCGAAAGCTATTGAATCTAGAAAATTATTATTTTGTAAAGCAACTGGTGCATTGATTCACTTTGCTAGAAAGCTAGGAAAGCGCCCAATCGCTGATTTACTAACAATCTACAAAGCTAAATGTATACCGATTGCTATGTATGGAGCGGGCATCTGGGGTTATGCTAACATTGAGTGCCTGCAGCTAGTAGAAAATAGGTTTTTAAGATATCTCTTAGCGGTCCCAAACAGCACAGCCACATTCATATGCCACGCAGAGCTGGGTCTGTCCTACCAGTCCGATCAGATTAAAATGCAGCCTATCCTGCTGTGGCATAAGGTCTGGACCGGCATTTCTACTAGCTTGAACAGGGATTTGATCAACGATTGTCTGTCTCTTGATGGGGCAGACCGCATTCCTTGGTTGACCTACGTTTAAAATTTCCTACAGGACCTAGGACACCCGAGTACTTTGCTAATCCTGACAGTTTGAATAATGTTACTAGGAACAAATTAAAATCACTATGTCTCGATCATTTGGAGTCTATTAATTTAGTTACTAATATTGTGAAACCGTCAGTAAGAGCACACCAACTACTCAATCAGGAACGCAACCATACTTACTAGATATTATAGGAGCCTATGACAGGTTGTTACTGACCCGCTTACGCCTTGGAATCTTTCACATCAGGGTCACTTTTCCAAATACTAAAGACTGGTCTCGCTCCCTATGTTTATGCCCGTGCGACAATATCTCTGCTCAGTCGACAATTCATGTTATGTTTTTCTGTAATCTATTCCATGCTTAGGATAAAATGGATTTTACCTATTTTAAAGCTGTATGGCCTGAGACAATGTCGGCCTGCCTTTTTAAAGTTGCAATACCTGAATGATGGAACCGTGACTGATCACATAGCTAAATACCTGAAATGGGTGGTTAGATACCGGACAATGGATGGTACTCCCCTTTTTAAATTGTCTGTGTTTTTTAATCTTTTTTACCCAAATTATCTTGATGTAATGTATGTTCTTTTTAAAATGTATTGTGCTTTTATGGTTTAATATTTTCTTAAATCGAATAAAGCATATTCTGTCTGTCTGAATGTGATAAATAGCGTGATGACTGAGTGTACTTTTTAGATGTAAAATAGTCCCTCATGCATTCCATGGCGGTTGGAATGATACACAAAACAGCTAATAGCACAAGGTGAGACAGCTATACTCCTGTAGGTGGTGCCATAGCCCACTATGCATATCGTACAGAACTGGTAACAATATTTCACCAGAAAAGCTGAACTGTTAAGCCAAACCTAAAAGTGACATAAAACCGAATTCTAGCAACTCCAGATGGAGCCCACACGGCCTAATATGACTACAGAGAGTGACCATCAAACATGTAATTTGTTTGGCCTCTGCAAACATGCCCCTGAGATATGGTACACCATCACCTCCCTCAGCCCCCATGTCCTCTTCCTCAGCGAGACCTGGCTCAAACCATCATCCATGTCCACCATCACCTCAGCAACACCTGATGGCTACAAAATTGCACACTGAGAATGCATCAACAAACACGGAGGTGGAATCGCCATAATCCACAAAGACACCATCCACTGCACCAGCTGTGGCTGGTGCAGGTAAAAGCGGTGAGGCGGGGTGGTGGGAGAGTCGACAGACGACGAGGGAAAATAAAATTAAGAAAACCACTTATCTTGTGCTCGCTGAGTGCAAGCTAAGTGGTTTTCTTTTTTTCAAATTTTATTTTCCCTCTTCGTCGTCAGTTGACTCCACCCCACCACTCTTACCTGCCACGGCTGTGGCTGCACTGCACCACCATCATGGACAACACCACCCCAATCATGGAGCACATCAACTTCCAACTCCACACCAAAGGCAAAACCACCATCAGAGACACCCTCGCCTACAGACCACCTGGGCCTTGCCCCAGCTTCTGCGACGCAGTTCCTGATTTCATCACCCCACTCGCCATCGATTCCAAACACTACATTTTCCTCGGTGACCTCAATTTTCACGTCGACGACACCGCCAACCTCCTTGAAAGCATGGGTAACATCGGCCTCACCCAGCTTGTCATCAACCCAACTCACACTGGAGAACACAAACTCGACCCCATCTTCACGACCAGTGACAAAGTCAAGTGCAGCCACGTCACCGAGCTGACCTGGAACGACCACACCATTGTGCACTTCACCATCGCAAGACGCCCCGACACCGCCACCAAGCCACCCAGCACCACCAACTGGAGCAAAATATCAGAGAGCCCGTGGTCCATGCCATAAACACTAGCCGCGTCTGCACCACAACCAACCTTGAACAGGCGATCAAGAACCTCTCCACATGGATCACAAAATGCGTCCAAAGAAGCGCCCCCATCCAACCCACCAAACCCAAGAGATATTCCAAACAGGTCAGTTGGTACACCACGGAACTGAGAACCACCAAAGAAAACTGCAAGAGACTCAAAAGAAAATGGTGCACCATCAAAGAGCCCTTTGACTGTGCCTGCTTCAAGACCTCCCTCAACCTATACCATCAACTCCTGAAAGAGACGAAAAGGAGCGCCCTAGCGACCACATCGCAGCCAGCTCAAACCACAGTAAAGAACTCTTCAACGTCGTCAGGAATTCTCCAACCCATCAGTCACCGAAAACATCATCACCCCCTCTCAGGACCTCTGCAACACCCTGGCAGACTTTTCTGACAACAAGATCTCCTCCATCTACAAGAACTTTGCACACCAACCCACCACTGTTGGCACCCTCAGCCTCCTCATGCTCAACACCTGGATTCAGATCACCATCAATGACCCCCCCCTGCCATCATGATTTCCGTCTACTCAGGATCACCTATGCACCCCTGACTCCACTACATCTACAACCTCGAGAGCAACATAATCAGCATCAAACTCACCACCATCCTCAATACATCCATCACCACAGCCACCTTCCCCGAGGAATGGAAGCACGCAGCAGTCAAACCTCTCCTCAAGAAACCCACTGCCCACTCCAGCGAACTGAAGAACTATCGTCCCATCTCCTTGTTCCCTTTCCATCGCCAGAGTTTTCGAAAAGGCCATCAACCACCAACTCACAGAGCACCTGGAAAGAAACAACCTACTGGAAAACTCCCAATCAGGATTCTGCTCCAACCACAACATTGAAACCACCCTGGTCGTGATAACTGACAACATCCAAACCCTCCTTGACTGGGGAGACACAGCAGCCCTGTTCCTCCTTGACCTATCAGCAGCTTGCAACAATATATCCTATCACACCCTCATCAAGAGAGTTCACCACATCGGAATCAAAGGAGACGACCTCAAATGGATCACCTCCTTCCTCACCGGCAAAACCCAGAGAGTCTGCCTTTCTCCGTTTACCTCAGAACCTAAGAACATCATCTGTGGCGTCCCTCATGGGGTGCTTTCACTCTTGCAGTCCTGGGAGTTCCAGGTATCCAGTGGGCTATCCCCTAACACTTCTAGCATACCAAAGAGCAGCTATTATCCAGTTAAGTCGGCTAATACCAACTTACTCCGAAGGTTCTCCTCTCCTCTTTTGGTGAAGTCTAAGAGTTTTAGTTACCTTTGCCAGTCCCTGAGTAGGAGTAGCCTTGCCAAGTTGCCCAAATCTAACTGCTCCAGTTTAAGTTTTTTCTTTTCTTTTCATTTTGGAACTTGTAATTTTGTTTTTCCCATTACAAAATCTTGACTATAAGTCCCAGAACCAAAGGCAAAACCTGGGCTGGAGCAGCTAGCCGTGCATGGACATGCGAGACTTGGCCCCTATCTAGGAGGGTCTGGTCCACTTGTCCTTGCTTATCTATTTCTTATCTTTGCAATTATGAGATGACACCCTGTCATTGGGGACAACCTGCTTGTGTTCTGAGTTTTATTCTAACAACCCAGTACACACAGGGAATAGCAGCCTTGGCTTGCTTCCATAGAACTAGTTGGACAAAAGCTTGCAGTGGTTGGTAAATCATAAGGCAGCGATTGGAACCTTGTGTCCCAGTGACATGGAGTCATTTGACATCTAGGAAAATAGAATCCTTGAGGGAGTATTTTAAATATAGTGATTGAGGCTAGGGAGTTGAAATCTATCACTGCAGAATGGGGTAGGATCCCGTGATAGAGATGGGAGACAGACTAAGAGGTCTTCAATCTGTGGGTCATGACCCCCAGTTAGGCCATAGAGCTATGGAAAAAGAGGCATGCACTCCTCAGCCTCCCTTCTCCTGGAATCCAAAAAGTTTGTTCTTCATTTTAGATTCAAAATAGTGGCATCTCAGGGGGCTCTCTGATTGGAGTACATCGTAAAAGAAGCCAATTATAGTGTGGCAATCTCATTAATGACTGTCCTCCAATCAGTGAGAGTGCAGCATGAATATAAAAATGGCACTCCACTCTACGCCACGCCACTCTACTCTGCATGACTCTACTCAAATCTACCCCAATGCACTTTACGCCACTGCACTCCACTCTGCACCACTCTACGCCACTGCCCTCTACGTCACTTTACACCATTCTACTCTATACCACTACACTATACATCATAATGCTCTGCACCACTCCCAGCCACTGCGTTCTATGCCACTGCACACTACGCCACTCTACTCTGTATTGCCCTACTCTATGCCACTGCACACTACACTTGACTCTGCACTACTGTACTCTGTAAATCTACACCCCTCTACTCTATGCCGCTGCACTCTACTCTACGTCATTGCACTCTACATTTCTCTACTCTGCTTTGCACCACTATACTCTATGCCACTGCACTGTACACCACTCTATTCTATGCCACTGCCCTTACGCCACTCGGCTCTGAACCGCTGGACCTCAATGCACTCTCCCCCAGTGTACAATATGCCACTCTCCTCTTCTCAACTTTACTCTATGCCAGTCCACTCTACGCCTCTGTAATCTACACCACTATACTCTACACCACTCTATGGCAGTCTACTCCTCATTAATGTATGCCACGCCACTGTATTCTATGCCATTCCACTCTACGCCACTCCACTTTGCTCTATACCACTCCACACCACTCTACTGTACACCAATCCACTCACGCCACTTCACTCTACTCTACGTCACTCCAAGCTACTCTATGCTACTCTAAGCGGCTCTATTCCACTCCACTCTGTGCCACTACACACCACTCTACGCCATGCCACTCCACTCCATGCTACTGTCCAACATGGCTAAAAGACATTGGCAAAGCTAATAGCTCTTGCATAGGGGAAACCTATTGACTTCGCCAATGCATGTTATCTGTTGTTGCTTGCCCCACCGCCTATCTCGCCCCATCTTCTGTTGTCCATGAACTTGCTCCCAGCCCCTCTCTCCTGCCCTCTGCTATCGGTGTTGCCCCCGACTCACCCACCCATGTTGCCTTATCACCCCTGTTTCCTCCCACCCCATAATAAATAAAAGGAAATATACTAGATTTCACTCCCTCCCCCAATATTTTTAGTGTCCTGGACTTAAAAATACACACCAGGAGGGTAACAAACCGGTAAGATGTAAACCCTAGTGGTTTGGTATGCCATAGGTGCGTGGTGGGAGGGTGGGTATTGAGAGCTGGGCCGGCTCTAGCTCTGGTCACACCCAGTGCGGCAAACTTTATTAGCGGCCCCATTGACCGCCTTCTCCACGGATTTCCTCACTGCCACCCTCCTAAGGTGCCCCTCATCTCTCCATAGCCCTTCTATCATGTATTTAAGTTGTTTTATAGCAACCACTCATACCAATTTAGGGTGTCATCACACACATATACAGAGACAATGAATTATGCGTGTGTAAATCAATGAATAGGAAATGTTGTATAAGGCAACGAGGACTACAAGGTGTAGTAGTCACATGTCACCAGTTCTGGTAGATATTATATTTAAAGAGTGCTTGATTAGGAGAAATAAAAACTCATGATTTAAAATGTAACACAGTGGTTGGGGTCGGCTTTACTAATAAGAATCTGAATCTACCCAAACACATCCTTCTTAGCAACCTGAGGATAATGAAAGACAAGGGAAAAAATAGGCTTCTAATCTACGTCTTGCATGCAGCTGTTTGTTGCCAGTTCATAGCTCACTGTGCTACATTATTTTAACTTGGCAACAAACGGATCTCTGTGACAAAAGCAGCAACTCACTGAGCTATATATAAATATATAAAGTACAATTCTGTGATCTGCATGGTATGCTGCTGGCACTTTAACCCTTTGTGCTACTTTATGGTGTATCGAAAAAGTGACTAGACAAAATTCCATCTCTCTCCAGCAGTTATCTTGACGTTTTTATTATTGCCTGAATATTGCTGGGCACTCAACGAACTATGCAGCAGGTGCTTTTAATCCTCCAGAAGTTATCTTGACGTTTTTATTATTGCCTGAATATTGCTGGGCACTCAACGAACTATGCAGCAGGTGCTTTTAATCCCGTAAAACATTTCAAAATACAGCACCCCCTTGAATTTGGCGCCAGGTGCGGTGGCAGTGGTCGAACTGTCTTTAAGCCAACCCTGATTGAGAGAGACAGCTTGTAAAAAGCACTTTACTTGTTTCCAAAGGGTAATGATTGCACTGGCTATCTGAATCTGCTGGGTCATCTGGATTGTTGTATGCATTTCTGTGCCCTATAAAGGGAAAACAAATCTATGTTCAGCCAAAGCCACCCTGTGTGAAACTTCATAGTTATAACATGTGGCCTCTCGCTTGGGACTTCCTCAGTTCTGCAAATCTTTCTGTAAACCAATCGGAGGTGGATAAAACTGTCGCACTATGGCTTACGCTAGTATTTTTATTGGTCACTTTGTTCCTACGGCATATACTGATGATTACTGGCTTTTCCCTAAGGCTGAACAATTCAGCTGTGATTCTCTGACATAGAGAGCAAGTTCATGGGCATGCATAATCTTTAGCCCAATTGCGGCTACATTCACACGCTGTATCTATAAGTCATACATAGTTTGGGGAAATTCCCAAAAGATGTAGGTTAACCTTTTTGTCACAGGTCCACTGCACACACATTGTATGATCAGAGGACAGAGGCACAGAGAGAGTATGATTTGCCCAAGATTAAACAATTCAGTAAAATTTTAGACCCAAGATTGTAATGCAGTGCTGCTTTTTCCAAGCCTATCAAGTACAATGACAGTGGACAGCGTCTACCCATGCTCCTCCAAAGGAATATCAAATCCAAGTTTGTCTATTTGTGTTTTTTACCACTAATTTTTTAACAGCTTTTATGTTAATAAACTCGCAATCATGGACATAAAAAGGGGACAAAGAAATAAGTTCAAAAGGTTTTTGCCCAAGAGTACATAATTTATTCAAAGGAGGAGTCCAGGTTTAATTTAGATGTAATGAACAGATGTAATTATTTTCTGATCAGGACCATAAGGAAAAGACTAGTGGCCTCAAAAAGAACAAGCATTGGCATAGCCAATAGGTCTCGCCTTTGGGACCTTATAAGTGTTTAGCCATGCAAGAGTTGATGTTGCTGCACCAAGGATATTGTGCTGCATAACTAAATACTTATAAGGTCCCAAAGGCGAGACCTATTGGCTATGCCAATGCTTGTTCTGTTTGTTGGACTGATTCCCTGGCACTGACAAATCATAAAGATGCCCATGCCTTTCTAACACTAATTAATTCGGTGTTATAACCCAGGGCACTGATCCTCAAGCTTATTAATGAACTTGTTTTGATTTGGTAACAAAGCCTCCACAGAGCGCTATTTCAGGTGGCGTTTTATTAGTTTTGCAAAAGTTCTTTTGGCTAACTTTCCAAAACCTGCTGATTAAAACTGTATCTGCAGGTTCATGTGGGTAGTTTGGCAGACCTTTTCAGCCATAATTGTTTCTTATTTGGGTGAGGTGGCAGGATGCCGCTTATGGCTGTAACACGTTAAACTGCAGCAGCAGTAGGTATAGAGCTCGAGAGTTGTACTGCAGATGTGTACTTTACATAGTGCTAACCTCTAGTGATTGATTCTCCTTTCCTGCAAACCTCTTTGAATGTTGAAACTTTGAAAGTCGACATTACCCACCGATGTTGAAGAGTGACTGAATTCTCTTAAATGTGTCCCACAAATATCGCACATTGTTCTGCTATCCGTATTGCTTTATCTCCTTGTGATACATCTGGTTGTCACCTATTGATGAGTCGCCTCATCAGATAAGTTTGTATGCTAGACTCCACTGCTCGTGAATACCCCACCACCTTTTTCTGCTCTAACTGTTCATGCTGCCATATTGCTTTTGCTGATTCTTGTCCGACCTGCCATGTCAGTAATTGACCTTGTATTGATTCTATGCCTCTCCCTACAAAGGAGTTATCTTACAATTATGGTCGAGTAATGCATACTGCAGTGTGTCATTTTGTTACCAAAATAACTAATTTGGTTTATTCTTTTTAGACCTGCTAAGAAGGCTAGGTATGGAAAGTTAAATATTCTTCAAAAGATGAGGTCAGATTCTTCATTTTGGTCAGAAAGTTTAGCTGTAGTAAAGTGGGTGGATTTCCTTGAAATGAATTCAGCTATTTGGATGTCGCCATTTCAACATGCATGTTTGTCTCCAAGTCTTCCCTACCATTCAAAGGGGTGTTTCATGGAGATGATCTATTCTGTGGCAAAGCTGCTGAATTCTGTCTCTAGTTTAAAAGTGCTGCCACTTTTTGTGTACTCGGTCACAAATGGACCGTTTGTTTTGCACTTTATAAGTAGAGCCTTTAGGGAGGAAGTGTCTTATTTTTAGTCTAGCCTACACAATTATTATGACAATGATATGACCCTAGTGCTTTGGAAATGTATACCTTCTTTTCGCTAGCCACTGGTTCGAAAACCTTCCCGAGACTTCTGTCTTTGTGACTCCGTAACGTTGCGTTTTCTTTTATGCAGATCTTTTTTTAAGGCAGTTTTTTTAATGGGAACGCTTATAGCATTACCATTTCCGACATTTTTGACATTCCTTACACAGTTTATTTAGAATTTTTATTTTATATGATAGTATTCAGTTACTTAATGCATCATGAGGTACAGGTTTACATCTTATGAGCTTTCTCCTTTGCTGTGTTAGTTTTCCCCACTTGCTGCTTAGATCCTAGTTTATTTACTGGGCAATTTCTTAGCCGTGGTTGTAAATCACAGGCTGCTACAGGGCACCCATATATAGGAAACAAGCGCGCGCGCGCTAAAAGTAAAAAACAAGTGTCGGCAAAAGTGAAAGCATTTCACTTGCGGGAGCGAGCAGCGTCAGGAGCGATAATTGCTACCATATGGTGCCAGCTGCTCGCTCCCGCAAGTGAATCGCCAAACCTGCACGCGTTGCCATTGAAGGCAATGGAACGCGTGCACGTTTTTGGCTGAAAAGCCGTATCGATTGCAAAAGGTCTTTTTGCCTATGCAGCGCATGCGGGCTGCGTAGGCGAGACCTAAAAATGACCCTGACACCCTTGGAAATTTCCCCCACAATGTAAGGGTCATTATTTGTTTTTTAAATACACATTCCCGTTCTTTGCTTGTTTTTTGGGGGCAAAAAGTGCTAGGCATCTGCGTTGTTGGTCCTACCTAGGCTTATCATTCAGTATTTATTTTCAGCATTGTGTGGTGGATTTGTGTTAGTGCACTGCTCTATGGTATTTATAGTACATTTAAAATATCTTATTCATATTTTTATAGTACTTTATCCTGAAGTTTTGCTTTTTCTAAGTGTGGCACATAGCAAAGGTTACTATTACTCAATTTAACAGTAGCCAATTTACTGACCACAGAAAGATGGAATGCTAAGACGGCCATGCAAATATGTTTGATCTCATTAGCAGGTAGGAGGAGGATTCTAAGCAGGTCATCCACCCGTATTGCCTATTGGTATGAATGCGTGTGCGGTCAAGAAAAGGGGAACTGTCATGTCCCTGTTCATGCCACTGTTAAGCACATGCTATCCTAGTTGTTCTTAGGTGCTGTTCTGACCAATTCCTTATAGATGTGTTTGTGCATGGTAATTATGCACCGAGTGTCCTGATGTCAATATGCCTATGATGCAAATATTCCCCCGAGTGCTTTGTACTCACTGTCTTTGAGATATGCCCCCGAGCACGTATGTGAGAGATGGCCCCAAGCGCTTATGTTTTCTGTTGGCATTTATTTTACTTTGTTTTATTGGCACTGTTTAATTTATGTTTACAGTGTCTGTTCTATGCGCCGAGCACTGACTGCTTTTGTTTTGTTGCTGCTCTGTGTTTGAGACTGCCAAGATCTTGTGAGATCTTGGCATTCTCGGCGGCCTTGTTGGGATTGGAGGGGTGCGGTTGTGGGCTAGCTGTCTATTTAAACTGCATCCAGACCAGAGAAGCCGCTTTGCCTCGAGACAGTCCACAAGAGAGCATCAATGCTGAGACCCTCGGCAAGACATCTGTGACACGCGTTAGAGCAGAAGAGCAACTCACCGACATCCTAGAGCGTTGTCATCTCGTCGCCGAGCCTCTGTTCACCTTGAGCCAGCCAACACCTGGGGAAAAAAAGAGAAATACAAAAACAACATTACAAAGGTATTGTGCATATGCATGCATAACGCTATTGCATGCAAGCCACGAACACACCAGTCAGTGTCGGACTCGGAGAGACTAATCATAGACAGCCAAAGACTAATGCTTGTACTTTTGCTTATTCGGTAATCGGCTACTAATCATGTACAAATGTGCAGTAGTTTTCTTCATGTGCCCATTCTGGCATTACTACAAGGTATATACCGAAAAATCAAGGTGACTAGTCCTTGTTGCTCAGTCTACACATAGTATGGGTAATGAGAATCTATATTTAAGATATCGTGTAACATATCTTTACTGTCCCTTTTCTGTTACAGACTTTGGAACTAACTGTATGTAAGAACAGAGATCCTAAATCCTTTGTGAGAAGTATCTCTGTTTCTTGAGAGCACGGTGTACTGTTAAAGAAGAGAGTCAAGTTGATTGCAGCTATTTTTCTTGCACCCACTTAGTCATATATACACTCGGGTGGGGGTCAGACAATTAGTGGTGAGGTCAGGGTTTCATGTACCCTCTGTTGTATCTCCCAAAAAGGTATGACAATGGCAACACATACAATAATCGCGCCTACGTCATACACCCCTCAGTCCCATCCGACTTCCTAGCAGTTCTCCTCGTGAGTAACAAGTAGGGCTACGGGGTTGAAACACATCATCGACACCGTGCACGCCGAGAATATAAGGTAGGTCTGTATCATCTCTGCGGGGCCACTTTGTGGACTAAGGTAAGTCCACGTCATCTGACAGGCACCTTGATAATGGCTCACCTGGCCTGCCTACGTGAGGAAGCCAGGACCAGCTGCAATTTCTGTTTTAAGCATGTGGAATGGACCTAGGGCCCGATGTACAACCATTCACTTTTGCGAGTCCCAAATTGCGTCGAATTGCCACTCGCAATTTGCGACTCGCAAAAGTGAATGTGTCTCAGAAACTGTTTGCAATTCCCAATGGGGTCGCACATTGCATGCCTCATTAATATTCATAAGCAAGCGCAATTTGCGACCCCATTGGGAATGGCTAGCACTCCCAGGGATGGTGGCCTGCTGGGGTCAGAAGACCACCATGTCTGTGACTGCTTTTTAAATAAAGCAGTTTTTTTTTTTTTTTGCAGCCTGTTTTCCTTAAAGGAAAACGGGCTGCATTAAAAAACAGAAAGAGGAAACTTTTCAGTTTCATTTTTCAAGGGCAGGAAGTGGTCCCTGGGACCACTGCCTGCTCTTAAAATATATTATCACGCACACTCACAAGGGGGAAGGGGTCCCATGGGGACCCCTTCCCGTTTGGGAGTGGTTTACCACCTACTTGAAGTAGGTGGTAAACTGCAAGTGTTTTGCAGCCGCAAATGCGGTCACAAAACAATACATTGCTTAGGGACTCACTATTAGGAAGGGACGCCCCTTCCTATTAGCGAGAGTCGCAAATGCTATTTTGCGAGTCAATGACTTGCAAAATTGTGTTTGTACATGCCAGGACCCTTTTTTCCGATCGCAAACTGGCCCATCTCCCGTTTGCGACCGCAACAAATGGTCATACATCTGGCCCCTAATGTGCTATACGTCTTTTATGCATCCCAGATAAGAAGATATTTTTAAGACATTTTAAGAACTGCAAAGAGGTAAAAAAGACAGTTATCCCTCATGCAGCAGCAAGTCTGTGGTGTTCATTATTATTGAAGTTTGGAATTTTGTATCATAGGTTAAACACACATATGACCTGGATCATTCCCTGTTGCCAAAAGATGGTAGGGCGCTCAAACAAAAGGCCGAAACATGGTGAAAAAAAAGCTGGTGAAATTAGGCCACAGTGTGTGGTTTGTGGCATGACCTTGGCTAACGAAAGCCTGAAACCAAACAAATTGAAGCACCACTTGGAAACTAAACATGAGTCACTGGCAGGAAATAATAGAGATTTTTTTGCTAGAAAGCTGGAAGATATCATCCACCAAAAAGACACTGTGAAAAATGTGGTCTCCACACCAACAAATGCCTTGAAACCATTGTACCAAGTGGCATACCACATTGCCAAAAACAAAAAAGCCTTTTAAAGATGGAGAAAAAGTGATATTTCCAGCAATTCTGGCGTGGTCAGGACAATGCTTGGTGAAAAAGTGGCAGGGAAGTTTAAAATGGTACCACTCTCTGACACAACAGTTTGCCACAGCATCTCTGACATGTCAGAGATATCCACAGACAACTCATAGCACGCTTGAAATTGAGTTTGTTTGCTTTGCAATTGAATGAAGCGACTGTCTTATCTAAGGAAGCTAGTTTAATTGCTTATGTCCGATTGGCAAAAAAATATTCTGTAAGCCAATCAAGGGACAGGCAACAGCATCAGCCCTGTTTGATATTCTCAATGACTTTCTGTGCTCCAGTGGCTTAAAATGGGACAGCTGTGTTGGGATCTGTATGGATGGTGCTCCTTCCATGTGTGGGGCTAGGACAAGCTTAAAAGCCAAAGTGTTGAAAGTGGCAACATATATTCTATGGATCCACTGTATGATACACCGGGAAGCCCTTGCAGTCCAAAACATGGATATAGAACTTGTGGATGTGTTGAGTTCTGCTGTGAAATTTACTAATTTCATAAAGGCTCATCTCACTAGAGCTCATCTGTTTGTGATTTTATGTGGAGAAATGGGAGCTGATCATGATGGTTTGCTTTTCCATACAGAAGTTCAGTGGTTATCCAGAGTTAAGGTGCTGAATCGCATTTTTGAATTGAGAAATGAAGTATGACAATTCCTTCTGGATTTAGACCCCTACAAAGCAGAACAGCTGTGTAATCCCCATTGACTTGTGTTTTTAGCATACCCTGCAGACGTATTTGATAAATTAAATTCCTGACGAAAATTGCAGTCAAGATGCTTCTGGGGTTAGCTCATTATATATAGGTGAGATTGAGTTCTCAGCATTGGCAGTATTAAGTACGAAGTACTGTTCAAGACCTGAAGTGGAGCACAACCTGAGGATGGCAGTAGCAAGAATACATACACAGATTGACCACCTCACTGAAGAAAAACAGGCACATTAGTTCAGAAAGGTGTTATCCTCCAAATAAGTTTTGTCTAATTTTGTTTTGTTTGTGAAAAAATAAAGTGGCATTGTGCTTTTTGGAGCAATTCTTTTTGGAGACTTTTTGTTTGAACTGTGTAGTAAGCCTCTCACACTGAACCATAGTCACCTACAAACCTTTGGTTTGCTAAACACTGTTTAATATTTCCTCATCGTAAAAATGATTTGCCGTGGGAATTGGGGGCTCTTATGGTTGTCGATGATGAGGAGTACCAAGTTCTAGAAATTTTTGTCAGGAGGGAGTCTTTACTCCTAAAAGATTTGACAGGGGGGTCTCTGCATCAAAAAGTTTAAAGACCTGTGAGTTAGAGTGTAAGAATATTTAGAGGGGAAGCATAAGGCTTTTATCGTTTTGAGGTGCCTGTATTGCCACTTAAATGTCTGCATCAATCTTAGTTTAAGATTAAGTGACAGCAGCCACCTTAAATGTTTGCACTACTGTCTAGGCAATTTGCTACATGGTTCCCTTTGGCGTGAATTGCTTAACCTTTATGGGCCACGGTATTCTGTACATGGACCAATGGAAGCTTGTCCAGTAGAACAGCTATCTTTCCCCAAAGTTGCTTGCTTTTTATTGACTTCCCTTTTGAATCTTTAAAGCGCCAGAATGGTAAATCTACACTATAATCTTGTACACAGAATCCTGAATCTGACACACTATGGGCAGGAACTGACAGATTAGTCTTCTGTGCAGTGCAGTCACACAGAGCTTTAGTGTACATTTGTAGCAACTTGAAGTCACCATCTTGAAAAACTCCCTGCACTACAGCACAAGCCACGGAATACTTCGTTTTAGTGCCAATTGCAGGCTGTGCAGAACCAACTGTGTAGAACCAGGTCTTATACTCATGTATTGCCAACCAATTTGCAGTTTGTGGAATATTTTGTGCATATTTAAAAACTTACTGATTGTGAAGTGTTGGATTGTATTCAAATTTTACATCAGTGGCATTTAACGAAGAGGACCACTGCACTCAACTAAGGTATAGAGTGCACACATTGGGAACACTAGCTTTTGGTGCTGCTTCCAGTGTAGGTATGGGAGAAACAAGAATAATTGGTTTTCCCTGTGCAACACGACACCCCGTTAGTATAGCTGTCTGTACTACAATGAGAATTTTCTCAGTAGGAATAAATAATTTCTTTGCAGATGAATAAGAGTGTGATCTGTATGTTACAGGAGTCATCTGTCCCTCATTGTAAGCTACATACATATAGCCTGAAGTGTTAGAAGCAACCCTAGTTGCTAGGTTTGTCTTGTTGTCCCATTTCTGCAAAGCTGGTCTCTAACATGTCTGCTAGCAGTCCATGTAAAATAGCTGTATGTGTTTTTGTCCAGTTTCTCTCAGAAAACATGGGAGTAATCAACTCCTATAAAAGCTTGTTCGATTCAGCATAGTGTGGCAAGTAAACTGTACCCCAATTAATAAACTCCATTAGGGCTTGTAACTTTCTTAATGTATTTGGAGATTGTATAGTAGCTCACTTCTGCAGTAAAGTCAGGTGCAAGTCCTTTACCCTGGTAGGATAATTCATATTCGAGAAAAATCCCCTTTAGATATGCAAATTTAGATTTGTTTAAAATTGATTTTACACCTATGTTGGGGTAAGAGCATCACAATCCTGTCCACCCTATCCAGGTGTTCACTCGAATCTTCATTCATAATGTAAATGTCGTCAATATACGATAGCGCTTCTGGATATTCTTGTATGATCTCCATAATCCATTCTGCAAAAAGGCTAGAGCTGTTCTTATACTCCTGGGTCAATCTTGTAAAAGCATACTTAAAAAAGCTGAATGAAAAAGTGATTAGAAACGGAGATTCAGGTACTGTATTCTGACTAAGGAACCCATTATCCAAAGGTGTTTTATATTTCTTTCTGACTACATTCGTCGTCATGTACCAAGAAAGAAGGGGAGAGTAGGAGGATACACTGGGTTTGGCTTCCTCTACATGCAAGTAATTCCAAAAAAGAAAAAACAAGTACAGTTATGTTAAAAAAACTCTCTGCTGAAGAAAAACAAATGTTTTTCTTGTAAAAGCCTCACCCACCAGGGTTACCCCTTGGTGGCATGCTTCATCATCGGGACCATCCCATTCCGCTGCGGATCAGGACGTGCTACGACCTACGTGGGAGCACTTTCTGTTATATACAATGATAAAGAAGTTGTTCTGAAAAAGAAGGGGAGTGGGGATTGATGGTGAGTAGTTAAAAATACCTGGCTAGTGGGTGTCCCTTAATTTATTTTAACCTCTAGTCGGTATGGTTAAAAATAGGGGGAGTTTTAAGATAAGAGATTTGTAATGGATCTATTCTCCTAAAAGGTCGACATATTTCGAGCCGTGACACTAATTGGCTCTTCTTCAGGACCTCGGGAAGCTAGTTCCCTGGTACCACTCCTGTCAGTTCACACTGGACGCACACTAATTGCAAGCAGAAAAAATGGAAATATATCACCTATTAGGCGTTCATTGTTTGATAGTATATATGATGCTGTAATGTTGCAGAGGTGTCGCCTTGAAGCAAGTGTGACAACAGGCCACCCTCTTCCCCGGAGGTACCATGATACAACATTACAGCATCATATATATTATCAAACAGGGCACTAGCTTCCCGAGGTCCTGAAGAAGAGCGAATTAGGGGCACGGCTCAAAAACATTTATGTTCAGCCTCTTGGGAGCTAATTTGGAGCTTTGGGTCCCAGCTTGTTTCTTGTGCAGATGATACCTAAATCCAGTTTAAATTCCATAATCCTGGCTCAGGATCCTTGATACCTCTTCAGAGCTGTGTCTTTGCAGTACAGGACTAGATGGTGTCCATTTTTCTCACCTGAATGAGGATAAAGCTGAAATTCTTCTCGTGTGGGATACCTCATCAGTTTGGAATGAGACTCTTTCCCCTGCACAATCTGAGTTTTTGGCTTGATCGTGATCTCTCCCTCAAGACCCAGATGTGTAAACTTTTAAATCTGAGGATTCTGAAGAAGATCCTCTCTTTCCTCCCTCAGAACAGCAAAGGGTCCTCTTGTCAATGCTACCATATTACTGCTGCTTGTCTATGTGCCCTTTACATAGGCTTGCCTGACTGCCACATAGCAAAGACATTTGACAACAGAAAAACATGACAGTATGTTGGATGACTGCTCTCAGGAAGTTTGAGGCCGTGTTAGAATCACACTGCTCGCTTCACTGGCTTCAATGACAAAATCCAATTCAAAGTTCTCTGAATTGCCGAGCCTTTGACAACATCGCTCCTAAACAGATATCTTCTCTGCTGTGTCACTGTAGCCCAACCTGATCCCTTACATCTGGTGCCAATCTACACTTGTAAGTCCTCGGTTTCGTTGCACCGGTTTTGGATGCTGCTCTTTCAGGGGCATATTTGGAAGCCCCTATCGCCACGTCACTTTTTTTGATGTTCCTGTGGCGATACGGGCTTTGCCTTATTTACAAGGCAGTGTGAAGCCACTTAACATGGTTTAACGCTGCCTTGTTAATAGGACACCCTTTCAAACTAAAACTAGCGTGAAAGGGAAAGGCAATGGGTCTTGCGGTGGGCGTTCCGCCGCAACACCCATTGATTTTGATGCTGCCCCATATTTACAAGGGTGGCGTAAATATGGGGCAGTGAGAAAATTAAGACCAAAAAAACCTGGTCTTAACATGGCGAAATGAGGAGAAATGATTTATTTCTCCTTGTTTTTGCTGTTTCTATGTATGCTGCATTGTGCAGCACACATAGAAACAGCAAAACGCCATGCATGATTGTTTATGTGCAGGAAGGTTTCCCTTCCTGCACAAAAACAATCATTTTAAAAATGACGAGTTGCAACTTCTATGTGTACTACACAAAGCAGCACACAAAGAAGTTACAAATTGCCATTTAAGATTCTTTATGTGCAGGAAGGGACACCTTCCTGCACATAAACAATTATCCCCACAACACAGGCACCCTTGCACTACGGTGCAAGGGTACCTGCGTTGGCGCTAGGCAGCTGTAATTAGCTCCCAGTACAGGGAGAAACGCAATACTGCACCGTATTGCCAAGAAGGCTAACGCCGTGCTCGGTCACTTTCCTTGTACATATATCCCTCAGTGCCTTGTCCTCTACACTCTGGAACAACCTCCCACTCCAGTTTCAACATATTTTTTTAACCTGGTTTGAAAAAAGTTTAAAAAATCATAATGCTCTGCCTTTCTTTTCGATTTGTTTTTTTGTGGTTTCTGGTCCTCTTTTTAACGTACCCGACCTAGTTCCAACGCACTTGAGTGTAGGCTGATCTTTAAAAATCAATCAAGAAATAAATAAACATTCTGAAAATGATTGAAGGTTTAACGTTCAAATAGTGGGAGGAGCGGGAACTGACCGCTGCGGTGCAGATTCTTGCAAGCCATTGCTAAAGGGCAAACATTAGCCCTGCTCTGAAGTAAAGGCGAGATGATAAAAAAGCCCTATCTTTGAGGATAGAGAGTTTGGGTCTTGGCACATAGTACAACCTTGAAACTCACACCTCACCTGTAATTAGACAGAATATATGCAGCGACAACATGTCTGGAAACAAAACCAATGTCCTGGCACATTGAAAGCAAAAAGTGTGTTGTCTCACATTGAAAGAGGAAACGTCTGAGCCTCCCTAGGGCTAAAGTGGATGTCGTCCCTATTCTAAAAGTAGTTGAGGGACTCCGTATACTCCCATCCTCCCCAAATTGTGCCCCACTTTCTCTCTTTTTCTTATGTTTGTCCCTTCCCTGGAACATAGTTTCTTTACCATTCTTTTGATTGAATGAACCCCCTATCTTTCCACGCGTTACATTCAGGGAAATACTTTATTCTTCTTTGTTTAGCGCTCCATACAGTGCCTGTGTTTTCATGCTTTCTCCCTTGTATGCTGAATTCCCACTCAAATTCCCACCCCCATGCTTTTTTAGAGGTTCCCACAGCTGTAGTTTGCTGCAAGGCCACTCTTTTCTTTTAAAACAATGCCACATTGGCACACTTTATTGTATTTATTAACTTACAGCTCAAAGACAGGCGGGTGTCCGCTATGTTGGTAAAGTAAATTAAAACAAAAACAAAAATGACCACGGTGTCATGACACATGGATGATGGTGATCTATGTGCACATATGTCAGATCACGCTGGGGCTACTACAACATCATGATACATACATGCACATGCTTGATGACGTGCTCATATAGATAATCACATTCTTTTTCTTGTTGATGCTGTGCAGTATCAGCAAGAATATTTTTATTCTTTTTGGTGAAGCTGAACTGCATCCGCAAAAGCACTAGCAACGCCAAAATGTCTGCATTGGCAAAGGTAAGATGCAAGATCTATTGGCTTTGCCAATACTTGTTCTTTAGAAGATCACAGTTAGGGCTGCCGAATTCCCAAATACAAGGTTGCCTAGACTTGATATCACCACATGCTTCTTTCTTTTGCCACACTACGCTTTCTGCATCTTTATCTCACTCTTGCAGGTACCCCCTTTCCTACATTTCTTTTCCCACTTCTTTCTTAATTTTCGGTCTTTCTCAGTCTTGTTTGGGGTCAAATTCTGATGGTGAAAAATAAGTCCTAATGCCCAAAAATTTATTTTGGTTCCCACCGTTGTTATTTGTGCATTCAGTTGCACTCTGTTTTGCCAGTCAGCAGTTCCATTCTTTGTAATCCCTTCTTCTACTTTTTTAAAACACTTTTTAATTGAATTTTCAAGTATCAATAGGTACATATATCCACATATGGTTATATATCTGGATAGAGCAGTATTGGCAAAAGAACAGCCGCACAGGTGTTATTGTTTGTAGTGTTCATACACAGCACTCAAACTCTCTATGGCCTTACCGCTCCAAGACCATACCCAATAACAAAATCCTATACAAAAATGGAGTGCTAAAAGAGTCCAAAGAAGTTCTTGTGAATGTTCATAAAACGTTTTTGATATTGAAGCGTTCTCTTTAACCCATGTACAAATATGTAAACCTTCTTAGATGTCCAAAAACGCAGGAGCCATGAAATTGTGTTTCAATCCAAAGTTTTCTTTTATTTATTCTTTCAAAATCAGCCCAGCCAACGCATTTCGTCCCCAAAATTGAACTTCATCAGGGTTTTATTCAATTTATCCGATGAGTCATCGCCCATAATATACATCAAACAATGGTCATGTTTCCTGTTCCTCAGCAGGACCTGTGCATGTAGCAAAGACTGGCACAATAGTACCTCCACGCGAAGCCTTCTTGAGAAGGTAGGAATTTATTTTGTAAATTTAAACTCCAGAAAACTCATTTTAACTTTACTATAGGGAGACTCTGCAGTTGGGCCAGAGAGCTCCGCATGCTACTGTATAGAGAAAATTTCAAAAGTGTATGAAACTTGAAAAAATATATTTAAAATATTTGTAAGTTAAAAATTACTGTGAATTAATTTTATGTATTTATTTTAAAATGCTACAGCACTAGTAGCCTAATTTTGAATTAACTCTTTAATTAATGTAAATATATTATATTATATCAAAAATATTTTAGAAGTTTAAATTATTAAATGAATTCCCACCTAAAATAAAAACTTATTTATTATGCATCAATAATTATTAAAAGTGATGTATAGAATGCATTAAAAGTAATTGAATTATTTTACTAAAATGTATCGTTTCATTAATTTTTGTATGCAAACAAAAACGTTAATACAATATTTTCTCATTAATTTAAAAATATGTAGTATTTTTATACATTAATTTATATTTATTTATATTTTTAACTACTTAAATTAATTTACTTTAATTCAACATTGTTTCCTATGAGGTTTTATTTTAAGTTCCTGCCTTCTTTATTTTCTATGGAAAGGTGTTGCAGAACCAGTGGTTGACCATGTGTAGTGCTGGACGTACAACAATTTTGTTTGTAGTAACTTACACTCGTAAGTTTGACTCCACCACCTTTTTCCAGGGTTAAGTAGTGTAAGTCTACACTTCTGAGTTCTGTTACACTTGGAGTTTGTGAACGTGAATTAACACAGTTAAGTCTGAGGCAATGAATGGCATACCATGCTGACAAATGGTTAAAAAAATCTCCTCTGCCAAAAAAGTCTCCTCTTAAGAGTGACCCTTCACTTTCTTGTTATTATTAGTGAAATAAATTCAGGGCTTTTATGCGTACAACACAAAAAATCATGGAAAGGCACACGATAAGAGATACTCGATCAGAGGGCATTTCCAATGGTAGGGAATAGCCCAGTATTGTTTTCATGGCAGCAAGTAGCTCTGTCAAATATGGTTTTATCTGTGGGAATCCCACCAGGGCACCGATTACAGGTTGGGCTCACTCTCCTGGTCTGTGCCAGGGGCACCTTTCAAAAGGTGCACCTGGTGCAGACCGGAATAGTGTGCCCTATTATCATGAATGTGATGCACTGAGAGCAAACTCGCGGATGCCCTGGTGGCAGAATATTCAGTGAAATACAGAGCGGCTCCATG
Organism: Calotriton arnoldi; assembly: GCA_963921515.1. Lineage (NCBI taxonomy): Eukaryota > Metazoa > Chordata > Amphibia > Caudata > Salamandridae > Calotriton > Calotriton arnoldi. Next base: position 668,760 of record CAWUFW010006931.1, on the reverse strand, counting down.
TTTCAAAAGCAGGTGGCAGCCGCCTGAACTTTAAAGAGGAGACAAAGATCCTCCTGTAGGTGCGTGCAGTGACTCACCTCTTTGACTATCGAGTGACTCACCTCTGTGACTATCGAGTGACTCACCTCTGGGACTATCGAGTGACTCACCTCGAGTGACTCACCTCTGTGACTATCGAGTGACTCACCTCTGTGACTATCGAGAACCCTCTGTAAACAGTTGTGCCACAGCGAGCCAAGCACATTTGGTCCACTTTGACACACTGTTACACATGTTGATCTCTGGGTCTGACAATAGCCTTCTTTATCAGTATGGGTTTCAATACAACCCAATCCTTTATGAAATGCACATTGAGGTGATCACGGAGTCAAATGGGGTGTCAAGGTGGCACAATGAAGCAGCTTCAACTACCCAAGATTGGCCCTTCACTTTAATTTGTCTCTTCCAGCCACAAGCACAGGAAAGAAATCATGCCAAGCAAGTTATATTCAAAAAAGCAATAGAAGAGGGAAAAAAAAGTGTCTCGATATTGCCATATTGTGTCTTCCATCTGCATCTTTTTTAATGCTTGCATTTGTGGACTTTGTGCAACATCCCTCATCTCTTCACCTCTGTTCCCTTGTTTTTGCCCCTGGTTCTCAATGTTTACCCTCACTTGTATCACCAATACCATACAAAGTGTCTGGCAAGATCTTCTTCGTACCCCCCAAGTTGGATGTCCAGGAGTTGAGATGCTTTCTGCTTATCTGTGAGGTGGTGCATCTTGTTCTGGTCGTCAAAGGTGATACCAAACGTATAGGAACAGCGATATTTGATGCGCTCATTCCAAAACATTTCAGTAATGGGTCGGAATGGTTGGCACCTCAAAAGGGTTGCTGGTGCAATGTTTTCATATAATGTACACTCAATTCTGCAACGAGATTGATTCTTTAGTCCTGGATGCATGCAGTACTCTCTTTCTTTAAAGCTGTGGAATTTCCTTTTTTTAATAAACCAATTTTTATTAGTTTTAAGAAGGCATAGTTACAGCACATTCATCAGAGTCATAATAACAAGGAGGAGCATTTGCCAACATTGCACTGTTGCACGTTATAAACTGCAAATTCCATAGTAGTCCAAAACCATCTCCCCCAGATTTTGTGATTTTTATGAAGGCACCCTCTTACTTTATTATTGGGCTCTTCCATTATCGCACTGAAGTCCATGCCAGCTCGCCTTTATTAGTTCTTTTAGAGGGATGTTGTTTGCTTCCCCTAGTGACTAGTTTTATTTGGTGTTCTGTTTTGCAGACCTCATCCCCTCAGGTGCAACAGGCACTGCAAGTAACCTCTTGGTAAACTGTTTACTCTCCTCATTAGCACTTTAAATGAGGTCTGTTGTGTCCTCTTAGTGCCAGTCTGTCGCTAATTTATCCAGGGGCGGTTCCTCATGAATAGTGGAGGAGCATCGCCCCGCCTGCTGCAAGCACAGCAGGCAAACACTAATAAATAAATGGCATAATATTGGCATTTAATTTATTTGCCGACAGCTCATGCTGTGTCCAGCGCAAGCGTGTGGCAGGGGGGTGGGGCTGAATCCTGCTATTGCAGGAATACTGCTGCCCCTTTCAGTGTGTATGTCGGGTTGGCCGGGTGACTTCCGACATGCGCACTACACACCTAGCAAGCCCCGGGCTGTGAAACAGAAGGGGGATTGCTGGCACAGGCCCCCAGCCTCAAAATGAGCACTGGGTTAGCCTGCTCCCACCAATCCTGGAGCTGCTCTCATGCTGAGAGCAGCTCCAGGATTGGTCAGGAGTCACGTTTCACTGGGCAGGAAGGGAAGTCCTTCCCTTTTCTGCTCATGGACATCAGACCACTATCGCTGGGAGTGACGCACCGGGCAGGAGCATCATTAAGGTGAGTTGAGCGCATGGCGACTCCCCTATATTTTTGTATTGCCAGCTGCCGCTGTATTTATCCCTGTGTCCCACTGCCATCACTCACCAGAGGACCTTCACTGCACATGCCAAGATTTTGGAAAATAAAAGTGGGAGATTTTGAAAAACATATCCGGGGAATGTATTTTCCCCTTTAAATTCTATTGAACTTCTTGAGGAAATTTCAGGCGGGAGACAACTAAAATAAAGTCATTTTTGGCTCCAGAAATCTGGAGTCTCCCGCCTGAATCGGATTTATTGACATGCATGTTTAACTAGCTCACTGCCCAACTCTGTCGGCGCTGCAGTTATCCCATGGCAGCACTGTCTCTTTCTTTGCAAGTTCCAAGATCATCTGCCGCTTTGACCCTCTCTCATAGCCCCCTCCCTGGATGGCAAGAGGAAGTATGCTATTTTGGGTTCAGACGCCAACCTGCTCAGCCAGTGCTGGTGCTGCCATTTTCTTCCATGCAGTTCGCTCAAGTCTTCTTAGTGGGCTGGATTTTTCGATGTCTGTGAATCAGCGAGGATCAGAAGTCCCTCTACTTCAGTCACAGCCTGTTTTCATTCCTTTCTCTTAAATGGATGGGCTGCTGATTGTGCCAAAATATTCCCATTTTAATGAGGTCCTCGGGGAGCTCAGACAAATCACATCTGAGTGGCCATCTTGGTGGCTGCCCTTTCCACTTCTTCTATTTTTCAAAATTCAGTTGGAGAGACAACTGTCTCAAACTGACACCACCACTGAGTCAAAAACCAATACTCCAACACAAACACACATGTACCCCACAAGTGCACCCCAATACACACACATGTACTCCCACATATGCACACCAACACACACTCACTGTTGGAAATGGCCCTTTTTGCAGGGTTATCCCCAAACTTTTTGCTTCTTCCTCCTATTTTTTCCTGACCTGCTGTTGTTGGGTTTAGTGCCTCTGCGCACTTTCTCACTGCTGATCAGTGTTAAAGTGCAAGTGCTCCTGTTGTAAATTGTATTATGGATTTGTGTTTCCATGATTGGCATGTTTGATTTACTTGTCAGTCCCTAGTAAAGTGCACTGAGTGTGCCAGGGCCTGTAAATCAAATGCTACTAGTGGGCCTGCAGGACTGATTGTGCCACCCACATGAGTAGCCCTGAAAAGGTAACTCAGACCTGCCATTGCAGAGTCTGCACACAGTTTGTAACTGCCATGTTGACCTGACAATCCACTTGCCAGGCCCTGAACTTCCCCTTTCTTACATGTGAGTCACCCCTAAAGTAGGCCCAAGGTACCCCTGTGGGCAGGGTGCTGTGTATGTGAAAGGTAGGACATGTACTGGTGTGTGTGACATGTACATGTCCTGGTAGTGAATTACAGTGAATTTTGTTTTTCACTATTGAAAGGCTATCTGGCCCATAGGAAAGCATGGGAGTTAATTTATAACATTTTATAAATATAACTTCCCATTGGGACCAGATAGGAAAATAAAGTTTAGTATGCCTGAACTCAGAATCTAAAGATGCATCTTTTAGTAAAGGTGATTTTTACATTCTGTTTGAAAATACCACTTTTAGAAAGTAGGTATTTTCTTGCTTAGCCATCCTGTGTGCCTCTGCTAGCATGTGTATTCACTGTCTGGCTTTGGAGTGACAGGGGCTGGGGATGTGCAGTGGCTCCAGAGAGTCTGGATGAGTCAGAGCTGGGCTGAATAGACCTGGGCTGTATTCAGAGTAGTGGGAGGAGTTTTCACTAGCACCTGAATAGGCCCAGTCTGCATTTAGAGTAGGGGGAGGAGATTCCTTTCACTCCTGAATGGGCCTGTTCTGCCAGAGACAATGCTGTGTCCGCCTCCTGCTGGGCAGCTACACTGAGAGGACAGAACTGGTTCTGGCTGGGCACAGGGCTTCTCTGCCACCAGAGAACAAAGGAATTTTGGGTATAAATACTGAGGCCCAGACCCCAGAACTTTTGAATTCTTTTGGACCAAGAAGACTGTCAAGAAGAAGAGCTGGAGAAGCTGTGAGGAGGAACTACCACTTTGCTGTGTGCTTTGCTGTGTTGGCCTGCAGTGGCTGCTTCGGTCTTGGGCAGTGAAAGGACTGGACTTGAACATTCTGCAATCTATTTTTGTGAGTTTCTCCAAGGGCTTGAGGTAGAGCTTGCCCCCTGTTCAAGAAGTCTCAGGAACAGCAAAGACTTCAAGTTCTTCTGCCATCAGCACTGGGGACTGTGTGTTCTGTGCTGCAACAGAAGAAAAAGCAACCAAACACTGTCTACGACGCCGCTGCCGACTCAGTGTCCAGAAGGCACCGCAGAGGGCAACGCCGCACCGCAACCCTGGTCTCACCGACTACGCCATCTGACGCCGCTGCTTGCACCGCGACCTGTGGGCACCGCACTTCGCACTGCCTTGCTTCACAACACAGCCTTGGTATCCCCGACGACGACGCTCCACGCTGAAATCGACGCCGCTGCTTGCACCGTGGTTCGAGGGCACCGCTCGTAAGTTACACAACACATCGTCCTCATCCCGCACCGCAGCCTTGGCCTACCGACGCTGGTGCCATAGACTCCAGTTCGTCAGCCGACGCAGCGCTTCAGCAACGACGACGCCACTGCCTGCACCGTGGCCTGCCAGCACTGCGACGAGCACCGCATCACTTCGCACCGCGACCCTGGTCTCACCGACGACGCCATCTGATGCCGCTGTTCGCACCGTGACCTGAGGGCATCACACGCCGCACCGCTGCACTTCGCAACGCAGCACCCGACGCCTGCCGACGCCAGCGCTCCTGACTTCAACCGTGAGGAGTTCGATCTGCAACGCGTGTGACTTCAAGGGCCCGACGACTCCTGCACCGACCTCCGGAACAGACGCCTGCGGACGCCGTGCTTTTGGAGCTCAACAAGAGGCCGCCGACGCCCTGCATTTCTAAAGGTACTGTTTTGCGGGTCTTCCCGACACCATAGTTGGCCCGCGACTCCGCAGTCAGCCAGAACTGTATGGATTTGTTTGTTCACGACGCCGTGATAGCCACGGACTGAGCTATCGACTTCAAGGAACTGTATTTCAAGGTTATTTTGATAACTGAAGATTTCCAAGTACTGTATTGTGGATTTGTATCGTTTTGGTCTTGTCTTAAGTATATACAAATATTGGATATTTTTCTAAACTGGTGTGGTGTCCTTTTGTAGTGCTTACACTGTATTACTGTTGGTTATGTGCAAATGCTTTACACACTGCCTCTAAGATAAGCCTGACTGCTCGTGCCAAGCTACCAAGGGGGTGAGCAGGGGGTATTTTAGGAGTGTAACTCCCTTATCCTGACTAGAAGGAAGGGTCCCTACTTGGACAAGGTGCAAACGATTGCCAACTAGAGACCCCCATTTCCAACACTCACACAAAACCACTACCTCAGATGCACACACAGCATGGCATACAGCCAACACACACAGCACCACTGTCACAATAACACGCACATTCACAGTTCCACAGACAGGCATTGCAGCAACAAACATACTTAAAATGCCCAAGACCCATTGGCTTTGTCAATGCGTGCATAGTTCCATTCCCTTCAAGTATCTTGAGTATGGGAAAATCAAGAAGAGATGTGGGTTGACTGGTTCTCCCTGTTTTTGTATTCTAATGTTTCATAGATGAGATATCAATTATGAACAATATCGTTTTTTTAAAGAAGGGCAGTCTCTAAACATATCTGTCTTCTCAAACTTTAATTCGTCAAGTACTTTTTGTGAATAAATGATGGTTCCTTGTGCTGGGATCTGGGACGGATACGGTACCTGGTGACTGCGGAAAATACTAGCACTTCCACTTTAAAATGTGCAGTTCCGTGCTAAGCAGGGCAGTCGGGCAGACGTGTTCTTACAACCCCACTAAAGGTATAGGAGAACTGCTGAGATTTGCTGATACCGGTCTTGTCTAGTTTAACACTAAGTGCACTGTCCCTTTAAAAGTACAGCAGCTCCACTGAGAAGCGCTCATACAGTCGACCACTTGTTGAATAGCTCTGCTGAGAACGGGCGGTTAGATGGGTTCTTGTGGTTCACTTAGGCTAGACAGCCTACCAGCTGCATGTCACAAATTCAGTGGTGGCTCCTCCGCTATGGCGGAGGAGCGTCGCCCCACTGAACAAAAGGAAAACTAAAATGATAATAACTATTGCTATTATCATTTTAGTTTTCCTTTGCAATCAGTGGCCCTTGGGGAGGGGCGGGCTGGGCACAGCAGGGGAGAGGAGTGCTTTGCACTCCTTAAGTGGGCATGACTGCTTGACCGTCCCTCTCGGGTCGGCCAAACAATCATGCGCACTTTGCATCTTACCCACCAGGGTGCATTACGCAGCCTGATGAGAAACATGCAAAGCCTCCAATTTCCAATCCGAGTGCTGATCCACGGCGCTCAGACCAATCATAACGCTGCATTGCAGAGTTGTGATTGGCTAAGGGGAACCTGTGAGCCGGGTGCTTCTTGCTGCTGGCCGGGACTGCAGGAAGAAGGAAGAGGACAGAGAACGGAGGAGAGGCGTCAGCTGGGCGTTTCATGTAAGTTTTCTTTTTTTTTAAACATCTTCGTCGTCGTCCCTCGCCCCCCTCCCCTCCACTTGAATCCAGTAGCTGCCACTACTGGTAACAATGACTGATTGGCCTCGCCTTTGGCATTCCCCTCATTACCTCCCACCAAATAAAAAAATTCCCATTTGCAGCACTGGTTTAACTCCTTACTGGCAGCAGAATTCCATATTTTAGACAAGCAAGCACAAATAATGAAACCATTACTTACCAATAAACTTCATTACTCCAAATTAGGTCCCCCTTTTCCCATTCCTTACAATATAAGGGCGGCCCCACCGCCACAGTACAAATTACCCAAGTTCCTTCTCTATTTTATGAATACTTGGAGTAAAGCGTCTTTCACCCTTCGGCACAGCCTGTAAGTACATGGACCGACAAAGGTGCAGAATGAATATTGACCAAGAGAGAGAGAGGGGCCTAGACTGGGACAGGAGAGACCCCTCATTTGGTGAAATTAGGTTTAACAGTAAGTAACTGTTTCATTAACGCCCGATTGGTCCCCCTCATCCCATTTCTTCCAATATTCTGCAGCTTGTCAAACAATCAAATTACTTTATTATAGACAATTACTTTATTGCTGTTTTGATCACAATCAAACTAAAATTGTTGGAAACATCCTGTTAGACATCCAGCCTATAATAGTTGACAAATGTATGAGGAGAGGCCCGTGTTGTGGCCCTGCGGATCTCTGGAATGGAGACCCAACCAACCTCCACGCAGAAAGCAGATACTGATCAAGTAAAATGACCCTGAATCTGTGAAGGAGGCTGTCCTGCAGCTAACTTGTAAGCCTGGAAAATGGCCTGATGAATTCACCTACTTAAAGTAGATGAAGGTACTTTCTTCCCTTGATTAACATTACTGAAGGACACAAATAGAGACTTTGAGAGTCCAAAGTCTTTAGTTCGGTAGACATAACACAAAAGCAGTCTGCACATATCAAGGGAAGAAAGGTTGTGTCCCTGGTCTTCCTGGTCTAAAACCTATAGTACAATCTCCTGGCTCAGGTGAAACGTAGAGGACATTTTAGGAATCCACTTATAGTAACACCTAAGGATTACCCTGTCTGAAAGTATAGTAAGGTAGGGATATGAAATCGCAAGCGATCCCAGTTCCCCTATTTTCTTGGCCGATGTAATTGACAATGAAAAGGCCTCCCTTATGTTCAATCAAACAAGCTGGGTAATGTCCAATGGCTCAAAAAGAGGACTGTAATCCTCTCAAGACAGTGGGAAAATCCCAAGCAGGTAGTGAAATTGAAGGAGGCAATTTCCTCAAACGGATATTCTAAACAAACTGCTTACTAAGGGAGCAACAGAAAGGAGTTCCCTTCCTACCCCTCTAAAGGCTTTCATAACTGCTCACTGGGCTTCCATAGTGGGGGGAGCTAGATCTTTAAGAAATCCTTCCGGTAAAAACTCCAAAATCTGAAGAGACACAATCAAAATAGGGTCAAAGGCATTCTATGCACACCAACAAGAAAGAGTTCCACTGTTTCCTATAGGACGCCCTGGTCGGCATCTTCCTAGATTTTTGAATCTCCTCAACTATCTGAGAGGAACACCCCAATGTCACAAATTTTAATCTTTCAAGTTCCAAGCCGTCAGGCTTAGCTGTGTCAACTTGACTGATGACAGTAGAGGCAATTGAAGAGGGGATGGATCTATCGGTAGTCGAAAGACATTAGGAGGGAAACCCATGGCCGACATGGCCAAAAAGAAGCTACCACAACCATCGATATCCTTTCCTCCTGAATCTTCTGAAACACCCATGGGAAATTGGAGGAAAGGCTTAAAGTAGACCCCATGGCCAAGTTGCTGATAGAGCATCCACTACCCATGCCTGTGAACAATTTAACTCTGACCAAGGGAAATAAGGAATTCCTGAGAAAAGCAAACAGATCTGTCCACAGGCAACCAAACAACTGACAAATTTGATGAAATTGGCTGAAATTGGGGAAGTGCCAGCACGAACGCCACAGAGGATGGCAGATTCTGACCAGACCAACCGCATGAAAGTTCAATGATCCCTGAATGAATACTGCTTTTAGCGAGAGTAGTATTTTATAATGGAATAAATAAGATACCAAGTCCCAGAATTCAAAGGAAAAAAACTTGGATTAGAGCAGCACGTCACACATGAACCTGGGTAACTTGGCAGGGCTGATCAACTCACTTGGATAACTAGCATTGACTTGGAATACTCTGTGTCTGTGTGAAAGGGCAGTCACATTTGGGAAGCAGCCGGGTCTCTTATGCCAAACCCTGTGTGTCAAGAAGTTCCCCATGGAGGGGGTCCATTCGGAGGAAAAAACATCCTTCGGTGTGCTGTTGGAACAGTGCACAGCAGCTGCTGTGACCCTTGCAGGCTACACTCAGTGCTTTAACTAGGGTGGGTCCTGCCATTGCTAAGACCCAGCAATAATTAAAATCTTACTTTGAATTGAGTCCTTACAGGGCCCTATATATATTTCTTTCTCTTGATTGATTTCTCAACAATGACTTTAAATACATTTTCTGTGAGGCTTACCTGGGGTTTCTGCAGGGGCGAAGTGGAAGAACCTCCTTCACCCAACAAAGTCAAAGCAAAAGAGGAGAAGGTGAGGAAGAGGGGAAAGAAAACAAGGAAAGGGAGAAGGAGCAGAATCCAATGGTCCGTCTGGTGTGATGTCGCATGTGTTTCCTAATGGGTAAAAGAACAAAAGGTAAGTAAGACCCTAGAACTACGAGAGTGCTATATAGAATGAGTGGCTAGTGTAGGAGTAATACCTGTTGAATGTTCTGCTGATAGTACAAAGGAAGATATGAACAACTAGAACTCGAGACTGACACAGTGGTATCTAAAAGGTAGAATGATGCAGATTAATTATTAGGACTGTAGAATTTAAGCATTAAACAATGATAAGTGTGAAACATACCAACCTTAACAGAGACCACCACCTGGATTCATTAGACGCATGAAAACGTATACTATCCTGAAAAACTAGGAAAAAACAAAAAACTTATTTTCCTAGACAGGATAAAAGAAGAAAAAAAAATGTTGCACAAAAAGGTGCTGGGTCAGGATAGGTTAACCAAGTAATTCACAAATAAGTAACTGATACCATTCTCTTATTTTGCAGCATAAGAGAAGATGCAACAATCAAACAAAGCAAAGAACTAATTCCACACTGCTGAAGAAGTGGAGAATCAGATAAGTATATATTTCAAAAATGCTTAGGTATATATAGTTCTATCGTAGGTTGGCAACTAGGATTCTTTAAATACTTCTCTTTGTTCTTCCCTTGCAGGAACAGGAAGAACAGCGTAAGGGAAAGCTGCCCGTAAGGAGAAGAAACGAGGCTGGCCGGCGAGGGAACGCCGATGCTGAATCATGCCCCAGAAGAGGAGTGGAGACCCGGAAGGGAAGAACACGGAAGACGTCAGGAGGAAAACGCCAAGGACATTCCTGCTCTCCGACGCGATATCTGGAATGCAGGTAAGTGCTGGGGAAACTCAGGGAACCAAAAGAGGCTAGGCAGGGGTCCGTGACGGAACACGAAGCGCGTTCTCGTCGTAGACCACCTCCTTTTGAATGCCTTAAGCACCGCCTTCGCCAGCTGATGCATGTCAGCAAGCGAGGCATGCGCTTGTGGCTGCTGGCAAGGGCTGTGAGCGAGGCTGCGGGCGGGGCGGCGGCACGACATTTTCAATGTCAGCGATGCAGTCCCTGTTTACATTTCACTTTTTATTTAATCTAGCCTTTCCTATGCATATTTGTTTTTTTCCAGATGTTATGTTTCAGTAGTTTTTTAAATGCAACATGTCTATGAGCCTTCTGTAGTGCATACTGTGAACTGAGTCACCTCTGGGTGTTTGGATGAGACTAGGGTGTGTATGGCTGTTCATGACATGGCACAATTGAGATCTCTGTAGTAGAGGCTGAAGGCAGTGTTTCATGCTGCATGTCAGTGGGTCGTAAAAGTGTTCAGATTTCATGCCTATGAAATCTATATCGTCTCTGTAGAGTGCCCAGAACAACTGTCACATATGTGTCAACTGCAATTGCAATTTTATGTGAAAGTGGGTTAAGCAGGTATACACAGCTGTGGAATATTGACAGCACCAAAAGAAAATACTGTGTTTGCAGGTAAAGAGAGGGACAAAGAGAGAGGCCATGGTGAATGGGCGGTAACACAGGAACGCGCATGCATAAGGATAGCCTGAAAAGGCAGAGATGAAGAGGAAGGAGATGTGTGAGATATTCAGATGGATTATTTTAGAAAGGTATGGGGAGAAAAAAAGGTGTACGTTTTTACCAGAGTTCGAGATTGCACATGAAAGTGGTGTTAAGGAGAGAAAAGAATAACCGAGACATTCTGAAGACCACTAGACAGACTTTGCTAATGGTTTATTCACAGTCTCCTATTTTCACAATTGAAATGTTTTAAATTATTTTTATTCACAATATTGTCATTTTTACTCATTTATCTGGTACTGTTAATGAGCATTGATTGCACAAATAGACTTGGCTTGTTTTAAGCACATATTCATTGTTGTGATACATCTGGCTGCAATAATGGAGTGCACACAATTAAAAAGGTTTTCACCACAATAGGTAGCAAATATAACCTGGCCCAAATGTGACTACATGGTCTTGGACATTTTCCTGCTCCTAGGTGGACCCCTTAAAATGTCCTACTGGAGTTGTAAAGTGCCTAGAGTGGCTGGGTTCTTTTTGCCCTTGGGTGGACTCAATAAAGCTATTTTCCTGCAGGACAAAAAGTTCCTCCAGAGGTTAGACTGTTTTTGTGCCAGGACCGACTCCACCCATATCGCCTTCAATGGGCACCTTCTGTAGTCCTACAATGTTAACCTGGGATCTTGCGTCCATATGAATAATCACTGTCAAAGCCTACAGATCACCAACAGAAACAAGGGCTCACCTAAAAAGCAACACAAATTAACATGAATGACACTTACACTCACTTTTGTATGCCGCTTTTTTTGTGGGCGCTTTTACATGCTGCTGTGACAAGTTTGAAGCACACTCTCGGCTCGCTCATGCATGGCATGACAACTCTACACATTAGATGCCACCACAGCCAAACCCATCCACATATGCACTTTAAGACGGGATCCAACCTAGGGGTGGGCGGAACTCACGGAGTTTTCCTCCACGGGATTCCGAGGAGTTACATAAGAAAAACTCCACGAGATTCTGCGGAGTTCCGCCCAACCCAAATTTAATTTGTCCTATTCCCCTGCCATAGTGCCAAACTCCTGGCAGTTTATAAAATGCCTGTGTGTGCGCATGCCATTAGAACAGACCAAAATTGGGCATAATGAAGCCCAGGTTATGCTGGCTGTAGAGAGGTAGCCCCAGACCCGTACACCTTTCGGTTTGGACGTAGCACCAGTACTGTATATCATACTCACCGGCTCACGCAGGTCTTCACTGCAGAGCTGCTGGAAGAGGGGAAAGGATGTGACGCACTGTGACTTAAGCACAGATCGGCGGGCTCTCAGCATAGAATGGCACCACAAAAACTTCTCTGAGGTGAAAAGTCCTTGATGCGACTAGAGCGCGTTGGTGCAAATTCTGCTCACTGACTGAGAACCAGCTCACACCAGTCACAAGGTTTTTCAGATTGCTGGCTCGCTGACAGAGATAGGCAAGGCAGCAGACAAATTCTGTCACTTTTTGCCGAGCCATGTATACCAGGATTCCAAAGCGATGTCACGTTCCATTACCAAGTGCCCAACAGACAATGAATAATGAGATCTCGCCTAGGCAAATCCATGAGGTATTAACCAATCCAACACCATCACACTTCTCTCTCGAATAATGGAATGTTTCCAATATGTGATTGACTGTAAGCGCTGAGTGGGTCGTGCTGCTGGCAGCTTGTCATAATAGAAAGTTTAATGTGCACAATCCTAATGTGATTATCTCACCAATCACAAGTTGATATACCATTTACTATCCTTCTGCCATTATTTCCTACCATACAGCGGCTGTACGGGACATCACACAAAAAAATCATTGCTGCCAAATATTGTGGAAACAACGGAAGGCACCTCTGAATAGTCTCACGTAACTAGCATATCACTTGAATAATGCCTGTCTTAGGAAGGTTGGCTGCAAGTAACGGTCACCCGGGTGGCACGGGTTCGCAAGGAGTACTGTATTGACCTTCGGTGTGGCTACTGTACAATAAGAGAAACAAAGGAGCCCCAAAGACTAGTATGTACTGCACACCACCAGGCAGTGTGGATGATCAGCAATCAACACCCCTCAAGTCGAATTCCGAACAGGAGACTGGGTACACAGGCATGATAACATGCTCACCTGTTACTCACACTCCGGGAACGATTTCATAGCCATCTTCACTTCATAACCTGGAACCAAAAACAAGCCATAGTTTCTAATCTCTCTCTTTACATGCACATATCGGCCCGCACCGTCTCGACATCCACTTCTCCTGGCCCCTCCACTTTGTGCATGTGCTGTAAGGCTGCACTTCCTTCGAACCAGAGACTTCGCAGAATCTATTTAAGTGAAACATATATAATGGATGGTTAAAAACATTTTAGAAGAGAGCAAAATTTGGATCCTGGAAGAAGTCTTTCGCCAGGGCCCCACAACCCTTTTGACTAGTCTGCTATATGGATAGATGTGAAGTCAGTGAGGAGGTAAGTCGATATCATCACATCCATCACTCAACCGCAAATTTATAGCAGGGTATATCACACCGGTCCACTACAAATAAAGTAAGAGAACACAAGCTCCCTTTAGAAGGTAGTTTAAAGTCAAAGACAGAAAAATGGGTTCTGAAACATGGCCACAGGTCCTACCCACTAGATCCAACATTACTAAAGATGCATTACTTTTGCTTCTTTGACCTGATCCAACATTACTAAAGATGTGTTACGTTTGCTTCTTAGAAATGTCCATATTGGACAGATTTTGTCATAGTCTAAACAGCAAATCTCAAAAAATATTTTGGTAATGTTTATCTTCATTGACCTACCAGGCTTCTTCACTCCCTCCCAAATGCAGTATCCTGGAGCCGGGCCTGCGAAAGCAACATACGAACTGCTCATACCTCAAAATGAGCAGCAGCATAAGTCTTCTTTAGAGAAGACTCTGACAAAGGGACGTCTTCAGATGATAGAGATGACGAGGATGCCATAGTTGACAATTTAGAATGAACTTTCGGCACTTGGGGAAACTGGTCCCCAAAGTTCTCAACCACATAGCTTTTATGGAGAAAATGTGGATTATTATGCTTATGTACATCCTTCCATTCTTTCAACACAATGTCCTTCAGCACATCATGAAATGGAGATCCTCTACCAAAGTCCCACTGTATTTATCATAAAAGCCTTCTTCACCCACAGTCTTTTAATCAAACCTCAGAACATTATCTGAGAGCAATAGGGCAGACTTGGATCACGCCCTTGCATTGGAGGAAATCGCTCTCGCCCTCCGGGACATGAACTCGGGGAAGACCCTGGGCCCAGATGGGTTCCCCATGGAGTATTATCGGTACTTCCAGGCCCACCTGACTCCCCAACTTTTGGGCCTCTATCAAGAGGCTGTGGGCAAAACACATTTCCCCCCTAGCTTGACCATTGCGGTTTTGTCTAAACCGGGCCAACCTCCGAATAGGTGCGCGTCTTATCACCCGATCTCACTCATCAATTCTGAGGTGAAAATCTTCAGCAAAATGATGATCAATCAGTTGCTCATGGTCCTCCCGCACCTGGTCCACCTAGACCAATGCAGGTGCATGCCCTATCAAAGCACTAGACATTGCCTCTGCAGGGTGCGCATGTCTTTGGTGCGCCTCTCCTTGCTGGGGGACCCAACGGCTCTCCTTCTACTAGATTTTGAGAAGGCATCTGATTCCGTTACCTGGGCCTTTTTTGAGGAGGTGATGGTTAAAGTGGGTCTGGGGCCTCGGTTTCAATCCTTCATAGGGGTACTGTATTTCAACCCCAGAGCTCAGGTTTGTGTCAATGGTACCCTATCCGCCCCTTCACGATAGGCCGGGCCACCTGTCAGGGCTACCCACTGTCACCACCCTGGAGGCGAGAATCCGATGTGATGGTCAGGTATGGGGATTCGATTAGGGCATAGCGACTGAGGATCACATTGCACTATATGCTGATGATGTGCTTTTGTACATCTCCCGACTGTCTCTTATGATTCCTCGCATGTTGCAGATCTTCGCATTTAACTGGGACGTATCAGGGCTCAACATAAACTGGCCAAAATCAGTCCTGTTCCCCTTGACGGGGTCATCAATTGATGTGGAGTGGCAGAGGCAACTCAACAGTGCGCTGCATACGTTTCCAATACCTGGGGATGTATGTGGCTATGGACCTGGGTCTTACCTGGAGTCTTAACATATATCCCCTCCTGTCCCGTCTTACGACGGATCTTGACTGGTAGGCAAAACTCCCTCCTAATGTCCTGGCAGTTGGCAGGATAGGGGTTTCCACGGTGGGAGATGTCTGGCAGGGGGCACATCTCAAGTCCTCTCAGGTATTGCAGGAGGAGTTTGGTCTGCACAGGTCTCAATTCTTTAAGTACCTTCAGCTGCACCACACCCTGGAGCAGTATCCAGACTCCCTAGGGAATGCCCCTGAAATATAGCCCCTTGGAATCACAGATCCTTATGGGACACATTATGGAGAAGGGAATTTTGCAGATTTATAAATCCATCATAATTCACTCCCCAGATCAATCTCTGTCCCGTAGAGCCCAGTGGGAACGATGGGTGGAAGCCATGTATGACTCTGACTGGAGGAATGTCTGCATGGCCCCCTAAGGTACAAGTCATTTCCTAGAGGCTCTGGCTAATCCAACTCAACTACTTGCACATGACCTACAGGATGTCAGTGTGGCTTTGGTGACCTGGGGTGCTATAGGCGCCGGCGTGCTCCTGCTGTTCGAAACTCTCTGCCCACTTCTACCACATGGTGTGGGAATATCCAGTGATCACTGAGTTCTGGCGTGCGGTCATTGTTATGCTTTCTGGGATGATTGGGAGCCCAATAGATAGCTCCCCGGTGGTAAAATTGCTGGGGATCTTGGAGGGGGATCAGCGACATCATTGGGGATCACACTTTGCTGGGGATCAGGGTGGCATTGGCAAAGAAAGACATTGCTAAGTGGTGGCGTTCGGCCGCCCCTCCTCCAGTTGCTCCGTGGAGGCAGGCGATGGGCTGGTGTGCCACTCAGGAGAAGGCGGCATATATATCCAGAGGATGCCCCAAAAAGCTTGGGAAAGTTTGAGGGAAATGGTTGTTGTTTCGTGGGATGCTTTGACATGCATGACTTTGTGCAGTGAAATGTTGTGCAACTTGTGGTTTCTTACTCTATCTCGGTCAGTGGTGACGTTACAAGATTTTATGTGCTTTAAAATCAATCAAATTTGGTTTATAAAAAATAAAACAGAGGCTCACTAGAACAATTCTTGCTGCCAATCCGCAGCGTAGTCTCAGTTTCTGATTATTGATCTACCCATAGTTTGTGGAGCTTCTCACTTTTCCAGTGTCTAAGAACTTATGTTCCAATTACCACATCAAAGCCCAAAATTAGTGGAAACAGAACCTATTACTTACTGGTACACTTCATTAACCTGAGTACAGCGAGCCTTGTCCCAGTCCATTACCCTCCTTCCCTCCCTTCCATAGGGCACCTCTTATATGTGCTTGCGTCACAGCAAGTCACCATGAGGGAAGAGGGGCCTTTCAAGTAGGAAGAAAGACTATGCTTGTAAAGAGGCTGTCGGTGGGGAAGGGACCACCTTGTTGTGTGAGGACTGGGATGAGGATCACCTATGAATGGGTAATCGAGGCACTCACCCATTTTCATTGCTGGTACAAGAAACAGTCAAAATTTGCTAAAGAAAAAACTTTGCACACCCTAACTTTACTATCAAGTAGCATGCCCAAACATGGGTGTGCACTAACCAGTGCTGTAGGAACACTTTCAAACAACACAGAATATTTCCCATGGGAGCTTTTGCAATCATTCATTACTTTGGACCTCGAATAAATTAGGCATATTTTCTGAGTTTGTCATAAAAGCTAAGCTCAGTCAAGCGGCTCCAGGACCACTGTAATTGAATAAATAAGGACTTCAAGTACCTGAATGCAAGAAAATAAAAGGTCCTGGATAAACTACTCATGCATGGAATCCTGAGGGCTCTAAGGCCATGTGCTGTGAAGTACCTTCATTTACAAAGATGTCAAGCAGTCCAGAGATGCTAGTTTGTCTCCCTACCTGGTGGAGCAGTCACCCCAAGTCACAAAATCTAAAATCCTACAATTTCTAGGGTCTGTAGCTAATCCATCCCAGGCATCTCAAGCTGCCCTAATGAGTGGTGTGAGTAGAGCTCGCCCAGTGGATAACTCTCACATTTCTAGATGAGAGGTTAGCTCTCTTAGTCCAGAGATTTGTTTGTTTGTGGGTTCCTTGAATCTACCTATTTCCTATCCAACTGGCCTTGTAATCTGGCCCAACCATCGTTTTAGAGATCCCTGATTGAAATATGACTGACATAGCCCCAGCCCTGGAGGCATGTCAAGGCATCTGTCTCGTATAAGCCTCTTTGTCTGGTATATGAGCCTCTTTCTCTGTCATACCTGCCAGGCAGGTTTCTGTATGATGCAGCCCCACACTCCATTAAAGGCACCTCCACAGCATGTTACTGGTCCTCTCTCACATCTACCAACCATTCTATCTGACAAGTATCTGATATTTCCCCTCAACCCTTCTGGCCTTTCCGAGGTAACAGCCTAACATGGCTGTCTCTGCTCCAGTACTACCAGCCTTTCATGATACTTGCCTGACCGGGTTCCAGTCCCACTGGTCTTTCAGAAGCACCGGGCTGAACGGTACCCTTGCTGTCACATTTTAGGCAAATCCACACTGCTTTACTTAAGCAATTATAGAGCAATTAGTCAAAACCATAAAGAACACGTTCTGCTTTCAGGATCACAAACATATGCAAGTGTTTTGAAAAATAGCTTACATAAATGCATTCCCATGTGTGCCTTACTGATGCACTTACATCTCTGTCGATTCACGGGGGATGATTCATAAGAGCATTTTAGAGTATGGCAACTAGTACTGTGAGAGTACTCATTTAGATAACGCTTACATGCCTTTGTGAATCACCCCAAACATCCAACTCACTGTTAGGAAAGAAAGCTCAGTCTTTTCTATTTCTACTAATTTTACATGAATTACTATTTTATACTGAAGTTAGATGAGATGGTATGTAAAACTACGTAAAAGAGTACTCCTCCACTATTACTTCCCTGCATCATAAATGCTCTTCTGCCACCTTTTTTTAGCGTTTTTTAATTTTATTGTGTAGGACATTTGCCTTTTTTGCTTGGTCTCCCCATATTGTCCGTCGTTTACTGCACCCTATATTTTTGCTGGCTTTACAGCTCTGTGCACTGTAATTCTGCTAAACAGTGGTAAAGTGTCTATGCTCCCCCTTTAAACAAGGTTGAATTGGCATATTCCTAATTGGTATATTTAACTTGCCTATAAGTCCCTAGTATGTGGTACAAAATGTGCCCTGGCTCTTTAAATTAAATGTCATGGGTGGGCTGCAGCGCCTATTTTGCAATCCATTACAGCGACAGTGTAAATCATGGCTTCAAGCCTACCATTGTAGCCTGGATTCTGGCACTTTAAACACTGCAATTCGACCCATCAAAAACACCCTTTCCACGTACAAAGATCCCTTTTAAATTTTAATAAATCACCCCTACATAGACCTAGTAGTCCACAAGGAAGTTTGCATGGTATTTAAAAGTAGGACATGTTTAAATTTAATGCTAACATGCTCTTACAGTGACTAGCACTCAAAAGCTAGTTTTCACTGTGGCAGGCCTAGCTGTCCTATGTAAAAAGCAGAGTACAGATTATAATTCTAATACTTTATCACAGGAATAGGAATAGGTACAAAAATCGTTACGCAACTATTTTTATAATTTAAGAAAAATTAAACTCAATGGGGATGTCAGACATTTACTAAATGTTGAGGCAAAGTAACTTTTAATAAGTTACAGTGTTCCCTGCCTGAAGTTTCTGGAGGCTAAATTTTCATTTGCTCTCCCACTTCTGCCAGCCACTAATTACAGTTTCTCTCTTTGCTTTCTGCCATGTATTGGTTCATACATTCACTCTCCTTAGCATAACCACTTTCCCATTCACTCTACTCAGCATAACCACTTGCCCACTTTACCTGGGGCGTAGCTTCAGGAGGGGTGTTTGGGGTGTTACACCCCCCTAATAAATGTATTTTCTGGTAAACAGTTGGGATACAGGTGCTTCAGTCAGGTATGGTGCGGTATCTGTCGGATTTCAGCAGGAATTTTCTCATAAATACAGACAAAACCATCGTGCCTGAGGTTGAAGTTGAGTCGGAGGACCTAGCTGCACATCAAGCACCGAGTGGTGAGTACGAGCTGCATGTAGCAACTGATCAGGTTTAAGAGGAGCACTGTTGGCGCCTGCACAAGCACACCGCATTTGCGAATCAGTCTTTGCTTGTCGGCGACCAGGCATACACATTTACAGCTAATCATCATGTCCAACGAAGCGCTGCATGAAAGGGAAGCAGCGTTAGAAGCATTATTTGACTATTTGCCCACTGTCCACAATCAGCCACGAACGGCTAATGTGCAATACGACACAGCCAATGAAAACTACAAAAGCAAACTCAATGTACTGGAAAAGCTGTTGCGAACCGAAATCACCAAATGGTGGGAGTCAAAATCACTGCAAAAATACAGAGATGCGGGCCGAGTCCCCCGTAGACTCAGAATAATGTTGGCGCCAAGCTTCGACAACCCAAATCCTGACATGCTCAAAGAATGGGCGGAGAGCAACTTGGAGGCATCCATGAGGTTGGTCAACATCCTGATCAAATACGACGAAATCGATCGCTCAAAAACACTAACAGAGATTGAGCGCATCAACGCTGAGCTCAGCAGCTGTGAACAACAGGAAGCAATAACAAAAGGCAGAGAGGAGATTGCTTCCCGCCTCAAAAAACACGAGGAAACCATTAAAACGCGAAAGGTATTTAAATTTGCCCGCGATAAAGCGGACTATGAATGCGGGCAAATATTCACCTTTGCCAAACGCTACGACAACATCAGGAAACAAAGACTTAACAAATTGCTTCAGCAAAATGCGCAAACAACAACTCTTTCTATCGTTGATGGCACAGACTCCGCATCGATGTCAGATCTGAGCTCAGCATTGGGAAGTGGCTCAGAATCAGATGACGGAGGATTCAGGGGCACCACGACTGATGGAGCGGGTGCCAGCTTGGCTCAAGAACTTGATTTTTTAGTCCTGGACTGAAGGCAAACACTCAGACCAAGGGCACCAAAGAATCAAAGCGCAGACGCAACCGCAGGAGGCGCGAAAGGAGAAAAATCAGAAAAACCCAAGCAAGGAAACAAGAGGAGAGGAAACTGGAGGCGTTAGGCAGCACAGACACCAAGACAATCATCAACCTGAGCAACATCAATCTCGCGGAGGCGGAAAAACAACTTCTCTCACTTGGTCTCACTTTTTGTCCGGAAAGTAGCTTTGATTATTGCAGCACCCGCATTGATGTATATAAATTCATAAGAAAACTCAAGCTCATAAAATTCTTCAAACAAAAAAGTAGCGGCAACGTCCAAAATACACCCAGTAACCCGTCACCCTCAGATACAATCCTCAGAGTCTCTGACATTCCAATCATACGTACTCTAATTGAGCTAGAGTCCGCTGAAGGAACAACTGCCACGCAACAAAGCTCAAGCAATGTAAGCATCACAGATACCGTGAGAGTACCAAGTCCTTTCAAACCGCACTCTACCTTTACACCAATCATGCCAAGAGATGCGATTGACATTTTCAGCGACGTCATCACTGATGAATTAAAATCCCTGCATCTCAGGAAGAAACGCAAGCGACATAGTAACACCCGCCCAGAGAATAATCAAGGTTATCACAACCTAATGAGAAAACTGCAAAAAGAGAATGAAGTGATCATCAATAAAGCGGACAAGGGGGGTAATATTGTCCTGTGGCCACGACATCTGTACCTCACAGAAGCTGACAGGCATCTTACAGACCACCAGTGTTACAAAACCTCCAGCCATAAAGAAATAGCCACAAGCAATAAAGATCTAAGAAAGCACCTTAACTCCTACAGAGCGCAAGGGATTATCAGTAAGGATGAATTTTCTTTCCTAAACACAGATTCCCCGGTGCTCCCGATCCTGTACTTTCTACCAAAAATACACAAGAACTTAGATCCCATACCTGGACGTCCCATCATCTCGGCCAAAAAGAATATGTGCGAAAACATCTCCAGATATGTTGACTACTTCCTACAAGATATGGTCTCAAGCCTACCAACATACCTTAGAGACATGAGTGGTTTTTTATTGAAAATCAAAGATATCCCATGGTGCAATGACTATCTGCTCATGTCGCTCGACATCACCTCGCTTTATACAAGCATCAGCCACAGTGATGGTATCGCAGCATGCAAGCACTTTCTGGATAAAAAAACGATAAACTGCTATAAACACAATGAATTCTTGCTCTTCCTCATTGAATGGTGTCTGTTTCACAACTACTTCCTATTCAACAAAAAACTGTACCAGCAATTAAGGGGAGTGGCCATGGGAGCGTGCTTTTTGCCGAGCTACGCTTGTCTACATGTAGGAGCTTGGGAGGAGCAGACTCTGAGGGGACACCTGCACGAAACCTGGAACAACAATGTAATCACCTGGTTAAGGTTTATAGATGATGTCTTCGTCATCTGGAAGGGGGACACCATCAGTGCAAAAGCGTTTATTGAAACAATCAATTCAAACACCCTCAACCTTGAATACAATGCCAACATCAGTAAAACATCTATTGAATTCCTTGATGTAGAGTTATTTGTGGGAGGTGGCAAACTGAACTCTAAACTACATAGGAAGCCAACGGCAGGGAACTCAACACTTCATGCCGCCAGTTTTCACCCTAAACACCTTATTGCAAGCATCCCCTACGGAGAAATGCTACGCCTGCGTAGGATCTGTAGCTCACCCACTGATCTAACACAATGTCAGGAAGATGCATTCCAACGCTTTAGAGCTAGAGGTTACTCCATAGCCAACATCAGAAAAGCCATGAACAGAGCCAACTTAATTCCTAGGGAAGACCTCCTCACAGTAGGTCGCGAAGTTGACACTAACATCCCCATTCTAGAGCAGAAACAAAGTATCACTACCAGGCTCATCACAACATTCAACACAGAGGCCCGCAACATCAGATCAGTCATTAACAAACACTGGGGCATCATTAGATCAGATCCCATCTTAGGCCCAATTGTGACACACCAGCCTGATATTACCTACAAGCGTGCATTCTCAATGCACGATGCCCTGGTGAGAAATAGTCCAGAGGTCATATCGAAAGGTAACTGGCTGACAGATACCAAAGGATTTGTCAAATGCAATAGCTGCAGGGCTTGTAAATTTGGTAAAAACATTACCCAAGTAGATTCAGCTTTCTGACAGAATCCCCTCAGCATTAAACATCGCCTCACATGTAAGACTGAGTTTGCTATCTATCTGCTTGTCTGTTCATGCAACCTTTGGTACATTGGCAGCACTAAGCTACCAGTACACCAATGCATCCTACAACATCTCAGGGCCATAGTCAACAATGACTCAGCATACCCTGTAGCAAGACATTTTAAGGAAAAGCACAGTAACAACCTTAACCATCTACATTACTCAGTGATTGATTGCATACCAGCACTTATGAGGAGTGGCAACCGGGAGAAGCTCCTGCGACAACTAGAGAGCAAATACATCATTGAATTCAATACTAAGTGCCCCTGCAGGACTGAACATCAGTGAGGATATGCACAACTTCCTATAAAACGGGGTCACACAGGATGTTTGAACTAAAACATCTCATATCATCTAATAGCATTTAGGCCTATGGTGTCCACTTAAACTAATTAAATTCATGAACCCACTTAAAACATCTCAGAAAAGTCGGAACTACATCTGTCTGTAACCTTGGCTCCCATCTCTGAAACCCTATACTATACTAGGGAAGAGGTGTGGCGCCGCGGCTAGGGCGACTGACGCTGGAATCTGGGGATCACGGTTCGATCCCCAGCACCGGCGGCAGGTCAGCCCAGCACCATGTGACTCTGGGCAATAGCTTGCTTAATCTTCCCGACGGCCCCCAGCGCCGGGATGCCTTCGGGTAGCTGTTCGCGCTTTACAAATACTGGATTTAGCATTTGTGCCATGAATTTTGTATAACCTAACTTCTTTTCCAGTACACTGATTAACTTATGTTTTGTATGCATATGACTTAATATACTTTGATTTGAGCATGACATGTGTAACCTACTATTATGGAAACCCACGCGTGATTGTGTCAAGTGGGCTTTGTTAATAATTGAAACAATTGTAGTTTCTTGATTACACATATACCCTGTGTGTGAATATCTATTGAACACATTGGACCATACTGCTCCGCCCAATTTTGCCAACTAGTATTCACACATAGTCTCACTCTCTTAACCCAGCACTCCCCTCCCTTTCACATTACACATTATTAGCACCCACGTATGAGTAGTACCAGTTGACTTTTTAAAAAAAAATTCCCACACATGGCACCAAGCGGTAAGAAACACATTATGGCTGGCATATATATTTTTTCGCGGCGCTTTTTACATTTAATTTATTTTAATTTAATATACCGCAAACGGCACAACCCACTGAGGTAGAATAGATCACCCGGCATAAGATATACTTCAATACATGAGTGTACACTTGGCAATAGTTAGCCTGCCCAAATATACTCAGCCTCTTTGAGTTAGATCACGCCCGACCATTGTGACACTCCATTCACACACGGGTTACTTACCGTGATCTCCGCATTTGCCTCGTATTTCCACGCCTTTAGGACTCATGAAACCTTATCGCGAACGCAGCGGAACCGCATAACACATAGTCAGGCAACTTCTGCAGTATGCACAGCCGTTCTAACGCTCATACCTTCCCACACACACACAAGCGTTACAGATGTCTTCTATCTCCATGTAGATATACTGCACAGTGCCTGGATAACTGCTGACTCACCTGCAGCAGTAAACTATCATTACAGTAAAGTAGTTCACTGTAGCAAAAATGGCAACTCATGTGGTAAAATGTTAAACACTGTAAAAAGACTACTACTCACCACCTATGTATATAAAGCACCCTTTCACATGCAGTGCACTATGTGAACAAGGCCGCATGTCTGGCGGCCGAAACGCGTCATTTTGGACATTGATACTTAAATAAAGACACTTTGCCATCATCACTGCCTTGGAGCCTGTGCCCTCGTGTTGCGCCGCTGTGGCTGGATACTTTGGGATTCACATGCTGATATATATATACATATATACACATATACACATATATATACACGTCAACGTGAACAAGGCAGGAATGCCGAAACGCGTCATGGTGACAATTTCGTAATAAACGAAGGATGAAATGGCAACGCTACCCCTGTGTCGGTGTCTGATCTATATGGAGTTCAGAATTGGTTTCTAATATATATATAGCCTGTATAGTTAACATGGATTCACATTAGTAAAGTTTTGTATATAAAGAATGTGCACTGTAAATATTATCACTTATATCAATTGGAACCACATTTCCCATAATGCACCATAATGGCTACATGGGCAGTTGTGTATATCTAGACCTAAAATGTGGATCACCGCTAACCGTGAGCAAGACCAGAGTGGTCGAAACGCGTTGGTTTGTGAGAGGACTTGATGGTGTTGGCTGTATCATACTGAAGTAAAGAAGTCTTGATACTAACCTCCTGGAGTGTGAGTAATTCTTTCTACTTGGTGGCAATATATATATATATATATATATATATATATATATATATATATATATATATATATATATATATATATATATATTACGACTTACCTGACACTGCCTCCGCTCCGTCTTCCTTCTCTCCCGATCCTCGACTGGCGCACACTGCGCAGGCTCCTAGATGCCAATCCCAGTGCTGCTCTCATGCTGGGAATACTATTCCCCGCATGACAGCAGCGCTGGGAGCGGTCTGAGCAGCCTGCTTTGCCGCTCATACAGTGCCAGGGAGCCTGCGGCTTTTCTCCACCCAGCTGTACAACACAGCCGGCTGGAGAAATGCTAAGTGCGCATGACGGTTTGGCCGGTCGCCTTAGGCCGGCCATACCGCCATGCGCACTTAGTAGTGTCCACAACTCCTCCTGAAGCTCAGGAGGATTGCCCCGCAACTCGGTTACCCAGCAGAGGCAATGATGAAAAAGAAAATGATCATAAAATCATTTTATTAACATTTTCTTTTTCACTATTGCCTCTGCTGAGTAGCAGCAGTGGGGCCCCTGCATCTGCTCACTCTGTTTTCCCTCTCATCTATATAGTCACACACTCTGTTCAGCAGCACAACTTGTCACCCTCGTCATCCTCTCTTTACATGATCATCTTCAGTGTCTCCTCACCTGCTTTACTTTTGGCCCTCAGCGAAATTCATTCATCACAATTTGTTTATTCTAGCTCTGGGTTCATGCTCTGATTTGCATCAACAACATACAGCACAGCAGCCGGCACCTGCGTGCTGCTTCGCTGCACCCGAGGTGGGTGGGTGCCATTCTGGGGATTTTTAGTGTTACACATCCGGCTCAAGTGCTCTCATGAGGAAGACGAAAGGGGGGGTTAAGGCATTGTTCACACCAAACTTTGTGATGCATTCTGCTAGGGAGGTTTTACCTTTCCACGCTCCCTCAAAACATCTTGAGGCCAAGCATTGACACTTTTTTAGGTCTCGCCTGATCCAGCGCATGCGCTGGTCTGGCGAGACATTTAGTAGTGGGTTTCAGAAATGCGACCACAAGCTTTTGCTTGTGGCCTAAAGCTTGCGTGCATGTGCGCGTGAACGCGCGCAGCCGCCATCTGCTACAGTTAGGAGCCGTCATGGCTCATTAAGTGCTTTCGCGCGCAGCGCGCGCGCACACAACTCCCTCCGCCTCTCTCTCCCGCTGCAGCCCCCATCTATGCAGCCGAGCGCGCGCTTGTTACGGTATGCATTCATTGTGGAGTTTTCATTCAGGGACCAGCGGACTGCGAGGCACCCGCCCCAAGTATGTTTTGCAAAGTTATTACTATCCGACTCCACAAGATCTTATTTGCAGAGCGTCAGCCAAACAATCTTCATCTGTTTTTGACAGTTACAAGGGGATTTTATCAGACGCGTTATGTTCCCGCTCCCAGCTGAAGCGCCGCCGCGAGCATTTGTCATTCACGAGACAATTGCCCGGGAGTCCGCGGTTGGCTGATAAGAGGTGTGACAGCAGCTCCGAGGTTCGGCGCGCGCGGCCCTTTCATGTTGGCTTGATGCATGTCGTAGATCCCAGGTCTGATAGAGGCTGCTGAGAGGAGAGTAAACAGCTCCCGATGTGTGGCGATGGGTAAATGATGTCAGCGAGAGCGGCGCCCTGGCCCAGACCTCTGGCAACACTGTGGGTTTCACTGAGGACAAAAAAATGCCTCTGGGGCCACATATGGTGAAAACTAATATTTCCCATTTGGTGTACTTCAGATTTTCAATGGCTGCTTGTAATGAGGAGTAGTGGGGAGGGGTTGGGGGGGTAGAGGGTGCCACTCACGCACCCTCTCTTCTACACGGGCAAACACATACAGCCATCCCAGTGCCGGATTAAACCCTGTGGAGGCCCCCTAGGCAGTAGAAATTTCGCCCCCCTCACAAATTATCTTCTAATACTGTTTCTAATTAGCGTGGTCGCGCGCGCTTGTTTACATTTCTCTACTCTCTCTCCCCTGCCTGTATCACCCTCGCCCTCCCTCTCAGGCGCCCTGTTTCCAAATGGTCATGAGTTTGATTCGATTTGCATCAAATAAACTGTGCACTATATAAAAACGTTTTACATCTCAATTTGTATTTATTCTTTTTTTGTTTTTTTTGTTATCCTTTTGTCGAAGGCTCCTGCGTCACGCACCTCGGTCTGCATCCGTAAGAGTTGCTTCTCGGGTCTCCCTGTGCTTAGCCCTAATGATAAACATCGAAGGCGCTTCCACCGGGGTCCGTCGCCTCCCCCGAGGCTCTGCAGCTTCTTAGACAATCCCCTAACTACGTTCACCTCTGGGCCCAACTGCGCCCTCTGTCTGCAGTTTCATATGGGTCTTTCATTCAGCACGCAACTCGTTGAGTGGGCGTCACTCAAGTCCTCCTGGAGCAGAATAAGGGAAGCACTTCCTCGTCCCCCCCCCCCCCCAACACAAGTTTGTTTTTATTACGCTTTTTTTCGTTCTCTCCTTCCTCTTTTTCCCTTCTTCACCCTTTCATTCACACTTCTCTCCACTTTTCCCTTCTTCTGTTCATCTTCCTCCTTTACTCCCTCCATCCACCCCTTAGTTATTACTCTCCTTCCTTCTTCCCTTCGTTGTTTCCTTTCTTCATCACATCCTTTCTTTCTTTCCTCCTCACTCTCATCTCTCTCCCTTGGCATACTTTCTTCCACTCCTCCTTTCCCCCTTCCTTCTCTTTCTTCCCACTCCCTTTCTCCTCTCCCCTTCTTTCTTCCTCATCAGTCTTTTTTTCTTCTTTCCTCACTTCTTTGCTCCCTCATTCATCAGTTCTCCCTTCAAACTTGGCACGCTCCCCTTCTTCATTCACTTTCCCTCTCACGCTCTGCCTTCATATATTTATTTCCAGCTTTCTAGCATTCCACGACCGCAGTGATGCATCTGCAAATTGAAATCAACCCCATTTCGTGGCGACCTAAACAATCTTTCTCTGGAGCGGCAAGGAAAATGACCCCCACCCGCCCTAGGCGGGGCGAAAGAAAATGCGTTCACGCTTCTGCCGTCCCATCCTCATGTTATGCAGATTGCCTCCTTCCTCCAGCAGCTGAGAAGGAAACAATATATCGCGGCCTGTGGGCAAGTATGGACAGAGCCCACGAGGCGTTTTGGCTCCGCCATCCTCTTCGCCACCACAGACAGGCTGCAGGCGCTCGCCGCTCGCGTGTGGGTTCCTAATGATATTTTCACACTATGGCGACTTGCCGACTTCTAAATGGAGCCTGTTCCCGGCCCTGCACCCTGCGTGCACTAATGAGGGCGCCATTCCCAGGCCGGGAGGTAATTAACAAAGGAGAATTTCCAACCTCGCCATCCTTCCTTGGTGATGTCCTTTGGGGCCGGTGATGCAAGGGTCCAAGTGGCAGACAAGCTCTACACCAGCTCAGCAGCCCGGCTGTCGCATACACTGAAATGTGAGGCTATTGCCAGAAAAAATATCGTCTGACACAAATTTGGTCTTGTAAATATTGTTTAATTGTCCCAGGGTGTGGATTTATTTTATAATTAACTCTAATGGGGCAGTATTTTTGTAAACGAAATTTTGGACCCAATTTTGCTTCAGGTGATATATTGGTTACTAAATTCTGTTACTATACCAGACTGCGATTGCTGCTGGTCACATACCATAATAAAATGTCGGAATAATTCAAGTTTCTGTCATTGTGATCAAATTAGAAAATGTGTAGCTCTTGCATTTAAGTGTCTAGCTTTCTTTCATGTATAATGAGTAGGGGTGGAAACACTATTCCAGGGGTTTGAAGTGGAGGAACCCACTCATTTGAACACTCAGCAGGCAGAACCACATTCAAGTTCAATCTGCATTGCAATTCCATGCTACTGAGTTTGTCCACCTAGCCACCTCTGCACGGTACTCTTTCCCTCATGCCTCCTACGCTTTACGAGACTACATAGCTGGTCTGAAGTGTATAGGTTTTCCTATGTATTCTAAGTCAAACTCACAATTGTACGAACGCATAATTTCTGGTTGGTTTCAGGTAGGATGATCAGTTTGAGAAACGCTAGGTTATTTCGACAGTTCTGATTTGCCACATTTCGACCACTGAAAGGCGATCTCTGTCATTGGGCCAGACAAGTGGGGCAGTCAGTTTCCTTAGTCACTTTGCAATCCAGAAAAACAAGTGGTATATTCAGTGCAGAGGGGCTCCAGGCACTCTGTAGTGGTCCTCTTGCATAACTCTGTCCGCTATTTGTCTGCCATTTTCTGCCAAAGGTGTGGATACTAGAAATGGAAGAAACGTGAGCCAAGTCTGTAATCTGCAGATAGGGAAATATGGGCTCCACCCATCTCCTATGGAAAATGCGGACACCAATTAGAATCTTTGACTACTTCCTTCATTATTCAGTGCTAACCTCTATTTGTAATTCTTTTGGTGGAGCTTGTCTCCCAGTCTGGTCTCCAACCAACAACCTTTTATATAATGGCCTTTATTCCATGCCACTTCCTTTCCTGTAGCGCTCAAAGGAAGTGGTGCCCGCTGTCCAGGGTAGAGGGTGTGAAGGACTACAGATCTCACTCATGTCCAATATACTGTTCTTGCACCGTTTGAAATGGACAAGATCCACAGTAGGACCCTAACAAGCATTGGCATAGCCAATAGGTCTCGCTTTTGGGACCTTATAAGTGTTTAGTTATGCAGCACAATATCCTTGGTGCAACAGCATCAACCGTTGCGTAGCTAAACACTTATACGGTCCCAAAGGCGAGACCTATTGGCTATGCCAATGCTTGTTTGCACATGCGGGTCTGAATGTATTAAAGGCTGTGCAGGGACACACGAGGGGCTGCACAATGTCCGCTGAGCCGCAAGCTTTTATAATGAAAAGTAAATCAATGTTTGTATGTTAAGCTTTTTCTCTCGTATGACATGAAAAAGGTTTTTATAATAAATTAAATGAATTGAACTGATCTCATGGAAAGTAGTTTGAACCTTTGCTGGAACTCTATTATAGAAGTTTGTGGCTAGCATGGCCGCTACATCTGATCTTTTGGCAAACAGAGGCAGACTTACCCAGCAACAAATAGGTGCCATTACAACTGACTGTGGCCAGGATGTTGGCAGGGGACCCGAGTCAGCCGCATGTCACTTTTTCTCATTTTCAGGATATTTTATTTCTTTATTTGACAAGTGGGAGAAAATCAAGTGATTTTACATCAGGGCTGGCACCTCTGAAATGCTGGAGGGGGTGGAATAGATTCAGTCACACATCACCCTTCCCAATTGTGTGTCTACTTCTTCACTTCACAATTTTTGAGTGAGCTACTTTCTTTTAACAAAATTACAGTTCTCCCATTGCTCCCAAAAATGCACACCAGTGGGAGGTTGTAATATATCACAGACTGGCTCTGAAGTGCGTTGGAAACCATGGCTAAATTCAAAATTGATGCTCTAAACAGTAATTATATTGTTTTTCAGAAAACCTGGAAAAAGATGGCTGTGGGCAGAGCCAGATTTTTGGAAGGTGTACGTTAATGTTTCCGTGTTGAATAAACAAGGTGCTATTTACAGAGAAAGCTTTGTAATTATAATCTGCTGTATAAAGAAGCGCTTCCTTTCTGAAAAAAAGGGTACGCTCCGTGCTGGGCATGCAGCCAATGTTTATCCAAGGGAGCCCAGACCCTAATCAAGGCCTGTGTCCTGTAAATGATCCTGTTAGGACTAATTTTCAACTTTTGCAGCATTTAACAATCCCAGGCGTCACTGGAAACCACCAGCGCCTGCCGAAAAATCCCAACAATAAAAATACATTTAGCCCTGCATTGTCTGGGTCTGTCAGTGAACAGCTACTGACCCCTGGCGCGGGATACCTTGATATATCTGTTTTGGTTTTAGTCCGGGCGTTCCCTCCGCATCAGCCAAATCGGCTCTGGTGTCTGCTGAGAGCACCGACGAGTCCCGTCTAATCCGGTTTGGCTTGAACAGGTCAGATTTCATAGGCGCCACACAAACCTAAAGAACACATACGGTATTCTGCACTGAAGGTTTGAAATTTTCTAGCCTTGAAAAGGCTTTGTGTTCTTAAATTAACCCAAACAATAACACTACGATGGGTAGAGGGTCTAAGGGAAAAAGTTTAAAGAGCTGCGCGGGTGAATTCCCCAAACCTATAACATGATAAACCAAAAATCCCCGGGTCTCATGAGCTCACTACAGGGCTCTAAGGCACAGACAGTACAAACTTATAACTCCTAATTGAACATGGAGAAAGTCCTTTTAAAAGGACGGAATCCCATCACCCACCGAGGTGGCAAGCTTCATCATCTGGGATCTCCTCTTGGATGCAAACCTTAGTGCAACCAAGGGCTACAACCCCCTCACTGTGAGGGAGGAGCACAGGGATGTTTTATTAATCAATCAATCGGATCGCCTAAAATCCGTATGGTGTGAAGCATAAGAATATAAAGGGTAATGGTTGCAGTGCAAAATGTTGTGTAAGTGATAAGTGATATAAAATTGGCTACCAAGAGAAAAAGAATTTATTAAGTAACTCTTGGTGTCAAAATTAAAAACAGTGCAAGAGCAGTCTGAAATAATTTTTGACTGCGCTGATCTAAACAAGAGGTCTACATGTTTCAGCCATCATGATCAATCTCTGATCGTGGCCTTCCTCAGGACCTAAAAAGTAACTGCTACTGCAATGTATATATAAAAAATGATTGAAAAAGATACAACCTACATAACCTGGGTTCTTGTTTATGTAGAATCCACAGGACTGTCGTTATCACCTGTGAAGATAGAACATAGTGATACAAAGGTTCATTTCGGAAACACAAAAAAACCTTAACAAAAAAGAGAAGAAAGCTTGTACTGTGTTTAGTGCTTAAACTATGGAACAATTATCCTTTTCTACTACCTTGCGTGTATGTAGTTTACAAAAATTCATACATTCTATCCTTACCCGTAAGTTTACGAGTGGACGCCTCGCCTCACCTGGCAACAGCTCAGGGCGTGAGGCACCGCTCTGTTTAAAAAGGAAAAACTGTAATTATAGATACTGTGATTATTCCATAAAGCAGTTTATCCAAACATTTTCATGTCAACTTTATCACCTCATAAGTATCCCTTCCATGTGTATAGAACCAAGTTGCATGGGCTAGATTCAACGTTAGAGTCAGGTAAATATAAAGTCATTGTCCCTGACTGTCTCAATGACGACATTCCATGGACCTTGTTGTAGCAACACACATTATTTCCTAGGCTGTATGAATATTTGGGGTAAATCCACGTATTCTTAGCAATTCCATGTTTGGCATGGATATACTTCCCTATCAATTGTCAATATTGGGACACGCTTCTAATTACAAAATTATTTTGTGTTTACAAATTGAGTGCTTAGTAATTCACTTAGGGGTTCCTTTCATTACCCAGTGTTAGAATGTGGATATTAACTTCTTGGACTCTGGTGGTTATGTAACTACTAAACCATACAGACAACAATACATTTGACCTTATCATAGACGAAAGGAGTATACATCAGATTACATTAGAAATTCCTTCTGTTTTTAATGGAGACATCCATATTCAAACACGCCCTTTGTGTAAACTACAAATCCCAGCAGTATTGCGGGCTGTGTAGTCGGATAGGCTTTATAACGATTTGTCTATTACAGACCACAACTCCCATGATTCTCGGCTTTTTTTGTAGTTCATTTAACAAATGACGCGATTAGAAGTCGACACGGTGTGGGCCAAATGAGACACAACGGCATTCAATCAATAACGAGAGCAAGTATAAAATCTGGACGCCTCCCTTCCGCCAGTTACCTCCGGTGGCAGCCTGTTGACGGCCTGGGGTACCGACGGAAAGGTAAGTTGACTGCGTCCCACTTAGCTATATGCGAGCGTGAGGAGCCTTTTTACACCATTAGTGTCAGTAAGAAGCATCTCTCTTGTCAAGGGATTGTCTGCGAAGGATTGTTACAATTGCGCCTTAGTTCGCAGTATGTCACCGTTTTAAATTTAACTTACCAAAGTCAGCCATTGCATCAACGGAGTGTCTCTCTGTATGTCTTTTGACTTTGAAGGCACTAATATTTAGATTGGCCAACTTTAAAAATAAGGTTGAGAGCGCTAGCAACAAGAGTTTTCTAACTATAAGGGACTGTTTCACGAGCATTAATTACATTGGTGCTATAGCTCGTAGTCGGTTACCATTATTTCACCAACTGAGTTTTCGTCTGATTTTTTGTTTGGCCAAAAATGTACCAACATATCTCCTTTCTGTCGACCAATAATGGCTTTAAACGTGCCACAAGAACATAAATTAGTGAGTAAATGCGTGATGTCAGAAATTTGCTTAAGGAGACTTGATAGCCCCTGATATTACGTCGCAGGGTTTTGGCTAAGTTGCCCTTAAGCTTACATTTATACTGTTATTTTCTGAGTAGACAGTCAGGGACAATGACTTTATATTTACCTGACTCTAACATTGAATCTAGCCCATGCAACTTGGTTCTATACACATGGAAGGGATACTTATGAGGTGATAGAGTTGACATGAAAATGTTTGGATAAACTGCTTTATGGAATAATCACAGTATCTATAATTACAGTTTTTCCTTTTTAAACAGAGCGGTGCCTCACGCCCTGAGCTGTTGCCAGGTGAGGCGAGGCGTCCACTCGTAAACTTACGGGTAAGGATAGAATTTATGAATTTTTGTAAACTACATACACGCAAGGTAGCAGAAAAAGGATAATTGTTCCATAGTTTAAGCACTAAACACAGTACAAGCTTTCTTCTCTTTTTTGTTAACCACAACTCCCATGATTCTCGGCTTTTTTTGTAGTTCCCTCACAGTGAGGGGGTTGTAGCCCTTGATTGCACTAGGGTTTGCATCCAAGAGGAGATCCCAGATGATGAAGCATGCCACCTCGGTGGGTGATGGGAATCCGTCCTTTTAAAAGCACTTAAATTAACCCACCCAGAATGTTGTCAGTGTTTGTGACATAACGTGTTAAATTAGGCTATTTTATTTTAATTTAGAGGGCAAATTAATCGGCGCAGATGTGTGGCACGTGAGCAAGAACTTTCCTTCAATAAGCAGTGGCAGAGCCAATAGGTGTGGCGCATAGACAGAATTTGTGCATGCTTGTGTTTGCATGCCTTACAATGCTTATGTTATGTTGTTATGTTATGTTAATTAAATTTATATAAGGCGCGACAGCTACCCAAAAGGGTTTCCCGGCGCCCGCCAGAGAGGTCAGAAGTTACTGATTGAACAGCCAGGTTTTTAGTGACTTGCGAAAATGCACATAAGAAGTTTCCTTGCGGAGAGCCAAAGGCAGTGTATTCCACAAGGAAGGGCCTAGGTAAGCAAAGGAACGACCTCCCATACGGGACATACTCTTTTAAACAGTTGCTGGAACACCGCAATAAGCTTCACGCTGAATGTATGCTTCTCCATCCAGAGGATGGTGCTGTGTCATGTTCGTGCTGTGATTTTTCACTGCTTGCTGGACTATGCAGGGAATACAATGTTATACCATCTTCTATTCTTGAAATTCCTCAAGATCGCCCCATTGTTAAGCATGGCACTCCAGCTACCAAACACTTTTCCTTCTTCAGCATTAACTGTCGTTCACTTCCTAAGCATCTAGCTGAAATTTTTGATTTACTTATGAGTAAACAGCCTGACGCCATGTTTCTAACCGAAACATGGCTTCATGCTAGTTCGGGCCCTGATATAGCCGCAGCTTTACCCTCCAACTATGTTATTGTTAGGAAAGATCGGGATCTTAAAACAGGCGGAGGAATTGCTATAATTTACAAGAAGTCTGCCATCTGCAAATTTGAAGGTCAGTCCATTACTGGTTGCGAGGCGGCCTTATTTAAGTTATCCTTAACTCCTTATTTTACCTTTTCAGGTATTCTGATCTACCGCCCCCCTGGGCCATCTGGCCCATGGGTCACAGCTTTTCGTGACCTTATCACCCCATTTTCTCTTGGCTCTGCTAATTTCTCTATTTTGGGGGATCTTAACCTCCATCTGGAGGATCCGGCATGCGCAATCAGCAACACTTTCATTTCTGACCTGGCTGCAATTAATATTTTACTTTGCAATCAGGTCCCACTCATGTAGCAGGCCATTTATTGGACTCCATTTTTTCTAACTTCCCCAAAATTGTATGCCCTACAGCCTTGCCACTGAGTTGGTCCGACCACTTTTTGGTTGGTTTGAAGTTAGAAACATCAGCTAATGGGGCTATGACTACCCCTGGCAATCATATACCAACTAGGAATTGGGGAAAGCTGGTTATGGTAGTTTTAAACAAACTCCTATCCGTTAATGTCCCCACTTTTAAGCACATGTGTATTTCTGATTCAGAGGCTATTCAGAATTGGAATCAGAATGCTATTGACGCTTGCCTTCCACTTTCCATAAAGAGAGTAAACAATCACCGTCCCCCAGCCCCTTGGTTTACGGACGGGCTAAAAGCTGCTAAAACCAATTGTAAAAACTTGGAAAGATGTTGGAGGAGGAACTATGCGCCCGATTCCAAACTTGCTTACAAAAAAGCCAAAAGAGACTACCATTCTCTTTGCAGGGCAATCCGCGCTGATTAGGTCTCTTCCACAATCATCGGAGCACAGAATTGCCCTAAGACATTATTTAAAATGGTTAAGGAGTTAGCGGGCTCTGAAACTCTGCCCACTCCTCCTAGTTTGAACAAGGTGCAATGTGAGGATCTTGCTCAATTTTTCACTAATAAAGTGGAGACAATATACTCCGCTCTGAATGGGCAGAAGTCAGATAACACTGGCTCACCTCCATTTAGCCTCTCTCAGGAAGCTAGCATACTTAAAAATGGAGACAGCCGCATTGATTTAGCCAATGAGTTGGAACTTTGTCTACCACTAGATATCACCACTTTTAAACAACACTTAGGTAGCATTAAATCCGGCTCCCCTCGTGATCTACTTCCCATCTCAGTACTGCAACAGCTTGAGCTGCCTCCACTTACTATAATTATGGAGCTTCTCAATTCCTCCTTAAAAGAGGCAACGGTCCCCTCTGATTGGAAGCATGCAATGGTTTTACCTTTGCTAAAAAAGACTAATACTGATCCCACTGTGTTCGCTAATTAATCGGGTGATCTCTCTCCTCCCAGCGCTCTCTAAAGTTTTAGAGAAGCACATCAATGGACAACTAGCCCAATTTGTCGCAACTCAAGATTTTCTCCACCCGTCACAATCTGGCTTTAGAGCCGGCTTTTCTACAGAAACAACTCTTCTCGGAGTTACAGAAGCGTTACGTCATCGTCTGGATAGTGGAGATACAGTGGCACTTATATTGCTCGACTTAAGCGCGGCCTTCGACACAGTGTCTCACATCGTGTTACTGAAGGCCCTTCAATCCTTGGGGGTTGTTGGCCTAGCATTAAGTTGGTTAAAATCTTATCTCACAGACCGTACGTTTCAAGTCTTTTCTCCGGTGGCCTCTTCTAATATCCACTCCTCTCCCTATGGGGTTCCCCAGGGGTCCATTCTTAGTCCTCTGCTTTTTAACATTTACATCAAACCCCTGGCAGTGATTGCAGAGGAAGCGGGGTTGTCTCTATTTTCTTATGCAGACGACACCCAGATTATTTTCTCTCTCTCTGCGGGGAAGGAGTTGGAGCTTTCCATTCTTCAGACGGGATTGCGCAAAATCGCTTCCTGGATGCAAACTAATTTTCTTAAGCTTAATGGTGAAAAGACTGAGGTCCTCATTTTGGGGGAAAACAAAGATCTTTGGAGCCCCCACCATTGGCCCGCAGAAATGGGTGTTTTGCCTCAGCCCTCCCATCATGTTCGTAATTTTGGCTTTCTTATTGACGACTCACTATCTATCCGTCAACAAGCCGTCATTGTGGCTGCAATATGTTTCACCATACTGAAATGGCTTAAAAAAATTGTCTGGATGCTGCCCAGCTCCACCCAGAGAACCGTAGTCCAAGCTCTTATTACATCTAGACTGG
Organism: Calotriton arnoldi; assembly: GCA_963921515.1. Lineage (NCBI taxonomy): Eukaryota > Metazoa > Chordata > Amphibia > Caudata > Salamandridae > Calotriton > Calotriton arnoldi. The sequence goes on along the minus strand of CAWUFW010006931.1, from coordinate 632,314 downwards.
ACTACGGCAACATCCTTTATCTGGGGGACAATAAAGATGTGACGCGCAAACTACAACTGGTGCAGAACTCCGCTGATAGATTGCTCTGCCAGGTTCCTAGAGCTGCATCAATCTCAGGCTCTCTGAAAGACCTCCATTGGCTTAGGGTCGAGAGCCGTATCAAGTTTAAAGCTCTGAACTACATGTTCAAAATTGGGCAGGTTACGGCTCCGCAGTATCTTCAAAATCTTGTTCATCCCTATTTGCCATCACGCGCTCTTCGTTCCTCCACCCAGGCTAAATTCCAGGTGCCTAGGATTAGATTGTCCCGTATGGGAGGTCGTTCCTTTGCTTACCTAGGCCCTTCCTTGTGGAATACACTGCCTTTGGCTCTCCGCAAGGAAACTTCTTATGTGCATTTTCGCAAGTCACTAAAAACCTGGCTGTTCAATCAGTAACTTCTGACCTCTCTGTTCCTCTCTGGCGGGCGCCGGTAAAACCCTTTTGGGTAGCTGTCGCGCCTTATATAAATTTAATTAACATAACATAAGCCAGAGCTATTGGCTTTACAAGTGCTTGTTCTTTGTTGTATACCACCCCAGAACATCTTGATATGGGATAAATTAACCCTTTGTCGTACATTATAAGGATATTGCAAGGCACCAAGAAGTTACTTGACCATATAGAGGATCGAGGTCGAAGGCCGAGTTCCTTTATAAGGTTATGAAACTCTGAGGAAGCAGTTTAAAATACATGTTGGAAGCCGGAGTCCCCGTCCCGCACCACTGTCACCAAATGCGAGACCCGGGACTCCTCACTCAACGTTAGGCTAAGTAAGGACACCGTTTGAGATAGCCCTGCTCACCCCCTTAGTAGCTTGGCACGAGCAGCCAGGCCTATCTCCAAGGCACAAGTGTACAGTATGTGCAACCACACTCACAACAACCCACTGGTGACACCACAAATGGACTCCACACGAGTTTGATAAAACGAGTATAAACTTTATGTAAAAAGATATACGATCAGACCACACGATACATAAGCCAACATGTAATAAAGGGTAATATTCATTCCGGCTGGCTGGTAGGTTCAAATCCCAACCACCGCTTTCAGAATGCTATGCTGGTCGCAATGCTAGAATCACACACGTTGCAATGGACAAACAATAGTGCGTTGCGTAACGATACAATCCTGTGCTGGGCAAAGGAGAAATAATACAATGCGTAACGATACACCCCGGTACCTACAATGGGAGAAATAATGCAATGCGTACCGCTACAATCATGTACTGCGCAATGAAGGAATAATGCAATGCGTCACACCCCAATCACGTACTTTGCAATGAAGAAATAATGCAATTCGCGCCGCTACAATCATGTACTTTGCAATGAAGGAATAATGCAATGCGTAGCTACAATCATGTACTTTGCAATGAAGGAATAATGCAATGCGTAGCTACAATTATGTACTTTGCAATGGAGAAATAATGCAATGCGTAGCGCTACAATCGTGTACTTTGTTATGCAGAAATAATGTCAGGTGTCATAAGACAGTCCGGCAGTTCGTTAGCAGCAATATTGGCAATGTGTATTACGACAGTCAGCCTCTTCGATAACAGTTGCCCCCCACACGTATCAACGATGACAAAGTACAGCTTCTCACTCTGGCCCCAGTACTGCCACTCCTGAACGCAGTACGGGCCCCAATCTGAGCCGAAGCAAAGGCTCACATTGCCAGAAGGACTGAGAGGCCGAGAGAGTGACCCTCCGAGCCCGCGCCCCGCCCAGGCAGTGATCCACATTACCTGGGGGCGCGACCCCACTCTCCTCTCCTCCTTCAGCGAACTGGGCCTTCCGTGTAGAACTTTCTCAATGGGCCTCAGCAGCTCGGCCTGGCAGCTCAGCTCCTCTGGGGCTGCCGGTCCGTGCCGCGACTATTAGGAAGGTCTCACTCGGCCGCAGGCGTTACTCCGGGTGCACGTTCACCACCGCACCCTCCGGGTCTCCTCTGGCACGAAGCCACACACACAACGCTGATGGGACTTCATGTCGACTCCGAGTGCACGTTCACCAGGCACTCCTTCCTGCGGTCTCAGTTGGCACCAAGACACGCACACCGCGCTGCAGAGACTCACTTTCTTCCGGTGCACACGATGATCAGCAGATCACCTACACATTCCTAGGTTGCACCAAAGCACGCACACTGCTTCACTGAAACTTACTCCAACTCCGGTGCCCCGATATCCAGGCGCTCTTCACCAACGCCTTCGGCCGCACCCCGACACGCTCACCGTGTCCGAGCCTCACTTCTCCTCCGGTGCACTCGATGACCAGGCGCTCTTCACCAGCGCCTCCGGTGCACCCCGACACGCACCCTGCGCGTCCGAGACTCACTCCGCTTCCGATGCACACGTTGACCAGGCGCTCCTCGCCAACGCCTCCTGTGCACCACGACACGCACCCTGCGCGTCCGAGACTCCCTTCACCTCCGATGCACCCGCTGACCAGGCGCTCTTCACCAGTGCCTGCGGTGCACCACGACACGCACCCTGCGCGTCCGAGACTCACTTCACCTTCGATGCACACGTTGACCAGGCGCTCTTCACCAACGCCTCCTGTGCACCACGACACGCACCCTGCGCGTCGGAGTCTCACTTCTCCTTTGTGTGTCCAAGATCACAGGGCACACCTTCCGAGGGTCTCAAGCTGCCACAACACGCGCCCACCGCGTCGCTTGAAACTTCTCCGGAAACTTTTATGTTCCTGTGTTTTCAAACAGGGAGCCAGCTCACCTCGGGCCCTTGGGGTAACAAGACACAGCACAAAGCACAGTCTTCTTCAAGCAGGGGGACCCAGTGCACAAAGCACAGTCCCAACAGCCTCTTCCTTGGTAAGAACAGCAAACTGCAGACCAGCCCCAGATCACGAAGCAAGGGTTGGTCCTTCCCAGCAGTCTCTTCAGTTGTTCCTTCCTTAGCAGAGGTTCCTCTTGACCACGAAATGGGTCCAAGCCTTTTCAGTCTCAATCCATTTCTATTCCAACGTTCAGGGGTCTCAGCTTTCATAGTTATACCCCTAAATGTCTTAGAAGTTTGTTGTGCTCAGGGGTCCCTGACCCCTGCCTAAATCAGTTCTGGGTGTCTCCCTCCCAGTGTCACCTTTCTCCCTTTGATACTGGGGGTCTGGATCCTTAATCACTCAGCCGGAGATGGGTCAATTGTTTTATAGCCGCAACCCAGGCCTCTTCACCTCTCGGGGCTTTTCCTCGCCTACTCTCCAGATGCAGGTCAGCCTGGTGCCATCTCAACCCCTCCCTTGGGTCAAGACCTCCCCCAGCTCCTCTCCCCTCTCAGATCCAGACAGTCAATCCACATTCAGCAGAGACACACAGAAATGCTTAAAGCACAAAACTCAGCCACTTTCTAAAAGAGTGGTTTCTGAACACACAGTGACAAAACCACTTTCATAGAAAGATGTGTTATGACGCTGTGAGTTCATACATACTATACTTCACCTCTCCATTTTAAACTTATGGGAAACTAGGCTAAAAAACACAATACCCAGCCTCCCCCATTCTGTCCTATGGGCAGGATGGCCTCTCACCAGTGAAAAACGAAATGGAGTGTTTTTCACTGTCAGGACATAACACACACCTCAGTATATGTCCTGCCTTTTACTTACACTGCACCCTGCCCAGGGGTTACGCGGGACCTACCACAGGGGTGCCCACGGTGTACGCAAAAGGGAAAGTAAGGCCTGACAAGTGGTTGCACTTGTCAGGACAACATGCTAACTTAGCAAACTGCGCGCAGGCCCTATACTGCAGGCCTGAGTTCCCTCCTCCGCGCACCTTTGCATTACTAGCCCTGGCACACACAGTGCACATCACTAGGGACTTTACTAGTAAGGCAACATACTAATCATGGCCAACCAATTACCATTACACTTTACACAGGGAACACTTGTACTTTGACACTGATCAGCAGTGGCAAAGTACCCAAAGCATCTAAATTGGCAACTCTATGTCAGGAAAACGGTCTAGGGGGAAAGCAAAAAGTTTTGGGAACTTTAGCCAAAAAGGCCAAGTCCTACAATACACCTTTGTTTTTTTTTTGTTTTTTTATAAAAAGGCGCAACAGAAACTTGCAGTAACATTCAAACTTTTCTATAGTTACCTAAGGAGTGCCAAAAAATAGACATGTAATAAAATCCGACTTTTTTCTTGTCAATTTACATATAGAAAAACAGAGCAAAAGAAAGAAAAGCAATGATTGTTTTTCGCTCAGAAGAAATAAAAGCAACGTTCGTTTTTTTGTTCTTTAATCAGCTGCTTTAATTATGCCTCGTGAACTGTCCTACCTCTCCTCTTGGCTGTGGCAGCAAGCATTGTGACATCAGAGCTCATCAGTAATAAAGTATTACATGTGAGTTCTGATGTCATTTCTATATATGCGACTGGGAGCATCACAAGTTGCCGGTTATAAAGAAATTAAAAACAGGTTTCTATACAGGTCTTGTAGAATTCCATGTATTATAATGAACTATTTGTTGTGCATTTCATTCCCAGATGTGGCTACTGAATGTACATTCGAGAGTCCATAAATGGATAAGTCGTATCAAGATTATATCTGTAGCTAAGCGAGCATGATGAGAGACATCACGCATGCACATGTACCCTATGTTCTACACGGGCTTGTAAAAGTAGCCATCCTGTTCTTGTCACCTTAACTCGTTCCTTTAAAGCGTTAGTCTCAATTTTTGAATACATCCGACCTCAACAATCCAGCGTAACCATATATGGACTCTCGATATAGTGACTTTTTCCATTGAATTATGGTCTACATGCCTAAACAGTTGCCCTGAAGAAGTCCCCAGGTTGTGGGATGAAACGTGTTGGCTGTAGTTTCTGACGTCATTTATGTGATAAGAAAATAAGCAATAAAAAAGAAAACACAGAAAGAACATACAGGACTTTTTGATGTTTTATTCTAAGTCAGTGTTCGGTATTTAAATTTTTTTTTTTAATTATCGAGTTTTGAGTTTGGCTCACTAACAGAGGTGGGACTAGAAAGACACGAGCGACTAGTGTCTTGAGGAACAACTAGTCAACTTAAAAGTGCGCCTCCATGTAGAATTTTTGTGATTTACGTTCTTGTGGGTGTTCTAAACAGTTGACCCGGCGAGTGAGCACGTTCTTTCGATAGGAACTGAACAGAGTGTGGCAATTGTGTACAACAACCGTTTTTAGGTCTCGCCTAGGCAGCGCGCATGCGCTGTCTCTCCGAGACATCTAGTAATCTATATGTGTGGTGAAACTCCGCCTATTGCTTGGTTATTTCTCGCCGCTTGCCATTAGTTAACTTTGGCATTTTGTTCGTTAGCGGGCTTATTATTGGCTCTTCAGCCGATAGGTAACTTCTGGTTATTCCGGAAGCAGCACAGCCTAACTACAGTATCGTTACCTTACACAGAGTAATTGTCCTTTTTAAAAATAGTGCGCATTAACATGCGCGCGCTACCTTACATTATACGCATGTGCAAAGAAGAGACTTTAACATATTTTCATTCAGCGCTTTGCCCGTTTCAGGAGCGCTGCGCTTTATCTACTTTTTTTTGTTTTCTAACGAAATGCTGCAATTGTACTGAATACGCTTCCTTTCTGTTGAGTGAAGTCGGAGGGCCCTCATCTGAGCCTCAGGCTCTCCTTAAACACGTCTGGTGTTCGGCGCTGCGCGGATGCCAGTCTCCTCCTATGCATGGCACCGCCTAAAAAATACAACTTGATAATCCACTCTATTGTGCAAATAATATGTTTTCTTAGCGATATTTATTAATTCTTGACGTCATGCAAGAGTAAACTCCTCGCATGATGCTCCATAATGCCCATGCCTTCTTTCCAATATACTGTACCTTCGAAAGAAACCCCCCTCCCCCCACAAAACGCGCTGTTCCGTTGGGGGTCTCTCTCACTCACTCACTCCCACTCACACACACACACACACTCACTCTCTCTCTCTCACACACACACATACATACATATTCTCTCTCTCTCTCCCTCCCTCCCGTTTTGAGCCTGTTGATTATCGCTGTACTGGCTTTATTAATCCCGTCTTGTAGGACTTGATTCTAGCAGCCGGGGCAAGCGAACGTAAGCACATATACCACTGCCCTTGAGTGCATTCGCCCTTTGAAGTAAAATCTTGTGATTTTAGAAGCCCATGCAGTGAGCCAAGCGCCATCTGATCACACAGCTGACTCGGGGGGGGGGGGTAGGGGGGAGAAGGGAAATGGGCTTAATGAATCGGCCGTCTTAAAGGGCCGTTGTGGTGCTCTCGAGTTAACCCTCCCCTCCCCATTCTTCATAATAAGCCGAGCGCGCACTGAAGCCTGTAACCCTGCATAAAGACGCTTTATGAAAACAGTTCTTAAGGACCGGCCGTGTCAGCTACACGCTTGCCTGCTGCAAACCTATGAACTCCCTGCGAGTGAACGCCAATAAGGGCCTGAGGCTGCAAACTGTTTCCCGCCTTCACCCCATGCACGTATCCTAATTGTCGGTGCTCCAGCTTGCTAGGACCCCCACTACATAAACATTTCAGCCTGCAGGTAACTTTTCTGTGTCGTTTCTCAAGCTTACATATTTTCATTCTTCCCGTGTACAAACAATTTTTTTCTTGCCAGTCAGTCGCAGTAAAACCTGCAGTGTATTTTGTGACTGAGTTCTTTCTGTATTTAATTTGTTTTTAGACAATACGTTGCTGGGAAGAGAGGCCTAGTATAGTTATTTTTTGTTGTCTTTGACCACTGACCTAATTGTTTACCCCAAAAATGCAATACCGTATGTACACCTTTGTAGTTAGTCATGTTATAGTAGCTGCTTTTTAACTTTGGCAAAGGGATAGCTTTAGCTGTTTTTGATCAAATACCTGTTGTGCATAGTATCATTATTTGCAGGGTGCTTTGGATCTGCCCTGTGCTTACAGTTTATTGGGGTTCTAGTCACTCATTTGCTTGCTTTTGTTTAATGGCTGTAAACAGGAGGATTTCAAATATTGAGTGCATAAGTGGGTTTAGCATAGTTTATGTTTATCTAGCGCAGCGTGCTAAATACATGGGTAAAGCACTTTGTTTTCAGGGGAATATATATTAGTAAGGTCTAGACATAAATTGTAGAGATCAGTTCTTGGTGACAGAAATGCACTTCCTGAAAGCGCACAAGACACACACTTCATTTACATTAGAGTGAATAAGATTTGATATACATAGGAAACATGCAGATTTCACGAAGAGAAGATGCCTTTTATACATAAGGGAGAAGCAGGTGATACATAAATGAGGAAATACTAAATTCATATTTGCGTCCTCCATGTTTAGAGCTACAGATCGCTTTTGACCTTGCATTTTTTTGACCAGCACATGACCGTAAAATGGCTAAACATTAACATTTCAATGTCTCATCACTCAGACCCCAAAATGTACTAAAACACACACACTCTTAGAATTTGGTTTAATTGCTTGTTATAGTCACTGATGCGTCCTTCTATGCAACTCCCTATTCTACCGCCTCCTCAATCACATCCCATGTGTGTATCCAATGCTTCTTTCAGTTGTAGTGTCTTCTGCACACATCTCCAAACCCGTGCCTTTGGGTCATTTGCGAGAGTTTTACCTATTTATATTGTAAATGACAATGCCTTTTATTTATGTTTTGTTTTTCTAAACAGATAAATAAAAGGCATTGTTATTTACAATGCCAATAGCTTAAACTCTCGCAAATGCGAGACCTATTGCATTGTAAATGCTTGTTTCTATTGCTTTGGAGGTGAAGGTAACTAATCTAGGGAGTATCAGGCTTCCTGTTTCTCTCATTCGCTGTCATTAGCAAAGTGGGGGGAACTCTAATTTTCTAGCTACTCCCTTGGCCCCTTCATTTTAGATGGAGTGCTTGGACATTGCATAGAAAAGATCGTGGCTTGATTTGTATGCCTCCAAATTGGAGCTGGGGCTCTCTAGTTATTTAATGTGAACTCTGAAATTTCAATTTAACACACTAGCCACAGAAAAATCCATTCAGATGATTTTTAAATGTGTTTCAAAAGGAAATGTTTTCATGGTGAGCAGTATAATGCGCTCTTTATGTATAGTGCACTGGGGTATGTAAGTGTACTTGTTTATAAGAACCAAATCGGGTTAATTAACACAATTAGTACGAGGGGTTTGCGTTTCTTCTTCACAGGAACAGATACTGTGAGAACTTTTGCAGAAGACCAACAGGACACCGCCAGCCAGATTCCTGCAGTGGCTTTTTTACTCTATTCTGATTGGTCCTCACAACAATAAAGATTTGGTTTAGTGGTGTAGATCCGTAACTTGCATTTCAGAGACCTTCCCTCTTATCCTGGCTTTGGTAGTCGACCAAAACAGAATAGTGTGATTCTGGGCAAATCTCTTTAAGATCTCTTTACTTCACAATATAATGATGTATAATAAATGGTGTTTGGGTAGTTGATGTAAAACATGTACAGCGTACATGTTCCCGTTCCTCCCAATCACATATTGCTTTCTGTAGTGTGATTTCACCCATACCCACGCACAGTACTGTTTTGCATACAGCTCTACCTGTTTAATATACTGATACTCCTGATGCAATAAAAATGGGCTTTGTAAAAGCGCTGTACTGCCGCTTCTTTGAGAAAGGTTTGTGCTATATCAAACCATTGAAATAAAACCAGTGCTTAATTTGTGCCGGTGGTTGCAAGTGGTGAGCACCTGCACTCATTTTTTGTGACAGGGACTTATTTTTTCTCATCAGACTTTGACCAGAGGAAGATAGAAAAATACAGTAAAGGCAGAAAGAAGGGGGAAGAAAGAGAAGGGAAAACAGTGACAAAAGGAGAAAGTGGGGATTCAAAAGAATGTGCCAAGAATGAGATAAAGAGGAAGATTATGGTGATGAAAGAAAGGGACATGAAGTGGAATTAAAACTAAACAATCTTTGTAATCGACAATCTCCTGAATTTGGCAGCACCAGCTAAGAAACACTTTATGGCATGCATTTATTTATGAAGAAACTAAGCACAAGGCGAGCACTGTATGGCTGAGCTTTGAAGAACAGCCACTACCTGCCTCTCGAATCCCCATGGGGGGCATGGATATGGCAATCCATAGGTGTTTCAGTTATTTCCAAATCGGCGCTCGGATTTTGTGCAGCTTTCGAAACACAAGGGATTGGAGCAGTCCAGAACCGAGTTGGCAAAACAAGCAGGTCCCTCCTGACCTGAAACGTTTGGAAAAGATAGTTCATGCCTTACTACGAGTTGTGCCCGGCTAGAGTTGGAATCAAAGCAATGCTTAATTTGTGCAGGTGGTCACTGGTGGCTAGGTCCTTAGGGACTGGAACTTAATCTCATTATCAGACTTTAACTAAGGGTAAGAAATAGAAAAGTATAAGGAAGGAGGAAAAGAAAGGTAGGAAAACTGTGACAAAGAGAAACAGTGGGGAAGAAAAAGAGCCTCCAGAGTATGATAAAGAGACAGGAAGTGTGGGGTGGTGGAAGAAAAAAGCATAAAGTGAACTCAAGCATATGTAGCCTCAGTATTCAGCAGCCTCAGCATTTTGCAGCACCAGTGGTGGCTTCAAGAATATTGCTGTCTTCCAACACTATTTTTTTATACATTAAAATTAAGCATATGGGTGTTCTCTGTGAGCGTAAGGAGGTTGGTGGGTCAGGCAGAGTTAGAATGTGGAGTGGGTGAAGTATGAGTGTGCAGTGTGTTATTTACAAGGGTGATGCTGGACACAAGATGGATGGCAGAGAGGTCGGTCTGGGTTATCGTGGTGACAGTAGATTATACCTATGGCCCCTTCGCTACTCAACTTCCGCAAGAAACTGAAGACTTGGCTGTTCAACTAGGAGCTCTGCCCAGCCACGTTCCTGCTCCAGCACCTGGATACCCTCATGGATGATAACTTGCGCCATACAAATTGATCTATTATTACGTAACTTAACATAGCCATTTGTGGTCGAATTAGAGCGAGGTACCTCATGGGATTCAGAAAGCAACGAAGGGACACTAGAGATAAAGAGGCATACCACACAGGGAACAACTGGTAGGCAAGGAAGATACTGGGTGCAAAGAAATAAGAGATAGAGAAATGTTTTGGGGTGTGAGGCATACTTGCCAACCCTGCTGTTTAGGCAGGAGGTTACCTCTTTTACTGCAGTCTTAGAGGCTTATGTGTGCCTTCCTACTGGCTTTAAGGCCAGGCATGGTCCTTGCCGTGCAGAGAAAAAAATCAAAACGAGATCTCACTGCAGGCGAACAAGACTGCCTGGGGTTGACAGCACTGCAAGCCGCCATTTGTAGATACCAAGCAAATGCGAGGTGGCAAGGGTGAGGCTGACTCCAGAGCCCTGAGACCGAATGTGTTGGCCTCATCTGCCCTCTTGGAAAGAAGGGAAAGAAACATGGGCACAAAGGAGCAAGGGTGGGGGATGGAACAGAGAGAGAGAAAAGAACTGCACGGGGGGAGCAGAAATACACAGGGGAGGAGGGGAAGGCTGCAGGCAGGAGGCAGGCGAAGGGAAAAATAGACAGACCTTGGGACTGATTGAGAAGGGAGAAGAGCATCAGCATATAAGAAGGAGAGAAGGGAAGGCTACAATCAGCTCACAGATTCCAGTATCTAAATACCATGGGTTGCATGGTCTATCAGCCCTAGTTTTCTGTCCTAAGTCTGTTGCATTCTGGGACTTAAAGTTTTGGGTTATACATTGTAAACACATAAATTATGGAAATTACCAATAACTAAAATAAATAACTGGTTTAAGAAGTTACGGCAAATTGACCTGAGGGCCACTCACCAGGAATCCAGTAAGATGGGCAGCAGAGCAGGGAGGAAAGATGGGACCCAGAGGATTGGGGAAAGCTTAGCTGGCATAAGAAGGAACCTTGTGGCTCCATGGGTCTGCCAAAGTCTTATGGACACCTCATGACTACATTCAGTCCCTTGTGTGTTAAAGATTTAAGAATCGAATTCAGGTAAACTGAGGACATAGCAGGCTTCTGAAAAAGGATTCGAGGCCTGAAACATGCAACAGGCAAATACGAAGATAGCTTTTGACCTTGACTCTGAATCGCCATTATAGCTGGTGTGAAGTGCTAAGGGGGCTCCTGTACTTGAAGACCTTCTGCAGGGATTTTGTTTTACCTTGCCAAGGATGAACAAATAACACATATATATGTGTGTGAATATATATATATATAAATTTATATATATGGTCACTGAAAAAAACAAAGGTTAAAGGTACGTTATAGTTAGGGAAAATGTCAGTTAAAACAGAACATTTTAGACTATCAAATCAATCAATCAATCAGGGAGTTTAAAGCGTGCTACTCACCCGTGAGGGTCTCAAGGCGCTGGGGGAGGGGAGCAGCTCCGGTCAGTCCAAGAGCCAGGTCTTGAGGGTCTTCCTGAAGATGAGCAGGGTGGGGGCACGTCTGATGTTGATCGGGAGCTCGTTCCAGGTCTTGGCCACGACGTAGGAGAAGGTTCTTCCACCCGTTCGTGCTCTGCGGGTGCACGGGGGTTCGGCAAGGGCGAGGTCGGTGGATCAGAGGTTCCTCTTGGGTAGGTGGAAGGAGATTCTATCGTTGAGATATTGGGGTCCGGTGTTGTGGAGGCATTTGTAGGCGTGGGAGAGTATCTTGAAAGTTGCTCTCTTCTCAACGGGGAGCCAGTGGAGGTTCTGCAGGTGTTGGATGATGTGTCGAGGAATGCAGAGGACAAGTCTGGCTGCCGTGTTCTGTATGGTCTGGAGTTTGCGGAGCAGAGACTTGTTGATCCCGGCGTCGAGGGCGTTTTCGTTGTCCAGTCCGCTGGTTATGAGTGTGTGGGTGACGATCTTCCTCGATTCGGGGGGGATCCATTTGAAGGTCTTTCGGAGGATGCAGAGGGTGTTAAGCAGGTGGAGGCGACGGCGTTGATCTGTCGGGTCATGGAGAGGGAGGAGTCGAGTACGATGACGAGGTTTCGCGCGTTGTCCGTGGGGGTGGGAGGGCTGCCGAGGGCAGTGGGCCACCAGGTGTTGTCCCATGCAGAGGGGGAGGGTCAGAGGACGATAACCTCTGTCTTTTCCGAGTTGAGCTTCAGGCAGCTCCTGCTCATCCAGGATGCGACGTCCTTCATTCGTTCCTGGAAGTTGAGTCTGGTGGTGATGGGGTCCTTGGTGAGGGAGAGGATGAGCTGAGTGTCAGCGTAGGATACTATGCAGAGTCCGTGCTGTCTGACGATGGTGGCGAGGGGGGCCATGTAGATGTTGAAGAGCGTGGGGCTGAGCGACGATCCTTGGGGTACTCCGCAGTTCATTCCCGTGGGTTCGGAGAGGAAGGGCGACAGTCTGATTCTTTGGGTTCTGCCGGTGAGGAATGAGCGGAGCCAGTCGAGTGCGGTTCCCTGTATTTTGGCGTTGTGGAGTCTGGCGGTGAGTGTGTGTTGGGAGACGGTGTCGATCGCTGCAGAGAGGAAGAGTAGGATCAGGGCCGCGGTGTATCCTTTGTCGAGGAGGGTGTGGATGTCGTCTGTGGCGGCGAGTAGAGCGGTCTCGGTGCTGTGATTGCTGCAGAATCCGGATTGGGAGGGGTCGAGGATGGCGTTTTCTTCGATGAATTTTGTTAGTTGGGCATTGACGGTCTTCTCAGTGACCTTGGCCGCGAAGGGGAGGAGGGAGATGGGTCGGTAGTTCTTGAGGTCCGTGGGGTCTGCTGAGGGCTTCTTGAACAGGGGTCTGACTTCTGCGCGTTTCCAGTCGTCGGGAAAGATGCCGTTTTCGAAGGTGGCCTTGATGGTGTGTTGTAGTTCCGGAGCGATGGTGGCGGCTGCTCTGTGGAAGATGTGCGGGGGCAGGGATCCGTGGGGGCTCCTGAGTGGATGTCTTTCATGGTCGATGTGGTGTTTTCGGTGGTGACTGGGGTCCAGGAGGAGATGGTGGGCTGGCTGGGGTTGCTGGAGTGGGGAGTGGATTCGGAGTCAGGTGTCTGGTCGTTGAAGTTGTCGTAGAGGCCCTTGATTTTCAGATGGAAGTAGGATCCGAGCTAGTTGCAAAGGTCCTGGGATGGGGTGATGTCCGTGGTTTCGCTTGGGGGCTTGGTGACTTCCTGGATGATGCTGAAGAGTTCCTTGGAGTTGGCGAGGATTTTCTCCTGGATGAAGGTCCTTTTGGTGGATCTGATGCATTGGTGGTATTCCGTCATGGCGTTCTTGTAGGTGGTCCGATCTTCTGGCGCTTTGACGTTCCTCCAGTTCTTCTTGAGACGTCTGTAGGTGCGTCTAAATTCTTGGAGGTCGGCGGTGAACCAGGTGGCCTTTCTGGGGTGCTGTCTGTTGGGGTTACGTAGGGGTGCAAGCTCATCTGCGCAGTTGGAGATCCATCTGTGGAGATCTTTGGCTGCGAGGTTGGCGTCGGTCGAGGTGGTGGGGGCATCGCGGTTGAGGGCTGCTCCTCAGTGACTTTGCTTCAGTTTCTGCGAGGAGGGCGGGGTGCAGGTTTGGGCGATGTGGTTCTGTTGACAAGGAAGTGTATGCAGTGGTAGTCTGTCCATGGGGGTTGCGTGGTGTGGCTGAAGCGGATGTTGTTCCCACCTGCGAAGATGGGGTCGAGGGTGTGTCCTGATTTGTGGGTAGGTGTGGTGATGAGCTGTTTCAGTCCGATGTTGGCGAGGTTGTCCAGGAGGACGGTGGAGTTGGGGGTCGCTGGGGTTGTCGAGGTGGAAGTTCAGGTCTCCGATGAGTATGTATTCCTTGGAGGTGATGGCGTGGGGTGCGATGATGTCAGCGATGGTAGTGGTGAACAAAGCACGTGGTCCGGGGGGTCTGTAGGCGAGGGTGCCACGGAGTGTGGTTCTAGGGCTGGTCTGGATTTGGAAGTGAAGGTGTTCGGTGGTGGAGAAGGAGTCACTCGTGGTGGAGGTGGAGAGTCAGAGGAAGCTCTTGTGTGCGATGGCGAGTCCTCCTCCTGGGCCATTGGGGCGGTCCTTCCTCTGGATCTTGTATCCGTCGGGGATGGTGGCGGCGATGTCGGGGGCGGAGGAGGCATTGGTCCAAGTTTCTGTGAAGAAGGCGATGTCTGGCGAGAGGGTGCCAAGAAGGTCCCAGATCTCTACGGCGTGTCTGTACAGGGAGTGCACGTTGAGGAGGATGCACTTCAGGGCTTCGGTTGTGTTGGCGTCCAACATGGGGGCAGTGCCCGTAGGGTGGTGAAGGTCTGGCGGCAGTGACGGCAGGAGGATTGGCAGTGGGTGGTGTTCGGCATGGACAGCTGGCAGTTGTTGTCCCTTCCGGGGTTGAGTGCGACGAGGGCAGCTGTGTCGTCGCGGTGGATGATCAGAGATCCAGGGTCCCTGGCACTGGTCACGGACGGGCGCAGATGGGCTTGCCTTTGGCGCCCCAGAGGCGAGTCCGCTGCGCGAGGCCGCATAGCAGCCGCCATTAAATAGTGAAGGGGGAGGGAAGCTCAGCTTGGAGGCGGAAGCGGGGACGGCAAGGGGGAGGGGCCACAGGGGAGCAGCGGCGGGAAAAAGGGTGACGGAGAACGGGCAATTAAAAAAACAAGGGCACAGATAACAGCGCAGTAATACACAGTAATACAATTACAACTACTTACAAAGACAGCCGGTCACAAGGGCAACAAGCATTTGCAATGCAATAGGTCTCACAAGTTCGAGATTTTGACCTATTGGCATTATAAATGACGATGCCATTTATTTATGTGTTTAAAAAACACCTTCAATAATTAAAGGCATTGTCATTTACAATACCAATAGGTCAAAGTTTCTAAAATGCGAGGAGACCTATTGCGTCTCAAATGCTTGTTGTTTACAAGCGCCCCATGCTGCGCTTTCATGTTAATAGAGGCCACGCCCCTTTCTTTCGACGAGCCGTGTCTAAAGAAAGGTTCGCAGCAGCTATTAAAATGAAAGCGCAGTATGGGGCGTTTTTATCCAATAAAGCATTTGTTTGACAAACAACTGATTTTGTTTTTGTAAAAGCGCCCCGTGAAAGCGCGCATGGCACTGTGAATGTTGCAGGAACGCATGTCGTGCCTGCAGGAAGAGAAACGCATTAAAGAAAATAGTGCTTACAGAGTAAATAACACGTACCATGTAACAACCGAAGTAAAAGGGCCAGTCCTCATGGGAGGTTGCAAATGAAGGCGAGGCGGTACTAAGGAGGGACTAACAAGCCTATTTACAAATCAGAAGCCAGCATTTAGGAAGGACAATGACACAAGCCAATGACAAATATGGGTGGAGAGTAGGCGGGGCTTCAAGTGCATACTCCAATACAGCATGGCTCGCAGAGCAGCACATGCGCTGCCCAGGCTCGACCTAAAAAGTGGCTACAGCTGCAACTCCGATACCGGCCCATCGCCCGAGTGCCTGCCTTACCAATCCGACCCTGATTAACACCGTACAATGTCCGAGTGCTAGGGGGATCTGCACAGGGGCGTGACTTCATGTCATAAAAGGGGAGTGGTTGCCAGAAATAGTTGCCAGAAATAGCAGTGGCCCTTAATAAAAGGTCCGTGTGACTCCTGATGCGGTAATACCGCACCTGGGACTCAGCACCACGAGGGCCCCCATTACAAGAGGCTTGAAAAATGGCATGGTTTTCTGCACCCTCTGGGTTGCTCGCATTACCACTAAATGTCGAATCGGGTTCACTTACTGGCTCATAGGCACCATAGGTGTTGGAGCCCTTTTTATTCAGCTTTCTCCCGTAAGACTGTGACTTAAGACAAAACGATACCCCCCCTACCCCCCACTCAGTCTCTCATATATCACAGATAATCATTGCCCTTAGACTCAATGGGGCACCCATTAAGGGTTGGGGCCCCCCTGCACTGCAGGGGCCTGTGTTACGCCCCTTCCAGAAGACCTACTTACCAACATCAACAGGCAGCAGACCTTCTAAACAAACAAAAAGATGGGTAAGCCTGTGCGAGGGTGTGTGAAGCTGTCATATCTTAAACAAAAATATGGAAAGTGTCCACTAAAAGTAAGTTAGTGCCAGTGAGGCAGAAAAATCAGCAAAAACAAAAAAACAAAAAAATAGAAGAATTCTTCCACAAAAAGTGTGGTAAAAAATTCCCTCACAAAACCTTTTATGGTTGCTTAAAATATCCCCCACAACGAAGTGTGTACAGTACGATTTGTGGCACTTTCTCTTTTCACCACGCCATAGCCTGTGATTGGAAAGTTGTCCCCAGGTTTGAGTCTCTCCTCCAGTATGAGAGGGTAAGATATATTGGGTTTATTTCAATGTGCCCCACTGTTTCTGCAGCTCGAAAGGGTTAGTTCTTATAAAACTTTCTCATTTAGCAACGTTTTTAATTTTGAGAGCAGACAGTGAAGGGGGGTGGGGCATTTGCCTCGTGAGTGCTGGCTGGAGAAAGGTCATCGTGGCCTGTAGGGTTGGGCATGGATTTAGTTCTAACCTGTTAATAGCATTGGAAACACCTTCACAAATACCACCCGGCTTCTTCCAAAAAAGCAGCAAGTCTGCAGATAAAAACGTCGGGAAGGGAGGTGTTTGGTGGCATTTATAGCCACGATGTCACCTTAGGCGTTGATCTCTAAATTGGTTAAGCAAAGGTGGTTGGATAGTCCTGCCAGTTAAATGCTGGCCACTGACATTTGCTGTGCTGTGATCTGCACAGGTCGTGAGTTTCCATCTTGGCAAAGCTGGCTCAGTGTTCCCTCCCTGTGTATTCTGTAGGATGAGTAGTATTAAATGGGGTGACAGTAACCCCTATGGGTAAAGCACCTAGAAACAACAGAACTGAAGTATGAAACGCTATACACAAATCAAGTTAATATTATACACAGGGCTTTAAGTGGGATGAAAAAACGGGGGGGGGGTCTCATAAAGGGGCGTGGCCGATGTAATTAAGGGCGTGGCTTAAAACACGTAAACTAAAAATCTGTGTTTAGCATATTGTGCCGCCCGACTTGTATTTTGCTGTTTCTGTCATTGCATCCAGATATGATACAACAAGTAACAACCTACCTACAACAAGTCAGAACTATTGGCTTTGTCAATGGTTGTTAGTTGCATAAGATAAATAAGCACCAACTATGGCTTGTATATAATATTGATAAAGCTTCCACTTAAAGCCCTGGTGACACCACGACAATGTTGCTGCTTCTGAGTCTCAAAAAGAGAAGGGAAATCCAGAGAGAAAATGACTCTCTTTAAAGTATCTCCCTTTCCCTACAAAGCACACCTGGCATGACGTCATGCCGTAACTGCTCCACTAGTGAGAAGTGAGTAGTGTGCGCACGCGCACATCGATGTGCCTGCTGTCACTGCAGTCCGGAAATAAACACGGACCGCCTGTGACAGGGCACAAAACAGAGCCCGACAGAGGCCTCCTTTAAAAAACTGCCGGTGCTCAGCCCTGTGAGACCCGGTCCACTGAAAGCCCTGATTATACATGTGACTGGTTTCAAGGACCTGAGCCTATGCAAGAACAAGATATGAATTTAAGGAAAGAGGGCACATTTTGCATCTGGGGAAAGAAGGTTCAGTACTGCTTAAGGAAAACCACTTTTTATGTAGCACCTTATGCAGCACTTTAGTTGTGTCTAAGCACTGTAATAGGGGGCTATTGTTACTTGATTTAATGGCGTTTAACTTACTGACGTGAGAAAGAGTAGTCTGCTATGCCAGGAATCACTCATTACCCGCAGATGTCTGCAGAGTGTGTTTAATTCACAGAAGCATCTGGTTGACTTCATACAAGGTGTTTGCCTAGAGAATAGCCACAGTTCAAACCAGGCAGCAGCATGTAGGGCCAGCGCAAGCGCCTCTCCCCACAGCCACCAGGGCTCCCAAAGCCGTGGCTGCTCCTCGCAACAAGAGCAGGGAACACGCCCAGGAAAAAAGCAAGGCGCTCACGTGCGCCACCCATCCCAGTTGCTGCTCTTATTTCAGGCATACAGGCAAAAACAGCTATAAATTAAAAAGATGGGAGGAGAGAGGAGAGGCCATCACACACTGTACAGTGTGATGGCCAAACAAAAAGATCTCTTAGTGAAATCGCCAGCGAGGGAGCTAAGCCCACAAAGGAGGGGCATTTAAGCAAATGCACCAATAACAAGCTAGCATGTGTAAATGACCCAGATAACAGCCAATGGCAATCAGTGGGTGTGCCAAACCCCACAGAACAGAGATAACAGGTCGATCGAAGCTCGACCTAAAAAGTATCACATCTCTGTACATCCCTTCCTTAAAAATAAACATGGATACTGAATCAAATTGGCTGTCAGCTGTAACTTTGAGTAAACAAATCTGTTGAAACCACTACTTAATTCGAGCTGATGGTTGTCGGTGGGGTCCACCGGCACTCATGTTTGGGGTCTGGCACTTATTTTTCCGTATCAGACATTGACGGAGAGCAAGGGAGGTGAAACAAACAGCAGGAACATGCAAGAAAGAGATAAAGGACCAAGGTGTATCTGGTAGTGGATTAAAGAGGCATGAGGTGTATTTAATATTTAAGCCTACGTATTCATTTAATAGCACAGCCCGTGGGCTTCCGAGCAGAGATTTGGGCACCAGCACTCATTCTTTTACAAATTAAGCACTGGGTGAAACTGAAAACTGAGAGTCTTACTCATGATCAAATGCCCAGTTGGTCAACTGAAACAAAATCTTCTGGACTGCTCCACTTCTGAATTACGGCTGCATAATCTCATGTAATCACTGCCACCCCGGCGTGCCCTTCAGCAGAGTCAGTACAATACAATAACACTTTATTACCATGACTACACAGAATCGATTATTATGCTTGTGTTGTGCAATGCGGTGAGAAAACTGCAAATCTTTAAAAAGTTACTTTTACGTAAATGCACTGCGGAGCATATGCGAACAGGCAGTCCTAAGTTTTGCCGCGGCTGTGCATGATTCAGCAATGAAAGGCTAAGAATATGAGTAGTATTATTGGGAAGATGTGCGGTGGCAGAGAAATGCCCACAAAAGTGTGCATTCCTCCTCTGAGCTCGCTGAAGAGAAGGGAGGGGGCGCTGGCATCCGACTAATGTTACAAGCGAGACGTAGGTGGCCAGTGGCATCCAGGACCCATCGTCTACACCTGCAAGCTTTCACGGAAACACCGAGTGAAATTTGAAAGTCGGTTCCCAATTATTCTGTGCTGGTAACTCGGTAATGTGCAGCAACTGCCCCCAAAACCCTGCTGTGGTGGGCTCGTGGCCTATACTTACAGAGACGCTGTTTCGTTCGACTAAAAAAAAGTTTATTTTCTCAGGGACGCGGCCCGCCTTCTCAGGCCCGCCGTCTGCTGTTCTCCCCTGCGCTGCTGCCGCTTCCTGGTTTAAGAACTAAGAATGAAAGTAAAACCGTGAACTCTGCTCACTAGGGTGACCAGCTGCCAAGAAGACAAGTTCTGGACAGTGACAGTAAAAACAAGCATTTGCAATGCAATAGGACTCGCATTTAAGCGAGACCTATTGCATTGCAAACAGTAGTCATCACGGACAACGGGAGGGAGGGCGGGGAGGCACGGACAACAGGAGTGCGGGCGGGTGGAGGGGGGAGAAGGCACAGACAACGGGAGTGCTGGCGGGGGGAGTGGGAAGGCACAGACAACGTGAGTGCGGGCGGGGAGAGGGGGTGAGAAGGCACGGACAACAGGGAGGGAGGGGGGAGTAGAGAAGGCAGTAGGACAACCTCATTAAAGAAAATAGTGCTCACAGTCTAAATAACACTTACCATGTAACACTCGAAGTAAAGGGGCCAGTAGCCATGGGAGAAAACAAATGACGACATGGCCGTAATAAGGAGGGACTAACAAGCCTATAAATGAATCCGAAGGCAGCATTTACTAAGGACAAAGACACAAGCCAATGAAAAATATGGGCGGGGGAGTGGGCGGGGCTTCCCTCAAGTACTGAACTACAGCAGATCTTCACGAGAGCAGCACTTCCACGCTGACTCTAGGCTCGACCTAAAAACGGGCACAACGAGCATAACGAGGCAGACGGGCAACAGAGGAACAGCAGAGGCAAGGCTCGAACCCCTACCAGCCACCTTTCAGCAGCACAACAGCGGAGCTGCTGGGGGAGAGAGCAGGTCCCTGACCAGAGGTCAGAGGTCATGCTTGCTCACCCTCGCAGCGGCCGCCATTAAATAGTGAAGGGGGGAGGGTAGCTCAGCTGGGACGCGGGGACGGCAAGGGGGAGGGGCCTCGGGGGAGCAGCAGCAGAAAAAAGGGCGACGGGAGAACGGGCAATTAAAAAAACAAGGGCACAGATAACAGCACAGTAATACACAGTAATACAATTACGACTACTTACAAAGACAGCCAGTCACAAGGGCAAAAACGGGCACCACGAGCACAACGAGGCAGACAGGCAATAGAGGAACAGCAGAGGCAAGGCTCGAACCCCTACCAGCCACCTCTCAGCGGCAGCGGCACAACAGCGGAGCTGCTGGGGGAGAGAGCAGGTCCCTGACCAGAGATCAGAGGTCGTGCTTGCTCACCCTCGCAGCGGCCGCCATTAAATAGTGAAGGGGGAAGGGAAGCTCAGCTGGGAGGCGGGACGGCAAGGGAGAGGGGCCGTGGGTGAGCAGCGGCGGGAAAAAGGGCGACGGGAGAACGGGCAATTAAAAAAACAAGGGCACAAGGGCACAGATAACAGCACAGTAGTCCAATTACGACTACTTACAAAGACAGCCCGTTACAAGGGCAAAAACGGGCACAACGAGCACAACAAGGCAGACGGGCAACAGAGGAACAGCAGAGGCAAGGCTCGAACCCTTACCAGCCACCTCTCAGCGGCACAACAGCAGAGCTGCTGGGGGAGAGAGCAGGTACCTGACCAGAGGTCAGAGGTGGTGCTTGCTCACCCTCACAGCGGCCGCTATTAAATAGTGAGGGGGGGAGGGAAGCTCAGCTGTGAGCGGGGACGGCAAGGGGGAGGGGCCGCGGGGGAGCAGCGGGGGGAAAAAGGGGGACGGGAGAATGGGCAATTAAAAAAACAAGGGCACAGATAACAGCACAGTAATACACAGTAATACAATTACCACTACTTACAAAGACAGCCAGTCACAAGGGCAACAAGCATTTGCAATGCAATAGGTTTTGCATTTACGCGAGTTTGAGCTATTGACATTGCAAATAACAATGCCTTTTATATTTGTTTTCGTTTTAAAAACATAAATAAAAGGCATTGTCATTTACAATGCCAATAGCTTTAACTCGTGTAACTGCGAGACCTATTGCATTGCAAATGCTTGTTGTGTTTGCAATTGTAATAGAAGCTTTTACGGGGTCGGGTAAAAGCGCAGCATGTGGTATACGAACCACAACAAGCTGCTTTTAGCGGCTAATTGAGGGCGCACAATAGATAGTGTGGTAGATTAGGTTAAGGAATTTGTCTCCTAGACAGTAAACAGTGCTGCAGGGCACGAGTCTGCTCTGTGGAAGTATGTAGTTAGGCAAAGGTTTATCAGCTGGTGCATTAGATATTACGGAGTGCAGTGAAGATGCTTTTAGATGTATACATTAAAAATTACGTAGTGCTTTGTGAATGCAATTTGTGAGAGTGCCTGTTTTATTATAAATATTTAGGGGAAAATTAAGTGTTTACTTCCTTGTTTTTTAGTACTAACTATTTTTTTTGTATGGGAAAACGCTAATATTAGCTGTGCTTTAAGAATACTCCATATAAAGCGTATTTATTTGTGTTGTAGCTTTTTCCACTGACAAAATAGCAAGCCCTAAAATGTGTTTTTTTAGAGACAGTTAAGGAATGTATGGGGTGCCTTATTATTTATAGGCCGTACCCTGCGTAGTATATACAGCCTATTGTATACTGAGAAAGGAGAGAAATAATACCACCTGAAGCACATTTCTGTTGGTTTTATAACCTGCTGCTCCTTACTGTGCCCCCAAACCCCCTCCTCACGCAGGTATACCACATATTGGTGGTGTTTGCACTACATATAATTATAAATTAAAAACAAACAAAAAGCAAATAACCGGCGTACCCGCAGAGCAAGAGCGGACTACACCGGCTGATCTAGCATACGCACAGTTATGAAGGCGTTGCACAGTATAGTTTGCCCGCGAGGTAGAATGTTATTTACTCCAAATAGCACTGCCAATAGGCAGTATACAGACACATACCGACTTAATATACGTTGCTAAACATGCATGCAGCCCTGAAGCGGCTCTAACACCACGAAGCACTTTTCCAGTATTCACGGTTAAAAAGGCAGAGAAACTGGCAGTTGTATATGTAAGAAGTAGTAAATAACGCGCTGGTTTATTTTTAACATTAATATAAATACTGCTGAATGTCTATGGCAGGGTGCTAAGATCTAATTTTCAACAGTAACCTTGATATCAATAGACACCAAGTACGGAAAATAAGGTACATAAAGCTTAGTGTAAGCAAAGGAGTATAACAATTAGAAGCCACACAGAGAAATAAAGCGTTGCGTGTTGGTAGAGTGAATGTGCTAAGCAGTTTCAAAAGGTACGTACTAAAAAGAAGAGTTTAAATAGTGTAATGGAAGGGCTCTAAAAATGGGGAAAGTTTACACTGCATAATAAAGTGGCATGCGCTGCAGGTTGCCGTTCCCTTTGTTTAAGGTTATTTTTAGTTTGTATATATGAGGACCGTAAAAAATGTCTCCTTTAACTAAAGTGAGTGTGTTATGAACATGGTAGCAGACACATACCAGTTATCAAATGCAAAACAACGAGGAAGTAACGGCCAGATGCAGCTAAGGCGTGTTCCAGCCTGGTTTTATTTCTCTCTTTGTTGCAATTGAATAAAAGCTTTTACGGACAAGGGAAAACTGGCAGCATGTTGCTTTTAGCAGCTAATTAAAGGCGCACAATACTTGGTGCGATACATAAGATCACGAAATTAGGCTCCGAGGCAGCAGAAAAAGGGCTGAAAGGTATATGTGTGGGCCGACTGTTTATAACCGCGCTAGAGTGTGACTAGCACTGGTGTACAATGGAGGGAAAAAGGGCTGTACCAAAGGGAGGGTGGTTGGGGGGAGGAAGTGAGCAAGCGAGAGGAACAACAAGCATTGGCCGCGCGGCCATGAAAGTGACGCGGCCTGTAAGGGTGCCCGCGAACGATGCGCTTGAGCGATGCGCTTAATGAGGAAGAGATAGGAAAGCCAGATGGCGGCTGTGCGCGCAACCGCGCGCGTAACCGCAAGCTTTAGGCCACAAGCAAAAGCGTGTAGTCGGATTTCTAAAGCCCCCTCACTAAATGTCTCGCCAGACCAGCGCATGCGCTGGCTCAGGCGAGACCTAAAAACGTGCACAACGAGGCAGACGGGCAACAGGGGAACAGCAGAGGCAAGGCTCGAACCCCTACCAGCCACCTCTTAGCGGCAGCGGCACAACAGCGGAGCTTCTGGGGGAGAGAGCACGTCCCTGACCAGAGATCAGAGGTTGTGCTTGCTCACCCTCGCAGCGGCCGCCATTAAATAGTGAAGGGGGAAGGGAAGCTCAGCTGGGAGGCGGGAGCAGGGACGGCAAGGGGGAGGGGCCGCGGGAGAGCAGCGGTGGGAAAAATGGCAACGGGAGAATGGGCAATTAAAAAAACAAGGGAACAGATAGCAGCACAGTAATACAATTACGACTACTTACAAAGACAGCCAGTCACAAGGGCAAAAACGGGCACGACGAGGCAGACGGGCAACAGAGGAATAGCAGCGGCAAGGCTCGAACCCCTACCAGCCACCTCTCAGCGGCACAACAGTGGAGCTGCTGGGGGATTGAGAAGGTCCCTGACCAGAGGTCAGAGGTCGTGCTCGCTCACCCTAGCAGCGGCCGCCATTAAATAGTGAAGGGGGAAGGGAAGCTCAGCTGGGAGGCGGGAGCGGCAAGGGGGAAAACCAGGGACCTGCTCTCTCGACAAACTCACCAAAGCACAGTTTTCTCATCAATAATTTCATTGCAAATGTTGGAGTGATAATATTAATGATGTCTTAGAAGATGTCATTAGTGATTTAATGTGTAGGATAATTGGCAGCGCATGGAGAGGGCGCGATTTAGAGTTACCATACATAATGCCACCCCCCCCGCTGTGTGCGGCCTTCAGCCATGCACAGCGGGGTGTTGGCCACAGGACCTGGCCTGCGGTCAAGCCCCGTGTCGAACCCCCCTGCAGGCACACAATCTCACACTGTGCATGGCCAAGGGTTACCCACCTGGAGGCAGCTAGCCCCACGCTGCACACAGGCTTTTAGCCAGAGGCAGCAAAACCCATGCTGCGCATGGCCTTTGGCTGTGCACAGTGGAAGTTGACCACAGGGCCTGGCCTGTGGTTAACCCACCTGGAGGCAGCCAACCCAACGGTCCACATAGCCTTCGGCCAAGCGCAGCAGGGCATTGGCCACAGGGCCAAAGCCTTGTGTCCCGCCCCTCTCCACAGGCAGCCAAACCACACAGAGGCATCCATCCCCACGCTGTGCACGGCCTTTGTAGTGCACAGAAGGGGGTTAACTACAGGCCTTGGGCTGCAGCCGGGCCCTGCGTCCAACCCCCTCCCCACAGGCAGCCAACCTTATGCTTCGCATGGCCTGACGGACGGACAGGCAGCCAACTGCACGAACTGAGTCACAAGTCCTAAGATGGCTGCCACAACATTGGTGTTGATGTGGTGGCTGCCATTCCCATCTCAGCAAGAGATCTCTCCACCCGTGGATCCTCCACGGCATGATATATACACAAAGTTTTTGAGCCTTAATTGCCCAAAAACTACTGAACGGTTTTACCCAAATAACAAAAAGTACTGTTTCTGAACCAAGATATAGCTTTCTGCCACATTTGGTGTATATCCCTTCAACCTTTAGGGCTGTAGTGTTTCTAAAGTTTTCATGGAAAAATGAATAGGGAAAATGCATTTTGGGATCCCCCTTTAGTCTCAGCCCCCTTGACAGATCAGCCTGAAACTTTTCATGCACAAACAAGTCAAAAAGTAGCACATTTTTTTACATTTTGTGGAGATTTGTCAAAAGGCAGCAAAGTTATTAGCAACACAAAAAAGGTATTTCCTATAGAAACACGATCCTAACTATAACTACACAGAGGCGACCGCCATTGGGTAACACACACATATATATCTCCTCTTTCCATCTTTTACTGGGCACATCTATGCGGATTCAGCTCTTCCGCTTAAAAATATTCTTTTCCACCTCGTTACGACTCACAAAAGGAAGACAACGCTTGATGAAGAGTTTTTACTGTTTATTTACTAAAGTGCTCGTGCTACCCTGACGTGTTTCGGCTATGACATAGCCTTGTTCACAGTGTGAACAAAGCTATGTTATTGTCGAAACGCTATATTCACCTAACTAGTGAATATAGCGTTGGGTGAATACGTCAGTGACAACATTAACATTTTGAACAAAAAAAAAAAAACACAGAAATTCACTGGGTTAGCAGAGCTAACTATAACTTCCGCCCCTGCCATAAACAGCTTACGACCTGAAATATTACAGCACTTATGACATGTTCTATGACATCACTGATGAAATCTCAAATGACATCATTGATGACATCACTGATGATATCATCCAATGAGTGTGCTAGTTAAGATTATAGTTTACATAGTGGCGGGTAACTACCATATTACTTTTCTACCTTATATTGTAAAGCCTGTGTCCAGCTAATGTGTGTAATTATTTACAAATCTCATGTGCTTCTCATGCATCATAGGTGTGTAGAGGTATTGAACACATTATAAATCTTTTGATTGAAGAGTACCTCTGTGTGCAGATGACTGTTGATGGCTTGTGACCAGTATATTCCTCAAACTTTTTTAGTTCTGCAGAACAAGTTTCTAACAGGGCAAAGATTCGACATAGTAGATACTAATTATTGTAAATAGCCTTGAGTTATTACACAGAATAGTCTCAGCATGACAATTTCTACATAGCTTAGAAGACTGCGTGCATACCAGTTTGCTTGTTTTGTTTCAGAAGATGGAGTATCTGTAAAGTTTTCACCACAGTATGAAGGCTGCAGGTAGTACGATCTTTAGCACCTTCAGACCTTGCTGATTATTTCATAAAGGGTGCACTGTTCTTACTAGATACTTTTTAATATTCTGTGGTGTATTTCTCATGAGAGTTTCATTGTCTGCAAACAGTATGTTATAGAGTAAACACTCTCCATAGACTAGTAAACCCTCTTTATAGAGTAACCACTTTTCTACTCATATCAACTTTATTTCTCAGGGTAGGTTCAGTGACTGTGAGGGGTTTGATACAGATAAAAGCTGTCTGTAGTATGTTATACATTTTTGCAAGAGATGTTTAGTATCTTGAGGGACTTGGCTTTCCCTGAACACTTGTACACAGATTGAACACTATGTGCAATAAGGGTTTCCCATATATCTGTGGTTGATTGTTAATGTGAACTAGGCTGTCCGTGATGTTTATAGTATACGGTCAATGTTGCACATAACACATGCTTGCTACACCCAAGGGAGTTGTATCTGTGACGGCATTAATGATGCTTCATATTATTCTCAGCTATTTTGTACTTACTTTCAGGCCGCTAATGCCATACTAGTTTATATACCAATGTGCATACAACAAGCTTGGATGCTGTCATCAGTGATGTCATCAATGATGTAATTTGAAATGTGATCAGTGATGTCATAAATGATGTAATAGAACATCATGAGTGATGTAATATGTGAAGTCATAAGCAGTGCATTGTGGGGCGCAAATTATAGTTAGCTCTGCTAACTCTTAACTGGTGACTTTCTGTATTTTTGCTTATTTCAAAACATTAATGTTGTCACTGACATATTCATTTAGCTATAACATTACTTTAACCTTTGGTTTTCTTCAGTGTTTTTCTAAGATTTCTTATTATACAAAAACAGAATTTTTTATCATACCTAATTATAACGTTACTTTAACCTTTGTTTTTTAATTACCATATACCGCTCACGGCCAGGGCGTTGGCCGCAGAGCCTGGCGAAAGGGCCTGGCAGTGCAGCCTCCCTTCCTGAGCAATACCAATAAAAAAGGAAAGGGGGTCTGTGTGGCCCC
Source organism: Calotriton arnoldi (assembly GCA_963921515.1). NCBI lineage: Eukaryota > Metazoa > Chordata > Amphibia > Caudata > Salamandridae > Calotriton > Calotriton arnoldi. The sequence continues at coordinate 605,218 of CAWUFW010006931.1, read as the reverse complement.
CCCGTCCCCAAGCCTCATTAGGCCCTAAGGGCCTTATGTATTTTAAAGCGGAGGGGTGCCACGTGGCTCCCCTCCACGAGCCTCATTAAGCCTTGAGGGGAGTCGCGTGCCCCCTCCCCCCCACCAGCCTCAAAAAGGCCCTGAGGACCCCATCCCGCAGGGTCATGTTTTTATTAAAGGGAAGGGGTGCTGTGCAACACCCTTCCCCGAGTCCCATTTGGCCCTGGGGACCCCATCACCCAGGCCCCTATTTTTAGCTATCTAATACACTAATGGGGGCCACTTTTATTTTGGTGCACAGGCCTATTTTCTGTCCCATTGCAATCCGGTCTCCTTGGGACCTTTTAGTCCCCACCAACCCAGAAGGCAGAGATATGGTGGGCTGAGCCGGACTGGCCTGTAGGGCAATCTGGCAGTGCCCCAAGGACTGGTCTCACAGATCAGTGTATGGGTTGCTTTTTGCTGTTTCTGGGCATAATTTATGGCATGGTGGGTCGGTTTTTACTCTTCAATTCTCTGATATTACTGCAAATATTGTCTGCAGTAGGAAGGGGGGTGCGGTGGGTGAGGGCCGCCTCGGGTATCATCACTGAGGGGGGTGACAAAATGGCAAAAATATGTGTTTTAAACACATATTTTTGGCATTTTGTCAAGCCAGGGGTGACAAGAAATCACTGAGGGGGGTGACAAAATGGCAAAAATATGTGTTTTAAAAACGTATTTTTTGCCATTTTGTCAAGCCGGGGGTGACAAGAAATTTTCCGCACCGGGTATCACCTGACCTTGCTACAAATTCATGCGTCTCCGATATCTTGAAAAACAATTATACTGTGTCTTTACAGGTTTAAAACTTCCCTGATTTACAAATGTGGGCCACTTTTTTAGCAATATGGTTCACTAATGGGGGTCACTTTAAATTTGCTGCCCAGGCCTATTTTCTGTTCCAGTCCGACACTGTCAAAAGTTGAAGAACCACTGAGTTATAGGATACATTTGAGAGTGGATGAAAGAAGCTCATTCCTTAGTCCACCTAATCTACTTTTTAGAAAATCTCTTGGATGCCGGCTCCAAGATGGACATAAAAGGACGGCTCCTAGCATTTTAATATTCGCAGCTATGTTCACTTATGAGTTGTTCGTGTTCCTTTGAAACCTTGACAGGAAAAAAAAAGATTGAGCGCCGAACGTGAATTAGAGTTAAATATAGACGCAAGTGTAAATACTGTCCTCTAGTGGCCAAACGACGTTTATGCACCGTTAACTATCAGATGGTTCACTTGCTGTTAACGTTCAAACAGTCATAGCTCGCAACCAATCCTTTGCAGGCTGGACGCACAGTTCATGCTTGTTTTCAGAAAGAAATTACACTTTCCTGCTGGGGTCTTTCAAATATTCATCAAATACAATGCAAGTCACAGGAAATGTCAAGTGAGAGCAGCATGACGCTGCCAAAGGACATTGAAAACAAATTTAACACTTTGACAGCTATGAACTTGTCATCCATCTAACATTAACTACCAGGGATGGTTCTAGGACTTTTGGAGCCAGGGGAGAATGGGCAAGTGGGAGGCCCCTCTAATTTCCATACAGTGTGAAATCACAGGTAATGACATCAAAGAAGGCGCCCTAAATTGACTATTGTTGAGCGGCAAAGTAGAAACTTTCATGGTGCAGATATCAGCAAACCAATAAAACCATTAATGTTAGCAGTGATTAAATAAGTGTTAGACCTGGCACCATTGGCGTGGGTCTCCCTTCCATTTTTCGCTGTTGTCCCCCTGTTTTTGCTGGTATTAGATGCTCTGGGCGCTGTGCCACTGCCCTTCAGTGCCACAGCGCGAATGCTCCCTGTGTAAAGATGACATGTGAATTGGTATATCCATGATTGGCTTATTTGGTTTATCTGTTAGTCCCTAGTAGCGTGGCCTGTGTGTGCCCAGGGCTGGTAAACCAAATGCTGCTGGTGGGCCTGCAGCGCTGGTTTGCGCCACCCACAGAAGCAGCTTGAAAATGATGTCTCAGACCTGCCACTGCAGAGTCTGTGTGCAGTCCAGAACTGCCATCTTGGCTGTGAAGTGCACCCACTTCCCAGCCCCGGAACCTTCCCTTGGCATCATGTAAGTCACCCCTATGGTAGGGTGCATTGTATGTGTAAGGTAGGACATGCCTTGGTGTGTGTAGCATGTCCTGGTAGTGAATTACACCCAATTTCGTTTTTCACTACTGTAAGGCTACCTGTTCCCCATAGGCCAGAATGGGCAGTTTGACTATTACATGCTATAGTCCTAACTGACCCCAGGAACATGGTAGAAAAACGAATTTAGTATGCCTGAGCTCAGAATATTAAAATACATTTTTTAGTGAAGTTTATTTTTATATTCTGTGTTTGAAACTACCACTTTTAGAAAGTAGGTATTTTCTTGCCTAAGCCTTCCAGTGTGCTCTGCTGTTATGTGTATTGGCTGTCTGGTTTTGGAGGGACAGGGCAGGCTGAGCCAGACCTGGGTTGAATAGAGAGATCTGTGTTTGGAGTATGGGGAGGGGTAGCTCCTTGACTTGAATAGGGCTGTGCCTGGCAAGGTGAATGATGGCTCCACCTCCCAATGTGCGTCTGATAGCAGACCCCCTCTTCCTGAAAGGAAGGATGCAGCCTGGTAAACAAAGTGCTCCAGGACTGACCAGAACTGGTTCTGGCTAGGCTCAGTGACTTGTAGCTTTTTGAGAACAAAGACTTTTGGGGTATAAATATCTGTGCTGAAACCCCTACAAATTGTATTGCTCCTGGACATCAAGACGAACCTCTGTCCGTGTAACTGAAGGAATCTGCAGGAGGTGACTATCCTTGTGCTTGTGTGCTGTTTCTTGGATTGGCCTGCAGTGGTTACCATTGGACTTGGAAGAAGAGGGAAAAGGACTTTGAGAGAACTTTTATTAATCTTGCTAAAGCAATCACCCAAGGGCTAGGAGAGAGCTAGCCTCCTGTTGAAGTCTCAGGCACATCAGACTTCACCACCAGCCTCCTGATTCCGCCCAGCGAGGATTTCTATCTGCAGGTGAGGCTCCTGTGAGTCCCAGGGCCTCTAGTTCTACTACAGAGAAGAGAGTGCTGAAATCGTCGCTAACGCACGTTTGCGAGCCGCCGCAGCCGAAAGAGCCCGAAAAATCATCGCGCTGCTGCCGCCGAGTGCTCGCAACCAAAGATCGAGTCATCGCACCGAGATCATCGCTTCACGACATCGCAGCGCCCGCCATTTTCATCGCATCGCATCAGGATCGTCGCTCCCTCGCGGAGCGCCATTTCTTCGCATCGCAACCCGATCGCACACGCAACAGGATCGTCGCCTCGTCTCCTCCCTTGCGGCAAGGAGTCATCGCACCAGCGGTCTAGCGTGCAGAAGTTTGTCGCATCGTCTCCACACGCATCAGCAGATCGGCGCATCATCCTCCCTCGCGGCAAGGATTTAACGCATCGCCGGCCTCGCGTGCAGAAATTCATCGCTACAGCTCCTTTGCGACAATTTGTTGACTTTGCTACGAAATCCAGGTACTTTGTAAGTAAAAGGGTCGCAGAGACCCCTGCTTTGAACTGAACTCCTCTTTGCGCACTTGAACTATTTTTGCAGCATTCCAAGAGTGATCCTATTTGACAGTATTGTGGCTTTTTATCGTTATTGGTCTTGTGTTAAGTCTATATATAAAGATACTTATTTTTAATAACTCCTTGTGTGGTGTCCCTTTGTAGTGTTCCTCACTGTGTTACTGTGTATGGTCATAAATGCTTCACCAAAGGGGATGATGGACGGAGTGTTGAACATTGAAAGCACTCACCCCCAGTCAACTGATCTGGGTTTAATCCATCATCATTCTTTAGCTCACTCCCCCACCCCAGTTCAGACATGGCCATATGCAAATCAGTCTGACCCTGTGCCTCATGGGAACAGTCCAGCCCAAACTGCCAAGCCATGTCTTCCCTGGACCGGAAACAAGCATCCTGGGACCGGTTTCTGGCTTACAGCCATCATCAGCCAGGCTATCTTGAATCCAGTGGCAAAGTGAGCAAGGGACCCACGTCTGGGCATACCCTGCCAACTTAGGGCGAACATAGCAAAACCAAAGGGGATGATGGACGGAGTGTTGAACATTGCAAGCACTCACCCCCAGTCAACTGATCTGGGTTTAAATGCTTCACACACTGCCTCTGAGATAGGCCTAGCTGCTCGTGCTACGTTACCACAGGGTTGAGCAGGGGCTATCAAAGGGTGTGGCTCTCTTACCCTGCCTTAGGAAGAAGGGTCCCTACTTGGACAGTGGCCAGCCGCTGCCTACTAGAGACCCCCATTTCTAACAATAAGGACCTAGATTTTAAATTTCTATTACGTGGAAATACATTATACTAGTCACACTGGATGGAAGGTTTGGCCTAAGACTCTCCAAAACGTATATCTTTAATCAAATGTCAACAATTTGTTTTCAGATTAGCGCTTTAGGTAGGTATGTGGTATTTCTATATAGTGCAAAGCTAGCCGAAAGGCTGCAAAGCGCTTTATAGGGTCAAAGACACAGTCAACATGTGATAGGAGGGGTAGATGGTTTGTGGACTGTGACTGCATCATGATGTAGTTTTTTTTAAGAGTTTCATTTTCAGCGGTTTCCTAAATTGGAGCTGGGTTCAGGCTGTCTGAATGTATGTGGGGATATCATTCCAGATCCTTGGTGCACAGATGGGAAAGGCCTTTCGCTTTTTTTCTTTTTAGCACTTCTTCTTCTATCGGAAGGAGTCCCTGCTGCAGGTATGTGGGGAGCCACTGGATATGGCGAGCTTGTCATCCAAGTAGCAGGGGTGTCAGTTGTGTGCATGTCATTTTTCTGTACTGCAAACCTAGCCAAAAGCCAGTGCAGCCGTGTAGAGGGTCAATAACAAGGCTATATAGATGATGCAGCTGGGTTTTAAGATGGTGTGGGCTGGCAGGGAGAACCTGTGGAGTTTCATCACAGTGGAATGATGTGGTCATATTTCTTCATGCCCTAGTGTAGTGTGCTGTAGCATGCAAAATGCCCATTAGGGTGACCAGTGTGGATTAAAATTCCCAGATGGTTTCCCAAATACCCAATGCAAGATAAGGTATGTGCAAGAAAGATATGAAAGCAAGTAAAACAGTACAAAATAGCTTAACTTCTATAAAGGTAGTAACCACAGTCACTGTAAAACACCAGAGACTACCAGAATATAATCATATGTTGGCTAAAAGGGTTTAATGTCATGTGCCATGAGCAATGGCTACAACACTCCAACTTCCTCTGAAAACATTAAATGTGCTGATACTAGTTATTAGTATACACTTACATGGTTCCAGAGTGTATTTACTTTTGTAAACTAGCATGATGTAAATTCAATTAATAGTTTTGATACATCTCCTTTCAGGACAGAACACCTGGGAAACACACGTTCAAATTCAATTAAGTAATGCTGCGAGCGTGGTTCTCTAACTGGCCCATTTTCATTTTCTTGTAGCCCTGAGAGGATTAAGGAGGGGAGCCCCCTTCCTATGAGTCTCGCAGCACTGAACCATGACTGCGAGACCAGGGGAGAGGGGCTCTTCCCAAGGCCTTGCAATTCTACACTATGGCTATGAGGTGTGGGGTAGGGATTTCCACTCCCCTAGGCCTCACAGTCATGGTCTAGTGCTGCGAGGCCCAGGAGAAGGGACCCACAATATGGGAGCCATCTTCCATGGGCCTCGTAACAATGGTGTAGCACTGCAGACCCAGTGGGAAGGCTGTTCCTTCCCCTAGACAACCCCACCTTGATCCAGAGTTGAGAGGCCCAGGGGAGGGTGGTGTATGTCTAGTGCAGCAAGCCCCGGGCTTCACATCATCGTTCTGGTGCTGCAAGGCCCAGGGGAGCAGACTCCCCCCTCCCTGGATTTCGCAGCCATGGTCCCCAGCCATTGCTGCAAAGACCAAGTAGGGTGGCCAATTTTTTATTATCACTTCACAGGGCAATTTGTGCCTTTGGAGACACACTGCGTGTGTGGAGACATCAGAAATGTTTATAGGGGAGCAGGGGAACTAGGAGTTAAATCGCAGATTTTTGGTGCTTCATTCTAAATGCCCCCCAAAAGCAGCCCATGTTAAAAGATAACTCAGCTGGAGACTGAGTTTATAGTGTGATTACTCTATATAATATATTTGAGTTCTAATCCCTTTACCACCTCCTGGAGTAAGTCTTGCATACTCGCTATTGCAAATTTTGAGCGACAAGATTAGGAAAGGAACTTTGGTATCCAAATAGAATGAAAGAGTCTTAAGCTTTGAAACAACAGTGATAAATTAGAGGTGGGTAAGCCACTAAAAGCCCAAGCCAGGCTTGAGCCAGATGCCTGGCTATGGCTCAGCTAGAGGTCCTCTTGAGCCCTCAAGCCCAAAACGTGATGAGCTTTCATAAGGCTGCTCAGTCTTTCACCTCATGTGTCATGAAATAAAGATAAAGCCTTGATGATAAATCTTTGATGTAACACAGACAAGAGAGAAAGAGGTATCCAGCTAGTGGCAGAATTGCACAGTGTAAAGCAAGAAATCCCGGCTTCCCCGCTTGATGAAATTGCGTGAACCAGGGCATATATATTTCACCAATACTCCTTTTTCTTTATTATCACGTTTGAGAGAGCCTTCAATACGTGCATTCAGGATGTGTGCTATACATAAACCTCTTGTTTTTTGTTTAGTAGACTGGAACGTAGCTCTGTCTGCAATATAAATCTACACCACATATATAGGGTACACATGACCCTTTAGTTCAGTAATGGCATTGTCAGGAGGATGAGGGATAGGAATGCTGTTAAGTTAATGTTTAAAAACTATGCAGTGATCTAATCTGAAGTACTGAATGGCATCCACATGTTAAAGAATACACTTTTTTTCCACTTTAAACCAACTTCATATTTTAACATGATGTTTGTTGCATGACGTATAAGCCAAATATTTTCAGGGGCTCTGCTCAAGCACAGCCTCTTAGAGCAAAACCATACACTAAACTCGGCTGTGGCTTGGCTATCCCTGTTCATTTGTTGGCTCATGCACCTCTATGGTAATTAGCAGTATCTACCACACATACTGTCCAGTAAGTACCCATTGCCACAGGACCTGGTCCAGAGCGTATGTTTTAGCCACTGAACTAGGATATTTGACTTTTAATATCAGCCTTATGATGGGAGTAAACACACTGTTCTAAAGCTTGGCAGGACCCATAACAAAGAGGCAATTCCCTGGGAGAGGCAGACCCTTCGCCTTTTCATTGGAATTACTGATAGCCCAATTGTGGTCTAATTAGCTAGTTGGAAATGTGGAACCAGGAGATGTGGTTTTTAATCCCAGCTTCCCTATTGGCCAACTTGTGTGTTATGTTGTGTTAGCAGGTATTTGTAGAGCGCACGGCTACTCCTGGGAGTGTCCCGGCGCTATGAAAGACCCGGCATCACAGAACAAAGTGACCAACACAGGAACTACTGTTGAAAAAGCCAAGTTTTTAATTTTCTCCTGAAAGTGAAGAGATCCTGGACCTCTCTAAGAAAGAGGGACAGGCTATTCCAAAGGCGTGAGGCCACCACTTGAAAAGATCTGCCCCCTATCCGGGAGAGCCGTATCCTAGGGGTAATGGTCAGAAACTGGGCAGCAGACCTCAGGGTTCGGCGTGGAGTATAGTGCTGGAGTCTTTCCCCAAGATATGGGGCACCTATTTTATGGAAGGCTTTAAAAACCAGCACTAACGCTTTAAAATGAATCCTCTTCCGCACCGGAAGCCAGTGTAAGGAAGACAGCAGAGGGGTCCTACGTGTTCTCGGCCCAGCCAAGAGAATGGCTCTGGCCGCCACATTCTGGATCAGCTGTAGGCGGCCAAGTAAATAATCAGGAAGGCCTAAGTACAAGGCGTTTACGTAGTCCAGTCTCGATACCACAATCGCCATCGTCCACAAGAACAGCATCAGGGTCTCGACCAGCACCGACGACACTCTCAGCACCGCCGAACACATGCATTTCCAGATCCACACAGACCCCAACTCCACCCTCAGAGGCACCCTCGTCTACAGACCCCCCGGACCCGACCCCAGTTCAGCGACTCCATCGCCGACTTCATCAGCACGCACGCCCTGACCTCCACCGACTACATCCTCCTCGGAGACCTGAACTTCCACCTTGAGAACAACAACGAAAGCAACTCCACCACCCTGATCGATAACCTCGCCAACCTCGGACTGAGGCAACTCGTCACAACGCCTGCCCTCATCGCCGCCACCGACGACATCAGGACCCTGCTGGACAACGGTTAGACCGCGGCCCTCATCCTCCTGGACCTCTCCGCCGCCTTCGACACCGTCTGCCACCACACACTACGCGCACGCCTCCACGCCGTAGGGATCCGAGACAAGGCTCTGGAATGGACCACCTCCTTCCTCTCCGGCAGAACCCAGAGCATCCGCCTCCCCCCATTCCGATCCGAAGCCTCCGAGATCATCTGCGGCGTACCCCAGGGATCTTCCCTCAGCCCGACACTGTTCAACATCTACATGGCCCCGCTCGCACACGTCGCCCGACAGCACGACCTCAACATAATCTCCTACGCCGACGACACTCAACTGATCCTCTCCCTCACCAAGGACCCCATCATCGCCAAATCCAACCTCCACGAAGGAATGAAGGCCGTCGCCGACTGGATGAAGATCAGCCGACTGAAGCTGAACTCGGACAAGATGGAGGTCCTCATCCTCGGCTCCAACTCCTCAGCCTGGGACGACTCCTGGTGGCCGACGGCACTGGGGGCAGCCCCGACACCCACCGACCACGCACGCAACCTGGGAATCATCCTCGACTCAACGCTCTCCATGACCAAGCAAGTCAACGCCGTCTCCTCCTCCTGCTTCAACACCCTACGCATGCTCCGCAAGATCTACAGGTGGATCCCGACAGATACAAGAAGAACAGTCACCCAGGCCCTCGTTAGCAGCAGACTCGACTACGGAAACGCCCTCTATGCGGGAGCCCCGACCAAGCTCATCAAACGACTGCAACGCATCCAAAACGCCTCTGCACAACTGATCCTCGACGTACCATGCCACAGCCACATCACCCCCAACTGAGAAACCTGCACTGGCTCCCCGTCAACAAGAGGATTTCCTTCAAGCGCCTCATCCACGCACACAAGGCACTCTACAAGACCAGCCCAGCCTACCTCAACAGACGACTTTCCTTCTACATCCCCAACCGCCAGCTCCGCTCCGCCGGCCTCGCACTCGCCACCGTCCCTCGCATCCGAAGAACAACCACTGGCGGGAGATCCTTCTCCCACCTCGCCGCCAAGACCTGGAACACCCTCCCACTGAGCCTACGACAGACCCAAGACCTGCTGACCTTCAGGAGGCTACTCAAGACCTGGCTGTTCGACCAGTAGCGGCCCCCCCACCCCCTCCCAGCGCCTTGAGACCCTCACGGGTATGTAGTGCGCTTTACAAATGTCTGATTGATTGATTGAAGGCCTGGACTACCGTCTTCCTGTGAGAGACTGGAAGCAAGGGGAGAAAGTTCCTTAGCATTCGCAGTAATCCAAAACAGGTCCCGGCCACTGATTGAATCTGTGCCTTCATTAAAAGAGAGTCGTCAAATTTGACCCCTAGATTTTTCACGATGTTAATAGACGTAGCAGGGGGGGACATGTCTTGCGGCCACCAGTTGTGCCATATTGCACAGGGATGGGAGCCGAAGAACATAATCTCTGACTTTTCAGAGTTGCACTTCAATTGATTTTGCCTAAGCCAAGAGAACACCTCTGACAGACCGGTGTTAATCCCATTACCATTGAACTCGGCGCCCTTCTCACAAGTAAACAGCAATTGTGTGTCAAAAGCATATGACACTATTTTTGCCCCGTGTTTCTCGGCGAGAAGCGCCAGAGGAGCCACATACAAATTAAACAACGTTGGGCTGAGAATTGAGCCCTGTGGGACCCCGACATTCATGGGGGGATGGGAGCCGAGAAAGGCGGGGACCAAATAGTTTGCTGCCGGTTATTTAGGAAGGAGTCGAACCATGTAAGTACCGTGCCTCCAAAATCACCCTCTTCGAGCCTTCTTAGTAGTCCAATGTGGGGCACGGTATCGAAGGCCGCGGAGAGGTCCAACAACACCAAAACCGCGTTGCCCCCTTTGTCAAGTGTGGTTTTAATGGTTTCAGCTACTTCTAATAGGGCTGTTTCCGTGCTGAAATTAGCTCTAAAGCCCGACTGGCTTGGATGCAGAAGATGGTTGGCCGCCACGTAATCAGTGGTAACTGAGTTGACATATCTCTCCAAAACCTTGGAGAAGAAGGCCAGTAAAGATATCGGCCTATAGTTACTGGCAACCGAAGGGTCAGCCGTAGGTTTTTTTAAGAGCGGAAGAATTTTTGCATTTTTCCAGATTTTCGGCATTTGCCCCACATGCAGGGCGGTGTTTAAGACTAAATTAACCTCCGAATTAATCACCTCTGCAATGGATGCCAGTACTTTGGCAGGACAAGGGTCAGTAGGTGAGCCGGATTTGAGGGCCTTCATTAATGCAAGGGATTTCTCCAATGTAATGGGAGGGAACTGCGTGAGGGAAGGACCAGAATTACAGCTGCCAGTAGAGTGCAGACACATGTCTCCTACTAATACTGGTGATTGGGCTAAAAAAGAGTCTTGGATGATTATAATCTTGTCATGAAAGAAACAGGCCACCTGATTTGTCCAATCATTACTGGGGACAAAATGGCTGCTGATGGCCCTAGGGGATGAGAAATCTTTTACAATGTTGAAGAGTTCTCTGCTTTTATTCCCAGCCTGCTCGATTTTAGTGGACAAGAAGAGTTTCTTTCCATCACGAACTTTCCTGTAGTGATCTTTCAAGGCCCGTTTATAAACAGCTTTATCCATGGGTTTATAATTAATTCGCCACACTCTTTCCAGACGTTTGCACGCACTTTTGCTTTTCCTGAGGGCCTCAGTGAACCAAGGGGCTGAGGCTCTATTGGTTTTCGCAGCCCGCGTGGTGGGAGGGGCCAGTTCTAAGGAACGAAGTTGAAGCCAATTCTCTAAGGAGAGTGCCTCCCTTTCCAGGTTTCCACTATGGGGGATAGGGTGAAGACTCAGTGCACTCAGCAAAGCCTCTGGGGTGATCAGATGAAAAGGCCTAAAACTGCTCGCCCGGGGTTTACCATGGGTTTGAGGGCTGCCCAACTCCCTGCGAACTCTAAAGCTTAGCAAACAATAGTCCGACCAAGCTATGGGGAGGGGCGCATCCATTTCAATCTGGTTAGAAGAAAAGACCTGGTCCAATGTGTGCCCCTTTTCATGGGTGGGGAGGTGGACATATGGGGTCATATTAAGTATGTCAAAAGATTCACATAACCCCCTAGACTCAGGTTCCGTGGGGTCATCCATGTGGATATTAAAATCACCAAGAACTAGGCAGTGACTGTATTTGGCAGCAATAGGGGAGATAGCGTGGCTGATAGACTCCAGGAACTTTCCAGCCAGCCCTGGCGGGCGGTAAATTACTACCCCCGCAATGGACTGATGGGCGGAGACAGTAAGTAAAAAGCCCAGGCTCTCAGCCCCCTCTATCTCCACAGTCGGCAATGGAGAACAACTGAGGGAACTCCTAAAAATGAGGGCCACACCCCCACCCCTCCCCTCGGGTCGGTCCTTCCTAAGGATCTGATAACCCGAAGGGATCGCATTGGCGATAGTTGGGTTAGAGGCTTCTGTTAGCCAAGTTTCGGTTAAAAACACCATGTCGGGGGTTAAGTCTATTAGCAGGTCATGTAACTGAAGCTCATGCTTTTTTACTGAGCGGGAATTAAGAAGGAAAGCCTTCAAATGCTTGCCTTCCCCGCGCAGCTGGTTGACGTGGGTGCCAATGTTATGGTTCTCGTTACGTTCCCCGAGATTGGGGGAGGCCGCCAAAGTTACAGTATTTACATGCAAGACCGTTTGCAGCCAACTGAACAGGGAGGTGGGGGCTGCAGCTCACACACCTACCAATGTTCAGGAGCTTGTCTCTGCAATATTTGAATTGGCCTGACTCCTCTCTAGGCCGACCGGCAGCATTTCCAGCGCCTGCCGCATCCGGGACGCTGACGGGCGCAGACGGGCTTGCCTTAGGCACGCCTTCGGCGCGCCCGCTGCACACTCGCGCAGCGTCCCGCTTTATGGTCCCCAGTGTACCAACAACTAGACCGCACCAACTAGGAAAAATGGCGGTGTCGGTTCAAAAGCCACCCACAATTCAGGGTTCGATTCCCCCTCCTCTCCCCTCACATTCCAATTGAGGGGAGTGTGCTCTTGGGCAATCACTTTTCAAAACTTATTGTTACGCTGCTCCCTTTTTGACAAGATTGGGAGTATTTTTATTCAATGTAAAAACTGCTCGTCAGCACAATTTAAAAAATTGACTGAATATTACCTGGGAGGAGAGAGGTGCCTAGTCACATGGTACAGTCACCTAAATGCAGTATAGTGGGACATATATAGCCTTTGCATCAAGCAGCAGTGCATTACAGTCCTTGGTCTACTAATTTAACCAACTGCTTGATCCTGGGCAAATAATACTCTCCCTGTGCCTCGTCCACTGAACTTACAATATGGCAGCACTTTGAAACAGGCTTCATGTACAAAATAGACACAAAGTGTGTACTCCCCAAACAGGTCCTGATCACGAGTAGAGGAAGGGAGAGAATGTTGAGATGGCCAGAGCTGCCGATTGTGAAACTGGGAACCTCAGCTCAACGGATCACTGACAGAATTTCAGAACCAAAAATATTGTGTGGACCGAATATTGTACCAAAAATATCGAGGGCCAAAATATTGAGAAGATAAGTGCAAATAGGCAACTTTGGATTTACACCTACGTACCTTGAAGATATATATATTGCTAGGGTGCATATATGTGGAGTTATTCAAAGTAAAACTTTACTTACCTTTAGAAACTTACCTTCACAGTATTTTTGTCCTCCATGTTCTTGACACAATAAATTGTTCTACGATATTTCTGGTTGATATTCTGTGTATACACTAGCTCAACATCCTGTGATTCTGAGCAAATCACTAAATCTCCCAGGCATGTGTCTTTGTGTAATGTTATCAGTGCTCATGTAAAGCTCTCCAACATCTTCAGCTCGAGGCTAGCTCGCACTGTTTAAAACTGCAAAACAAATTGGCGTCAATCACTCATTGAAGCCTGTTTGCATCTCAAACACTGAGGGTGCTCCTGAACCTGCGTGGTGCAGGACCCCTCCTGTGCTGCAACGCCCCCCTCCTAGACACTGAGGAGCATCTCTTTCACAGCTCATAAAGGGCTGAAAGAGTGAGAGTTGTTTAGAAAGTGCCAGGGCGCCAAAATACTGGACAATCGGCGTCATGCCGTGACTTTGAGGGGGAAGCCAGGGGGGATCACCAATTGCAGGCCAAAGCTGCTAAATGCAGACAGGTTTTGAGGTTATGGTGTGGGGCTGTGGGGCCCTAGCTACCATGGTCCAGTGCTTTGAGGCAGAGGGGAGACTTCCTTATTCCTCGCAAGGTATCATATGCCTGTGAGGCCGAGGAGAGGTGCCCCTCCCCTGGGCCTCGCAGTGGTGCACCAAAGTTACGAGGCCCTATGCTGTTGGGCTGAGCGTGGGCCCTGGGCAGCTGCCTATGCTGTCCATGCCTAGCACTGGACCCGTTAACTGTTATGGGTATAATTGGTGGATCAGTTTGGCATGTAATGTATTCATTCAAATATGTTTGAATGTATTTATTTTGGCGCAATTTACACAGAAATACTGTAAACTGTGGAGGTTTCAGCAAAGGCAAATTGATTACAAAAGCCTACGACAACAAGGCAATGCCTGAATTAATCTCAGCCACTGACATTCGCTTTGGATTGCACTCCATTCATCGATTTTCACCCACTGTGCCTCTCTAGAAAGAGAACTGCCATATGCAAATCAGTCTTGGTCCTGCTCCAAAAGGAAGAGTCCAGCCCAACTGCCAGGCTAGGTCTCTACAGATGGAAACACAAACAACCCAAGACCAGTTTCAGACTGCAGAACGCTCTTCAATAAGGTAGGACGCGAGTACTGTGAGGACCCACATCTGGACATACACATCAGACTTAGGGTATCTACTGCAAAAAGCTATAAAAGTGATGGAAAGAATGCACATCAAGTACTGTGACTTTTACAAATATGGCAGACAAGGGGGTTCTAAATCACAAATCACTGCTATCGATAACTCATTGGCATGAAGAAAGAACTGCTGCAAAAATACCAGGAAGGTAGGTCATATTTTAACCTTGGTACAGAATTCTCACACATTCAAGCAGAGGCACAATATCACTCCACAAATGAACATGATGGGATCAAACAAAGAAATCTTCTGTGTCAAAGCCTTCTGGCTAATGATTTAATAATCAATAATGGAAAGAGCCTGTTTAGCTACAGACTTCCATATGAGGGTCAGCTGCTGGATTTTTGATCAGTGATCAAATTTAGACTACTTCAGGTGCTCTGCCGGCTCATCACTAGAGTTGAGGTGTCCTTAGTCACTGATGCCACAAAGCAGTTTCTAAAACTTTTTTTAGGACTTGCTAATTAAAAGACAGACTAATCAAGCTACATAAAGACGGTTCCACAAAGTCTGTTGCACAGCATTTCAATTTTCAAAAGAAGTTGAAACAGAAATAGGCAATCTTCTATAAGACATCATTGAACCATTGACAGGGCCTGCACCATGGATTTCCCTTTTTTTCCCTGCATGGAAACTAATCTTTCAGCTGTGTTTATCCTAAATGTTTTGCTTTTTATGGCTCTGGATAGCTGGTGTTCTACAGCTCTGGCGGTTTAGAATTGTCTAACTGTGTTTCTCTAAAACATAGAAATTGCTTTAGCTTTTTTATTGGCATATTGGACATTTTCATAAGTCAGAAGTAGAGCGCACATGCAAGCTCCTTAACCTTTAAATTCCAAATGTGGTCCTCTAGCAAAAGTTTTAACCATTCACATCTAGAGTAAAAACCAAGCATGCACGTTGAGAAGTATAGCCTTGTAACACTTCATGCTAAGCCTGGGGAGTTAAAGTGAAAACGACTTGTTTTTTCAGATCTAATGGCTACCATCTCAGTATCTATAACTAATAATCCTACAGCTGTACTAGTGGACAACTTAACTACAGTGGAAAGCTTTCTAATCCAATACGAATTCAGTATCACTCCTACAGATGGTATAGCAGCAAATATGTCCCCTCCAATTTCAACGGCACCTCTCTTAGTTCTCAAATGGTTTCCCTCCGTTGGGTCATCAAGATATCTCACGTGATAGATTTTTGTAAGAACTATCCTATATAACATGTTCCATACCATCTCGTAGGTAAGCTGTAATATGCATGTTTCCCACAAATAGAATAAACTCCGGGAATAACTGGATCCTCTCCATCCAAATACAATTTCCCAATCTCCACGAACTTCGCAAGTATGATCACATTCACCTTTTCCCACATAATGTGTGTCTGTCTTGGATTTTCTAATAAACGGGCAGAATTTCCCTTTGTGTTGCCAATTTAGAGCTAATGCTTCTAAATTTCCCACGAGTTTATGCTCATTTTTCTCCTTGGCCCAGTGGATAAATTTGAATTAATTGCTGCTCTAGCCAATAGATCTCTTTATCTGTCTTCTACTGAATCTATTAATGTTTTCTCTACACCTGTTAAAGAACAGGTTAAATTATGTCTATGTGCATAAGCAGTGGCTAATGTCATGGTAGGTCTGAAGAAATGTCCAACCATCTCTGAGGTTTTAGCATCAGGCTGACGATTCAGATGCTTCAACACAGGAACTTCTGAAAAGACTAAGTCATAATTCGAGCAATAATATTGAAGATGACCCTTTCCATAGAATAATCTTAACAATTAACTACAGGTAACTCCATATGTCAGGGGAAGATGATGATAAGTAATACCCTCAGCAAATAGGACACGTTACAACGCACGTGTTTACAATGCATGCCATTACAACGCAAGTCATTACAACGACTTGCTGTAGGGGGGGCACTGGATTTTGGAATAGTATAATTTACTATTCCAATGCCAGTCTGTGCAACAGTAGGGAAGGTGTTGGATTTAAAATCCAACACCTTCTGCCCCCTACAGAAAGTCGTTGTAATGACTTGCTTTGTAATGGTATGGGAACTAACAACGCGGTCGTTGTAAAGGCTGCGTTGTAATGGCATGCGTTGTATCGACTTAGTTGTAAACGATGTTTACCACCCTCAGCAACTGTATGTATGTATGCACACATAGCAATCCCTAGCATCCATAGTGTCAACGTATTCATGAAGCAATTTGGATTAAACATTCAATGACTATTCTCCTCTAGATCCATCTACATGTAGGTCTTTCTCATCTATTGAAGGCAGACTTCTGTCAGTAGGAAATGGCATTTGAGGGGCACTTGTAGATGTAAACTTCTCTACTTGAGAAGGTGTGGGTAAGCTCAACATTACAAGCAATGCAATCCATACTAATGTCACCACAACAAATACTCCTGCACACAAACATCTACGTCTACCAGTATTAGTACTAGGCTCCATGATTTTTCTGAGGTCACATCATTTAGGTGGTAGATAGCAATACAGTCTTCTTGGTAGGTTTCCACATGCGCAAACAGTAAACATATTTTAAGTGTCTTTTCAGCAAAGTATGTACAAAGACTCTTTGTGAGACTTCCTTAACCCTACTCTGTGTTCTTTTAAATGACAATCTTATGCTGCTTCAGCAGACTCGGGCCTCGGTACTCTTCTTAGTAATCTGGGCAAAATCTATTAAGATCTTTCCTAATAAATGCGCAGTTCAAATTTACTAATGATCACATCCAGGATAAATTGACTCAATCTGTTTAGTGGCAATGCAATTTCAAAGCTCAGTTCAACCGCAAAGTTCGGTTCAAGGAGGCTCAATTGAATGCCATTGTTATAGTAAAATGTCCAAAATGCTCTCTCCCAGTCATTAACGGCAAGGTATGTCCATTTAGGTGAGGAGTATCGTCAACAGGGTACTCTAGCTTTCTTTGATCTCCTCACTGCTGTCCATTCCTCATTATTGTCACTTAGTCCAGATCCTTCAGTATCTTCTGGGATAGTGTATGGTACATGCACTTCAGGCAAACTGCATCTCCCGCTCTCCTGTCTTCTTGGCCACCGGTCTCCAGGCACAACTCGCATTACTGCTGCACTAGGCCCTTCACCAAGGTCTGAATCTGGTGCAGTCAACACTACAGGATAAGACCCTTCAGTACCGACTTCAACTGTTGACTCTCACAAACCCCTCTCAGGCTGAAAAAGTGCAGTCCCAGCTTCTTGCTGGTCCCCAACAGCTTGACTAACCTGTTCTCTTTGTCTCACTGTAACCACTGGCACTTGTTATATTATTAAGGGGACCAAGGACTCCGCGAGTATGGGTAGCGTGCACCCAGTTTGGAAGACCTCCGCACTTAACAGCTGTTGTAATGACCAAGATGACTTTGTAGGGACCTCGCCACCGAGGTCTTAAGCATGACACATGCTTCTTCACCATAACCCAGTCTCCGGGACTGAGGTCATGGCACTGCTCCTGTTGAGGCTGGCCTGTAGCCTCTCCAACCTGGTGAGACACAGAACGCATCACATCAGCCAGTCTTTTGCAGTAATCAAAAATCATGTCATCTGTAATGTTCACAAGCGTATTTGCAGACACAGCTGGCAGTCTCATGGCTCTATCCATGATTATCTCATGGGGAGGCAATCCTGTCCTCCTATCCAGAGTACTGCGTCTGCTCATCAACTCAAGAGGCAAAGCATCAGGCCATTTCAAGGATGTCGAAGCACACACTTTAGCCAACCTGGATTTCAAACTCCCATTGACCTGTTCCACGTTTCCTGAAGCCTCCGGTCAATGACTGCAATGTAGCCTCTGTTTGACTTGCAATGCTGTGCACAACATATTCAGGACCTAATTATTAAAATGAGTTCCTCTGTCTGACTCCAGAGAAGTCGGTGGTATCAACTCACTCAACAACAACTTAGTCACTGTGAGACTATCACCTCTCCAGGTTGGGTAAACTTCAACCAAATGCGAGAAGATGCACACAATTACAAGGACATATCTCAGCCCACTGCATACAGGCATCTTGATAAAGTCCAGTTGCATCCTATTGAAGTGATCTCCTGACTCAGTGTTACTGCTGTTCTCCTGCCCACATTCTGCTGCTGGCACACACCACATCGGTGACACAACCTTTCAGCCATTAATCTGAACCTGGATTGAACCAGGTTTGCTTAAACAACTGCACCATGGCATCTCTACCTACGTGTGCAGGTCCATGATAATGTCTTGCCATTGGAGGCAACAAGCTATCTAGCAACACAGGTCTTCCTTCTCCTGAAACCCAAATGTCGTCCTCATCCCTTTTGGCACAACCTGCACTAATCCAGCCTTGCTGTTCTGCTTCTGACACTTCCTCCTGTAACCTCTTAACTTCCTTCCAAGTATCAACTGTGGTTAACAACAGATTGCAATTCGTCTCATCCGTTCTTTCATTTTGGTATTCCACGCTGGAGGTACAAACATTCAGGGCACAATATCAGGTGGTTTCATCCCCATATCTTTTGCCCACAGCGACATAGTCTGTTCCGTTGCAGTGTGCAGCGCACTTCACGACCGCAATCTGGACAGGTATTTCTATTACGGATTGGTGACCCCGAGAGGTCCTGAATCATAGAGTACTGTTGAGAGGTACCCTGATTCATTTTTTTTGTTTAAATCTGTTTTATTAATTTTTTTTTACATTCTTGTGAAAGGTAACAATTGCATGTAAGACCGTTTACTACAGTAAAAGTCCGGGCTATGATACATGCTTAACCATTTGCCATCAGTACAATGTAAAATACCCTGACTCATGAAAGGATTTGTGTTTACATTGGAAACCTGATGTGTGTTAAATCTGTGATCATTTACATTTTGTTGTGGCATTGGGGCTTGTGGAACTTGCATTACCTGAGCTTGGGGCACGTTGAAATTTTGTACTTTGCCTCTGTTCTTGCTGTGCCTGAACCATATTATTACCTTGAGGTTGCACAAATCCACCATTCTGATCCTGATTTCCTTTCACCATGTTACCAGCATTGAAACGACATTCCCGCTTCCAATGCCCCAACTTAGAGCAAATATGGCAAGGATTCAACTTTTACAAAGTCGCCACATCGATCCTTGTACTCAGATCAATTGAAATACCACAACCTCTACCCCGTTGTTGAAACCCATTACCACCTTGCATCATAGGAACTCCCTGTTGATACAGTCCTTGCATGGGACCAACATTCCCAACAAACCGCTGATCCTAGCCTCGCTGTGCACCTGATTTAGTCTGTCATCATCAACTTCTCTTTCAATTTTTTATGTTTAATTTCCAATTTGTCAATGCAGTACTTGGCATATCTTGATATTTAATCAATGGGCTTACTTTGCCAACAAATTAAATGCTGTTGAATCATCAAACTAATCTCAGGTTTTAATCCATGCACACATCTGTACACAAAATGTCCCATATATTTAGTCTCAATTGTCTCTGTCCCACTATACTGATTGAATGTTTGCAACAGTCTCTCATAATAGGCATGCATTGTTATTTGGACTCTTGGGTTGTTCTATCAATCTTAACCCAATCAATACCTTTAGGAGATATGTTTGATTTAAAAAATGTTATCTATCACCTGATGATACTTTTTTATTACCACTAGTGATGTAGCGTTTGACATAGGATGTCTCATCGGCTCCTTCTCGAGCCACTCCACATCAATTTTGCATTCAACCCACAAGTAACCTGGAACCACGATTTCAAATAAGGTATTCAAATCGATCCACAGAACGTCTCACAATCCTGCAAAGATAAAGTCCCTATCTCAACAGTGCTGTCGACAATGTCTCACCACAAGCACTACAACACTGCAAGCAACTAGACCCAGTGCCTTCTACACTGATAACTTCTGTTTATCTATCCCGGGATCGTAGGCCACGTCAGACCCGATAACCACTTCAACGTCTCTGTGTTAAGAGCCACATTCACACAACTTAAAACATCTCTGCAGAACACCACGCAATCATTGCAAAATACAGCGAGCTAAGCATAAGTAATTGCAATGCGCAACTCTATTAATACTCACACCTCCGCTGCTACAAATTGTTTTCAGACTTCTGGAATTCCATCAATCCTTCCAATGAACCATGGGCTTTAGGGTCTTTGGACTGGGCTTGGGCAATTTCTAAATGGGACACCGCAACTCCCTCACTTCAGTGGCGAACCATTGGACAGGCTACCAAGTTGGTGCAGCGTTCTGGGCCAACCCTCTTTCCATTGGTTATCTGATGAATCTTTTCTTTGCTGATTGAGAGGTGAAGAGAGTTAGCATTTAATCAATCAGTTTAAATTAACAGTGCAACCCATTTGGCTACACAATAAGGACCCGGAATCAGTGGCTTTAGTTAAGAAGATTTATTACAAGTTAGCAATCTCAGTACCATACAAATCTCAGTACCATACTATAAAGATACAGAATAACCACTGGAAAACCAAACCTCCTAAACAAGTTTAGGCACACCAATAAGAGGCAAATAAGAAATTCAGTCACAGCAATACATCAGATCAATAACAGAATTTAGTGCTCAGAAAAATGTTTCCGAGTCTATTTTATGAATGAGTGAAGTCCAAACTAGGAGGATGGTTTTAGACCTAAAAGGGAATGCAGAAAAATAGGAAATGCGGGGAAGTGCGAGAAATTATAGGAAGGTGATAGCATTTCAGAAGCTTGGTCAAGTATCTTCTTGGATCAGGGAAATGAGCATTAGCCTAAGCCATACTCTGCAAGAGTCAAGGGAAGAAGCATAGGGTCTAAGCCTCTCAAAGTACAAAGGAAAGTGGCATAACCTCAGACAAAGAGAACTCCAATTATTTGCACCAGAATCTACAATGTGACACCCCTCTGCTCGCATCATCAGGGGCTCCATTGCCCTTTCCATTCTCACATTGTAAGCTGTAACATCGACAGTTTTTCCCAGGCCAGACATGGGAACGGTATTGTTCATTGTCACCAATGAGCTTCTGCAAAATTAATAAATGGACACTTTCAGTTGACGCTCTGGCTCTCCATCTTCCTTGTCAAGGTCTTCTTCTCAGGCTCTCTCTCTATCACTAGTACAGTGTTGTATCTATTCTCAAACTAACAAGCCATGTGAATCACACCTGCAAAGAAGAGACATGCAAGCTGAAATGGAAAACAGCATTTTATGCATAGCAAAATACAGGCCTACTTAGGACAACTTTAAGTATTAAATCAGTGGTGCACATTTAATATGTGTGGCGCATTCAAACACAAATGAATAAAACTGCCAGTACATTAGATTCATGTTAAAGTTTATAAAGGCAAAATAACTTGGAAACACATATTTAAATGTGACTAAGAACTACATTATAAATGCAAAGGAAAATGGGATGCATTTCAAAAACAAAAATCAAATGTATTTTTCTTGGTTTTTTAAGAGTAGGCAGTGGTCTGTGGGACCACTGCCTGCTCTTAAAAACGTTTTTACAACCATTCACAAAGGGGAATCTTCCCGTTTGCAAATGGGTTGTCACCTCCTTGAAGAAGGAGGTAAAATGCGAATGTTTTGTGACCGCAAAACATTCAAACATACTACAGTGAGTCGCTATTAGGAAGGGATGCCCTTAACATGCCCCTTCCTAATACCGAATCGCTAACCCATTTTGCGATTCAGTAATAGGTTACCGAATTACAGAATAGAGTTTGGTACATAGAAAAATGCTTTCTTAGAAGTGAGACCATCTGCCCCATCTCACTGCTCCTATTCCCCGCCAAAGTTCTTGAGGCCATCAACTGTCAACTAACCGAACACCTGGAGAGAAACAACCTGCTTGACACCTCTCAATCCGGTTTCTGCGCCAACCACAGCACCGAGACTGCCCTGATCGCTGCCACTGTGCCCTCCTAGACAGGGGAGAATCAGCTGCCCTGATCCTCCTCGACCTCTCAGCAGCTTTCGACACCGTATCCCACCACACACTCATCAAGAGACTTCACCACATCGGGATAGAGGGTGACTCCCTCAGATGGGTCGCATTCTTCCTCACAGGTCAAACCCAGAAAATCCACCTGCCACCCTTCACCTCGAAACCAAAGAGCACCATCTGCGGTGTCCCTCAAGGTTCATGCCTCAGCCCCACCCTCTTCAACATATACATGACATCTCTGGCCAACATCGTCAGAACGCACAACTTCAACATCATATCCTACACCGATGACACCCAGCTCAACCTCTCACTCTCAGCAGAACCCTCCAACAAATGCATGACAAACATCGCCGACTGGATGATACGCAACTGTCTGAAGCTCAACACTGACAAGACCAAAGTGCTAATCTTTGGGAACAATGCCTCCCTGTGGAACGACACCTGGTGTCCCGCAGAACTCGAGCCTACTCACACTCTGACAGACCACGCCCGCAACCTTGGCATCATCCTGGACAGCAAACTCACTATGAAACGACAGATCAACACAGTCTTCGCTGCCTGCTTCCACACACTCTGCATGCTCTGCAGGATCTTCAAATGGCTCCCCAGCAGGCTAGGCTTATTTACAAGTCAACTCTAGAGGAGAGAAAACAGGAAATAAGGAGCAAGGCATGGGAAGACCTGCAAGCCGCTTCAGAGGGAAGGGACTCCAGGGATTTTTGGAAAGTCCTAAATCAGCCCTTTTTCTCAGATGACAAACAACCTAGAATAAAATGCCATTCCCGGCTGAGGACTGGGTTTGTCATTTTTCAAAGATTCTTGGCCAAGATCACATACCCCAAGTAGCTGTGGACACATGGAGTCTCCCACCAGACAGTTTGATAGCCCTGAGTAATTCTATTGACATAAGTGCAGTGATTAGCGCTATTTTAAAGTCTCCTGCTGGTAAGGCCAAGGGCCCAGACGGGGTACCCATAGATATTTTTAGACAGAATTATACATTTTGGGCACCCCGCTAGTAAATGTTTTTTGGGCAGTAACCAGAGGAGAAATTCCAAATTCATGGAAGGAGTCTACCATCGTCCCAATTTTTAAAAGGGGGATAGAAGTCAACCATCTTGTTACCGACCTATCTGCCTATTGGACTCCTCGGCAAAGATCTCAGTGAGGGTAGTCCTATAGAAATTGGAAGACTGGGCAGAAGAAAAAAAAAAATTCTCCAAGGCGCAATATGGCTTTCGTCCAGGAGTTGGTACAGTCGAGCAAACCTTGAACTTGCTCTTGTTAACAGGGAAGTATGTTAAAGCGAGGGAAGGTGCCTTTCACATGACATTTATGGACCTCTCTAGCGCGTTTGACCTAGTTGACATGGGCAAGTTATAGGATATGATGGTTAAGGTAGGAATCCACGATTGCCTGATAAAGCTTTTGAAGCGTCTGCATTGGGGAACGACTGCACAGGTCCGATATGGTCCAAGCCGAGAATGTACCTGTCTTTTTAGATCCAGAAGAGGAGTCAGACAGGGCTGCATTATAGCTCCTTTTTTGTTTCTGTTTTAATTAACTCCCTTAATTCAGTCCTGACAACAAGAGTAAAGAACCTCCCAATGGCAGGGAACCGCCCAGTTCCCGTACTACTGTACGTGGATGACGCGGTCTTAATCACCCATACAGCAAATGGTTTGCAGATGCTACTTAACACTTTTAATGAATTTATGGGGGAGCTTAAACTAAAAGTTAACCAGTTTGCTGCTTCGAACGTTCCGCGCCAGTGCGGAACGTTCTATTAAACGGGTGGGGCTGCGTCGGCCAACGGACGTGCGCAGCACTACCGAGGTAGTGCTCGCGACGGCCGTTGGCCGACAGCAGCAGCAAACGGGTTAAACACCAGAAATCATCTATATGACATGCGGTCCAAAAAAAGACATGCTCACACAAACATTACATAGGCGGTACCCCAATTGCCAAGGTACAGAATTTCAACTACCTTGGTATTATGCTGGAGAAAAACTCGAGATGTGATAAGCTCCTGACTCAGTGAGCCTGTAAATTTGCCGGGGCAATGGATGCAATCTTCAGATTTTCAAGGAAACTCTGCGACAAGCCTATAAATGATCTGATCTCTTTGTATAAAAGTAAATGTTCTACTGTGGGTACGTATGGGGCTGGCCTCTGGGGCTGCACCACTCTGGGGAGTTTGCAAATTGTAGAAAACACATTTTTGTGTAGGCTGCTAGCATCCCCTAAAAGCACTGCCAGTTATATTGTCCATCTTGAACTTGGGGTACCTTTCTTGGAGAATATAGCGAAGTTCGCTCCCCTCCTTTTATGGCTTAAGATATGGTACTCCCCTCATATTAGATTTTTCTGATTAATCCTCGAAGATTGTACTAGGCAAGATGATATGGATTCTATGCCCTGGTTAGCCTACGTTAAGAGTGCTTTCACCGACCTTGGGATTTCTAATTTGTTTTATTCACCGAAAGAAATGGATAACAATTCTATGAGGCTGGTGAAATCTCTCGATTATAAACATAGAAATCAAGTTAGCTTTTCAAATAGTCAATCTATGAACTCGGTATGTCAATACCTAGAGATAAATCCATATTTATTATGGAAAGAAAACCCCGAACACAGATTTTATCTGACTCGCTTCAGATTAGGCACTCCGTACTTTTTGGTAGCTTTCCCAGAGCAGGGTACCTGGATTTCTACTTTACCCTGCTCTCCCTGTGACAATATTTCAAAGCAATCTCTTGTTCATTTTATGATTTCTTGTGGCTTTTATATTAGACCCAGACATCAATTTTTACCACCTCGTCTTTCGTATACATGGTTTTAGAGCTTACATTTTAAGTTTGCAAGCTTTAGAGTGTCTTGATTCGCCGCTTACCAGCTTTACTGTTATCAGTTATGTTCAACAAACACTTAGATTAAGAAGAGAAAAATATTGCTAGATTTGATAGAGCTCATGGCTTGTTCGTGTTATATTACTGGGCAAAGTCCCCTGTTCTTATTGTGTACATTATAAACAAGATATTTTATAGACCTTTTAGCTGATTTGATATGAAAGGATGTGGGTTTATGTGATATATTTCTCTATTTTTATATTTGCACGCCTTTGTGTCTTTTTTATGATTTGGTCTCATTTCTGAGATTATTGTATTGATTGTTTGGATGCAATTTTCCTTTTGTATTTATGTTGATGCATACCTTTTTATGGCTTTTAGCCGAATAAAAGCTCTGACTGACTGACATTGGTAGAGTGGTCATCTTACTGTCCATTGAGCAACCAGGTTATCTTGTTGTCTTTAATCCTCTTCCTGTGGATGACACATAAGTGAGTTTCTTTCACTTATTTCCTTTGTAGGAGTAATGTTCCACTTTCACTTATTAAAGAGTCTTGGGAGAAAGGCCTCCAACCCCCTTCTGTTTGACAGCTATCTGTCAGTTGATACTGATCAAAAACCTGTCTAAATAAAGGCCTCCTTTTTGTTCCTAACCTTCTGTATTAACAGATATCCATGAAGGAAAGTTCCTGTCCCTGGGGTTCTTTGAATCAATTTCGGTGCTCTTGGTAAGTCAAAGGGAATTCCAGATACTTGTATGCCCTATAGTGTGCTGGTGGTGCTGCCAGTTTGTAAGCCTAAAACTGCTCTGAGGCAGCATCTATAGCCTCAAACTATACCCATGAGTAAAAAGTTTAAAAGGCGTACACTGCATGTGCAGCTATTACAAATGTAACTGCCCTCCCTCGGATCGGGCACACCTCTGTTCTTGAGATGTTGTGTTATTGCCTCTCAGTAATTTACTCCTATCGCAACATGAGCCACCATTTTAATTTACCAGATTCAAAAATCTTGAGATTCAAAAAACAGAGATTGGGAATAACCTTTTAAGTGTCAAGTTTGATATACCTACAGTAATGGGTGCTTCCTTATTCCCTGTAGGTGGTAATCATGATTACTACGGACATTTCAGTGTATTTGTAACAATGGTTCTGTTGTGTGTGCATATTCAAAGACCTCTAAAAGGTCAAAAAACCCGAATGCCGATGTCTGGCGCCATGTTGCATAAACTAGACCTCTGACCTAGTTCTTCAAGGTTTGGCTTTCCCACCTACAATTGCTTAAACTTAATTCAGCTCAGCAATACTTGAACATGAAAGTCCAGGTTATTTTAGCCCCAGACAACCCCACTGAACATACCTGAAGATGTCAGTTGGGTGTCCATGCTTTCCGGGTTACTAACAGTCCCTTAAAGGGTCAGGGACGCAGTGGTAATTGAAACCAAATTTTGTTCTTTAGAATATCACACACAAGTACTACATTATTAATAATAATAATAATAATATGAATAATCCATATTTGTAAAGCGCAAATATATCACCCCTTAAGGATTCAAGGGGCTGCGGGCCTTCGAAAATACACTATATATTTTAACATGTTTATTTCAACAGTCTCATCTTGTTAGTTATTACATGAATAATAACCACACAGAATAGAATTAAATCAGCACTAATGCATATCACTAACAGCTAGATTAATATGAAAATTTCTAACATAGTTGAAATGTTCTTAGCAGCTAACAACCTAAAGGCTACTTCTGTACACTACACTAGGAGAGCATGGAGAAGCTAACTTGCCTCTAACATAGTTGAATGTTCTTGCCAGCTAACAACCTAAAGGCTACTTCTGTAAACTACAATAGGAGAGCATGGAGAAGCTAACTTGCCTCTATAGTTTCTTGGGATTCAGAACACTGCATACCTGTTCATAGCAGAGATGTTATGTTATGTTATTGAGGTTTGTAACGCACACAGCTACTCAAAAGAGGGTCCCGGCGCAAGCTCAAGAAAGGAAAAGCAGCGAAAAAGGCTCAGCAAGAGAGCAGAGAAGGTCAGTTAAAAAGAAAAGTTTTGAGTCTCTTTCTAAATTGTTTGGGATCCTGCAAACTGCGTAAATCAAATGGGAGTGTGTTCCAGGCCACCGCATCCATGTAGGCCAGGGAACTGCCACCTGTCCTTTTAAGGCGGAATCTTGGAAGAGCGCAGTTGTCTGCTAGGGGCATAGAACTGAAAGCGCTTCCTGAGATAGACCGGACCGAACCTATAAAAAGCAGCATGAGCCATTACCAGGGCTTTGAATTTGACCCGTGCTTTCACAGGTAGCCAGTGCAAGTTACGCAGGTGCTGCCTGACACTGGTTCTATTGGGGAGATTGAAGAGCATTCTAGCAGCGGCGTTTTGGACCACCTGCAATTTATCCAGTAGGTAACAAGGCAGGCCGACATACAGTGCTTTGGCATAATCAATACGAGAGGTGATGACCGTTTCTTTTGCCGCTAAGTGAAGAAGAGGCAGAAATGTTTTAAGTAATTTCAGTACCCAAAGAACATTCCTATTAGTTTAATAATCCGACTGCTAAAACGAAGCTTTTCGTCGAACCAGATCCCGAGGTTTTTGACCGGATGGCCCCGAGGGGAAAGCCTGGGGGACTCATCCGACCAGAAGGTGTGCCAGTACTGAGGGGAAAAGTTACTGAAGAATAAAATCTTGGTTTTATCCTCGTTGAATTTAAGCTGGGTGGTGGTGAGCCAATTAAACACTGCTGTAAGACAGATTTTGACATGGGAAGATGATTACTCATGTTTTTTCCAAGCGAACAGAAGCTGAGTGTCGTCAGCATATGCGATGACTTTAGCGCCCAAGACTTCTGCCAAACGGATATGGGGTGACATATAGATGTTGAACAGCAACGGGCTCAAGACTGACCCCCTGGGGAAGCCCAGTCCGTAGTTTCTGAGTAGTTGACATGAAAGGGGGGGGGATCCAGACTTGCTGTGTTCTGCCCTCCAAAAAAGAGTTCCGCCACTTCCTGGCAGAACCAGTGATGCCAAGCTACTGAAGGCGGGCTAGGAGCAGCGAGTGAGGCACAGTATCAAAAGCGGCCGACAGGTCCAAAAGGACCAGAGCTGCGCTGCCCCCAGTATCTAATGTTTCACGTATGGCCTCAGAGATACTGTAGTTATCAGCTTCAGCTGGGAGATCGTCTTCCCTCAGAAGGAAAACACACATCAGCTGGGCTCACCTCTTCTCCTCTCTGTATCCGCTTTTAGCAAAGGACTGGATGCTGCAGCAGAAAGGTGTTCGGAACCAGTATGACAGTTCAAGGAATAATCAGTATGACAAAAGTACGTCAACTCAGACTAGATGGTTACTTTATGCATTCACTGTCTGACCTTGAAGCAAGATATCAGGGAACTGGTATCAGACTTATGTCGCCGTAGGTGATTATCAAGGTTGTTGTAATGATGGTTTGACATTGTCATGAGTTCCTCGAAAGATAATGGCATTCGGCATATCGGTAATAGGTAGACAAGCTAACTTAACAGGCTCAAAATGGAGTATGGCCTTGGGATCTATATATGACAGAGGCAAGACTCCAAAGGCTGGAGGGAGCCCTTCCTCCAGGCTGAAAAACCAATGTGAGTGGACATGTGATTATGTTTTGATCTGAGAGGAGATGGAGGGCTTGGCTTTGGGACGACCAGAAGACCAAGGAGAGAGAGTGAGGAAAACCTATGTAATTCTCAAGTATACAATCTTGTGAAAATGGATAACAAAGCATTGTGGGCTTACCTCAGTCATAAGCCAGCTGTGAGAAATAGGAACTGGATCATAATGCTAAGAAAGCTAGGAAGAGCATATGTGGGATATCTGATATGATTTGCTTAGTGAAATTTGCTAAGAACTATTTGGTTAACCTTATAAAAAAGTGTTGCGACCACCACTTTCAAGGCAAGCAGATAATTTGAAGGAGAAGATGACCTGCATGGGAGAATTCATGTCTTCCTGATGAAGGACTGATGAGCATGCATCCTACTTAATCTTGATTCTATAGACCTAAAGGGGTTCTTTGCAGGCTAGAGTAGCTAGCCTCTTCTTGATCCAATAAGTGCGCTCTTTTCCTGAGATTGAAAGTGGAGAAAATCTAAAGAACAGAACCTTCTGCATTTGCTTAGAAGAAAATGAGCAAGACCACGGGTAACTGTGTACCTTGTTGAAAGTGGCTAGTTTTGTATGGGCAATTCCTACACCTGACATATCCAAGACTTTTGATTCATCAATGTCCCACTGTGAGAACTCACCAAGAAAGGATAACCCTTTGACAATTGTCAGCACAGTCAGTACTTGATGCAATTAAGTTGTGCTGTATATTGCCTATTTAAATCAGTTTCTCTGAATTAAAATTCTTGTGGCTGCTAGTCTCATTGGGCTACATGTCACAGGATTCCAAAGCAAATCTGCTAGGATCACTGCTAAGGCCAGTTGATGTCTGATCAAGCAGAAGATAAAATACTCACAAGCAGAGAAAGCATGGTAGTGGTTTTGTCTATTTTTAAATAGACAGGCTTTCACCTTTCTTACAGACCAACAAATCCTTGCCACCATCTTTGGAAAGAGAAAAAAATGCCATCCGGATTAAAGTGGCTCAGCATCTAAAGAAATACCGATTCTGCATTGTGTACAAATCTGGTAAGAATCACAATCAACCCGATTTCTTTCTCCAGGATTCCCCTGGCATACGTGTTGTAATGGGCCTCAATTGCTGAATAACACATCTGATGCATTGTAAAGGTAGACAATGGAAATTAAGATGTCACTCTCAAGCAGTCCCAGCCAGCAAGTATTTATTGTTCATCCAGTGGTCATATTCCTCAAACATGCAATTAGAAAATCAACGGGGCCAATCAGAGACCCACTGAATGCTGATGAAAACAGATGCTATCTGGTTCAACTCTGTTGGACTGCCTTACTTCATTACAGCATTACTATATTCTCCAAACGCATTTAATAAACACATGTACCTTCAATCTGAGACAGTACAAAAATGCTCACCATTTCATTCATAGAACTAATTTTTAGATAATCTCTGGGGCGCTGCGAGCCCGGCTGCAAGATGGCCGCCACTTAGTGAGGCTCTGCAGGCCGGACAATCCAGCACAATCCGAATAGAACAGCAGGCATTATCGCTCAAAACGGCCAAATAAGGGTTGGACTATCACCGAGGCATGCACCCATAAGCCCTGATGGCAAAACAAAGCTCAGTAAGGAGGTCGGTGGACGAGACCAGCGACGAGGCCAAGATGGCGGCCCGGGGAAGCGCGGAGCATGAGCTGCGGCTCCCCTCCGGATCTACCTGACCGATCGAACCCAGGTGAGTTGCAGAGCGAACCGGAGTGGAGAGACAGATCGTAGCAGCGATTCCCGCTGTGCAGTTACCCAGGAGAAGAACACTGGAAGTGGCACGTGGGGGGGGGTGTTGAGACCCTGCCGCCTCTGGCAGCTGAGTAGACAGCCGCGCAGGCCGTATCGGGCCGGAGATCTACACTCTGGCTACACAAAGGGTGCTGGGAGCATCGCCTGGACTGGTGGCGCATTGTGACCCCCAGACAGCGGATCAACGAAGCGGTCGGCGAAGGCCCACACACGGAGGACGGCCTGGTCGAGGAGACAGGGGGACTCCGCCTGGTGGCTACTCGAGGTCCCCCCTACACACTAGGTGAGAGGAGTGGCGCGGGGAGCGCTTGATGGGGTGAGCCGCTCTGCTCACCCGGTGGCTGCGGAGAGCAACGGGAGCGGCTCGGCACACCGCCGTGAGGAGTGATCATTTCCTCCCCGCCTGGCGACACAGGACGCCAGCGGGGTGGCGGCGCGGCCTGGGCACCGAACTTTAACTTTAACAGCGGTCCCAATAATTGCAGGACCCAACAAGACATCGATTCCTGGGACTGGGCCCTGCACTAGCAGACTCGTGAAAGGGCCTCTGACCCACTGGGCTGTGGGGGGAGCCATGAGGGGGACAACCGGGACTGCTGACCCTAGCTAATAGAAGGTGCGCCTCCCCCCGATAGTGAGGATCCGGCAGCAGGGGGGCCCCTGGTGGCAAGTGTGAGGTGGCGGGAAAGAGAAGGCGCAGAGACTTGCCACGCAGCTGCTTGGCCACACAGGAGGCCCAGAGGCACACAGCGAGACCGGGCCTGAAGAGAGACTGTGAGGTCAAGGCCCCCCCCACTTGGAACTACGGTGGATCCAACAAGGAGGTTCACCCCTGGTTTTGGCAGCAGCGGCGAGAAGAACTTGTGAGACACTCGCCCACTGCACTGAAGCGCCAATAAGCTGCCCTGGGAGGACATGGGGAAGCCAGACGCTGGCCAAACCAAACTGTCCTTTGATCAGCGCTGCCCACCAGGACCAACGGCCCACCGATGGAAGAACAGTCAGAATTAAGTGGAAATGCAACGACCATGCCAGAGCCGGACATCCGTGAAATGTTTCGTGAGCTTAAGCAGTCACTGACGATCATTGACCAAAAAATTGACACTATGGCCGATAGGCTAGAAAGACTGAAAGACAAAGTTTCCAGTCATGATGAGTGCATTGGACAGGTAGAACAGCGCAAGTCTGCACTAGAGGGCGATGGCGCGACAATGCGTGAAAAACTGCTGAACATGGAAAAAGTGCTGGAAGTAATTAAAAACAAAAACAAAGATTTAGAGGCCAGATCGAGAAGAAATAACCTGCGTATAGTTGGCATTCCGGAATCCACTGCAATGTCTCGCGTTGAGGGCTATGTTGAGTAAATGCTGCGATCCCTATATGGAGAGTCCTTGTCAGCGGTTTGTATTGTGGAAAGAGCCCACAGGGCTCTCAGCCTGAGACCTCCGCCGAGAGCCCCTGCTAGGCCGATTATAGCTCGCCTACTTAATTATCGCGACAGGGACACTGTACTGCGGAAAGCCAGAGACCAACAAGAAATCATGTTCCAAGGAAACGCCATATCGTTTTACCCGGACTTTACTCTAGCAGTACAGGCGGCGAGAAGGGAGTTTGTACCTATCAATAGAATGCTTCAGAAACAGGACATTAAATACTCCCTTCTCTACCCAGCAAAACTATGCATCTTCTATGTAGGAAAAACCTCATACTTCTCAGATCCCAAATCAGCAGCTAAGTTTGTGCGTGTCTTTGACCTCCCAAAACCTCACAGCGCCCAGATAAAGTGGCGAGGGGGTGGAGGATTACCTCAGTGAAAATGATTAACATGCTGCTCCTGGTTGAATTGGAAATCCTCTACAAGCGACCTGCACCGGGGATGACTTGACTCACTGCTATTGATGCGGCCTGGGTCTCCCAACCGGATATATTTGGACTGCCTTGTACTGCATTGTTTAGGGAGGTCTGCTGTACCGGAAGCTGCGACTCTCCCGGTATCCATTTCCATGGCCGGCCGCCCAGCTCCCACCTGCTGGGCATAGCTGGGCTTCTAGTGGTTCCCCCGATGGGATGATTCCTATATTGTTTCTCACTGTTGGCCCTCCAGGGCCTGGTTGGTGGAGGTGATTTGTATACCGGCCCAATTGGGGGGCGGTAGTGGGTGGAGGGCGGCGGTATTTGGGGTATCAATGTTTCTCTTATGGCTCTCTTTCCTCTCTGCACTTGCCCACTCCCCCTCTTCTTCCTGCTGGCCTTCCTATGTCGTGTGCCATCGTCTGATGGCCTTGCTGTGTGCATGCTTGATCATTATGAATGACATGGGAGCTTCTGAGGTGAATGTGACTGCTCTGAAAGCGATCACCTGGAATGTCGGGGTTTGAATGACAGCAGAAAAGCGAGATTTGTAGCCGCCTATTTGAACAGACAGGGAGCGGACATCTGTTTTTTACAAGAGCTGCACCTGACTGAGAGCGGACGTGCACGCGCACGCCTGCGGGCTGGGTGGATTGGGGAGAAAGACATAGCATGCTACTCCAATTACGCTAGAGAAGCGGCGATCCTCATAAGAAAAGGGCTGCCATGGGCACGCGCAAAGTCCTATGCGACCCGAAGGGGCGATATGTAATGCTTGCAGGCATATTAGGTGGTCATGCACTCCGACTGGTGTTATGTTATGTTATGGGAACTTATATAGCGTAGCGATTACCCGGAGGTGTCCTGGCGCTGGTTAATTATCCCCAGAGTAAAGAAACGGTAAACTGCTATTACAGGTTAAAAAGCCAGGTCTTAAGACTCTTCCTAAATGTCAGGAGGTCTGTGCGGTTTCTCAGATAGAAAGGAAGGTCATTCCAAGCTTTTGCGGCGCGCATGACAAAGCTTCTTCCGCCCCAGGAGGCTTTTCTTGTAAGTGGTACACTAACCAACTTGGCTTCCATGGAGCGCAGGGTCCTTTTAGGCCAGTACCATTGAATATTCTGTTTCAGAAACTCAGGGCCTATGCCTTG
Source organism: Calotriton arnoldi (assembly GCA_963921515.1). NCBI lineage: Eukaryota > Metazoa > Chordata > Amphibia > Caudata > Salamandridae > Calotriton > Calotriton arnoldi. Next base: position 571,836 of record CAWUFW010006931.1, on the reverse strand, counting down.
AAAACTATACACAGGGCTTTAAAGCGCACCAGTTTCCTGACTGGCAACCAGTGAAGTTTACTAATTTCCTTGGAGATGGACGCAAATTTGGGTGTGCCTGACAGCAACCTTGCTGCTGAGTTTTGCAGCAATTGGAGTTTGTTCATAAAGCGTTCCTGTAGGCTCAGATAGAGGCCATTACAATAATCGAGCCTAGACAGGACGAGCGCCGTGACCACTGTTCGCTGGCTGTCAGCCGGTAAAAGGGGAGAATTTTTTGATCATCCTAAGCACATGGAAGGTGGCAGATGACATTGAATTGATCTGGTCTCCAAAATTGAGCTTGTCATCTATCATGATGCCTAAGTTTTTTACCTTCCTTGACGGTGTGGGAAAGGTGCCCAGTGTTGTTGGCCACAGATTAGGGGTCCAAAAATTGGCGTCATTCCCAAAAAGGATGACCTCCGTCTTGCCTGAATTTAATTTAAGGCAGTTTTGTGTCATCCACCTCCCCACAGCTTCCATACAGTCGTGGAACTGATCATCTAGTTCAGTTCCCTGGCCTGGCCGCAGCGACACGACGATCTGTGTGTCATCAGCGTAGGATGTCAGCTTAAAACCAAAGGAGCTGATCAGTGAGGCAAGTGATGAGACGTACACATTAAAAAGTAGGGGGCTAAGCGAAGACCCCTGTGGCACTCCGCAGGGCAGGGTAAAAGGTTTGGAGTGAAATGTATCCAGCGCGACTATTTGTGAACGCCCAGATAAGAATGATTTTAAGAGCTTCCAAGCTTTCCCTTGAACTCCGCATGCCAACAAATGGTCCATCAGTAAGTCATGATGGACCGTATCAAAGGCTGCCGATAGGTCGAGCAGAACCAGGGCAGCCTTACCTCCCCTATCCAGAGCTTCCCTAATCTCTTCCGTGGATTTTATTAGTGCTGACTCGGTGCTGTGACCTTCTCTAAAACCATATTGCGTGGGGTCCAACACTTGGCTGTCACGTAGGAAGGCACTGAGTTGCACATTCATTTCCTTCTCGATTATTTTCGCTGGTAGCGGAAGGCAGGATATCGGTCGAAAGTTATTTGGATCCTTGGGATCGAGGCTCGGCTTCTTTAGCAGGGGTAGTACCGATGCGAATTTCCACAGTTTTGGGAAATGCCCTGTGTCAAAAATAGCATTGAACAGGGAGGTAAGTGCATGGGCTACGGGAGTTGGGGCGAGTTTAATCACAGAGACCAGGCAGGGATCAAAGGGGGAGCCTGATCTCGCTGCCATGAGGAATTTCTTGGTATCTGTTAGAGATATGTCGGCAAATTTGTCAAAGACTTGGGGGGTCATTAGTAGGCCTTATTCTTTCCGGCAGAACCACAGAGTCTGCGGAACTGGAGAGGTTAAATGCCGAAAAAATGACCTCCACCTTATTCAAGAAGAACCTCGCGATGTCCTCGCATAGTTCCTGATTTGACTCGATTTTTGCTGGACGGGGGGGAGGGACCAGAATTGATACGGTTTTAAAGATTTCTTTTGCCGAGTTTCTTGCTAAATTGATTTGATTTGCGAAGAAGCTTTTCTTAGCATTGAAAATCAGTATCTTATACGAGGCAAGACTCTGTTTATATATCTTTCTATCTGACTCCTCATATTTTGTTCTCCAATTCCGCTCGAGGGATTTACATATGAGTTTCTGATTTCTCAGCTCCTCTGTATACCAGGGGGCTGTTGGGTGAGATCTTTTTGGGAATCGGAGTTTTATAGGGGCTAGTTGGTTACATGCTGATCCCACCCAGTTTGTGTAAAAGGTTGTTGCCTCATCTATTCCTGTAGGAAGCAGACCAGCAGTTGCTGTAAGTGCCACCTCAAGTTCTTTGCCCTCAATTCTATTCCATGCCATGCTCTCAATTTGTCTCTTAGTGCCCCCCCTTGCTGACACCGTGAACGAGATAAGTCAGTTCGAAAAAGTACGGCTGCATGATCAGTCCATGTAAGGTGTAGCATGCCTGTACAAGTAAGCGGAGGGTGGTTAGAAAAGATACCATCCAACGTGTGACCTGCTATGTGCGTGGGTCCTGTCACCTTTTGAATGAGGTCCCCACTCTTCATCATGTCTATGAGAGCCAATGTATCAGGATCCAGGAGTGCTTCCAGATGGTAGTTGAAATCACCCAGGATCGTGAAGGAGTCAGAGCATAGACCTACTTCCAACAGATTCCCAATGGACACAAGGAAGTGGTTTCTGGGCCCAGGGGGTCTATAAAGTAGGATGCCCTTAAAAGTGTAGTGATCAGACAAAGAGAGGCTGAAGGAAAGCGCCTCACAGGCTGAGTTAGAAGCTGTGCAAAAACCCGCCTTCAGTGAGTTGTGATAAATTATGGCTACACCCCCGCCTTTGCTGACTGGTCTGTTTAAGGTGTGACATAGAAACCCAGGAGGTGTTGCCTTGACAATGTCAGGCCCTGAGGCTTCGTCAGTCCATGTTTCAGTAATAAACGCCATTTTAATGTCTCTTTCCTCAATTAAGTCCGCACATTCTATGCTGTGCTTCACCAGAGATCTGGCGTTAAGCATCATGCACTTAAACGCTGTATTCTCCGGTCCCATATCTATTTGCTTCTTTGCAGTTATGAGGCTAGCATTTTGGTACAAGAGTCTAGGCAATGTGCAATTGCAGTTAATGCAAGTGACCAAGGGAGCGGGAGGACATGATTCCCACGTGAGACATACACCCAGGGGATTTATTAATTGGCCTCACCTCTAATAACTGTGCTTTAGTATAACTTAGGGAGGGGGCCGCTCCTGGTTTAAAAAACACAGGGGGACTGGCGTGGAGCGCGATCCGAGCGCGGACGGGGGCAGACGGGCTTGCCTTTAGCGCGTCTGCTGCGCGGTCGCGTGGGCACGCACATTTGTAGTTTGTCGGTCTACGGCCCTAATGTGGACGACCCAGATTTCTTTGGTGAACTCTGGCAGATGGCTGACACATTGGGACCGGGCACGACTCTTTGGGGAGGGGATTTTAATGTTGTTTTAGACCCGGATATGGACAGATCAGGATGCGCGCGGCGCCTCCATCCCAGGGCTGCTGCACAGCTACAAACCATAATTGAGGACTGTGAATTGGTTGATGTGTGGCGGTACCGACAAGTCGATAAGGAGGAAGGCACCTGCGTTTCCTCGGCCGGCCCCACGTGGTCTAGGATAGACTTTTGGCTAATTTCAAGGGACATCCTAACAGGGATCTCCAAAGTCTCCCACCTGGCGAGAACCCTGTCCGACTACTCACCTGTACTGCTCAGTTTTGCATTGCCGGGTGCCCCTAGTAGGGCATTCAGGTGGTGACTCTCCTCGGTTGCTCTGCGCAACCAGATGTTTTGGGACGCAATTCGAACCGCGATACTAGAATACTTTGCGCAGAATGAGGGCACGGTAGATTCCCCTTCCACACTCTGGGAGGCATTCAAGTCCGTGATTAGCGGGGAATGCATTTCGAAACAGGCGGGCATCCGGAGGTCGATCCGAGGCGAGCTCCAGTGCCTTGAGGATGAGATTAGAGGGCTTGAAAAATAATTCTTCACTAATACAATAAACGGGACGTTGCGAGCGATTAGGGACAAAGTAGCTGAGTTTGAGGAAGCCGCCATACGAGAGACTCACTACCTGGCGAAAGAAACCCATGCTAGGCAATACAGAAAAGGAGACCGGGCTTGGAAAAAGCTAGCTGGCCTCCTTGAGAAGCTGTGGGCCAGTGACTATATTAGCGAATTGCGCACAACAGACAATGAGATGGCGATCGGCCAGGCTGCTGTGCAGGCAGAAATGATGTCTTTCTACTCTTTGTATGAAGCCAGACAGACCTCGCCTAACCCCGATTTGACCGCCTTCTTTGACTCTATCCAGCTACTCTGGCTGGATGGTGGCCACTGCAAATATCAGGACGAACCCTTCTCGGTAGAGGAGGTAGTTAGGGTCATCCAGGCTTTGCCAGGAGACAAGGCCCCTGGACTGGATGGCCTCACGACCGCTTTTTATAAAGAATTTGCTATATTATTAGCGCTGTATCTCATAAATATGTATGACGAATCCCTTGAAAGAGGAGTGCTCCCCCCACACTACCGGAGGAGCTTATCATCACTATTTTAAAACCGGAGAAAGTCCCTCAGCTGAGCGACTCCTACAGACCGCTGTCGATGATCAATCTGGATAACAAAATACTTGCTAAACTTATTGCAACGCGGTTGTCTCCCCCCCCCTGCCTCTGCTGCTCAGACCAGACCATTGTGGCTTTGTCCCTGGTAGAGCCACGTCACACAACCTGCGCACCGTCTTTGCGACTATTCAAGAGATAGACCCCTCAATCCCAGCGGCAGCAGTGTTCCTCGATGCCACCAAGGCATTCAGAACCTTGGAATGGCTGTATATGTTCGCCATGTTGGCCCGCTTGGGAATTAGTCCTAAATTCTTGAAACTGATCGCCCTCCTGTATTCTTTACCGATGGCATGGCTCAGAATAAACAGCGTAATCTCTCCCCCTTCCCCGTGTCCCGGGGCACCAGACAAGAATGCCTGCTGTCCCCCCTTCTTTTTGCCATCGCGCCGCTGGCAGCCCAGCTGAGAGAGCACCAGGCACATCGAGGCCTAGCATTCGTCCCTAGAGTTTTGCTGGTATCTCTACGCAGATGACGTGACTCTATACGTTAAACGCCCAACGGAAAACCTAGACTCCCTAATTAGGGAAGTCACGCGATTTGGTGGCTTATCAGGAGTAACTATCAATTGGGGGAAATCGACCATTTTCCCGCTAACGCCTGCCATGGAAAGGTTTCAGTCGGAATACCCCCTAGGATGGGCCGAGTGCCCGGTGAAGTACCTGGGAATCTGGCTCAGTCATAATAACAAGGAATTGTGGCAATGCAACTATGGGAAACTTATGGAATGGCTTGAGAGCCGGGTGGAGCGATGGATCTCCCTGCCACTACCCCTCGTGGGATGCTTGGCAATAGCTAAAATGATTGTTCTCCCTAAGTTTCTGTATGTCATCACCAAAGTCCTGCTCCCTCTCACCGCCGCATTCAAACGCTGATTGCGCTCAAACCTGATATCGCTCGCCTGGGCGGGCAAACAACCCAGAGTATCATGGGAGATCTTAACATTGCCCTACGAACAAGGAGGACTGGGAGCCCCAGATATGGAGCTCTATTATAACTGTGCCCAAGCCCAATTCGGCTTTCACTGGATCTTCCCGACCCAATTCATGGCACACACAGCACCTGAGCATGACCAGGTGGCCCAAACGCACCTTCACATGACTCTATACAAAGCACTGCCCATACCGCGCTCCGCGGTGGACACTGTTGGCTGCACAGTGTGGGCGTGGCGAGAGCTGCATCGCAGGGCACACCTGGAGGAGATGTACGCCCCATCTGTGCCTCTGCCGCGGCACCCAGATTTGCCGTTCTTGGAGGACGTAGGAGCATGTCAAAGACTGAGCCGGCTCCGTATATACACAATGGGCGGTGTTCCCTGATGGGGAATTTGCATTGCTTGACAGCATATTAGCGGGCGCGTACTGTGGATTCCTTGTCAGAATGACATTTTCAGGTCTGCGCGGCACTGCGAGCGAGATATACCTCATTTCCGGCGGCGCCCCCCACGTTTCAGGTCCTTAAGGACTTTTTAAATAGCTCATCACCACGTAAACTCATAACTCGTCTGTACGCAGGTATGCATCGTGAGGCAACGGTATGTATATTGGCCACGTGTAAAGGTTGGGAGGAGATACTTTGAACCCTCATGACAGATGAGCAGTGGGTATACTGTTGCGTACAAGTGAGAGAACTATCCCCCAACTACAGGCTGAGGCTGATTCACTTCAAATTTATCCACCGTATCTACAGATCTCCTGTGTGGCTGTTTAGAGTTGTCTTGAGTGAGGATGGTAGGTGTGGGCGATGCCGAGCCTCAGACGTGGATTTTATGCATCTGGCCTGGGCTTGCCCGGAGGTTGCTTGCTACTGGGAAAACATATTTGGGGTGTTAGACGAAATGCTAGAGTATGAGTTGGAGCGCTCCACCCTGACAGCCCTTTTGGGATATTTGTGACCTGCGCCGGCACCATACAGGAGGCTCGTGGCCCTGCTCCTGCTGCTTGCCAAAAGACGGAGAGCAATGTGCTGGGGCAGACGGCGTGCTCCCCGAGCCATTAACTGGCTGAAAGACGCAACGTTTTGTCAAGGTCTACTGACTGAGTACTGGGAATTATTGCCTGTACAAACCCGCCCTAAGGACATTTGGGCACCCCTGCAGGAATATCTTAGATCTCACTCGCAGGAATCCAACGAAACCCCTGTCACAATAGATGAATGCTGTAGGAAAGACCACTCGCTCATACACAGATCGAATGTTTGCTAGTGTGCTTCTAGTGATCAACCAACCTTGGAGGCCAGCACCCCTTCCCCCTCCTACCCTTTCCTCTCTTTCCTCCTGCCCCCCCCTCTCTTAGTTCTTTTTTCTTCCCCTGCCCTTCGCAGGAACTGCTCAGTGTATAAAGGCACTGGATGGACTTCAGATGTACACTATATGACCTAGAAGGTGTCGCAATATGATACCGGTGACCGATCAAGCTGATCTGTTGAATGTCTCTGAATATGAACGTTATACATCATAATGCGATGCAATTACACCTGTATCCTCTATGTTACTTAAATCAATAAAAAGATTAACTTTTTTTTTTAAAGATAATCTCTTTAGACAGGAAATACTATGCACTTCAGACATGCAGCTGTGGGCTGGAGTACACGGACCCCTTACTGTAGGAAGCTAGCGCTTTATAAAGTGGACCAAAATGAGGTATACTGTGTAAAGAGTCCAGGCAACCTTTATTGGTTTACAGAGGCAAAGATTAGAACACTAAATGCCTTCTTTTGTGGTAGTGTGGGCGAGCAGTTTAGACTTATCATAGGGTACTGCTAAGCATTTGTTGTACTCTCAGAGGCACTTAAATGCCTTTATGCAGCAATGCTTCCGTATGGGAGAAAAGGCAGATGTTGCATAAAGTTATTTGCAATCGGTTTCTGGGGTTCTCTTTCGGGACTTAGGGCCGTAGGGGGGCCAAGGTCCAAAGTACCACCAGTTACCTGCCCTGGGGTGTCCGGGTGCAGAGGTGTTGGTCAGGTTGGTAGCTGTGCGCGCTACGCTGGTGGAAGCCATCTAGAAACAGGCTGCAGAGGGGAACTTGAGGACAAATCTGGGAGCTACCAACAGAGGGCTTGGTCTACAAGGGTCCTGGGAACAAGGGGGCACAGCTAGTTTGTCGGTATCCGGGCTGGGGCACTCTGGTGCAGACTGGAAAGGTCTGCTGGGCTCTGTGCGTCCTAGAGCCTTGCGGTTGTCGGTCTTCGCCAGTTAAGGGTGCAAAATCAGGACAGCTGGGACACTCTGGAAGTGGGTCTCTGCAGTGTGACATCCCTCGATGGCTGCTCGGTCTCAGTGTGGTGGGGGTCCAGATTGGACTCGCACGGGCTCTGCTTGCTGCAAGGAGTTCTGTAACCCAGGTATTGGTCCTGTGCGGCTCCATTTGGTCCTGGTGTCCTCTCACTTGGTGCGTGGACAGATTTGGCCTTCAGGAGCATAGGGTACTCATCCTGGAAGAGTCTTGTGTTGGGCTGGCCGGGAAGCGGCAACTTGGTAAACCGGACTTTGCGTTTTCGGTGTCTGCAGACTACAGGGGAGTAACTCCTCTACTCCAAGGAAAATTGCTGCCAATTTGCAAAGGGCTGGCAGTCTCCTGGGATTCTTGGAAGTTGTTCAGCTGCAGCACGAGTCGCAGGCCATGATTGTCGAGGCTGGTGCAGGCAGGGTTTGGTGCCAAAAGTCCACAGCAGTCTTCAGTTCTCACTCTTCTCACGGCTCTTCTTTGTCCTCTCCTTTTTGATCCGTCACATCTAAGTTCCTGGTGTCAGGGGTGCCACTGAAAATACTCAATTTAGGGGTGTTACAGGGAGTGACAGATAGTAGCCTTTGGGCTACTTACCTTTAGGGTGTCTACACCCTCTATATGACCACTTCTTGTGGGAAGTGGACATAGCCCTGACCCAGAGAGGCTAATTCTGCCAAAATGAAGATTGTAGAATTCTGAAAGTCGTGTCCACATCAGGTAACCCACCTTAGGGGTGGAGAGGAACACGCCTCCTGACTAGCTAGTTTTCCCACCTGTCCTTGTGCCAAATGGCCCCAGGGCGGGGCATTTCCCCTGTCTGGGAAAGCCTTGGGTTGCATATCTAAGACATCAGAGGCCTTTGAAGACTTCTGCCTTGATATGGTGATCACTTAGCCATCCTGCTTGGAGGAGGTGATAATGCCTCCGGCCAGAGCAGGCATTGTTTCTGCCCACAGAGAGTGCAGGCTCTCACCTGCAGGGGTTAAAAACCTGTCTGTGGGGGCAGGCTGGTCTACACCAATCAGCCAGCACACTAGTAGTCTGTAGGTTTTCAGGGGGCACATTCAAGGTGCCCCTTGAGTGCATATATTAATAAATCCATCACTGGAATCAGTGTGGGTTTATTAATACAAGATGTTTGATATCAAACATCTCTACCTTCAGTCAAGCCATCATGTAGATGGGGAACTCGTAAATACCAGTGTCCAGTACATGTACTCAAAATGGCTTCCCTGTTCACTTCTAATATCTAAGAATCGACTCCGACATCACAGGGGCATATCTGTTCATGCAGATATGTCCACACATGTAGTATAGTTAACCCTGCTTTAGGGTTGTAAGGCCTGCTGTAGGGGTGGGTTACCTATACTGCATGCAGTGTCTGCAGGCATGGTACACAGAAGGTGCGCCATGTTGTGTCTTCACTTTTCTCTGCACTATGGCACGCAGCCTGCAATGGCAGTTTGAATGTTGGTGCTGAGGGGTCCCTTAGGGTTACACAATACATGCTGCAGCCCTTAGGGGCCCTCCTTAGCCTCCTTGCCCTAGGTACAAGTGGTACCATTTAATAGGAACTTGCAGGGAGTGCTAAAGTTATTGCCAATTGAGGAAACAATTGTACAGTTTTAGGGATACAGATCTGGCACTGGGGACCTGGACAGCAGGAACCCAATGCACTTCTATCAAAATTGCATCAGATATCAGGCAAAAAGTGGGGGTGACCCTGTCAAAGAGGGGCACTTTCCTACACTTACATAGAATAAGAAGCAAAGGGAGGCTAGACCCTGTAGTTGGTGAGGTCAGTGGTATGTTTCTGTACTTGAGATATGTAGCAGTGTAACAAGTGCACTGTCAGTCGGATGGTGTTGATGAGATAACACCGTTGCTCTTCATGTCAGGACGTAGTTTGAGCAGCTGAACACTACTTTATGTATTCCTTTTGCTGCTCTCTATGTCAGGGTGTGCTCTGTGTATTGTATATGTGCTGGGTGCCAAATGAATTTAGTGAGAAAAGCAAGGTTTATAAAGCAGTGGGAACGTATAGTCTTGAAAGATTAAACACATTAAAAACTTCCCCATATCTTCCTGCATTAATATGTTCAGCAGTTACTGTAATGTGCAAATTGTACAGCGCAACAACTTCAGGCCGTTTAAAGTGGGTGCTTGCCCAGTGTCTTGCACTGCTTGCAGCATCAGCTTTGGAAGACAATGCACTAACTAGGCTTCAGTAAGCACCCACACCTGCTGGCTGCAATCAGTCATATAGAAATACCTGCAGACAGGTCTTTAAGTGGGATGAAAAAAGTGGGGCACTCTAAAAAGGAACATGTAAAAACATTTCTGTGATTCCCATAGAATGCCACAACAGCTGGTATTTTGGTTTCTCTCTCAGATGTTATTGCATCCAGATATATAACGGAACAACTGGCATACATATAAAACCTGCCAGTACTATTGGCTTTGTCAATGGTTGTTAGCTGTTTAAGATAAATGAGTAACAACAATGATTTGTTATAAATATTTAACATTGGAAATGTTTCAATTCTGAAATTGTGAGACTGTGAATTAAATATTATTGAGGCCTGTAAAGGAGTATTGGCCTTCAGTTATGTGCGCTTTATGTTAGATATGTATGCCATTTTTCTCTGCACATCTCATCCATCTGCACATCTTCAACCTCATCTCTTTCCTCTACAGCACCCTCTTTTCACTCTCCTCAATGCACTTCCTCGCATCTCCCTCACTGCACCACCCACAAACATACACTACAGTCACTCACATTTAAGCACTTTATTTCTTTTACTTTTGCCTTGTAAATATTTTGACATCTGTGTACCACCTTCACACACATTTACACAGAATTTGAGTTGCAACTGGAATATATATCCATTGTTCTGTGTGCTTTACAGAGAGGCAAACCCACTGGCGGGCACTTTGCTTTGCCTTCAGCCTCAGCACCAGAGCTACTAATCAAAGCCCTTCATAAACACCAGGTACGACTCAAAGTATGCACTATACAGGAGTAATAAGATGCACACAAAAAATACAGAAAGACAACATGATGAAATAGCTAACACTTTTGGGGAATGCAATATTAAGTAAAACATGTGAAATAAAAGAGGAACTAAATCGCTGACATGCATTACCTTAATGTTTTTAACATTCATTGTTAGAAAATCAATCCATGTTTTTGACATTAATCTTAAGGGCATGAAGATAGGGACAGTTTTAATGCCATACCGCCAGTAACTGTCTTTACTATAAGCACATATTTCTCCCTTTGCGCTTGATTCAGATATTTGGATTCGCAAGGGAACAAAAACCCTGCCCGTCTTTTGGATCAGTTTCGCGGGGGAACAATACAGCAGTTCCTCTTCTAAAGGGTCCAGCAACCTGCAGTCAGGCCGTGGGGTGTCACAGTGGAGGTTAGCATGACCAGGGGTCTCAGCACAATAAACGTAACACAAGATTAGCATAATAACACTTACCATTATCGAGGACACGGCACCAAATCACATCTGCTTGTATTCAGTCCTACCATGTGACAAATGGGAAAGGGTGGGGTGACCTGTGAATGACGGGCATCTGGCCTCATGCAGGGATGCAGACTGATGCCACAAACCGTGACGCTGACAGAGTCACTGGCCTACAGTGGATACCACCATAGACTACAATGGCAATACAGGACTTTAGAAAGGTAAGCCCTGCATTATGCGTCACATTGCAGAAAGTTGATTTACTGCCTGGCTTCCTGGGACAGACAGCCCTGACTTAAATACATTGATTTGGTTAAAGATACGATTGTATTTTTAAATAAATTGATCTATTTAATACTTTTTGAGGTAAGCGTACAGGAATTTCAGAAGGGTTGCAGCATCACAGCCCTAATGGAGAAACTGCCCCTGCTACGCCCCTTCCCAACTTGGATCATAGCAAGAGCTCCCAGTTTTATGTTTTTTTTTTTTACATTTCCATCTGTATTTATCCAGATTTTTTTAATCATTTTATCTGCGTTTATCTATAATTATTTTGTGCTTAGTGTAAAAATAAGCTGCAATGAGTATATTTCCACATTTATTTTACCAACAAATATTTATTCATGTTTGAATGTCCAATGAGTTTTAGCCATTTACTGTACGATACAGCCACCTCAAATCATTTGCATTGTAGAACAACGTAAACAGCGGTACTTCTGCAGTAATTTAAGCTTCATTAGGAAATGTTTTTTTTTTTAACTCCTCTACCCGTCAGTCTGCATAGCTATTGACCGCGAAATTGACAGTAGTCAGTATCGCCCAAAAGAAAACCCTATTCTGTTTTTTCCATATTTAACAATACATATAGACAGAAAATGTGATTGTTTTCCTACTGGTCTGATCTGTAAAAAATCAGTAAAAATGGAACATTGGGAGCCTTAAACATAACTACAAACAACTTGGTCAACAAAAGAAGAAACTGTGTCATTAAGTCACCATACATGGTCTCTCTGTCTCTGGATGACTGGTTATGGCTGAAGGTGCCACCAGCACTAACAGAAGGTGGGTGGTCCTTCTTCGAAATTTCCAGGCTGTTTAACTCAGAAGGTGCTATCAATGACTGGCTAGAGGATTGACCCAAATCCTGGTCCCAGTCTATAGAAACGTCCTCTTGGACTCACATCAATCTTCCTCAGACAGTGGTACCTCTGATTGTCAAACTCTTAGCTTCCTAAACATGGCAGGTGATCGTCTCAGACCGCTTGAAGCAGTGACCATGGTGCCTTGAATGGTGGTACTAGAACACAAGTCACTCTTAAATAGGATTCTAAACTTTCCTCCTGGATTCTGGCCCCTAACCAATACTTTTTCCCCCACGTCAATACTCATTATCTGGGCAATATTCTTGGTGGCCTTGATATTGTTCATCTCCATCTTGGTTGGCAGACTGAAATGGTTGGCACCTGGGGCTTCGACTGCGGTGTCACTATTATGATGTCAGTGATGGACCCACAAAATACTGGAATGCTGGAGAACATACAGTAGCACAGTGTGGAGTGTTAAGGTAATTACACAAAGCTATGGATCAACCATTCAGTGTTTTCACTCTGTATGACATATATCCTTAGTGTTTTGTTAAATATCCCTGTGCATCTTTCTACCTCCCTGTTAGCTTATGGCCAGTGGGGTGTGATTGTGGTGCACCATACCCAGCTCTTCTAGGTTAGACTGGTATTCATAGCCCTGGAAGGGAGGACCTTTGTCAGTTTTTAGAACATCAGGAAAGCTGCATGGGGCTATTCTCTTTTCCACCTTTGGTTGAAAACATTCAAATGCTGTTGATATTACTATTGCTGTGCGTGGGTACTTGGTGCAGGCATGTATAAAGACCAAGTGCTATTATCAGTAAGAGAGGAAACAAAGGTTAGTGTAGGCTTTAGTCACGGGGTGTTGTACAAGCCTCTTCAATTATCACAGAGGCGTGTTGATCACCTCCACTGGTGGCTTGGGAGGGTTTACCACCTGTGGCTTGGGAGGGTCTGATTACCTGTTCAGCAAATTCATCCAGACATTTTCGCACAGTCTTGCATATTTTTCCATCATTTCTTTGTGGCCTTAGTAAGCCAGTCAGACTATTTTATCCTGCAGATTGGAGGGAATTAGGATGTTGCATCAACACACGATTAGCCCCTTGTTTAATGCACATAATTGGCACAAATCGGGCACCACCAGAGATTCCACAGACCTAGTCACCTTCAAGTCAGCCCACAAGTGAGGTATCATTTTACTCGGGACACTAAGGAGAATGCTGTGGGGTAGGACATTTGTGCCGGCACGGTGATTCCACACAAAAATATGTGGTAAATGTGTTTTTTTCAGCTAAATTTGAGGTTTGCAGGGGATTCTGGGTAGGGAAACGTTGGGGGATCCATGCAAGCCATACCTCATTGGACTCCCCAGGGTGTCTAGTTTTCAGAAATGTGTGGGTTTGGTAGGTTTCCCTAGATGGCGGCGAGCCCGGGGCCAAAAAACCAGGTGGCCCCCCCCCCAAAAACCAGGTAGTTTTGTTATAGGTAATTTTGAAGTCTCCACAGTACGATTTGGGCCATTTCCTGTTGCAGCCACTACGCCTACCCACACATGTGAGGTACAATTTTTGTCGGGAGACCTGGAGGAACGCTGGGTAGTAGGAAATTTGTGTCAGCCCGGTGATCCTACAACTTTCTCACACAGAAATGTGAGGAAAAAAAATTGATTTTTTCAACAACATTGGAGGTTTGCAGGGGATTCTGGGTAGGGAAATGTTGGGAGACCCACGCAAGCCATACCTTGCTGGACTCCCCCGGGTCTCTAGTTTTCAGAAATGTGTGGGTTTGGTAGGTTTCCCTAGATGGCCGCCGAGCCTGGGACCAAAAACTCATGTGACCCCCCTTGCAAAACCAGGTCATTTTCGGATACATAGGGGGCATCTGCGTTTTTGGTCCCGGGGTCGGCAGCCATCTAGGGAAACCTACCAAACCCACACATTTCTGAAAACTAGACACCCCGGGGAGTCCAGCGAGATATGGCTTGGGTGGGTCCCCCAACGTTTTCCTACCCAGAATCCCCTGCAAACCTCAAATTTAGCTGGAAAAAAAATCACTTTTTTCTCAAATTTCTGTCTGGGAAAGTTCTGGAATCTACGTGGAACCACAAATTTCCTACCACCCAGTGTTCCCCCAGGTCTCCCGATAAAAATGATACAACACTCGCGTGGGTCAAGTACCCGCGACAGGCAAGGGCCCAAAACGTATTGAGGAGACATCAAAATGACCTATCACAAAACAACCTGGTTTTGCAAGGGGAGTCACCTGGGTTTTTGGCCCCGGGCTTGGCGGCCATCTTGGGAAACTACCAAACCCATACATTTCTGAAAACTAGACACCCGGGGGAGTCCAGCGAGGTATGGCTTATCGTGGATCCCCCAATGTTCCCCTACCCAGAATGCCCTGCAAACCTCAAATTTAGCTGGAAAAAACACATTTTCCACATATTTTTGGGTGGCATCACCGTGCTGGCACAAATGTCCTAATCCACAGCGTTCCTCTCAGTCTCCTGAGTAAAATGATACCTCACTCGTGTGGGTGGGGCAAGGGCCTGTGACTGGGAAGAGCCCAAAATATAGGGATTTAGGGTATAGCACCGACAATTCTAAGCGCTACATTTTGTTTAAAAATACGTTTTTAGCCAATTCTGCATTGGACACCCACACAAGTGAGGTATCATTTTACTCGGGACACTAAGGAGAATGCTGTGGGGTAGGACATTTGTGCCGGCACGGTGATTCCACACAAAAATATGTGGTAAATGTGTTTTTTTCAGCTAAATTTAAGGTTTGCAGGGGAGTCTGGGTAGGGAAACGTTGGGGAATCCACGCAAGCCATACCTCATTGGACTCCCCAGGGTGTCTAGTTTTCAGAAATGTGTGGGTTTGGTAGGTTTCCCTAGATGGCGGCGAGCCCGGGGCCAAAAAACCAGGTGCCCCCCGACAAAACCAGGTAGTTTTGTTATAGGTAATTTTGAAGTCTCCACAGTACGATTTGGGCCATTTCCCGTTGCAGCCACTATGCCTACCCACACATGTGAGGTACCATTTTTATCGGGAGACCTGGGGGAACGCTGGGTAGTAGGAAATTTGTGTCAGCCCGGTGATCCTACAACTTTCTCACACAGAAATGTGAGAAAAATTGATTTTTTCAACAAAATTTGAGGTTTGCAGGGGATTCTGGGTAGGGAAATGTTGGGGGACCCACGCAAGCCATACCTTGCTGGACTCCCCGGGTGTCTAGTTTTCAGAAATGTGCGGGTTTGGTAGGTTTCCCTAGATGGCCGCCGAGCCCGGGGCCAACAACTCATTGGACCCCCTTGCAAAACCAGGTTGTTTTGTGATCGGTTATTTTGATGTCGCCTCAATAGGTTTTGGGCCCTTGCCTGTCGTGGGTACTTGACCCACCCACGCGAGTGCGGTACCATTTTCTCGGAAGACTTTGGGGAATGCTGGGTGGGTGAAATTTTACGGATCCACACAGATTCCAGAACTTTACACCACAGAAATGTGAGGAAAATGTGTTTTTTTTTTTTACAAATGTTGAGGTTTGCAAGGGATTCTGGGTAACAGAACCTGGTGAGAGCCAGACAAGTCACCCCATCCTGGATTTCCCTGGGTGTCTACTTTTCAACAATGTATAGGTTTGCTAGGTTTTCCTAGGTGCCGGCAGAGCTAGGGTTCAAAATCTACAGCTAGGCAATTTGCAAAAAAAGGGTCAGTTTTCACTGTGAAAATGTGGCGTGTCCACGTTGCGTTTTGGGCCGTTTCCTGTCGCGGGCACTAGGCCTACTCACACAAGTGAGGTACCATTTTTCTCGGAAGACTTAGGGTAACACAGAATTGTAGAGCAACTGTTATTACCTATTGACTTTCGATGCATTTCTGCCTTCCATATGAAAGACAATGTGTAAAAAAGAAGTCATTTTGAAAAATGACCTATAATTCTCATGCTAGTATGGGTACTCACAATTTCGGAAATGTGCAAATATCTACTGTTTCTAAACTCTATATTTTGTTCCAATTTCAGAAATACATAGTCGTCTTTCATACCGATTTTTCCATGTATATATTTTCCCAAATTAATTGCTATATACCCGGTACATAATAAAAAACCATTGCAAGACACTGCTCAGTTATTGGCTCTGGGTTCGTCGGGTTCTTGGTGAACCTACAAGTCCTATATATGAACACAACCAGAAAGGTCCAGCGGATGTAACGGTATATTGCTTTCAAACAGCTGTCATAATTAGAAGAAGTTACAGGTGAAAACGTTGACACAAATGGCTGTTTTTTTCAACTAATTTTTAATTTTTCATATATTCAACTGTTAGTTTCTATAAAGAAACCTTGAAGGATCTACACAAATGACCCCTAGCTGAATTCAGAATTGTGTCTACTTTTCTAAAATGTATAGCTTTTCAGGATTCATTATTGCTTTCATACTCATTTCTACCATTAAGTGGAAGGAGGTTGAAAGCACAAAAAATAGCAAAAATAGGCTATGTCCCAGAAAAATGCCAAAACTGTGTAAAACATTTTGGTTTTCTGACAAAAGTGTGCTTGTCCCTGAAAGCTGGGAAAACGGTGATTTCAGCACTACAACCCCTTTGTTGATACCATTTGCAGGGAAAACACCAGACGCTTTCATCTGTAGCCCTTTTTTCCCATTTTTCAAAAACAAAAACAAAATTTAGCTATATTTTGGCTAATTTCTGGGTCCCCTCCAGGGGAATCCACAAACTCTGGGTACCTTTAGAATCCCCATGATGTTGGAAGAAAAGGACGCAAATTTGGCATGGATACCTTATGTGGTCTGAAAGTTACAGGGGCCTAAGCGCGAACTACCCCAAATAGCCAAAAAAAGGCTTAGCACAGGGGGGGAAAAGGCCTAGCAGCGAAGGGGTTAAAGATACGAAAAGAGGTGCCCTGAAGACCGCAATGAAGCAAGCTCCACCCACAGCAAGGAACTCTTCAGCATTGTTGGGAAGTTCTCCTGCCCGTCAGCCACCAAGAACACGATCTCCCCTTCCCAGGAACTCTGCGACACCCTGGTGGACAATTTCAATCAATCAATTATACAGTACTTGGAGAGTGCGGCCGATCAACCATCAGGGTATCTGCGCTGGGCTGCGGGTTTCAGTCGAAGTGTCAGGTTTTGAGCTTCCTCCTGAAGTCTGTCAGTGAGGATGATGTTCAAGGGTGTAAGGGGAGGGCGTTCCAGGACTTGGCAGCTAAGTGGGAGAAGGAGTGTCCTCCGGTGTGGCAGAGGCAGATGCACGGTGTCTTGGCGAGGTGGGCGGAGCGGAGGCTTCTGGAAGTTTGGTGGAAGTTCAAGCATCGGTTCATGTATGCAGGTCCTTGGTCATGAAGGGCTTTGTAGGCATGGGTCAGGAGTTTGAAAAAGGCATCTTTCCTGGATGGGGAGCCAGTGGAGTTCTCTCAGGTGCTGGGTGATATGGGTCCTTTTGAGCAGGTTGAGGATCAGTCTGGCTGCTGCGTTCTGTATCGTCTGAAGTCTTCTCATGAGTTTGCTGGTAGTGCCTGCATAGAGTGTGTTGCCGTAATCCAAACAGCTGGTGATGAGGGCCTGCGTCACTGTTTTTCTGGTGCGAGCCATTTGAAGATTCTGCAGAGCATGCGGAGAGTGTGGAAGTTGGCATTGATCTGTCATTTCATTGAGAGTTTGCTGTCCAGAATGATACCGAGGTTGCGGGTGTAGTCTTTCAGTGTGGGGGAGGGTCTGTCAGGCCTCAGGCATCCTGTTCAATAGTTTGGAACAGGATTTAAATGTTTTGGTGCAATTCCTGTGAGAGTATAATGATCAGTTCCCTAATTGCACATTAGTTAAATGAAAATACTGAAGATGCAATGTTGTACGTTTCTATCTAAAGTACTGCATTTACCCTCATTCCCTCAAGCAGACGTTAAAAACCACGTCTCAGGAACAAGCCCTTGCTTGGCTTACTGTTCCTGGATCGTGACCACACCCATCCGGATCCGCTGTTCCCGCGGAAACTTTGTTTTAATTAAAGACTGCATCGGCTACTGGCGGTTTCTGTTCCCCAACTTCACCTATCGGTGTGGACTTTGCTTATTTCTTTCCCGAGTGAGCCGCTATCTCACTCGTTCTTGAAGGCGCAGTGTTTTCCTCGCTGCCGACGTACTGCCGCAAGCAGACTAGGACTTCTTATTTTCAAGCCGACTCTGGATCGGCTCCGAGAGCCTTCCCCGCTGCCTACTCTCCGCTGCGAGAGAACTTTGGACTTATTTTTATTTTATTTTTTTGCCGACTCTGAATTGGCTTCAAGAGGATTTCCCCGCCGTCTGCTCACAGCCGTTTAGGCGATTAAACCGCATGCTGTGACCTGGCGTGGTACCGGCTGAAAGACTTCCTTCATTTCCGGCGTAAAGGAGCCACGCGTAAGCAGGAGATTAAGCTTCAAGATGAACGACTCAGATTTTGATCACACTATTACCTGGGAAATTATTTTGGCGTTCCTTTTATTATTATTTCTGGACTTCCAAGACACGCTCTCCATTTCCCTACCGGTGAGACTAATGATCACGGAATGTAGCCGCTCTACAAGGAGTGATGGTAACTCCTACTTTCAGCACTTCTAGGAAGGAGTGAGAGACGTGTGATTTTGTTAAGTGGATCGTCTCTCTTGATTGCACTAAAATTTGATAATAGTAGCCTGAGTAGGGGTATTAGAGTGTACTAATAGGTTGTCTGGTTCTCTCCCTTACAGTTACAAAATCCCTATGCTCTACCGCCTGACGTGATCTGCCTCTATTGCTGTGTGGTCCTTCCCAGAAGGGCAGAGAATCAACGTCTCCATTCAGAATTAATACAGGTCAGAACTCATGCACCCTCAGATTCTAGAGCTACTGGTGCCATACAAAAAATAAGAAGAGTTATATCCAACCTGCTCATTTTTCTGTCCCTACAACCAATGCTACCGCTCCTACAAGAGGGGAGGAGAACGTACCACCTGTTCATCTCACTGTTCATACACCTAGTCCTGTTCCTTTAGCAATGCCCGAAAGATTTAACGGTGATAGTTCCAAGTACAGTGTATTTATGAATCAGTGCTATCCCCAATTCTTATGTAAGTCTGCTTCTTTCCCTGATGATGCTGCAAAAGTCGCTTTTGTCATATCCTATCTGATAGGCAATGCAATCAGCTGGGCTGTACCCTTGGTCGAAGACAATGACCCCATGTTATATGATTTTAGGCTGTTTCAAGACAAGATGCGAAGTCTATTTGCAAAACATACTTTCATGCAGGCTAGTGACAATGAACGATTAAGCCTCAAACAAGGTTCTAGGGATCTGCTCACTTATATTACCAGTTTCAATCGGTTGGTTGCAGAGACTCATTGGCCTGAGGATAAAAGAACCTCTCTGTTCTATAGAGTGCGATGAACTAAAAGACCTTTTATCCCAAATTGTTGACCCTCCAGAGGATTGCCCTACTTTCATTGACCTAGTGGTAAAATTGTATCATAGACTAGGAGAAAGAAATGGAGAGAAATCCCATAGTAATCTTCCCCGATTTCTGGTAGTTAGAGGTGAGAAAAAAGAGAATAGAGACACCAAAGATAGCAGCGAACCAATGCAGATAAGTGGGATCAGAGGTCCTCTGTCTATAGAAGAGAGAGAAGAGAGGAGGAAGCTTAATTTATGTTTGTATTGTGGAAAAGGGGGACATTACTCTCGAGAGTGTCCAATAAAGCCACAAAGCGTGCACAAGCCCGTAGCTGGTTGTGAAAACTATGTGAAACCATCAGAAAACTAACCAACTCGAAGGAACAGGAGTCCGGTCCTTCAAGTGGTGCTAACTGTGAGTTCTCTAAATACCTAGCGAACACCGTAGCCTTTGTACCTAAACATTTTATCTTACCTGTCACTTTAATCAAATCTTCTCAGGTTAGAGAGAACTTGTCCATTTTACTTGACTCGGGTGCCACAGGGAACTCTTTGGATATCAAGTTAGCTCAATCTCTAGGAATACCTTTTTTACGTAAGTCTAGACCTGAACCGGTGAGAGTGGTGGATGGGTCTGAGCTATCCTCTGGGTTGATTACCTATCATACCCCGGATATCGTAATGGTATGTGGTAATGGCCACTCAGAGAATCTGTTTTGATTTAATTGACACACCTAATTTTGGTGCAATTCTTGGAGTTCCTAAGGTGCAATACCATAACCCACATATCGATTGGGCTTCTCATAAAGTCACTCTGAGATCTTCACATTGTATCTTACACTGTTATAATGAAGCAGTGGATTGGAAGAATCCTCTATGTTGTGCTCTCGGCTCTTCCTCTGAGACGCTGGTTGTCCCACGGTTATATGAAGGATTTAAAGAGGTGTTTGATGAAGCCAAAGCTACTGCTTTGCCTCCTCATAGGAGTTTTGACTGTAGAATAGATCTCGTACAGGGGGCTGAACTACCAGTAAGTCAAATCTATGCCCTAACTGAGCCAGAAACAGAATACTTACAGAAATACATAAATGAAATGTTAGAGAAAGGATTTATTCGATCGAGGTTTGAAATTGGTCCCGGTGCCCCCAGTGGACGCATTGATATCTAATTTGATATGTGGGCCCCTAGGATAAGGGTCTGGATATGTGGTAAAGGACTTGATTTGTTGGGATGGGAGATGTGGTGACAGACGATACGCAGCTGTGTGTTAGTGCAATTGGGGGGGGGAGGTTTGAGGTGTTTCTGTTTTATTGCATTACTAATTTCGACAAAAAGAATGTAAAATCAACTGTCAAAGACAATGATTTGCAATGTGTAATATAGCAGATGTTTCCTGGGTCAAGGAGCTCTGCACTGTCTATGACCTCTGACATAATAAAATTTGTTTTAAAAAAAAAAAAAGAAAGGATTTATTCGACATTCCACCTCTCCTGTATCCTCTCCTATATTTTTCATTCCCAAACGGGAAGGGGGATTACGCACTTGCCTGGATTACCCCGCTCTTAACAAAGTAACTGTCAAGAACAAATACCCTCTTCCACTCATCTCTGTGTTACTAGATCAAGTGAGAGGAGAGAAACTAGAGCTCAGAGGGAGGGGGGCCTATCACTTGATCAGAATAAAAGAAGGAGATGATTGGAAGACAGCATTCCGTACCAAATTTTGTCTTTACAAATATTGCGTGATGCCTTTTGGCCTTTGTAACACCCCTGCTGCATTTCAGTTCTTTGTTAATGAAATCCTCAGAGAGTACCTAGATATATTCGTTATCGTTTATATAGACGATATACTGATTTATTCTCAATCTGAGCAAGAACATATTGTCCATGTAAAAAAGATTTTAAGAAAACTCAGAATCAGTTATTCGCTAAATTAGACAAAAGTACCTTCCATGCCTCTCAAGTGAATTTTCTTAGTCCACATGAATCTCAAGAAAACGGACGCCTTGGTGAAACGGTGGAGCCCAAGTACCATGAGAGAAGTCCAATCATTCATCGGATTTGCAAACTTCTACAGAAGATTCATTGATCACTTCTCCGAGATAATCTCTCCCATCACCAGATTACTTCGCAAGGGTAGTTCATTTGAGTGGTCCCGAGAGGCCGAACAAGCTTTTGTAAAGCTTAAAGAAAGATTCACCACTGCTCCTGTCATTAGACACGCAGACAACACACAACCCTACTAAGTAGAAGCGGACGCTTCTCAATATGCTGTGGGAGGGGGTCTTATCACAAAGGGATAAGAATACCGGTTGCCTACACCCTATCGCCTATTTCTCAAAGACACTCCTACCCGCTGAACAGAACTACACAATAGGGGAGCGCGAGCTATTGTCAATCAAGCTTGCTTTCCAAGAATGGAGACACTATCTATTGGGAACACCGCACACTATCACTATCTATTCAGATCATCAAAACCTACAGTTCTTCAGATCAGCCAGAGCACTCACACCTAGGCAGATGAGATGGATTCTATTTTTTAGTGAATACGATTTCATCATCGCATATCGTCCAGGTGCACAACAAGGCAAGGCTGACGCCTTATCTAGATTAGGCAAGGAAAATAAGGTTGATTCGCAAATTTGCCTTCCCATTATACCGAGTCAGAAAATCAATGGAGTAGGAGATGGAAGGTCCCACTGAACTTCTGGAGCAGTTGGTGTTGGCTTGTTCTGAGATTTCTACACTAGAATGGTTAAAGAACCCAGAGAATAGCATAAAAGAATGTCAGATTATCCAATGGTGTCACAAGAGCTCCCTAGCAGGACATCGAGGGGGAGAAAAGACCCTGCAGACATGTCAAAGAGATGGTTTTTGTGGGAAAAGATGGCTAAGGATATGTTAACTTATGTGAGTGCCTGTACTATCTGTGCTAGACAAAAAGCATCTCATTGTGCCCCTGTAGGCTTATTACAACCCCTATCAGTCCTTCAGATACCATGGCACTCCATAAGCATGGACTACATTACCGACCTTCCAAGGGCACAAGGGTATACTACTATTTTCGTAGTAGTAGATATGCTTACTAAGATGGCACATTTCATACCCCTAAAAAAGCTCCCCATGGCTAAAGAACTGGTGAATGTATTCATTGAACAAATAGTAAGATTACACGGGATACCCTCTGTTATTGTGTCTGACAGAGAAACACAATTTGTGTCCAGATTTTGGCAAGGGATGTGTACAGCTCTAGGCATTGATCATAGATTATCCACGGCATACCATCCCCAGACAGATGGCCAAATGAGAGACCTAATCAGACCTTAGAACAATATCTGCGCTGCCTTTTAACTACTATCACAAGTGAATGGATACAGGCTCTCCCACTCCCACCACACATTCTTCTACTGGGATATCACCCTTTTACTTCGTTAATGCACACCATCCCAGATTCCTGCCTTTCTCTTTGGCCATACACGTAAGCGATATACATGCTGTTAAGACACATCATGATACCCTTTTGAGTATATGGGAGAAAGCTAAACATGAATTACAATGAACCAAAGATGCAATGAAACAACAGGCAGATAAACATCGCCGCCCTGCTCCATCATATGAGGTAAGAGAGCACGTCTGGTTAGCCACTAGAAATCTGAGATTAGCTGGTCCTAGAAAGCTTCAACGCAGATATATAGGACCCTATCCAGTAAAGAAAGTTATCTCTCCTGTTACCTTAAAACTAGATCTGCCTGAGGAGACGCGTATCCATCCTGTTTTTCACACCTCATTGCTAAAGAAGTATATTCCTTCTTCTGATCTTGACACCCCACCCCCTCCTGTCACTGCAGAAGGTGAAATAGAATACGAAGTGAAACGTATCCTCGATTCCCAAAGACACAAAGGCAAACTGCAGTATCTCCTAGATTGGGTGGGATATTCCCCAGAGGATAGATCATGGGAACCTGCAGAGCATGTACTAGCACCTGTTTTGGTTCGCCGGTTTCACGCCCTTCATCCTGCGAAAACTCGCCCGATAAATAGGCCTTTGGGTGGGAGAACTGTCAGGCCTCAGTTGTCTTGTTCAATAGTTTGGAACAGGATTTAAATGTTTTAGTGCAATTCCTGTGTGAGTATAATGATCAGATCCCTAATCGCGCATTTGTTAAATGAAAATACCTAAGACACAATGTTGTACGTTTCTATCTAAAGTACTACATTTACCCTCACTCCCTCAAGTAGACGTTAAAAACCACATCTCAGGAACAAGCCCTTGCTTGGCTTACTGTTCCTGGATCGTGACCACGCCCATCCGGATCCGCTGTTCCTGCGGAAACTTTGTTTTCATTAAAGACTGCATTGGCTGCTGGCTGTTTCTGTTCCCCAACTTCACCAATCGTTGTGGACTTTGCTTAGTTCTTCCCCGAGTGAGCCGCTGTCTCACTCGTTCTTGGAGGTGCAGTGTTTTCCTCGCTGCCGACATCCCGCCGCAAGCGGACTAGGACTTCTTATTTTCAAGCCGACTCTGGATTGGCTCCGAGAGCCTTCCCCGCTGCCTACTCTCCGCCGCGAGAGAACTTTGGACTTATTATTTGGTTTTTTTTGCCGACTCTCAATTGGCTTCAAGAGGACTTCCCCGCTGTCTGCTCACAGCAGTTAAGGTGATTAAACCACATGTTATGAGCCGGCGTGGTACCAGTTTAAAGACTTCCTTCATTTCAGGCGTAAAGGAGCGACGCGTGAGCAGGAGATTAAGCTTCAAGATAAACGACTCAGATTTTGATCACACTATTACCTTGGAAATTATTTTGGCGTTCCTTTTATTATTATTTTTGGACTTCCAAGACACTCTCCCTATTACCTTACCCATGAGACTAATGATCACGGAATGTAGCCGCTCTACAAGGAGTGATGGTAACTCCTACTTTCAGCACTTCTAGGAAGGCGTGAGAGACGTGTGATTTTGGTAAGTCGATCTTCGCTCTTGTATGAATTGCACTAAAATTTGATAATAGTAGCCTGAGTAGGGGTATTAGAGTGTACCAATTGGTTGTCTGGCTCTCTCCCTTACAGTTACGAAATCCCTATGCTCTACCTCCTGACGTGATCTGCCTCTTTTGCTGTGTGGAAGCTGTGTGGTCCTTCCCAGAATCGTTCCCCCCGTCTCTCAGAGGAGAGTGGTCTATGATGGAGTAGTGTTCGTTTTATTCCTCCTCGTGGTGCTATCTTCTGGGAGCGAGGGGTACTCCTCTTCGTTCCTGTGGTTCGGGCAAGCCCCAGGTTAGTGGTTATTCTGGAATTGACAGGGTCTGTGTTCCGATGGCCACCAGGAGCCGTTTCAGAGGCGGTGTGGCTACCGAAAATCAGCACTTTGGTTTTGTCCGTGTTGAGGGTTAGGCAGTTATCCTTCATCCAGGCCGAGACGTTCTTATGCAGTCATAGAAGTTGGACTTCGTGGTGGTGGGGTCCGCTGAGAGCAAGAGGACGTGCTGGGTGTCATCGGTATAGGAGATGATGTGGGTTCTGACGATGTCTGCCAGCTGCGACATGTAGATGTTGAAGAGGGTTGGACTGAGGTGCGAACCTTGAGGGACGCTGCGGATGGTGCACTTGGGTTGTGAGGTGGAGGCAGGCAGATTCTCTGGGTGCGCCCCGTGAGGAATGATTCCATCCATCTGAGAGCATCCTCTTTGATTCCGATCTTTTGTAGACATTTGACAACAAGATATCCACCATCTACAGTGAGTTCAAACTCCAACTCACCGACCTCTACAACCTCCTCACACCAGAAGATGACACCCACAACCACCCGCTCACCACATGGTAACAGCTCACCACACAGCACCTCAGCCATCATGAACTCCATCCACTATGGAGCACCTACGGACCCCTGCCTCCACCACTTCTTCAAACTCTGGAGGAAGAAAATCAGCTGTGAACTCACCTCCATTCTCAACATATCAATCACCATGTCCGCCTTCCCAGATGAATGGAAACACGCAGAGGTCAGACCCCTCCTCAAGCAATCCTCCACCACCCCGCGAACTCAAGAACTACCGCTTCATCTCTCTGCTCCCATTCCCCACCAAAGTTCTCGAGAAGGCCATCAACCGCCAACTCGCTGAACACCTGGAGCGAAACCACCTACTTGACACCTCCCAATCCGGTTTCTGCAGCAACCACAGCATCGAGACCACCCTGATAGCTGCCACTGATGAAATCAGAACCCTCCTCGACCAGGGCAAAATGGCACCCCTTATCCTCCTCGACCTCTAAGCAGCATTCAATACTGTATACCACCACAGACTCATCAAGAGGCTCCACCACATCGGGATCCAGGGAGACGCCCTCAAATGTCTTGCATCCTCTCTCACTGGACAAACCCAGGGAATATGCCTACCACCCTTCACTTCAGAACCCAAGAGCACCACCTGTGGTGTCCCTCAAGGTTCATCCCTCAGCCCCACCCTGTTCAACATCTACAACATTCCCCTGGCCGACATCGTCAGAATCCATGGCCTCAACATCATATCCCATGCAGACAACACCCAGCTCATCCTGTTGCTCTCAGACATCCCCTCCACCACTAGGACCAACTTCCACAACTGCATGACGAGTGTCGCCGACTGGATGAAGACCAACTGCCTGACGCTCAACACGGACAAAACAGAAGTGCTGCTTTTTGGGAACAACACCTGGTGGCCCCCGAACTCAGACTCACACCCACAGTCACAGGCCACGCCTGCAACCTTGGCATCATCCTGGACAGCAAACTCACCCTGAGATGCCAGATCAATGCAGTCCCTCAACCTGCTTCCACACCCTCTGCATGCTCCGCAAGATCCTCAGATGGCTCCCCGTCAGCACCAGAAAAACTGTCACTCAAGCCCTAGTCACCAGCCGGCTGGGCTATGGCAACGCGATCAATGCAGGAATCACCACCCAACTCCTGAAGAGACTCTAGACAATACAGAACTCAGCCGCCAGATTCATCCTCGACCCCCCCACATCAGGAACCTCCACTGGCTCCCCATCCAGAAAAGATGCCAATTCAAGATGCTAACATAAGCCTACAATGCTTTCCACGACCAAGGACCAGCATACATCAGCCACCGCTTGAACTTCCACCAACCCTCCAGATACCTGCGCTCTGATTTCCTCACCCTCGCACACACTCCCCGCATCCACCAAAGCTACAGTGGAGGACGATCCTTCTCCTACCTCGCCGCCTAGTCCTGGAACAACCTTCCCCATCACCTCCGAACATCATCCTCTCTCCTGCAATTCAGAAAGGAAACTTAAGACGTGGCTCTTCCCAGCAACAACCTAGCACCTGGATACCCTTGCGGGTGATTAGCCGCGCTATGCAAATCCGAGTTGATTGATTGATTGATAGATAATTCATGGCAGACACTTTACATCGCGGACACTGTGCTTTCACCTTCAGCATCTTTAAATCTTTAGTTCAAACAGGGAGGCTTTCTATGAGAAGTTTCCTGCTGTTACCATTGCATGTTGCAGGCACTGTCATTGGCTGGTACATTGAATTATTTCTTCATCTTTGAGCATGCTGTCTGCGCTATAAACTTTGCATGCTCTTCTTCATATTTACTTTGCAAGATGGCCACCTCAGGGCGGTTTGCTGGGTGTCGCAACAAGTAGTCAGCTGGATTGTCAATTGCTGATCAATATATCATGGAGAACGTTTGTTTCTGTAAATATATAGCTCAGTGGTTTATGGCCAGTTATTACTGTAAAGTTGTGCCCAGACAGATACAGGTGAAAATGGACGTAGCACCTATTTATGGTGAGGGCCTCTTGTTGAATTTAAGAATATCTATTTTAGGTGTCAGAAAATACCCTGCTTGCATATTCAACTGTGGTGCAAATATCTCGGTGTTGTTCTTACAGTATCACTACCCCCATGCAAATCGAGCTGACAATGACGGCTATTTGGTTCTTTTCTTGGTATCCAAGTACTTTAATGTGGTGCCATGTACATAGATTATTTTATACTCTTAAATGAAGTGTGGTGCACTTCCGACATGGAACAGGGTTTTTGCGAGTTGGCAGAATGGATTTAGCAGGGATGCCATGTTTGGAATGAACCACCTGCAATAGCTGGACATACTGAGGAAACTACAGACTTACAATATATTTTGAAAGAGTGCAGCTTTTCGAATTTTCTCTGCTTTCTTGGGGTCAGTGCTTATGCCCCAATTCACTCACATCCTAATTTGAAAAAATATACACAGAGAACTGAATTTCAGATATTCACACTTCTCATGGTGTAGTGGGAGGCCACACCATGTGATTCTTTGAAAAGTGGCCCTTAGTCAACAATAGAGGTTCAGGGTATTTTTTGCATATAGTAAGTCCCTGATGCTGATTACTTTAAGTCCTGACAGGGCTTCCTGGATGGAGTTCCAGAAGACCTCTACCTCAAAGGAGATTCCAAAGCTTAGCCTTTTGTAGCTCTGCAGCCCTACTTGTAGACAGATTTAGTAACAGATTGGCTTGATTTTAATTTGTGATATCCTTAATATAAATCCTAATTGCAGAATCATTCCAGTCTGCTGAGGCCTGTTAGTATGTCGCCAATTGTGGCTGTTAGGTGTCACTCCCTATTGATCACTCTGTTGGGTAGCATCATGTCTATACACAGCAGCGGCCCATGCAGGTAAGAGCAGTGGGGCCGGTTGGGGGGGATTTTGACAGACGACAATGAGGGGAAATTATTTATTTATTTAATTTTCCCTCGTTGTCGAATCCCCCCCAACCCGGCCCCACCACGCTTACCTGCACGGGCCGCTGCGGTCTATACATATTCTTACTGCTCTTGGTTATTTGGCCTTGGAGGCAACAACCATAGGCAACACCTATAGCATTGGTTTGTAGTGTAGCTCCTATTTCCCTAATAGGCTCTGCGCATTGGAATAATATATCCTATAGGTTTGACATAGGACTAAGGTCAGTATGTCCCTATCGAGTATATTAAACTTAATTACTTGTGCCAGCTAGCTCAGAGGCCACTAGAAACTCCTTGACGACAAGAAGGGAGTAGTTTCTGGCAGCCGCAAAACATGACCACTTTGTTTCCCTTTAGAATCAGAACGTGTCCCAGAGTCGTGGAAACAATAGATAACTATTTCACTCAGCTCAATCGTGCATGCTTAGTTTTCTCCAAGTTACACAGAAAGAATAGACGGGCGTTTCAATAAAAGATTTATTGAACAGTCTTGTTTCTGGTGTAAGTTAAATGTGCTGTTACGATCACAAGACAGTATGCGAGTTAAATAATGTACAGTGTGAGCAGTAGAAATAAATAATACTGCGATAGCATTATCTTTTAGTATATGTGCATTTACATAAATGACAGACTAAAAATGCGAGTACTCATACGATGCGTTTCTAATCTAGTTCTACCCCAATGTACCTAACCTAACCTAGGTGTAGGGAGAGGTATGAAGTAGGTGAAGTATTCCTTACTATGGTATACTAAGAGTATGTTAAGCCTAGTATGCCTAGCATGCCAAGAGTCCCTCTAGGTTCTAGTCAGCTCCATACCTTAAGAATGAGAGAGGTAGGAATCTCTTGCCAGACTCGAACTCCAACACCCCGCAAGGGAAGTCAGATCACTGGAAGCTGGACACTCTGCGTGCAGGGATGACAGCGTCTTCTCAGTGAGTCAGGCCGGGAAACGGGCTCCTCTGAAGTCGAGGTCTCCTCTGATTTACAGGGGCTAGGGAAGGTATATTTATACCCCAGATATACCGAAGAATGTTAGCATTGACGTGAATCGGACAGAGGAAGACGTCATGAATGAACCCCTAAGGAATAATGGTTCATGCATAATATAGGAGTCCTTGAAGAAATCAATTGTCCTGTGCTAGTGAAACTCCCGCAGCCTAAGGGTCTGTTCTTCATGAACTCGTTGTGACGTTAGGGTGGACGGATGTCGGAGACCATGCCTGTATTTGGAGTGCACGGTTTAATGCCTAAATAAGGGCTGGGATTTTATGCCTATATAAGGGCTGGGCGAATTGTGCCTATTTAAGGACATGATACAGGAAAGCCCGTTTATGGACACCCTAAAAGGAATGCAACACCCACTCCACTTTCGTGTGTACGATAATACTAAAATGCTAAAGATTTAAAATGCTAAACATTAAATGGAGTAACGCATATTTAAAAAATATTTCTTAATAGCATTAAAAAACATAGTAAAAATGCAAAAGGTACTGTACATATTAAGCAATGCTTTTCATTTCAGGCATAAAGTTCGAAAATAAATGCAATTGAAATGAAAATAAGCAGTAATATTTACATGTGACAGAAAATGAACGATAAGTTGTTCAAATTAATGAACTGTTCTAGACACACAAGATGACTAAGTGTCCATGGAAGTACCGTGAAGTCTGTACTATAAGGCTAGTTCTACTTTAAGCAGATTGAAGTGCCATTTTCGTTCTAAAAATGGGAAAAAAAGTTCAATTTTGGTAGAGTTCCAAGTTTTTTGAAAAATGAAGGCCAAATTGTTACTGCATCTCTGGAACACTGTATGCTGAATCAGAGTCAGTTTACGGGTCTGGTGTAAACATGAGATCATCTATTTCTATAGACAAAACATCATCCACTGAAGTTGGTGTCAGTTGGAACACCTCGCGTAGTAGATTAATTGCACAGAGATGTGAAGCATCGCTTTCAGCATAGGTTGCCGCAGCAATGTTCGCGTCCGTTGTTACCTGTGTGCCTGTAGATCTTTCTCGTACCTCAGCAGCAGCCGGAAGCGTCTGTGAGATCTCAATGAATGCTGACATCAGGATTGGTAGCCTCTGGGGACAACACAGAGCATGGGCCGTTATCGGGACCAGCAAAGTATCGACGTCCGTGGGCGTTGCTGATGGAAATGTTATACAAGTGTCCAAGACGCATTCTTCACCGCATAGCAGGCATCGTAGAACAGGTAAGATGCAATCTTGCCAGATTGGTTTAAATGACAGGAACCACGTGGTATTCAGGTCCCGTAGACGAGTCATGCCCAATAGCTGTACTATTCGCTCACGGCACTTTCGTTCAAGGAGAGCTTTCTCCATTTCGCTCGGAGTGATGTCTGCGAATAGGCTGGCCATAGCGCAATAGCAGGAAGAGAAATAGAATTCCGGCAACAAGTGCTAGAATTAATGGTATGCCACCAAACACCGAATGTGCAAAGTTCGGGATGATTCCAGTATTGCTGGAAAGGTGCTAACAGACCGGAGCAGATGCTCTTAAATACATGTACAATTCCGGTTGTATCAGACATATTGAAGATACGTCCTATCATTTCTACGAAATGTATAGGGCAGTTTGTACGTATTAAAGTCTGTATCTCAGCCGAAGTCCTTGCTACTTGTAGATCATAGGTTTCTTTGGCCGAGGTCAAAGGCACTGTTTGCTGTAAAAGCATGGCTTTCATTCTGCTCAAAGTATCAAATCTTATAAAAGAGACGTTCAGCGAAGGCCATAGAGGCGACTCCCTGACTGTGTCTATTGGGGCAAACAATACTTGCATACAGGAAGTGACCCTGGAGTTGACCGTTACTAGTTTAGTTTATTATTTTTTTTGCTTGATTAATTAAAATCTTTGCAAATACATAACAAAAAGATTCCTCTTGTACACAAATAGAAACGATTAAAAGCAGTTTAAAAACACATAATGTAAAAAGGATCGTCATTTGCATATTCTTGTATTATGGTATTAATTATTTTAAAACGATTCTCATAGACTCTTACGTCTCATAAAATACTAGCTAGCAGTGACGACCACAACTTTTCAGAACAAATGCTCAGCTTAACCAGGTCCATTGTCCAAGTTAAAATTTAGGTAAGTAAAGTGCAAGTAGGACTAAAACAGAGTAGGCTCTTAGAATTCTTTTTTTAGCATATTCCTGTTGGCAACAGAGTTTTAAGTTTCTTAGTTACCATCTCAAAAAATTTTGTTAGCCGACAGTTAAGCTGGACGTCAGTAGAATTGAAGCAAAGCTTCACTGCCTGCAGGTCCGGATGCCGTAATACCTAAAAAAGGGACGTAACAAGATACATCTTATGTCCTTTAAGTTAGAACAATTGCAAATAACATGAGTAATATCTTCCTTTCCATTTCCGCATAGACGACAGGTCGGAATACCCCCATCCCTTTCCCATGGAGGAAGATGAGGTTTGATCGCAATAACGCCCATGCGCAACCTTAGAAAGTTTTCCTTCCTGCTTATCTTCATTCCGGCACTCAAGTAGGCTTGGGGTTTTGGCCCTACATAGTCACTGAGCACTATCCAGCCGTGTGCCTTTTTAGTGAGAATTGCTTTATCTTCTAAGACGGATAGCATAGATGTTGTTTTTCTTACTGCTTTTTTAAAGGAAAGATGATCAGTTGGTACCGCCCAGAGATTGGACAGGCCCAGTGTCTCAATTGAATCAAGCAGATAATCCCTGGCTGGGCATATTTCCTGATTTTGCAAGGCTTTCCAAAGATGGAAGTTTAACGACCCTGCCACAGCACTTCGGATTTTGTGCCAACTTTAACATAGGCGCTCCTTCTTTCCACCGTTTGTCTTTGGATCCCAAATTCTAACCGGATTTGAGCCGGGGAGACATATTTTGGGAGATGGAAAATTGCTCTGTAAGAGTTGGCTATTATAACGTCTAAGGCTGCTGCATCTTTACCTTTTAAAGCCTCACTCCCATATGTCAATGTAGGCAGCAGTTTGGCCCTCAGGACCTGTAAAAAGGACCAAGCGTAAGGTCAGGAAGGCGCCTCTTCAATGACTTCAATGATAGGTATGTCATGGTCCCCTTTCTTCGCGTGGACTCTAAATGACGTTTAAATGAGCTTGTGTGATCCATTAATATTCCCAAGTATTTATAGCTTTGTACTTGTTCCAAACGTTGGCCATCAAGGAACCAGCTATTGATCTTCTTTTGTGGTAGTTGACTGCCATAATTTTGGACTTCTTAAAATTTATTTTAAGTGAATTCCGGTTCGAGAAGCTACATGTTGTGTTTAATAAATGCTGAAGACCAATTGGTGTCCGACTAATTAAAACCAGATCATTGGCATATAGCAGGTTTGACATTAGCTTGTTCCCCAGGTTAGGAGCATGGGATACACAGCTGTCCAGCTCCCCAGGCAGATCGGCCAAAAAAGATTAAAAGGAACGGGGCAAGGACACACCCCTGCTTGAGACCTTTCGAGGTCATAATTCGTTTTGAGATGTGTGCCCCTGCACCTAGTTTGACCCTGATCCATGTGTCTGTATGCAACTGTTTTAGCCGATCCAAAAGTGTGGTTGGTATACCCCATTTTTCCAGTTTTCCCCAAAGTTTGGACCTATCGACATGGTCGAAGGCAGCTGTGTAGTCAATAAAACACAGGAAGAGAGGTGTTTTGATACTTTGGCTGCATCCATTAGTAACATAAGAGCCAATATGTTGGTTGTAGTTCCTTGGCCACTACAAAACCCAGTCTGATTAATGGGAATAATAGAATTGTCTGAAGCCCAAGATGTTAACTCGTCCAAGAGTGTTCCAGCGTAGTATTTGGCATCGACGTCAAGGAGGGCAATCAGTCAATAATTATTTGGATCATTCCTTTTGCCTTGTTTAAAGATTGGGCTAATAATAGATCCTTTCCAAGAGTCTGGAATGATGACTCCGGTGCTTAAGCCCTTGAAGACTGATAGTAGAGCCTTGCTCCAAAAGCCGGCGTCATGTTTGTATAATATCGGGGGGATCCCGTTAGGGCCGGGTGCTCCCATATCTCTACTCTTGGTTATTAGATCTTTTATCTGTTTTTCCGTGGGAGCATATCCTTCCTCTTCAGTGTAGTCTAAGAAGTTTAATTCGCCAGCCAACAGAGTCCCTTGTTCCTTGAAGATGTTAATGCTGCTGACCAGATGAACTTTGGGTGTGCAATTTGGTGTTGTTTTTCCCTTAATAGGGGATTTGGTTTCAGGTGCCACAATGCCCGAGCCCTTGTTGAAATCCCCTTCCATGTTGTTAAAGTGGGTGGAGAGGTACTCAACCCAGACCGCCTCTGTTATATTGGAATTGATTCCTGGATGGGCCAGACGATCTAACTTATGGATTCTTTGCCAAAACTTAGCGCTGTTCTGTTGTTTGGCGTCATGCAGTATTTTAACCCACGTTTCGTCATTCTTTTGCCTTATTTTACGCCACTTCCTCCTTCTCAATAGTGCCTTCGTTTGTCGAAGAGTCAACTGCAACTCCAAGTTCCCTGGTGTTTTTTGCAGTTGTCGAAGGGTCTGATTTATGATCCGTTTGAGGCTCTTAGTTTCCGGACTGGAGTTCACTTTTATTGATATGTCTTCAGATTTTCTTAATATTGGCCCAGTCCTCATCACAGAGTTACCACTAAATGTCTTAATAAAGTTTTCCCAGGCTGTTACAATTGTGGAGCCAGTTTCTTTTTCTTTCTCGAATATGATCTTGGCAGAGGCTGATAAAGCTTCAATATTGTTGACATTGCACCTTAGGCGCTTTAGATTGGAAACTTCTTCGCTTTCAGTCGGGTTCCAAGTATCTAAAATAACAACTGGCCTCGCAATCAGCAATACTTCCTGTGGAAGGTGATCACTCTGGACATTGTCACCTATTTTAAAGGTTGCTATTTTATCAAACATGGCTAGTGTTACAAACGTGTAGTCTAAGTGGGAGGATGTTTTTGAGGAGTGAAAGGTGGCAGCTGGTGGGTTGTCCTCCAAGAAACGGCCATTCAGTGCTCTTAAATTTAAATGTTCTAGTTCTTGTAGCAAATATTTGGCCCATCTTGAAGGTTTGCCAATGTTTGCTTGGCCCTGATTTGGTATCCCCCAGAGCGATGTAAGTTCGTGCACTGAGCCCTCGTCTTGGCTTGCCCCAAGAAGGTGTAGATTAAAGTCACCGGCAACAATTATGTGATCGATGTCTTGCTCATCCATAATCCGTTTTATTTCGTTCGACAACTCCTTTACGGCTTTTTGTTTTCGGTTAGGGTGCACGTAGATGTTAATTATTATAACTTCTTGTGTCGTGTTATTAAATTTAAGCTTTGTCTGTATTGCATGGACTGCATTGGGTAGTGACATTTTTACCTCTATAGGCTTTATTGAGCCCATTGTGATTATTGAAGCCAACATCATTAGTCCCCCTGAGCGGCGACCAAAGTTGGAAACCTTTGTTGCCGGAACGAAATAGGAGGAGTATCCTTGAAGTTCCTTGGCATTATCTTCCCAGGTTTCCTGGAGAAGTATTAAATCGAATGTTTTCAGGTAGTTAACTACTTCATGATTGACCAGTTTGGCTGCCAGGCCATTAATATTCCAGATGCAAAGCTTAATTTGACCTCGCGCGGATGGTGCTGTCAGTGGAGTGTCACACTCTTGTCAGTTTGAACGGTCTGTTAATATTGTGCGAGATATTTGCGGCCGAGCTTCAGGTCCCGGTTTCAAATTTGGAATTAATTGCCCTACGCTTCTACCCGAGTTGGAATCCTCTGTAGAAGCAGTTACTAGATATGGGATGCCTGGCAGCATGCCGCAGCAACTCTGATCATTCAACATGAGGTAACTCCCATTAGAAAGTTGTCCAAACGTTGGATTAATCACAGCAGCTGGTGTACCCTGCTGATGGCAAGACAAATTTGCCACAGAACCATTACAAGCCCCGTGTAAAGAAATGTCCTGACATATAAGTGAACTGCTCAGTGCACGTTTACAGTGTGTACCGCTCAAAAACACTTCACGAACCCCACTCCAACATCTATATGTATACGGTAAATCCCAAGATGTCTTAATGTATTCCTTACCCAACCTTTCATATTTGCCTGCTTGCATTTGTCTGAGGCAATACTGAAACTGAAAAGTAGTCACAGGTAATGTTATTTTGCCATGAATAAGCCATTCAGTAGCTGGTTTTTCTGCCACTGTGAACGGTAATTGTTCCAGTTTTTCAATGCTCAACACTGTATACCTTGCTCCTCTTTGTGCCAATTCGATCTGTTTATCAGTCAGATTGTATTCTGCAAACAGAGCTGACGTGTTGATAAAACGCCAAGGCACATAGCCCGCTCGCCCAGATTGCAGCGTCCAGCTTAATAACACAATAGAACGTAATTGAGATTGACCTTGTTGTAACATCGCCAAATCTTGTTCTAGTATGTCGATAGCAGAGGATACAATGCCATCCAATGAATATATTCTGAAGGACAAAGTTGTTAACCCATTGTCGACCACAGAGAGTGTTTTCTCTAAATTAATACGATCAAGTTCACGTATTCGTTCTGCGGCCTCCATCTGTGATACTTTCCATGCTTCATTATAGGCAGCATAAATGCCGGCATACATGAAACGTTTTTGACGCGGTTTTCTTGGTCCAAGCAAGAATTCCCTAAGGTCTGCGTCCTCTTTAAGTAAGGATAAGTGTTGTTTCACATCCTGTAGTGTAGACTTATGCAGCCAATCGAGGCATAATTTTCCTACACTGTATGTTGTTACTACCCCCGGATGCTGTCTTTGGACGTATCTTGGGTCTGGCCTATTAATAGTAAAGCCCTGAGTTTTATTCAGGAATCTTTCCTGACATTTATTCGTGTTTGTGGGCCAGATCAACCATTTTTTCCAATCAGGATTAGATCTGTTGAGTTGTAGTATATTGTCAACTGTCACCACTGCCTGTGTATCGTTATCACTTGCAGGTGTTGGTACAGAAGGTGTTTTCATCTCTTTGATCTTGGCTAATCCAAGACAAGATGTTTGTTGGATGGTTTCATTCAAAAACATTATTTGTTCAGGGATGATACAGGCTCTAAATAAAGCTTCTATCCCCTGCACTTGCCAATCTTTAGTACCCCAGACAGTTTTTGTGTCTATTGTGTCTTTCCATAAGTCGAAACCCTGTCTAGACAGTTGGGCAATAAATGCTGCAGAGTAAATCTGTTTTGTATTAGTTAACATAATTTTCAGTCCTGTTTTGTTTATATTTCTAAAGTAAAATGTTTCTGGGTCAGATGTATTGTAACCTGAAAAATATGGAAACTTACTAGCAAATGTTTTTGAACTACCTTGTGGTGGTGTAGGACAATGCTCCCATTGGTTAAACATAAACACATTTCTTGGATATGCAGATTTATGCAAATAATGATGACCATAGTGGTTGTAACAATAAAGTTGTTCATAGTCTGATGAACCCTCTAAATATTCATTTTTAGAAAATGCAGCAGATTTTTCTAGGTCAAACATTATGTCATTAACAGTCTCAAAGTCCCAATCATCTGAATAGGTACTGGACGTAATTAGATCACTTAGTGAAATTTTAAACAAATGTGGAATGTTCAATTGTTCCGTCGGGCCGAAGATGTCAAAATCTGTTTTGTCCCACACTATACCATCCTGTACAGGAACGGCTGTGATGTTCACTGATGACAAGTCTCTTGCTTCACGATGGGAAGATTTATGAGGTTTCAAAAGTACGTTCACATCTTTTCCTTCAGTGTTCACATGGATGTATCTGCCACTTATAAGCACGCTCACAGATCTTACCAAAGCTAGCCAGAGCAGGAAAACAAATAGTCCAGATATAATCCAGAGTTCAATCCATGGAGAAACCAAATAAGTCTTTTTCAGAAAGTGAAGAAAGTCTTGTACTTGCTGCTTGAATATTAATGATGCTGGCGTCGTTTCAGGTTCACTCGGATCTTCTGAGAACGTATAAAAGTTAATGAAATAGCCAGAAGCAGTTCTATCAATTGTTGGAATTGCATCAGGATTTGTAGAAATCGCTGGAACCAGTTGATCACTTGCTACATTGGTGTAGACAGGCGTATTTGGACAAACTGTTACTTGGTTTTCAAGAGGGATGAGTTCCATAGCGTTGTTGCTTAGTCCTTTATCTGTTACTGCTGAAGTCTCGATGGTTATCAGTCTTTCAGTCTGAACCTCTTGGATAGTAGCGAGAGGAGTGCGTCTGCTACTAGGTCGGAGTCCACGAGGCCTACTGTTTAGTATTGGCCACATACTGTGGTTTGATCAGGTCGATGGACCCAAATCTTTTCTCCTTTCTTCCAGCAAGGGGCGGCAGAAGTACTGTTCTTGTTCCTTGAACTTCTAGGACAGGTACTGGTTGTCTGTAAAAAGGTCCAAATTCCTTCTTGTCTGCAATTTTTTCTCTGACTAGATCCCCAACTTTTGGAATCCAGACAGGCCTTGCTGGGACCGCCGATTTTTCCCCAGTGGTGGTTGGCTGTAGGAATACGTTGCTTTGTTTCGTTCTTAATTCATTCAGTTCCTGTAAAACAGCCAAACGATCTTTGATATCAAACGGTTTATTTTCCACCACTGTGCCTACGTGTTCAAGGTCTGGTACCCACATTCTTGTCCCAAATAGGACCTCATATGGAGTGTCCCCTCCTAGAGAACTTCTTGGCAGATTGTTCAATGAGCGTTGGACCCCATTAAGGTGTTTGACCCACCCATCACCCGAACCTAATACCCTAGCTGTTATAGACTGCTTTATGTCCCGGTTTTTCCTTTCCACAACCGAATTTCCCTCAGGATGGAATGGAGAGGAGTACCACAATGCAACGCCCAGACTGGCCATGGCTTCTTTGTAAGCCCGAGAGCTAAACGCAGGACCCTGGTCAGAATGTAGCGTGCCTATTGCGTATGTGCCGATAAAGACTCGCAAATCTTTTATAACAGTTCGAGCGTCAGCCGAGCGCTGAGGCCATATCCATAGGAACCTAGAGCATGAATCCACTGCAACCATGATATATTTATAGTTACCGTCCCTTTGCAAGGGACCGCAGTGGTCCAGGTAAACACAAGCTAATGGTTTGTCTGAAATTAACAGGGGTGTCTGCGCAGGACGTTTCACTGTTGAGACTTTCATCTGTTGGCAAATATCACATTCTAAAACATAGTTCTTTGTTTGTTTCCGAATGCCAGGCAACCAATATCTTTGCTTGAGTAAAGATACTGTCGCTGAAACACCTGCATGGGCAGAAGCTATCCCTTCGTGTGCTGCTAGGATTAGTCCTAATCTGCGTTCCTTGTTTGGAATTACCCTATCCCCCACTCCAGGGATTCGAGCAAAAGGAACGTTCTTCGCATCAATTACATAAGAGTACTTGAGTGGATACTTTTTTGGTAACGCTGCACTGCTGCCCTTGCTTGAAGCATTGACAGCCAACATTATCTCACCGTCTATTTTTGTTTTTGAACGAGTGATCGCAGCTACGGAAGCCGTCTGAACAGCCCCCTTTGCGGCTTCGTCAGCCAATGAATTCCCTGCAACGTGAACGCCATCACGTTGATGACTCAGTGTGTGGATCACGTGAGCCTTTGGTAGTTCGTTTTTCAACTGAACTACTTGTTCCCAAATCATTTTATGCTTTATTGTGCCACCTTTCGCATCTTTGAAACCATTTTCAAGCCAGTTTCGTATATAGTCATTATACGACTGAACACCGTAAAAGGAATCGCACACTATTAGTGTGGGGAATTCTCGATCTGTACTTTCAAGTGCCAGTTTGAATGCTTGTAGTTCAGCTCGCTGAGCTGTACAATCTCCTAGAGACTGAGTTTTTGTGACCATAGGTCTGAAGATGCCATTTCGCATGCGACCTTTAACGATTGCACACGCTGCACTGTAAGCTTGCCCTGTTGCGGGCTGTGCGGATCCGTCAGTATAAATTATGAATTCGTACTGATCAAGAGGCAGAATCTCAGTGGGCAGAGGACATTCTTGTTCATATTGCAGGAATGCTTGGGTTTTTAAATCTGGATCAAAAACATATTCAACATCTGTTGCAGCAAGAGAATTAACCCATTGTATCCATCTTGGATGTAATGCTTTAGCATTTGGAATGCTTGCTTTTGTGACCGCTTCTAAACCTGGTACCGGGGTTACGACAATAATGCTTTTCCCTTGGGCTAAGGCTCTCTCTTTTGCTACAGCGGTTTGAACTGCTGTCAGAATTTTTTCAGTTGAACTGAAGTGCATTTCCGCTTGTGTGTACAAATGAGATTTGTATGCGATTGGTATTTTCTCACCCTCATTGAAGGTTAAGTAGGTGAATCCGCATTGACCCGAAAATATTCGGATCACCAAATTTCGTTGACTTACACGTGTTTGTAAGTGATTTGTTGCTAACATGTTAGCCTGGAGTGAACGCAAGATTTCTGTGTGTTCCTGTGTCCAGTTTTTGATTGAAAAATCAGGTTTGATTAATGCGTAGAGAGGTTTAACCCTTTCTGCGTAGTTTAGAATGTATGTTCTTCCAAAATTTAGGAAACCCAGGATGGATTGTAAGTTTTTTTGCGTTTTTGGAGGTTGGAGCAGCGCACATTTCTCTAGAAAGTTAGCTGCCAAGCTCTTGCCTTCACTTGAAAGCTCATATCCTAGAAATAGGACATTGAGATGGGCAATTCTGGACTTTTTAAAGTTAAATTTGTAGCCCTCAGAGGCGAAACCCAGTATAATGGTGCTCACCCTGTTCAAGTGTTTGTCCAGGTCATCGTCTGTCAGATAGATGTCATCGACATAGGACAATGCCTCATTGTCATAAATTTGTAGTAACTCCGTTACCCTTGCTGAGAATAACCCTGGGCTGTTCTTGAACCCTTGTGGGAGTCGACAAAAGTGACGCTGGGTCCCCATTATGGAGAATGCTGTTAAGTACCTGCTTTCAGGTGCTATGTTTTGACAAAAGAAACCATTTGAGATGTCTAATGTTTTATATTTTTTACGCACAATGTTATCCATTAATGCTGTGCTATGTGCATTTTGCACTGCAAAAGTTTTAGAACAAGTGTTTAGGTGTCTGTAATCCAAAACTAGACGATATGTATTGTCTGGTTTGGAGACAGGAAACAAAGGATTGTTCATTGAGGAGGTGCATGTTTCAATCACCCCTTGATATTCAAGTTGATCTAAAATCTCCCTGACTTGTTTTTTAGCTTCTTGCTTTATCGGGTACTGCCTTTGTGCAGTTGGTTCATGTTTCAGATGTATTTTATGGTGAGGTGAGTCCTCATCCCATCCTACATGATTTTTATATAATGCTGGGGCCTGGGCCACTGCCCATTTCCTGGCATATGTATATCTTAGGTGCATTGGTATATGGTTGGAGAAGGCAGGCATAATAATGTCCTCGCCATGTGGGCACTCCCTGACAAATTGTGGTGGCCAGTCCTTTTCTGCTAGAAGTATGTCATAGCCCTTTGATAGTCTTTCCCAAAAGAAGTGCTTTCACCTGTCTAGGTTTATCTCCCTCCATCCGGAGTGTTATTTCATATAACTTTTGTGGAGTACTAACCCTGGTGTCTACAGTCTCTACTTTAATGTACTCATTCAAGTCCACTATCTCCAGAAGTTCCTTCAGGTTCTGGCGAGCTATTGTGACTTCTGCTGCACTGTCCAGCATTGTCTGAGCCCATTCTCCGTTCTTGAGTTGTGTTCTCAGTATTCTCGGCATGTCTGATCTTTAGACCTGCTACTTTCTTTTTGGAGAATTGAGGTTTTGCTTTAGTTTTTGGAGCGTGTTTTTCGTCTTTCGATTTCACGCGTTCTTCTCTATGTTCCGATCTTCCTCTTCTTTCCGAAGTCTGTGATGAGATCTGAAAGGGACGAGAGGAACGTGTATCAGTATCTTGATACCCGTCAGGTTTTCTCAAATTATCCCTATTCCTGAGGTTATACCTCCTTTCAGAGGGCTCCTTTTGAGGAGACCTACCTCGGGATTGAGAACGTTTCTCTGAATTATTTTTATTAGTTTCCCACTTCTTTTTAGAAGGTGTAGGAGTTTGTTTAATAGAGACCTTCTCAGGACTTTGATTGTTTTGGCTTCACTGGTCTTCCACCCAAACTATCTCTGCCTAATTCTGCATAAGATTGTTCAATTATTCTGGGTAGCTCAGTTTGATGTTCTGTAACATCAAATTCCCTTAATTTTTGGCGGATCGCCACTGCTGCTGCCTCCCCTTTAATATTAGATAATATTATTGTTGAGACCTGGTCGAAATTTTTCAGTAATTTCATACCTAAATTTAGAGCAGGCTCTGCCCCGTATTCGTTTTGAATTTGTTTCAGGACATCAGGTATTACCGCAATTGACGGAATGCCATGTGTTTTAGTATAGATGGCAGCAAAGACTGAGCCCCAAGTGGTGCAGTCTTCCAGTTGTGGTGTGATCCCCATCGGTAAACTGATTGTCAGGATTCTGTGTTTCTCATACGGGCTAGTATTTGGAAATACTGCTTCGATTTGAGTAATTTTTTGAGCTATCCAAAATGGAATTTGCTCACGTTTTGTGGGCATTTTACCCATGACTGCGTATAGAGTCTGTGGTGTAATTTTTAGTGTATTCCCCTGGTGAGGAGTTTGATTTGGAAGTGTTAATGGTGGTTGGACTGTGAAAGTCTGCATGACATATTGGACCAATTGTCTGTAGATTTTTTATTAACTCTGTGAGTTGAGTAAGTAATTCCTCGTCTGACATTTCTTCAATGTCAGGATGAGGTGTGTAGCCGGCTAGAATCGGCCATGTTTCTCCTGGTCTACCTAGTGGACCGAGCCTGGTAATGTTTCTGTGATGTTTTAGGGCGCCTTTAAACCAGAGCTGATGCTCCTGGTATGTTAATGGAATTTCAATATCCTCGAAAGGAATGTATTCCTCTGGTGGATCATCTTCTTTGTAGAAGTGAAACGTGTGTTACTGGATTGGATTCAGGAAATATTACCCATGAATAGAATACCTCTGTCTGAAAGGATTCGTGTGCCTCTATCACGAAAACTGCTCTACCGCCTCCTGGTGGTAGGCCATGTTTTATGAGTTTTAGAGTGATGGCTCTTCTTAAATTTGGAGTGATGTCTATAACACCCTCCTCGGTTTCAATA
The DNA here is from genome assembly GCA_963921515.1 of Calotriton arnoldi. Classification (NCBI taxonomy): domain Eukaryota; kingdom Metazoa; phylum Chordata; class Amphibia; order Caudata; family Salamandridae; genus Calotriton; species Calotriton arnoldi. Next base: position 529,499 of record CAWUFW010006931.1, on the reverse strand, counting down.
AAACCTGTAAAATTAAAAACTGCTGCTTGGGCTGGATCAGCCGCAGCTCCACCGTTTCCGGCGTCATTGTCGGAGTCAGGCATTTTTGTTTTTTGAAAAATGTAGAACAAGTTTCAAGGAAACAAAGATAAGGTGCACAATATTTTGGAACACTGTATCTTTCAACGTTGAGCAAACCAAACAGCTAATATATAGGGTACTGCCCTATGTAGCCGTGGTGGATACTTAACCCTGCCCACTCCAGACGTCTTTTGGAGTATATGGGTAGGTGTCTCTGAGAGAAAAAAGCACGGCTGAGTTACTCAGTATCTAACGTTGAATTACCGCCTTACCAAACCGTTGGGCGCCATGTAGTGTAGCTCCTATTTCCCTAATAGGCTCTGCGCATTGGAATAATATATCCTATAGGTTTGACATAGGACTAAGGTCAGTATGTCCCTATCGAGTATATTAAACTTAATTACTTGTGCCAGCTAGCTCAGAGGCCACTAGAAACTCCTTGACGACAAGAAGGGAGTAGTTTCTGGCAGCCGCAAAACATGACCACTTTGTTTCCCTTTAGAATCAGAACGTGTCCCAGAGTCGTGGAAACAATAGATAACTATTTCACTCAGCTCAATCGTGCATGCTTAGTTTTCTCCAAGTTACACAGAAAGAATAGACGGGCGTTTCAATAAAAGATTTATTGAACAGTCTTGTTTCTGGTGTAAGTTAAATGTGCTGTTACGATCACAAGACAGTATGCGAGATAAATAATGTACAGTGTAAGCAGTAGAAATAAATAATACTGCGATAGCATTATCTTTTAGTATATGTGCATTTACATAAATGACACAGACTAAAAATGCGAGTACTCATACGATGCGTTTCTAATCTAGTTCTACCCCAATGTACCTAACCTAACCTAGGTGTAGGGAGAGGTATGAAGTAGGTGAAGTATTCCTTACTATGGTATACTAAGAGTATGTTAAGCCTAGTATGCCAAGAGTCCCTCTAGGTTCTAGTCAGCTCCATACCTTAAGAATGAGAGAGGTAGGAATCTCTTGCCAGACTCGAACTCCAACACCCCGCAAGGGAAGTCAGATCACTGGAAGCTGGACTGTCTGCGTGCAGGGATGACAGCGTCTTCTCAGTGCGTCAGGCCGGGAAACGGGCTCCTCTGAAGTCGAGGTCTCCTCTGATTTACAGGGGCTAGGGAAGGTATATTTATACCTGAGAAATACCTAAGAATGTTAGCATTGACGTGAATCGGACAGAGGAAGACGTCATGAATGAACCCCTAAGGAATAATGGTTCATGCATAATATATGAGTCCTTGAAGAAATCAATAGTCCTGTGCTAGGGAAACTCCCGCAGCCTAAGGGTCTGTTCTTCATGAACTCGTTGTGACGTTAGGGTGGACGGATGTCGGAGACCATGCCTGTATTTGGAGTGCACGGTTTAATGCCTAAATAAGGGCTGGGATTTTATGCCTATATAAGGGCAGGGCGAATTGTGCCTATATAAGGACATGATACAGGAAAGCCCGTTTATGGACACCCTAAGAGGAATACAACAGGTTGGGACACTTTCTTTGAAACATCAACATTTTCCAATTTCTTGTGTTCTGCTTCTACTACCAGACTTATGTGGAAACTTTTCTAAAATATCTCAGTGCAGTTGCTTTGATGGTGGTATCAATATGTAACTTAATATTCTTTGATCTGGAAAAAATCTAGCCTTTTTAAGAAGTGATTGAATTTTTAGATCATATTATCTGCTCTATAACTGTTGACACTGCAGACAAAGAATATTAGTACATAGTCTTCAGCTGCAGCACAACTGAGCAGAGTGCCCATTTCTTTTTCCATCACCAAGATTTCGGTTTCGATGTTGATATCTCCGCAATAGATTGTGGTTACAGATTCCGTCTGGTGTGTCATGTAGAAGCAAGAATCATATTGTTGTGCTGTGTCCCTCTATGCTCTAAAGTAGTATTTGGTGCTGCCTACCCACGTGCACCACAGTACAGGCTGGTGTCAGGGAAAAGTGGTGAGGGAGCACAGTGGGGGGGGGGGGGGGAGCGACAATAACACCAGAAAAAGAAGAACTTACCTGCCGCCCGCCACATCGCTACCCTTCTGCTCCTCAAGCTCCACTGCAGCACAGGCTGAGGCTCTCAGACTCCCCTACGGCCAATCCAGATGCTGCTTTCATGCTGCTGGCAGCATCAGTGAAGCGCCGGGATTGGCCTGTGCGGGCTGGATTTGCACTCCCACGGGGACTGGGAGCCTGTGCCTGCTGTCTCCAATGCGGCAACGCAGCCCGGGTTGGAGACAACTCAGTGCCCATGTCGGTTTGACCATCCTAAGACGGCCAGACAAACCTACATGTGCACTTGCAGCAGTGCCCACCACTCCTCTTCCGGGCCTGTTATCACAATGGCCCCACCCACACGACTCAGCCCTGTGAAGAAAAATATGATATTAAACCTGTTTTATTAGCATTTTGTTTCCACGTTTTTCATCTGCTGGTGGAGGGGGGGCAACGCTCCTCAGCCATAACAGAGGAGCCGCAGCTGGTGCACCATCTGGGAGCCAATGTGATAGACATTACGAACTCACTGAAAGGGACAGGGGAATTGTGGCTGTAATGGATATGTTGGATAGAGATCCATGAATTTATGGCACTGCACGCATGAACAGCCACATGTGCAGACGGCAACTTGGTTGACATTTCCGCCTGAGTTATGCTGTTTCTCTAACTGGCAATGACATAAGGGTGATGGTTTTTTCTTGCAATGAGCAGGAGTGGCAACGCTCATGATTAATATGAGCTGATATGGCCTTTCCGGTGAAGATGTCTTGGGCTTGGTGGTCTGGCCAGCCCAATCAATAGTATCAATTCTGTTCTTTTATATATATATTTGTATGTGGTGGTGCCCCTGGCTCTTTCAAAACCCATACAAGCTTATTTGTTTGAAAGATCTTCCTGCTGCCATTCAGATTGTACCCCACCGATACTGCTTCTCCCTGAGCGCTGTAAGGAACTGCCCAAGAGTCATAGGCACATGTTTGTGTTCTCACAGGGAGCACTGTTAAGTCTATCTTCGTGCAAGTTCAGGATGTTTACCCTCAAGGCAGTCCCTAGGTCGATGCTGCTCCTATGCCTGGTGTACTCAGTCGTTGTCGCACTTTGAGCACACCAGCATCACGAATGCCTTACTCTATTCCTCCATGCTCTTCATCAACAGGCTAAGTCCACTGGTCTTCTGTGGGATAAATGGGCAACATGGCACCCTGAATTTTGTCTACCAGGAATAAGGTGACCACCCTATTCCAGGAGAGAACACACGGTCTCCGGTCCTGCACTTTTCACCTACAAATCATTGATTTCAGATGTGTTAGTCTAGTTAGTTCAATGGAAGCAAAACCAGCTCAAAGTGCATTGTTCTCAATGACCTGCGAGAAAGTGGTAACTCTAACTTGTGATGTGTATGTCCTGGCTGCAGGAGAGGTGGAGCAGAGATAATGATGTGCTGAAGTCATCCTCTTCACCAGTGTTGTGGTACATTGTATGGCCCGGCAGCTCACATGCGCAACATTAGTCAGACAATATCGATGAACCAAAACCGTTGCTCTCCATAGGAGAAATGAGCCAAAGCAATCATGTCCTTTTTAAAGTATTCTCTTTTATGCATCCTGTACCAAGGTGCATAATGTGTACTGCTTGTCTGAACACTACAGTGAAATGGCTAACTAAAATATGCAACCGGTTTTAAGCTCAGCTTTGGGATCAGCTCCACCTTGAATGCTAGTCTGGACTCTTTGTATTCCTCTGTAAGGTTTAGAGTTACCCAAGACCTTTTAATTTGACTAAAATCATATGCATATCATACTGAATTGTAGGGGCTTTCACCAGTCTGCCTTCAACCGTTTAGTCCATTATTGTGTAATTCGCATTATTCTTCCTCCCACTACAGCATACATTACCGGTGTAGGAAAGTAGGATCTGCTTTTAGGATTACCCCCACTTTTTGCTTGATGTAACACTGTTTCTGACTAGTCTGACTGGGATCCTGCTAATCAGGACTCCAATCTCTGTGCTTTCTCCCCTAAATTGGTTTGGTAAGTACTTAGGTACATCCCAGATTGGACACTAGTGTAACCTTATCAGCCACTAGTATATGGTACTAAGGTACGCAGGGCATAGGTACACCAGGGGTCCCCCATGGGCTGAAGCATGTATTATGCCACCCATGGGAGACCACTCAATTTGTAACTACAGGCCTGCCATTGCAGCCTGGGTTAGCTGGTGCTAGCACCACTTACAAAAGAGAATAGGTTTCTCTATATCTAAGGTCACTGCACTTAAAACCTATAAGTCACCCCTAAGGCAGGCCTTTCAATCCTGAAGGCAGGGTGCTGGGTTCTAAGTGTGATGGTGCCCCTGCATGAGCAGGACACCCCTACAGCCTACGGAGTCCATTCTCCTGGGTTGTAAGTGAGACAGCCATATAACATATAGAGGGGCATCACGTCATTACGCGATGACCATCTCGAAACTGGCTGTAAAGAATCCGATCATGTTTGGTATCAAACATGTTGGAATCATACCCCCACTGTAAACGGTGTGGGAGGCATGATTCCATGCACCGTAAAGCTCCTTTGGGAGGCCCTCGGTGCTCCCGGTACCAGTCTTCCAGACCCGGACAGCAAGCTAGGGCTGCTGCCGGCCAGAGACACGTTTCTGCCCTCCTGCTGCTGAGCCAAGCTCTGGAAGAGGAAGGCAGAACAATAGGTATCCTGTCACAGGGAGGTGTAACCACCTCCTAGACAGGGTTTAGTGTATTGGGGCAGGGTGGGGGGAGCTTGCCAACGCCACATAGTCTGTGTCCAGGGCACACTTGGTGCTTAGGACTCCCCCAGGACCTGCGTGTTTTGGATGACCAAAACTGAGGGCTTGGTGTCCCAACCGCTTCCGGACACCCCAACAGGATATGTCAGCCGTTAGACCAGCTAGCTCTACAGTGCCACTGCCACCCCCTGTATCCTACAGTGGTGTAGGTAGCCTCTGGCAACCACTGAACATGACAACCCTGATTACTCAGGGATCGTGGAAAACAGTACAGTAAGTTTCGCTCAGACACTTGTGCTTGTTTTCTCTCAGAAAACACACAGGATGACAATTAGGACTTTTCAATAAGAATTTATTGGTCCAGCCACAGCCTGGTGCAAAACTTATGTGCTGCGACAATCAGGAGACTGAAGCATACAAAAGAGATGGCTAGTACCAATATGGTGAATAGTAGATACATTTCTACCATAGTGCTAATAAGATGAACAGAAACAGTTCAGATAAAAACAGTAGCACTTGCATATTCCTAAAATGCGCGCCCTAAGTAATTTGCTAAAATGTACCTAGCCTAACCTAGATGTGTAGGTGTAAATGCGTATAGCTATGTGTATCTGTAGCCAAGAAACCCCCAGGGAAGTACCAGCCCCTCACCTGATGGTTCAGAATGAAGAACCTCCCCCTTGTCCAGCCCCTCCTTAGGGAGGAACCCTTGAATCGTCCCAACCCTTTCCTTAGGGTACTTAAGGGCTTACCCCAGGGTGGGTCCCTAGAGTCGTCCTGAGACAAGATTAATTTCAGACACCACTTCTTCAACCGTCTGGGCACTCTGGTCTTTGCTGGACTTTGCTCTGGGCATCAAGGCTGCAACCGGGAAGATTCCTGCTGCTCCCGATTTCTTTGCCCTGCTCGTCTGCTACAACGTCCGTGCCTGTGCACCATACAGGAACCTTCCAAGGCCTGTGGGCATCCAAGACACCTGAAGGAATCTCCCTTGAAGTGAAGGAGTCACTTCCCTGCACCTGCAGGCACCACAACTAAGCTGACCGGTCTGCTGATCCTGGGCTCCCACGGACTCCAAAAGGCTCAGCAACACAGGTGGTGGTTCTTCACATCCCTCGAGGCCTGCCCTGTCCTCTCACCAAGCTTGAGGCCAGTATCCCTTGTTGGAGACGCAGGAACCAAACCCCTGTGCACCGCGTCGACTTGCAGTTGCAAATGCTTGTTGGCTTCCTTCCACCGAGATCTTCGGGCTCCAAGTAGCCCCAACCTCAAGTATTTCCAGGGCCAAGATCTTTGTCCTCACCACATCACTTGCACCATGGGTCTGCATCTTTGATGAGCTGCTAGAGGTCCTCTTGCGGGTCATCTTTGAATTCTTTGGGTTCCCCTGATTGCTCGGGCCTGCCCCGACTCCCCTGCTTGTGGTGAGTCTCCTGGACCTTGCTGCTACCGACATTGCACCCTCTTCAACTTCCACGTTGGTTGCAGTTGCCAAGGCTTGTTGGTGCTCCCGCCAGACACCGACCCCTCAATTCTCGACATCCGACATGGGACAGCTCGTGTACAGCTCCTGGTCTTCCACAGCTTTGCCTGGTCCCCACAGCTGCAGTTTCAAGGTCACCGTCAGCTCTCCTGCAACACTCGACATCAGTGGGCATTCGTCTTCCGTGCCTCCTGGTCACTCCTGAGTGGCATAGACTTGTCCCCTCTGCTTGAAGGTTCCTCACATCTTGAATCCACCTTTGGGTTCCACCGGACACTTTCACCTTCTCGAGCAGCGACATCTTACTGAAGTCCTCCATTGAGTTCGACTGCGGTTTCTGACGACACTTCACACCTATGCACCCGGCTTCCCTGGTGCAGGTATCCTAGTTCCTAAGGTATCCATGGGTGGGGTGGCTCTCCAACCTTCTGTCTTCCACTGTGTTTCTTCAGGGTCCACTGGGAAGGGTCCTTCTTTAAAATTGCAACCACGACTTACCCATTGACTTGCATTGATCCAGCGGCCGTGTTCCTACTCTGCACAAGGTCTCTGTGGGGCTCCTGGTTACTTACCTTGGGTGGTTCCTTGGGTCCCTGGCACTTCTACGTCTTCTGGGTATAGTGTTGACTCGAGTCGTGGTTCGCATACCACTATTTTAGTATATGGTTTGGTCTCCCCCTGGTGACCACTGTGTATTACATGCTACTTACCTGTTTCTATTGAAAAGTATTGTGTGCATTGTGTATATCTCCAGCTAGGAGATACCTGTATGTGTTAGTTAGTGTCTTATAATAAATACATATTTTTATAAATACACTGTGTGGCTCTTTTTCACTTAATCTATACTTACAAGATTATGCTCTGGTACACTCCTTCTGGACTAAGCCTGAAGGCTGCTCTCCACAGCTACCACTTAGAGAGCTTTCTAAGGTTGTCTAAGACCACTAAAATCACCATAAGGGTTGTCTGGATTGGTGCAAGTTGCCCACTTACATAAGTGTAAACCATATACCAAGCCAGCTTCTCACAACCGGGCATTGGCTAACGTTACTGTGAGCGACAGCATTCTGTCCTTTCACAAAGGGCACAGCCTCACACAAAAAAATATTGTTGCTTTTAGCCAATGTTTGTTGGTTTTTTTTTTTTTAGATTGATGAAGGTTCACCATCCTTTCCAAAATTAAAGTTTTGCAAGTAGCTTAATAAAAACAAAACAAAACGAGCCCATACAAAGCCAGAAGTATAGAGGTCAATTTCAGGCCCATGCTTTTCCCTGCTTGATAGCAGAAGAGGTGAATACTGGGGGTGCTGCAGCTACAGTTCTTTACCAGCATGACTTTTGTTTTAATGTCCTGGCCGGTACAAAAATTAGGAAATTCACCTAAAGTCAGTATTTTTTCCCCTTATCCGTATATACTTTTAACAGTAAATATAAAAGAAAACACTTTAAAATGTGTTCTAAAGCTGCCTTAATAATCCCTGGCTGAGAATTGAAGCAAACAAAAATAGAAAAAGGCCTTGAAAAATTGCAAAATGTTACCAGACCCACAGGTCTAGTAACTTGAATAATCTACTCGACCCATTTGTAATGCACTTGACCAATAAACTGGTCTCAAATTGTGTGTGATTCCAGGCAAATATTTTATTTCACCGAGTTCCTTTTCTTCATTCTCACATATTAGAGCACCTTCAAATATCGGAGTTCAGCATGTCAGCTGGACAAAAACTTTTTGTTTGATTTAACAGATTACATTTTTGCTCCATGTATAAACGAATCTAGTCCACATATAGAGTACACATGATCCATCACTTGTCTCTTAGTTCACTAATCACATTCTCATCAGAGCAAGCCAGCAATGTTTATCAGTTCAAGTTTAAAAACTCTTACTTTTAATAAATACATTACCAAAGCATGATGTGGTAACATAATGTCATTTACAAACAGCACATTTTTGGTTGAAATGGTCACAAACATTCCCAATGACATACAGTTTTACTGATAAAACTATATGGCGTACAAACAACTGTGTGTGGAAATCGGGTTTTAGGAAATATTTATCATTTTCACATCACCAGGTAAGGTGTTCTGATTTTTTTTGCTTCTATGAAAATGTTTGCTTCCATCACACTTCAGAATTACAAAAAGAAAGAGCTTTTCAAACTGTTGATATATTCGTACAGTTCACTCACAAATAATTTAAATGTGTGTTGGGAAAAGAAACTGACATTCTACAGTCTGTCATTTCAAACTCCCTGTACCACAGCAAGATTGTGAGACAGTTCCTTTTACAAAATCATCTAACTTTGCAGTCAGAGAAAGAAAAGTAAACTCCAATATCTGCGATAAAATAAACCAATAAGCAACAATTTGTAAAAAGACATATTCTGACATTTGACCTCTGACTTTTAATGCACAGCAAATGTAACATGATAAAAACAAGAAGTAAAGGCATTTTTTATTGCTCATTCACTTTCTGAATGCACAGAACACCTGCGCTTTGCCAGCTCACCAGAACGACCAGTAGTTCCTAAAAATAGCTTTGCCTGAGAAAATCTGACTTGCCATAGCGAGTGGGCAAGTAGATTTCACGGGGCCGGAAAGAATGCTGATCCTCTTATATATTCTATTGTACAGTGGTAGTTCCTTCTTTAAGGCAGAGGAGCATGGCCCCGCCTTCCGCGAGCACAGCAATAAACCTTAACCAACAACGTATAAAGTAATAAAACTGTCATTACCATTTTATGATGTGCGCACTGGTGAGTGTGATGGCAGGGGTGATTCCTGGTGTAATTGATTGGCAGTAGCGGGTATGACACGAAAAGTGCAGAGTGCACATGTCGGATTTGCCAGCTGTCTTGCGACGGCCAGCCCGACATTCGCACTTCTGCCCACAGCAAGCCAGCAACTGTATTAAGAGCTGGGGGATTGCAGACACAGGCCCCAGTCGCAAAAGGAGCTCTGGATTAGCTGGCGCCATCCAATCCTGATGCTTCTCTCATGCTGAAAACAGCATGAGAGCAGCTGCAGGATTGGTTGAGTTGACTTTAGCGTCAGTAGACAGCAGCCTCGGAGTCAGAGCAGCACGCAGGAGGAAGACTATTGTGACCAGTTGGCTGCAGGCTGAAATCTGAAGGTAAGATCAAAAAATTAAGTCAACTTACTGTGTTTTCTGTGTCAATGTGTATGCATGCTGTGTTGAGTGGTATGCATAAGTACGTGTGTGTGCTGTGTTAACTGTGTGAGTGTATGTTGTGTTATCCCTGCCAGCGTGTGTCTGCTGTGTTCGTCTGTGTCGGTGTGTGCACGAGTCTTAAGTGTAAATATTTACATCTCATCCAGAAGCGACAGCACACATTTTCCTGCAAGACTAATAGGATGATGTTTATTTGGCACGCACTGAGAAAACAATGGCTTCTCATTGAGATTCAATTACCGCGCGTGCCTTCAAATAGCGAGCCCTTTTCTTACCCGCCATCTGGGAATAGGCCAGTGTAACACACCACAGAGGTGCCTTCCTGCACAGGGAAGGAATGTACTTTGTGTGACCTCAACCTGAGGAGCGATCGAGGCACCTCCTTTAAAGATCCACAAAATGTTGATTTAATTGTCAAATTGCCCACCGAGTGGTTACAGAAATTACCAAATGATAGAGGGTATGGTAGTTTCACAACAATGACCAGCAGTGGTGACTAGCTCTGCACTCACGCTACTGCTGCACAGTGCATTATACATGTATGATGCACCTATGCATTTTTTACGCCTCACCACTTTGAAAAGTCACCAACCGCCACTGCTATTGAATTATCATGCCTGGGCATTTGCATCATCTTAACAAGCATTGGCATAGCCAATAGGTCTCGCCTTTGGGAGGCGTAAGTAGTTTTGCTGAATATGAGGACACGGTGTGGAGACAGGGAGTGCATGCTTATTAAAGAAGGGGGAAGACAAAGGTGACCATGGTGTTTATGGGAGAGAGTCAGCATAGGTTACAAGTGTTTAAAATAAGGAGCAATCTGACTAAAAAGAAGGCCAGAAGGAGGCCCCGTGGTGTGGAGGAAGAGGGGGCATGAAGCAAACCCGCGCTGTGGCGTTAGTAGAAAGGATAGGCTGACAAAAAGAGCATCCATGTACTGCCTAAAACAACATTGTGCACTCAACTTCACCATATTATTTGTAAAAGATTTCAGGACCTCTAAAAGAAAAGGTGCAGGATTTCTCCTATTTGCTATGGATGAAAGCATTCAGCTTTCTAGCTGTTAAACAGCTGGCAGCTTGACCTCCCATTTTGGATTTCTTAACCTTGAGGAGCACAAGATTATGAGCGGGGTGGGCAATTGGGTTGCTACAGGTGAAAGTTTGTTGGGAAAGGGGCTCTCTTCCATGGATTGCATAAGAAACATGGCACACTCAAATGAGATCCTTCTCAGTAGGCAGCCAATGTAATCTACGAGTGAAAACAGACACATGCTCCTGTCTCCTCAAACCAAGTATTAACTGGATGACTGAATTCTGTAGTACCTGAATTTTGGACAGCCCAGCATTTGAAATCCCAAGATAGAGACTATTACGATAATCCATGCTTGACAGAATGAGGGCTTGTACAGCTAATTTCTGACTCTAGAATGGATTTTTTTCCCCCGTAGTTAAGAATGGAAGAAGCCAGTTGATATTTTATTTCCAGAGAATCAAAAGCCAGCTCCTTATGTATATGGTATTTTAATATCACGTACCAAGCTAAAAGGCAACAAAGCACTGTAAATGGCCACAGACAAGCAAAGTCCATGAGTAATAGGAGAGGAAGCTGGCTTGTGGACGGTGAATGCATTGTGATGTAGTGTTCTTTTAAAAGATGAGTTGGATACTCTCGTAAATTGGAGCACCAATGGCTATGGGGGCGCTGTTCCTGAGCCTGGATGCATAGATGGAAAATGCCTGCTATGTTTCCTCTTTTTACTTCTTAGTTTGTGATCTGATGGTGTCCCAGTGCCAAAAGCCACAGGAGATGCGCTTGTCTGGCAGGGATGACGGTCATGGTGGCCTTGTAAATAATGCAGCTGCTTCTGAAGATGGTGCAGGCTGGCAAGAAAAGACAATGGAGTTCCACCATCCAATTGTAGGACCTGAATAGCAGTTCTGAAGACTCTTTCTGGAAGAATCAGTTTGACTTTCTTCAAAAGAAAACTCGTACTTGGCGATCTTTTTTTGGGCTGTATGAATAAATGTATGAGTCCTTGTGTAGCGTTTGGTACTGCGAAGGTGAATCTGCTAATAGGACTTGTAGTGTTATTTTATTATATGCTTCCATCAGATCCCTGTCAGCAAGGCAGGATTTTAGAAGGTGAAGCTGTAAGGCATATGGCTGAGTGGGGCGGCAGTTCATCTCCACGGAGCATAAAGGAACAAGCGGGGCAGCGCGGCGACCGCGCTAATTGGAGAAACAAGCGGGGCAGCGCGGCGACCGCGCTAATTGGAAACAGATGGTGCCGCTGCTCGCTCCCGCAAGCTGTAGGCCGTGGGTGGATACATTTGCTGGGAAAGGTGGGACATGCACCCGCCTTTACCCAATTGCGTGCTGTCTTTTTTTTAAAAACGCACGCAAAGCCCAATAGTAATAATGATGTAAAAAAAGCCACACGCACGAGCGTGTGAAAAGTCCAGAGTGATTCCAAGAGGCCCGCTCCTAGAGCAGCGCATGCGCGCTGCGCCAGGCTCGACCTAAAAAGTGGTCAAAAGGCTGGTATTTACCTTTATTCGCAGGTTGATTTCCGAGTCGCTGTTTCCTGACTGTGAAGAGGGCCAGGGCGGCAAACCCGCTATAGCCCCCATAGGTCCTCATGAGGGATTGGACCCGCCTAACGATAGTCCGGTGACAGTACTGAAAGAGTTAACCTCTTGCGGCCCTTCTTCCATGCAGGAGAAGGAACTCCCTCTGACGCAGAACGGCCAATGGTGTGACACCTCCTGGAAACGAGGGGAGGAGCGTGCAGCTGAAAGGAAGATCCCGGAAGACGCCGGGGTGTGCGTGTTTAGTAGGCGAGAGTCGGAAGAGGAAGCACCACGGAACAGCGAGGACGAGAAGCAGACGAGCCGGCCCAGGGACGAGGACGAGAAGCAGACGAGCCGGCCCAGGGACGAGGACGAGAAGCAGACGAGCCGGCCCAGGAACGAGGACGAGAAGCAGACGAAGGACCCCAGCAAAGCCCGGAGAAAACCGATACCGAACGGGAGGAGTGGTCGGAGGAGTGGTGGACACCCCCGGAGGACGCTGTAACGTTGCCGTAGCTCAGGAGAGTTGCGGCCCCTGCAGTACGTGATTCTAGGCAAAGGGTTGTGTAAATACGGGAGGGAGGAAGGACGGCGAGTCCAAGGGACTCAGGGTTCACTGAGCACAAAAGGGGGGGTGTTCACCCATCTCACTAGAAGTTTTCTGTGCACAAAATCCTCACTCCCTGTTCACCTCCCACACCCCAGCACCAAAGCAACGAACGCTTAATCCGCGTCCGCTTGACCCCCTTTTCCAAGTCTAGAGGTTAGGGGTTTATACTGGAACACCGAAGAGATATTCTTTTCTCTTTTCTGCGGTCTTCCTGACCTATGTTGGAGCTATCTCTGGGCATCTTTTCCCTGACTCGCCCGCTCCTTCCCACCTATCTTTTCTGTGTGCATTGTGATCACGGTGACGGCTGTTCTGCACTTATTCATGCTCTTCTGGGAAGGGACAGCCGCATTGACCGCTTTCTCTTCTTTGTTTTACCCGGGGCTGTCCCATCGCTACCCAACGGGAAGAGGACGAGAAGAGCCAACACCAGCACCATCTCGGACGACGACGACAACCACCTCGCGTCCTGACCCCTTAGTTTTCCTTTGACTCTGACATTTCTTTTTGTTCTGACCTATGTCAATAAATTAAGCCATCATTCAACGGCCTGTAAGACCTCCTCGTTTTGTTTTCCGCCCATCCCTCTCACACTGACCTTTTTGGTCTTTGTTACATCAACACAGTTATGTCAAAGAGCCAGCTTTGTGAAAGATTGTTTCACGCTCTGCTTCTTCAGCCCTGCCAAGTACCACGCATCAGGCATTAGACTAACGCATTTCAGTGTGATGATCCGCATCACCGCACTGAAATGCAATGTCATGCCTTATAGTGCCTCCTCAGCTGTCAAGCCGGGAGCGCTGCTATAATGAAGCACCATACCAGCAGGCATGGGGGCTCTTTGGCTCAGCTAGTGCTAAGCTGCACAGTGGTGTTTGCTACAACGTAACTCACCTGACACCGCGCAGTGATTTAACTGACGGAAGGAGGAGTGGTCGAAGTCAGTGTGCCCGGGCCAATGGACACCACCGAATTTGAGTTGTGCACATAATGTGATTATAGGCGGGTCCGGCTCCTGCCTCCTGCGGTGGGAGTAGGCAGGGCGGGCGCCTCGCAGTTCTCTCATCATGGGCTGCACTAACTGTTGTGCAATGGGTAATTATGGCAGCTCGCGCTCACACCGTGGGCTGCCGCACGGTATGTGATCCCGCAACGGACCTGACCCCACCAGCTTCCTTGTGAACTTGCTGGCAGTGGCAGACAGTCATGGCATTGATAGTTACGGCAGAGCTCGCTGCTTGCACGCCAGAGGTGGCTGCAACCAGACCCAACCGCACCGGCGCCACGGCCAGCACGTGTGCAGCTGATGGTCATCAGTGCTAAGCAAAATTATGATTGCAGCAGGAGAGAGTCAGACTGGTCGGCGACGGTCCAGGCACAAGTCTTGCAGCCACAGAGGGCCCGCCAAGTGCCGCGCGCCAGTCCTGTAGCCACAGCCTGTCTTAGCAGCCCCCAGCACCACAATCCACATGTGTGGAGGGCGGACTGCAGGCAGGATTTTAGGCCTCATCTGCCCTCCTGCCTCCAGTCACGAATGGGCTTTTTGTAGTCCAATCCCATGCCATTAGCGGCACACTTTTAAAAGAGTTAACCAGTCTGCCTTCAGCTGTCACAAATCATTCTCCAAGCTCGGCCACTGCAGTGTTGCCGTGATTTCACTGGAGCCTGGCAGCAGCACTAGAAAACCGCCTGCAGTGTAGCAGGACCCTCAAGGGCAGCAAACAGAAACTATGCATCCCGGTGCCCCCCAGCACGTGCTATCCCAGTTCCAAGACGTTCTCTACCGACTCAGCCCCAGCCCTCTCTGTCAGTCACTTCTGGTTGGCACAGGTGAGTCCAGAAACAATGGGGGCAATGTCAGAGCATGGGGCACAGACGTGGTTAAAAAGGACAACATTATTCTGTATGTATTTTTGCTGGTATTTCCCCTTTAGGTATCTAAAGCATGCACCTTAAATGAAAGATAAATGAAAGTTCAAGTAATCAGTGGGAAATACACTCTTACATTGTGAAACCTCAGTTGGTTAATTGAGTCTTTCTGCAGATGTCTGTCTGTGTTTAAGGAGAGAGAAACAGAATTGAATCCTGGTTGGCGCAGTAGGGTATAGTCAGAGGCGCAACTAGACCCGAACTTTGGGGGGGGACTAACGCTCCCCGCCAGGGCTGGCCCTAGCACTGGTCGCACACTGTGCAACAGTCTTTTTTGGTGCCCCCTGCCCCATTTTCTCCTGCTACATGAATTCCCTCAGTACCACTCACCAACAATGCACCTCATCTCGCTATAGCATCTTTCTGATAAACATTTCTTTTTTTTATAGCACTATTCATAGTTTACTCACACCTGTGATCTGCATGGTACACATTCTTTGTAGCAGGCACATTAACCCTCTGCGCTGTGTGGGTGGCAGGAGTGCCCATGTGAGTGCACGGTGAGCGATGCAACAGTGTGAGAGCAGGGTAAGAGGAGTGACTGCAGGGTGAGTGAGGTGACCATATAAATTTGGATGCAGATGTAAGTGCAGAGTGGGATGAATGAATGCATGGTTAGTGATGGGCTTGTTTGAGTGAGATTGAGCAGTGAGGGGGACAGGTGAGTGAAGTGTCACATGAGTGCAGTGTGAGTAGTGTGCTCATGTGACTGCAGGGTGAACAGCGCAAGTGCATTTTGAGTGCAGAATGATCACTGTGTGTGCAGGGTGAGCGGGTGAATGGTGTGAGTGCATGGTGATCAGTGTGAGTGCATTGTGATCGCTGTAAGTGCAGAGTGAGCGTGAAAGTGAAGGGCGAGAATGAGGAGCGAGTTGTCTGAATGCAGGGTGCATTCCCAGACGCTTGAAGTAACTCAGCATGTTATTGACAGCGGCGTAGGGTTTCAGATATAAATTAAACTATTGCTAATATGCAGGGCTTTAAGTGGGATGAAAAAACTGGAGGGTCTCTCAAAGAGGGGCGTGGCCGATGTAATTTAGGGCGTGGCTTAAAACATTTATGCTACAAATCTGTGCTTAGCATAATGTGCCGCACAACTGGTATTTTGCTGCTTCTGTTATTGCCTCCACATAAGTAAAATTACACCTACAATAAGCCAGGACTATTGGCTTTCTCAAAGGTTGTTAGTTGCATAAGATAAATATACTACACGCATACATACAACTATGACTTTGTTGTATATAAAATATTGAAAATGCTTTAGTTCTTGCGCAAGAGGTTGTGGTGTAATGGCTAGAGCTTGTAGAGAAAATCAAGCACAATAATTGCTTGAGACACTGCGTGCACTACAAACTAGGTTTATGTGAAGTTTGTAAACATTTTTTACACAAGACTTTTCAATCGAAATCCAAGTGTATTCAAACAAATACTCATACCAAAGTGGTTCAAACAAATGTTATCTTTGTTGAAATGTGTAATCAAAAAACATATCAACGATTACAAGGATAATCCATTGTACATTTTACAATTTTATACATTATCCATATTCTTCAGTGAAAATACAATATTGTAGAAATGCAGATCAAAGGTGTGCAGCCCAATGCATTTCGGGACCCATCGTCCCTTCTTCGGGGGCCACTAAAATGAACAAAAATGATAACCGCATGTTTATTGTAATACACTGCACAATGTGATACATAAAGCTACCAAAGTCAAAAGACACCCACAACTATGTACAAGAACCAGAAGTACAGGAATGGCAGGCGTAATTGTAGAATGGAGACACACGTGCCTCAAATTCCATTATATATGTAAAATGAACAACCTAACCAGTTACCACCACCAGTGCTGTAAATGACATATTCCACAAAAAGCGAGAGCCCAGAGGGGCACCTAAGTGCAGGTGAATGTAAATAATAAGTGCATCAGTGTGCAAAATACCCAGAGTATAACAACATATGCCAAGTGCTAAAAAAACGCTTACTGGAACGCACAGCCGAGACCTAGCTGTCGGATGCACTGAAGAAATCGAAGGGGATCCGTAGATAGCTAAAGAAATTACGTAAAGATGGTGAACAATACCGGAAAGGAAACAAAGCGTATACAAGACAACACCCCGTGTGGTGAATTAAAAAGATTACCTCTCTAGATGAACAAAGTCTGGAACTACATGAAACAAGAGAAAAGGCAATATAAGTACAATAGACCGAAGAAAGTGACACCAACAAAAAGTGTTGGCGCACTACTGTCTAAAGCAGGAAACGAAGATGCCCAGACTACTCACCAGTAAACGAGGAATGAAACGTCCTATACGGTCCACCACGGTGTGTTATAATCATGCAAACAGCAAAATGCAGAGTGGGTTTAAATAACGATATTTCCGCGGTAACTACTGCTAAAGTCACATGATAGGGATTGGCAAACACGTTGTAACTGTCTCGTAATGTCTAGAAAGTACCGCAGCCATCTTAGAGTGGTGAATAACAATGCTAGTCCACCACGGTGTAATAAAATCATGCGAATAACGAGATGCCAAGTGAGTTTAAATGACGATGTTCCCGCGGTAACTGCTAAAAAAGTCACATGATGGGGATAAACAATACGTTCTCATTGTCTCGTGCTGCATAAAAAGTACGGCGGCCATCTTGGAGTGGTGCATAATGCTGAATGAACTGAACCAAGTGAGATGTGCTCCGAAAGAAGAGTGAAAAATCGCTCTAATACAGGCGTACGCAGTGAACAATTTTGGTGAAGGGAACATGGTGTAAAAGAACGATGTGGTGCTGAAAATGGAACATAAATCCCACTGATGAATATACACACGAAAATAACGAAACTATAACAATGATGCAAATTACAAATCTAAAATCAGCAACTAAAATCTGACATTGTGCTATACCAACATGATATAGTGCAACATAGATTGTTTCTAGACGACAGAAGAAACAAGTTATGACAACATTTGGTAAATGCAGAGTAACAATTGCTTTCCATAACTGTGGACTGCACACAATAGCATGTATAGTATCAACTACCTCTTAGAACCCATAAACACAAAAGGCTAATAACATATATACAAAAGAAAAAATGTACAAAAATAGAGCACACTGCAAGTGTTGAAACGTGCCCATGGAGCACAATCATAACAAAATAAACGGTAAGCGTGTAAGTGCCTGATGGTGAAAAAGTGTAGGTTGTGCAAAGGTAAAAGATATCTGAATGGTGTTGAAATTTATAGGAAGCAACTTAAGTCCAATTTATCGTTCAGCCCCCAAGGCATCATGGTATTAAAAATGTTTGTCCAAAAGACCTCCTTTTGCAACAACATTCTGCTAGGGTCAATGCCTTCTTTGATTGATGGTTTTTCCAAGATTAAAAATCGAACTTGAGTGATGTTATGGCCATGCTCTAGCCAGTGAACTACTAGGTTGGAATTGGTGTTTTTAGTTCTGATCATACTCTTGTGCTCTCCAATCCATATTTTTATTTTCCTCTCAGTTTTGCCGATATATAGATATCCACAAGGGCATTTGATACAGTAAATCACGTTTGAGGTGTTGCAATCAGATGAGTGTCTCAAGTTAACTTTTTCTCCTGTTCTGGGGTGTGTAATAAAGTTCTGTTGTATCACGTTGTTGCAGTGGATACAGTTGCTGCATTTCTTCATACCTGTATGTTTAATGTTACTAAGTTGGTTCTTTTTTGCGAGTAATTCTTTGAGATTTTGACTTCTAGTATATGCAAACAGTGGAAGTTGATTGAATGAATTGCCAAAATCTGGTTCTCGCTGTAACAATTCCCATCTTCGCACAATAATCTTTTTGATACTTTTGGATTTTGTTGAGAATTTGGATACAAAAACCATCCGGTTAGTAGAAGTTTTTTGTTTGGTCTTAAGCAGGTCATTACCATCGATGTTGAGGAGACGATTCTCAGCTTGTTGGATGATATGTGCAGGGTATCCTCGTTGTGAAAATCTGTTTTTGAATGCGGGATAGATCCTGTTCAAATTTGTCAGTAGTAGATGATATTCTTTTAGAACGAAGCATTTGTGAATAAGGTAAGTTCTGCACTAAATGTGGAGAATGAAAGCTTTGAAACAACAAAGTACTGTTGCGATCAGTGGGCTTGACAAACACACTTGTGTTGATGGTCAAGTTGTCCTTCTCCACTAAAACATCCAGAAATGATAACTGGGTATTGCGGATGTTGTGCGTAAACTGAATCCGATGGTTCTTGGTGTTGAGTAGTGCAATTTGATATTTTAATGAGGCATCAGAATGTGACCACATAAAAAAAATGTTGTCAGTGTACCGACAGTACATGATCAAGTGTTGGCTCAAGGCGGGATTTTCAAAGATGTGCTCTTGCTCAAATGCGGCCATGAAGATGTTCGCGTATGTGGGTGCCCCCCCAAAACCCATGGATGTCCCACTTATTTGAAGAAAAAATTCATCCTGCCACCTGAAATAACGCTGCTGCAAACAAAATTGCAGTAATTCCATCAAAAACACTTTCTGTGCACCAATTTTCGGCTGGTTTAAGAGAGCCCATTCAATGGCATCAAGAACCTCTTGTAAGGGAATTGAAGTGTACAATGATGTAACATATATGGTACACAAGAGACATTGCTCAATATTGGTCATGTCCAGGTTGTGAAGACGTAATAAAAAGGCTGTAGTGTCTCTTATGTAAGATTTCCATGTGCAGACAATAGGTTGTAAAAATAGGTCGATGTAGATGCCCAGTGGTTCAAAAATAGACCCACACCCAGACACAAAAGGTCTGAAGGGCGGGTCTGTTGGATGTTTATGAATTTTAGGCAACATATAAATATGTGGCCGTTTGGGAAATTGTTTGATGAGAAAACTCGGTTTTTATTGTGATCCAATCCATGTCTAATGCGTGATCCAGAATTTTTATTAAAACTTGTGCAATGTCTGAAGTAGGATCATGATCCAATTTTAAATATGTTGTTTCATCTGCCAAATGGTCTTGTACTTTTCTGTTATAGTATGTTGAATCCATGAATACAAGGGCACCGCCTTTGTCAGCCGACTGAAATATTAAGTTTGCGTTGTTAGCTAGTTGCATCAAAGTGTTTCTTTCAGATTTAGACAAATTGCAACTTCTGCGTTGTTGGTACTCTAGTTTGTTGAGATCATGTTTTACTAAAGATTCGAATGAGTCAAGCATTTTGTGTGATACTGGTGCTGTATACGTGCTCTTGGGTTTGAGTTCCAAAAATTCATGATCTTCTTTGGTGATGGGATTGATCAAAACATTGTCAAAAAAATGACGTAATCGAATGGATCGCATAAAGTGATACAATGCCAATTCAGTTTCATGGATGGTTGTGTTATATGTAGGTACAAATGTGGTACCTTTGTTCAGGATTTGTAACTGTTGTGTAGTCAAATTTTGAGAGGAAATGTTTATGACGTTGTTTTCTGGCTCCGTAAATTTTGTCAAGCTTTTTCCTTTGTTTTTTCTTTTTCCTCTGCGGATTTTGGAGGACCTCCACTGGCTTTTGATGTTGTTAGATCCGGTGGTTGTGTAGGTTGTTGACCTTTGGATAAAAAAGATTCAGTAGAACTCATTGCTCGCGTGTCACAAGTCTCAATTTCTATGCAACTGGCAGTTGCGGCTTCTCCCCTTAGTGCTTCCACGTTCAAGGGTGATCTAGTTGGTTGTATGTCACGGTCAGAGACTATGCTTTCTTCTGATGAAGAGTGAGGATTTTTATTGGGTCTTCGTTGAGAGTACATGTCTGCCCATGTATATACTTCATTTAGACGATAATCAATGGTGTCCCTCTTAAATTTACGCAGTTTGCGTTCTTGAAGTTCTTTACCATAATTATCGAGTTTAGTGTTTGATTTGTTCCAAGGTACTGGACCAATCCTCTGTGGACATGCGTTTGGATAAATCCTGTTTAACATTGTAGATCTCTTCTTCAAGTTCTCTAATAGTTTTGGAGAGTTCCTCCACTATTAATAAAATCAGATCTAATGAACACTTACTAAGCACGGCATACCATCTATCCATAAACGGTTTGTTAAACTGGAAACGAAAAAGCATGGGTTTTATTGCTAATCGCAAACCCCTTGGTATTCTTTTATGTTTATGATATTGAATCAGTGTTGATGTATGGAGTCTTTGGTTCAATTCTCTACGACAAATGAATTCCAAATGTTTTAGATGTTGGGTGATGGACCCTTCCTGGGTGTCGAATGTTTTGGTGGCTTTAATCAAAGCGTAGATTTCAGTGGCTTCTTCAGACGTGTATGCTTTGGTTTCTGCGCAATTGTCGGTTGTGCTTGCAATGCTTTCAAATAAAGTCATGATGTTAGAACAGTGTGCTCTATTTTTGTACATTTTTTCTTTTGTATATATGTTATTAACTTTTTGTGTTTATGTGTTTTAAGAGGTAGTTGATACTATACATGCTATTGTGTGCAGTCCACAGTTATGGAAAGCAATTGTTACTCTGCATTTACCAAATGTTGTCATAACTTGTTTCTTCTGTCATTGTCTAGAAACAATCTATGTTGCACTATTTCATGTTTGTACAGCACAATGTCAGATTTTAGTTGCTGATTTTAGATTTGTAATTTGCATCATTGTTATAGTTTCGTTATTTTCGTGTGTATATTCATCAGTGGGATTTATGTTCCATTTTCAGCACCACATCGTTCTTTTACACCATGTTCCCTTCACCAAAACTGTTCACTGCGTACGCCTGTATTAGAGCGATTTTTCACTCTTCTTTCGGAGCACATCTCACTTGGGTCAGTTCATTCAGCATTATGCACCACTCCAAGATGGCCACCGTACTTTTTATGCAGCACGAGACAATGAGAACGTATTGTTTATCCCTATCATGTGACTTAAGCAGTTACCGCGGGAACATCGTCATTTAAACTCACTTGGCCTCTCGTTATTCGCATGATTTTATTACACCGTGGTGGACTAGCATTGTTATTCACCACTCTAAGATGGCTGCCGTACTTTCTATCTAGACATCACGAGACAGTTACAACGTATTTGCCAATCCCTATCATGTGACTTTAGCAGTAGTTACCGCGGGAATATCGTTATTTAAACCCACTCGGCATTTTGCTGTTTGCATGATTATAACACACAGTGGTGGACCGTATAGGACGTTTCATTCCTCGTTTACTGGGGAGTGGTCTGGGCATCTTCGTTTCCTGCTTTAGACAGTAGTGCGCCAACACTTTTTGTTGGTGTCACTTTCTTCGGTCTATTGTACTTATATTGCCTTTTCTCTTGTTTCATGTAGTTCCAGACTTTGTTCATCTAGAGAGGTAATCTTTTTAATTCACCACGCGGGGTGTTGTCTTGTATACGCTTTGTTTCCTTTCCGGTATTGTTCACCATCTTTACGTAATTTCTTTAGCTATCTACGGATCCCCTTCGATTTCTTCAGTGCATCCGACAGCTAGGTCTCGGCTGTGCGTTCCAGTAAGCGTTTTTTTAGCACTTGGCATATGTTGTTATACTCTGGGTATTTTGCACACAGATGCACTTATTATTTACATTCACCTGCACTTAAGTGCCCCTCTGGGCTCTCGCTTTTTGTGGAATATGTCATTTACAGCACTGGTGGTGGTAACTGGTTAGGTTGTTCATTTTACATATATAATTTGAGGCACGTGTGTCTCCATTCTACAATTACGACATGCCATTCCTGTACTTCTGGTTCTTGTACATAGTTGTGGGTGTCTTTTGACTTTGGTAGCTTTATGTATCACATTGTGCAGTGTATTACAATAACATGCGGTTATCATTTTTGTTCATTTTAGTGGCCCCCGAAGAAGGGATGATGGGTCCCGAAATGCATTGGGCTGCACACCTTTGATCTGCATTTCTACAATATTGTATTTTCACTGAAGAATATGGATTATGTATAAAAATGTAAAATGTACAATGGATTATCCTTGTAATCGTTGATATGTTTTTTGATTACACATTTCAACAAAGATAACATTTGTTTGAACCACTTTGGTATGAGTATTTGTTTGAATACACTTGGATTTCGATTGAAAAGTCTTGTGTAAAAATTGTTTACAAACTTCACATAAACCTAGTTTGCAGTGCACGCAGTGTCTCAAGCAATTATTGTGCTTGATTTTCTCTACATGTATTTTCATGTGGGACGGGCAGCGCACAGCTCACTGCGTAGCACACCTTCATTGTTTAGTTTTTTTTAATTTCAGTATTAGTACGTATAAATTGTTCATCAAACATTTCGGTGTGCACCGTCTACCTTCATTTTCAGTAATGGCTAGAGCTGCCAACTTTGGACCTGAGGAAGCAGGTTTGAATCTCAGCGTCAGCTTAACATGCTGTGTTTTTGGGCAAATCACTTAATCGTCCGTGCCTACCAAAAAAATAAATGAAGATGTCCTTGTTGGTGCTCATGTAAAGCACTTCAAGCTTAGCAATACTGAACTGCACAAAAAAATAAAAGTTACATCAAAACAGTGAACTGCTGCAGAGTTAAGATTTTTTTTCTATTCGGAGTGTGAGGGGGAAAATGGAGAGCCCGATAGGGACCCGTCTCGGCGCCTACTTTTAAGAACTGCAGGTACTGAGCACTGGCAGGACCCGGCCCAATAAAAGCCCTGCTATTATGGCATTAATCAGGGATCAAAGGTGGAGGAAATAAATAATGTGCTGATCCTGCAACAAACTTCCAGTCTTATGTTTAGGGTTGCCAGCTCATTAATTTGATACCCCAGACGGTACAAAAATAAGCAGTCACCTAAAGCCGTATTTTGAGCACTTATCTGTGCATACTTCGAACAGCAAATATAAATACAAAGCACTTTTAATTGTGTTCTAGGGCTGCCTGAATGATCCGTGACTGATAATGTAAAATACAAATGTAAGGAATAGGCAGAGTGGGGGCCCAGGGGGTACTGGAACCAGGAAAAAAACGAAGGCTTGGTAACCAGTTAACAAAGGCATGTAAATATGCAAATGGTCTTGAAGACATGTGAAAAACTCAGGCGTGCCAGAGATAAGACTCCAGACACTGCCCAGCCGAGCCCACAGCAGCTTGAGCTGCAGCAGCCCGGACTGAGACACACGATGGGGGGCTGAAGCTATTTTAGCCCTATGGGCGTTGCGCGCCTGGGCATAGTGACTTGTCTATTTATGGTGCTAGGACGTCCCTTTCTGAGACTGAGAAAGCACTTTAACTATGCAGGCCATTGATTGTAATGCGCAAAAGTGGGTAAGGGCCACAAAGTGTTAAAGATTTGGCTGTAGAATGTCACTCCTAAGTACACTGAAATCATGGAAATGCCACACATAAGCAAACTGAAAATGTAGCAGCTATGAAGAGTCATGATAGGGCGGAGGGAGTGCCCCAGAACCCAGGGGGAACTGGAGGTCCTGGGGGGCAGTGACACGAAGCGTCTAGAAGCAGCGCGTCTCGCACATTCATACCCAAGTGACCTTCCATTTCTGGTGCTTTACAGCAGTTTTAACATCTTCTTAGAGTTTCTCATTGCTCAAGTGGGTATAATTTCTGATATCTATGTTTCCCTAATCTTCTTTGCTTGATTTTGAGCGCGAGAAAGTGTCACTCATAATCGTTGAAATGTCACTTATAACTGCAATGAAATTACGAAAATGTCACGCATAGCAATCTGAAACCTTGGCAGCTATGCTTATTCCGACTCTTTTAAGCGGCGACTCTGCGTTACTGCAGGGAACTGGCGGTTAAGCTGACGGCCATGTTGAACTAGAGACATGTAATTGCTAACGCATCCAGGTTCGAATTAAAAGAAATAGATTTGCTAAACTCGAAGTTTGCTTAACGTTAACAGAGGTAGACCGGTTTCACGCTACGCCGGGCGTTAAAAATGCATTTGTGACGACCCACCTACCTTAAAAGAAAACTGTGACATCACTAAGCAAACAGTTAGGTGAGTGTAGCCGAAACATCCAGCAAATTGGAGAAAAGAGGAAACTATGGCAGGAAAACAAGGCAGCGCTAATAATAATCTCTCGGCGTTTTAAAATGCCATAAAGGTGGGTTGAACCTGCTCGCTGCACTTCCGCGTGCGATATTTACTAACCACGAGGAGAGTCATATGCAACTGCTGATTGGGCGGCGTCAAAACAGACCTTTCCGGTTGGCTGCATTTCGTAACCCAAGCTAGGCTGCTGAAGGCGCTAGGTCATCCTGGTGAGCTGGGACCGGAAGTAAGTTTGTGATTATTGCTTCTTGTACCCTGTCTGACTGTTGCAGTAGCTTGGTCATCCTACAGCAGGGATCGGAAGTAAGTATAGTTTTGCTGTCACCCCAGCGTTCCGCAGTGGCCTGCGAGGAGAGATCGGCGCACTGCAAAAGAGATTTCTCTACTGGAATTTCGGTATGTTACTCAAAGATCATTGTTATGTATATATACATCACTACTGTCAGGAAAAGCTGGGAGCAAGAGTGGCCTGACGGTTATTTTATGTAGCGCGACATGGTCCGGAGGCATCAGGGCACTTTACAAGAGAACAGTCAGCAAACGATCACAGAAGGAGTACATTCGAGATACAACAGAGCTCTGGCTTAGGGACTTGGAAACTAGCCTCGGCTCAGCAAACATTTGTGGGCAAATCACTTAATTTAATCGTTCATGAAAATCTGTAAAGTAATCTGGTTCTCATGTAAAGTGCTCTAATACCGTGGGACAAGTTTGCAGTATATGAAACCTATCGCGATAGCTCCTTCTCAGTTGGGTATATAATATTACTGCCACTTCACAACTGAGTGTATGTCGGTGCACTGTTACCTTATATTTGTTGACTACTTTTTGTAGTCTTAGGGCAGGTCTTCATGTAAGAACCTGGAGCCACTCAGGTAGAAGGTAAATCCTTTATTTTTTGTTAGGCCGTTAGGATACAAAAGATAGGTCATTCAGGGCTCCATCCTCCCTCGAACACCCTATCTCCCAGCTTCCACTCAACAGAAACACAACAACATTCTATTACATCATTCACTCTCAGAATTCCAGATACCAGCTCCGACATACTGGGAATGGGGACAACCAGAATACTATACATCTCCTTTTCATACAAACAACAATACAAGGAAAAGCCATTCCCATGCAGGTGAAGTACAGTCATTCACAATTACTCAGTGTCCAACATGTTTAACTAAAACATTTACCCAACAACAAAATGCAGACCAAACACAAAGACAACAAATGTCAGTCACAGAATCTCTGCAACAGTCAAGACATGAGGCTCCCCACACCTCATTTCAGACAAAAAAAGATGACAACAACTAGTTGTAACTAATATTTCACAACACTGTTGCCCAATGGTCCAAGACGTGCAAGTGCCTCAAACTCCTTGGACATAAGGCCCTACCACCACATGTTTGAAAACTCACAATGGCTATTAATAACTTTTATGTACGCAGGACATATGGTCATGCACTCTCAGTGACATGAAAGCCAGGGAAGAAAACCCATCAGCTTCCTTCAACAAAGGGTTTTGTTTCCCCGGCACTCTATTACATCATTCTCTCCCAGCATTCCAAACACCAGCTCAGACATAGAGGGAATGGGAATAACCAGGAAACTACACTACAGTAACCTCACCAGTGTCTATATATCTAGGGTGGCATTATAACCATGTAACTACACAGAACATGTGCCATTCAGATTGCTTCCTGATGAGTCCTGCTAACTAGTGGTTCACAGGAAGACTTGTGTTCTTATGTGTTGAGTTCCACCTCGTTAAAACAAACTGGATATGTGATGTATTTACAGAAATACAGCAGGCAAACATCGATAAAAGGAAACTTTCATGGCAAAACCAGGATGTCTAGTCATCCTATGTCCACTGTAACTTCATAGATGTGTGCATAACTCTATTGTGACTTCTCCGTACATGTTTCAACTGCGATTTTATGGTTGTGATTGCAGCACTGCTGTGCCCTCAAATCTTATTAAATATCTATATGATATTCTCTAATCGCAGTGCAAAGGGCATCTTACTATCCTAAGAGTTGCATATGCAATTGGTAAAAGCTCTTCTACAATGACATTCCCACACACAAATCATCGAACATGACTCTGCCACTTGGCCAGATATGAAATAGAGCACAATGCCAAGAATCTTTCACAGCAGAATGAGTAGGACTCCGATCTGTGGTGGCAATCCTGGATTCGCGTGGTGAGGCATCCTCATTCAGTTGACAATACTACAAGGCTCTCCAAGTGGTGGATTGTGCGCTATACAACTGCCAGTAACCACATTGGATTCTCGCTCCTGGGTGTTTATGTTTATTCTGACCTTATAGCTATGTTTATCTTTTCTGTGACATCAACACAATCTGTGTGTGCATTTACTATGACCATGCTGGTGTGTAAATATCTTTTTGATGGTCTCATTTGCATGTTTATTTCTTTATTATGACTAAATGTGTGCATCTATACCTTCACTGTAGTCTTGTCGCAATGGATATATTTTGCTGTGAGCTCACGTGTTTGTATGTTTTCTGCAACTGTCTGCTCTCTGTGTATGTTTACCAGGTACACAGTGTTGTATTGTCCAGCGCAACCATCACAAATTATTTGAGTTCTTGGTACTTTGTGCAGCCGTCTGTCTTCATTCTGACATGCCAACATGGCCCTCTTGCAACAGTTCATTAATCTTTTCCTCACAGTCTTCAGTACCATTACCTTATTGTCTTAAAATAGATTGCCTTTCAGCACTGCTAATTCCTGCCCCACTACTTTATAGTTAATCAACGTTTCCTTTCCTTTTGGTCCGGGACAATGCTAGACCTCTTTAATCTCTTTGTCCTGTTCTGTACTTGTCTTCAATTCCACCACACTAATAGCTCCCTTGCAACTTCCACTGGCACTTTCCATCGACCAGTCTTCTTGGTCAAAATCCCCCTCTTCACTTTAACAATTAGCAATCATAAAAATTGAATTTACACTGATATTCGTGCAGCCAAGCACATACTTTAAATTAGAAGTTAACTCCTAAAGATAATATATCCATTTAGTCAAACAGAAAGTGGCTTTACCTCCATCTTTCGTAGAGAAAACCAACAGTTTTAAGGTGCTTGACCACTCACCATCACAAAATGTCTTAAAATGCGTGACGACTCGCCATCAAGCAAGTACCTCTTTCTCAGTAGTACTATATGAGCTTCATGCCCCTCCGAATGTTCGTGATGCGAACACCACCACTGTTTCCACTACTCCCTTTTCCTTTTTCAACATGACTTTGAGACTTTATGCATTGACATCAATAACAGTAGTCTTATAGGGTTTCAAGTTCACTGACTCCACTTAACATCTCTTTATCTTTAGAAAGGCCTCTTTAGAACTACCCATCCATTCAAAATTGGCATTGTTCTTCATTAATGCACTCAGATCCCTGGTCTTGTCTGAGAAGTTAGCCATAAACTTGCAGACACAGCTCTTCTTCACTTGCCTTCACTAACTTTATTCTGGGCCTTAGTACATCCCCTTAAATAGTATGGCCCAATAATCCACTTCATCTACCACAGACTGTTTTGTCAATCCTCAAGGTCAATTCAGCTCCACTTAATACCGCCCAACACTTTCCTTAACACACCATCATGTTTTTCTTGCTTCCTATCCCAGATAAGGATATAATCGCGGAAATGCTTCACCTGGGGCCGGCCCACAAACCACTTTTGCATCTGTCTCTGAAATACAGCTGAAGTGGAAGTTCAGCCAAAACTTAACACAATTTCCATTTTTCTTTCTGTTCTCGTTAATCAGTTCTTTCTAACCAGAACCACATATATTGCTCTACAGGCCTCACGCCCATTGAACTTGAAGTTCGTTTCAAAACAGCAAATAATTGTCAATTTTTCTCCACAATATTCTTCAGGTCTCGCATTCATACTTTTTAATTTTACACCCGACAAATTATTAAAAGTAAACTTGCCGTAACAGTGATATGTGAGCATGAGTCCACCCACATTTCTAAATACACACCATTCACTTCAGTAGTACAAATTTGGCGGGTGCATTTTCATGCTCTTTTACGCATGCTAATAATACCTCATCATCCTCAGTGCTTTCATACATTTTTCTCTTGGACTATATTCACACTCTTAGTTTTTGCATTGTGAGCTTTGCACACTCTTGAAAAATGCCCTGTCTTATTACATTTGAAGCACATAACCTTAATGGTAGAAGTCCTTGGCTATTGCAACACATCTTATGCTTTCACAGTGTTAACCTCTTGTACTGCTCGCAATAGCTTCCTCCTCACTAGCTTTGAATTTATCTATCCTTGCTCTTCTCGAGCTCACCCTTTTTGTTGCTGTTGGACAACATGTTAATCGTGCTAACACCCACTTGTCTTGTCCTTTTGATTCGGAACCTCTTTCTGTCTTGAAGTGCTCTCCAATCTTTTTACAATTTGAATGACTTAGTTCAATGTAGGATCTTTAACACTTAAACGTTTCTCCCAAATTTTCATATTATTAGCTCTATTAATAAACTGATCTCTACTAATCTCCTCATAGAAATCTCTGAATTTGCATGTGTAATCAAGAATACCTAAAACATATGTACTGTTCAATATTTCCCCCAGGTTGTTGTTCCCTTGAGAAATACTTTGGCTGCTCCACTAACACATTTATTTTAGCCTTCTAGTTTTCCTCTAGTGCATGCATCACTTACACAAATGAATCGTCCTCCTCATCCACATCTTCAGCTCTTCAGCACTCCTATCTGGTTTAGGCAATTTGTACCTTTCTCACCTAAAATATGTCTCAACAACACTTATTTATAGCTGGTTACAAATAGTTAATCACCTTCCACTTCTAGGTAGGTTTCAAATGCGTCTCTCCAATCCTCCCAGAACATGGAAGCCTATGATTTGAAGAAAAGCAAAAGGCGGTACTACTGATTCCATAATATTCATACTTCTTAACAAGAGTAATACTAAGGCAGATGGCAGTTTGCATAACACCCCAGTAAGATCTAAAATTGTAAAAGAATAACTTGAGATAAAGTAGCCACAGTCATCAAAAGTACGTGGGCTCATATTAAATTGCTGCTTAACACCTGTGCTGCAGTCAATAAGTAGTTTGTAAACACTTGATTACAGTCACATTCTGTTATCCTGAGGAATGCGTCTGTACCTTCCTGGACAGCATGCAAGGCCAGGAGCAGTTGATGAAGGTTTGAGATATGGATCTGAATCCTAACATTAGCTGATTCCGCCAACTTCTTCCTTAATGCTATGTGTATTGTGAGCAAGAATTTATTTCTCTAGCTTCACAACAAAATGCAGGTTAAGCATGTTGATGTCAATCTGGTAAGCTATCTCAAAGGTGTTTGCGTCACAATGCCATCAAACACCCAGACATCCCCATGTCAGACTGCATCACAACACAGAGGCGTAGATGCACCACTGGACGTGCACACACTTGGCTGACTTTTGGAATAGCATGGCTGAGTAGATGCACAAAGCGTAATCCTTGCCTTCTGAAGTCACGCCTGCAATGTCATTTACGGAGTGTGACGGTATTTTCCCTTCCACAAGTGGCAGAGCCACAGGATTACAGCAGCGGGCCAGTCCCTAGTTTACCAATCCTGTTTGCAGCTAAAGTATGCTGGTAACCCAAAAACGAATCATCATTAAAACATCCACAATACGCATGACTTCGGTGGAAATAGGTTTTATTGGTAGATGACACAACATCCCTGTGAGGAACTGCCAACTTCCCTAGTTGGGTGTCAATTACTCATCCAAAAGATTCCTGATGCTTTGTATCCTAACTTTTTACCCCTCAACTTCGCATTCTGACATTGAATGTAGATTGCAACAACGAGGTAGGGGGTACACAGTATTTAAAAGTAGGACATCTAGAAATTTAATGTTAACGTCCTTACAGTGACTGGCACCCGAATGCTGTTTTTCACTGTGGTAGACCTATCTGTCCAATGTAGAAAACCAGAGTAGAGGTTAAAATTCTAATACTGTATGTCTGTAATAGGACCAGCTAGAAAAATAATTGAAAAACTATTTTAATAGTTAATACAAATCCAATTCAATGGTGAAGTCAGATTTTTAAAAGACATATTAAGGAAAAGTAACTTTTAGAAAGTTTCCTTTCCCTGCCTGAAATTCCTAGAGGCTAATTTTCATTGGCCCTCAAACTTAGCCCCAGACATTGATTAGTATTTGAAAAGGTGTGAAATGCCTCCCATCAGCAAATATAAATCTGACCTGAACGGGCAAAGATGATCTACCTGAACCTCTCAGAATATGCAGGGTGGGGTATGGGAGCATCCTTTCTGACCTCCGTGTCAAATTCTGCTTGAATGTCAGATACTGCTTGACAGGTCGGCTGGGTTTACATATAACATTTTGGGGACGCACTTGAAAGGAAGGGAAACAGGATGTCAAAACAATTTTGGTGTATCCTCTGTCTGGTTGCTGGAAAACCTAGAGTCATTTAAAACAAAATACAGATATTCTTGCACTTCACTTAACACACTGGACTTAAAACACATTAAAAAAACTATGTATAGGAATTATAGGTATTTTCAAAATGTCAAATAATACCACTTCTAGTGTAGGAGTTTTTTTTGGGCACTGCTGGACATGCCAATAACTGACTTCGCCTCAATCATCGTTGCCTTCGAATCCACCTTTGCACAATTCTACTGCTTTAATTGAACTCACTGTTACAATTTGGGGAAAAGGTACATCAGCTGGAGTTTCCTCCTTTTCCCACAGGTACCAGCATTTATTCACAATAGGATAGCAGAATATAAACTGAATTAAATCAATTTGCTAGTTGCAATCAATGCTTTGTTATTTAAGATCGGTAAAAAGTTACTTCATAAGGAATGCTCCACCCTCATTATCCTACATGTCCTAACCCAGAAGAAAATGCCACAGCCCGTATGTAGTCATGCACTATGCTGCTTTCTCTTGCTGTCACAGTATAGGAGTTCGGAGAAAATGTTCATAAATCAGTAGTTGTATTGGTTGTTTTTCACTTGCTCTTGAGTAGGTCAAATAATCAAACAGAACGTGGTCAAATTAACAGGGAACCAAGGAGTTGAGAGCACACTTACAGTTGACTACTGGATCTAAATTTTATTTTAGGATCACTGGCTCAGAAACAGTGTCAGTCTGGAGCCCAGAAAACAATGTAATGAACCTATTAGTAAGTAGCCTTAGTCACACCTTGGATTTAAGAGGATGGAGTAAGCTATAGAGCAATGATGATATGCATCAATTGCATTGTCTGTTCTTGTGAAATTCAAGCATCTTAATACAGTGGTAATAATAGTTAGTTTGGAGGAGCCTTCGTCCCTACTCCTGAGGTAAAGTGTTTCTTCCAGGCACTATGCCTGTCCTTATCACTATCCCACCACTTCACAGCTTGATACACCTTCCCACAGTGCATTGCCATAAGCCCAAGCTCAAACACAAAGGTGCCCATATGCCCACAGCCTTGGAATGGTTTAAAAAAAAAAATAATTGAGAAGCACTTTAAGTAGAGGAGTGTTATGGTCAGTAATTCCTACTCACTGGAACCTGTGATTACTGTAGTTGTAGTCTACCGCTTCGGTGGCCGCACACTTGAGGAGTAAGTGATCACTGAAGGAATTGCCGTTGATGTGCAGAGAAGAGGGTTGACAGCTTTTAATAAGGACAAATAGACTTCCTTTCCGAACAGCTAGAAGGAACATTTAGGAAGGTAGTCTCAGCCATGGGAACTGTTAGCAGAAGCTGCACTAATAAGCTCATACCCACCACCAACCAGCATATCAGGACAGTGCATATGTTGCCTCTTAAATTTAGCTTGCTTACTTTGCAGTTTGTAAGCTTGCAGTTGTTCCGCAGGGGTTCCACAAGCAGTCTGTTTAAAAAAACAAAACGAGGAGCTTGTGATCAAAAAGGGATAATATTTTTACTGTTTTTCATGTTTCAGGTAGGTAAAGAATCTCCTGAGGGAGACCTTCAATGAGCTGGAGCAGGATTTCTGTGATATTTCTCTCATTAAATGACGCTTTTTTTGTGTCCCTTTTTAAACATTATATTTCCGAAAAAGATAATGAGTGGATACATTGCACACTGCATGTATATTTCAAAAAGTAAGAAATGTAGATCCGGAATGCTAATGTGTTATTCATGTCTCATTGTTCTTCTTTGTTTTCAGCATTGATCACCATGGCGTCATACTTTGACGAGCATAACTGTGAGCCAACCGACCCACAGGAGCAGTATCGACGAAATGCCCTGCTGGAACTAGCCAGGTGGGTTCATGCACTGGTTAGACCAGGGGGTGCAGAGTTGACACTTACTTCCAGTGCTTAATTTGAGCCAGTGGGGGCCACCACCACTCATTTTTGGAGACCGGCACATATTTTTCCTGATTGAACATTTCCTGGGAGCAAGAGAGGGAAAAACACACAAAGCTGAAAGACCGAAAACCTGTTGCAAAGGGGGAAAGTAGGACCCTACAAGAGTGGGAGAAAGGGGCAAAGAGTGTCTGGTTGGGTTTTAAAAAGCAATCAGATGGTTTTAAAGGTACGCAGCCTTGGTATTCTGCGTGCCGACATTTAATTGCACAGGCCTTGGTCTTCTGAGCAGAGGTTTGGGTGCAGGTACTCATTCTTTTACAAATTAAGCACTGCTTACAGCACTAACTTTGCGATAGGTTGTGCTCAGGACTGATCCACTGAGCATGGGCTCAGGTCATTGGAAAGACAAAGAGAAGTGCAGTATGTAGAAAGCTGTCTCTTTATATAGTGTACCAAAACGAGGTACACTGTGCAGAGAGTCCAGGAAACCCTTATTGGTTTACAGAGGCAAAAATTATAACAATAAATTCTCTAATTTGTGGTAGCGTAGGCGAGCAGTTTAGGCTTATCAGAGGGTAGTTCTGAGCTTTTGTTGGACTCACAGAGGCAATAAATGAGACACACACTCAAGAATATATCCGAGACCAATTTAGAAAAACAGGTCGTATTTTTATATAAATTTTGATACCAAGAAATTCGTTATCAACTAAGTACTTTTTGAAATATTGAATTTCACAGGTAAGTAAAATGTTCACTTAAATGCATCATTACACGCCAATGCTTTCCTGTGGGGAAAGAAGGCATATGTTACATACAGTTATTTACGATTGGTTTCTGGGGGTCTCTTTTTCGACTTAGGGTCGTTGGGGGCCAAGGTCCTAAGTACCACCAACAGTTACTCATTACCTGCCCTGAGGCGTTCGGGTGCAGTGGTGCTGGCCGGGTTGATAGCTTTGTGCGCTACGCAGGTGGAAAGAAGACGGGGGCACCTAAAAACAGGCTGCAGAGGGGGACTTGGGGACAAATCTGGGGGCTCCCAATGGGGGGATAGGGTCGCAAGTGTCTTAGGGGAAAGGGGCCACAGATGGTTCTCGGGAACCTGGGCCGGGGCGCTTGGGTGCAGAGTGAATCGGTCGTCTGAGCATTAAAGGCCATTACGGTTGTCGGTCTTGCCGGTTGAGTGTACAGAAATCAGGACAGCTGGGTCACTGGAAGTGGCTCTCTGTGGTGCTGACGTCCCTTGACGGCTGCTTGGTGTAGGTGCTGTTAGAGTCCCGACTGGACTTAAACAGGCCTTTGGTGCTGCAAGAGGTCCGGTACCTCGGGTAGGGGTGCTGTGCGGCTCTGGTCAGTCCTGGTGTCCTCTCACTCGGTGCGGGGGACAGATCTGATCTACAGGAGCACAGGTACCTTTCCAGGGGGGCTGCTGTGTCGGGCTGGCCTTGGAGCAGCAACACGGTAAATCGGTCTCTGCTTCTACAGTGCCTACGGACTGCAGGGGAGTAGCTCCTCTACTCCAAGGGACATTGCTGTCAGTTTGCGAAGAACTGGCAGTCTACCAGGGTTCTTGGCAAATGCTCAGCTGCAGGATGAGTCACTTAGTCACGGTTGTCGAGACTGGTGCAGGCATGGCTTGGCACCATAAGTCCACAGCAAGCTTCGGTTCTCGCTTACTCGTGGCTCTTCTTTGTCCTCTTCTTCTGGATCCATCGAAATCTAAGTTTCTGGCATCAGGGGTGCCCCTAAATACTCAATTTAGGGGCGTTAAGGGGAATGAGAGGTAGTAGCCAAGGTGCTACTTACCTTTAGGGCAACTACACCCTCTATATGATCACTTCCAGTGGGAAGTGTGCATAAACCTGACCCAATGAGTCTAATTCCACCAAAAACCAAGAAGGTGGAATTCTCGTTTTCCTTTTCACATCAGGTAGCCCACTTTAGGGGTGGTACTAGCCTGATAGGGAACACGCCTCCTAACTAGCTAATTTTCCCACCTGTCGTGGTGCCAAATGAGCCTCAGGGCAAGTGATGGCTTCTCCCAAGTCTGGGGAAAGCCTGGGTTACATATCAAAGGTGGCTGAGGCCTTTGAAGCCTCCTGCCTTGATATGCTGATTACTTAGCCATTCTGTTTGGAGGTGGTGCCAACACCTCCAGCCAGAGCAGGCATTGTTTCTGCCCTCAGAGAGCGTGGGATCTCACCTGCAGGGGGTCAGAAACCTGTCTGTGGTGGCAGGCTGGTCTACACCAGTCAGCCAGTACATTAGAGGTGAGTAGTTTTCAGAGGGCACCTCTGAGGTCCCCTCTTGGTGCTTGTATTAATATACCCATCACTGGAATAAGTCTGGGCTTATTAATACGAGATGTTTGATACGAAACCTCTTTAGTTTCAGTGAAGTGATTATGTAGCTGGGGATCTCGTAATCACCAGTACTCAGTACATATACTCAAGGTGGCTTCCCTGTTCACTGGCAATGTCCAAGAATCAACAAGTACATCACAGGGGCATATCTGCTCATGCAGGTATGTCCTCACATGTAATATAATGCACCCTGCCTAAGGGCTTAAAGGCCTGCTGTAGGGGTGACTTACTTATATTAACATGCAATGTCTGCAGGCATGGTACACAGGAGGTGTGCCATGTCGTGTCTTCACTTTTCTCTGCACCATAAGTGTGGCGAGGGTTCCCTTAGGCTGGCACAATAAATGCTGCAGCCCTTGGGGGACCCTCTTCAGTCTTCCCCCTGCCCTAGGTACCAGGGGTACCATTTACTAGGGAATTACAGGGGGTATTAACCGTATTGCCATTTGGGGGAACAATTGTGCAGTTTTAGGGAAATCGATCCAGCACTAGGGACCTAAATAGCAGGAACCCAATGCACTTCTGTAAAAATTGCATCAAATACCAGGCAAAAAGTGGGGGTGACCATGTCAAAAAAGGGGCACTTTCCTACACAGGACAGGCTAAATAGCAAGGGCTTGGAGCTGAGCTATGCCCCACACATGGGCATAGCGTTTTGGAAAGGGGAAACTATGTAGGAGTGAGGGAAAGAGCATGGGAAGGGATATATCTCATCGTAGTCTCAGCCTGAGACACAGACCACTCTTTCTTTGCTTCCCAAGAGGGTACGTTTTTGTTGTATTACTTAAAAATTAAGTTGTATTATGCATTTTGTTGTGAATATCTGTGATGTGTTACAGCCGTTGGTTCTGGAAACCAACATGCACATAGATTTATTTTTACTATTCGCCACTTCTTCCTCCTCTCTTGCAATAGCCCTTCTAAACCAGGGGTTCTCCTCTTGCAGATCGCTCTTCAATGGAATGGCTTTTGAGGATGGCCCAATGGATTTTGTGGACTGGGATCACAGGTTGCCACCTCCTGCGGCAAAAGAAGTTGTCGAGAGTCTTCCTACAGTGGCCATAACCCCAGGACAGGCAGGTAAGGGATTCCAATCTCTTCCTCCGATTCATGCTGCTATGCACAAAACATGAATAACCATGAGCGCTACATCCTTTCATGACCAGATCTTCGAGGGACCCTTCTGTGCTCTCTGTAACCCATCTCTCCCAAACATGGGTTCCTATCATGCAGTCGGCTGAAAGCCCAACCCTGACATTTGTGACTGATCACTATAGAGAAGGGATCCCTTCCTGCAGATCCCCAAGGGGGCTATCTGACTCGCTCCAAATAGGGACCGCATTCCTGCAGTGACCAAAAACCCGACATTGCAAACCTTCTCTTCCTTTTCTGCAGTAAATAGAAAATCACAATTCTGCCATTCCTGACCTGTCACCCCAGACAAAGTACCATTTTGGCGCAGTGACCAGAGAGCTCCATTTAGCGTGTCAGTGACCCATCACTTCAGAAAGATGTTCCCTTTTCCGCAGAGACTAGAGGGCCTCACCTCAGCAATCCACCACTCCTGCAAGGGGCTTCCTTTCCTGAGCAGAAGAGAAAGCTTTGCTCCTGCCATCTGTGAGCCCTCACTCATAAGCAGGTATTCCTTTCCAGTAGTGGGCCTTGCTGGTGTCATTTAGACCTCCCTTTGACATGATCAAGGTGTGAAATGTCTTCTGCCAATTACACCGGTGGGGACCCACACACTTGGCCCTCTCCTGCAGTAGTGCCTAGGTGAGTCATGGCCTAGCTGCACTCCTAAACTTTATGTGAGTTTAAAGGTGGGTCTAGGGTGACCCAGGATCCTTTGGTAAGTAGATGATCATCTCGTTCTCCCTCTGATGAGCGCCCTTTGTGTAGAAGACATGTGAGGACCACCCCTTTCCTGGCAAAGTTGGTGAACTAGGCCAGAAAGTATGCAGGGATCTGTAAGGATTGAAGCCGACAGCCAACGTAGTTTCCTTGTAGATTTATTGAAGTAAAGAAGAACAGCATACAGGACTTGAGGGCCCTGAGGATCAGCACCAACTGACTTAGATGTCCCAAACCACTGTCACCCACATTCTAACTACTGCATAACATATAATACAAGAACCAATAGAGTGCTCTACATTCTATACCGTACTATACAAAATACATCCAATATAGTAGTGGCTACCAGTGACTCAATTTAAGTGTTTACTGTACAGGCTGCCTTTGAGATCTGCAGTACTATAGAGAAGAGTATATGGGCCTTATTTTGGACTTGTAATATTGGACCTATTGAACAAATATGCAACAAACGTGATCGCCTAATGCCCTTGTAATACTTTCAAACCTGCATCCAACCATAAAATAGCTGTTATGTCCCTTTGGTTTGTCTGTTCTGTGGTTTTCTAACATGAATCAAAATTTTCAGTCTCATGCATTTTGTAGATTGGGACAATAGTGCTTTGTGGAGATATTGTGCCTGGTGAGATCTGTGCTTTTCTGTCTACTGCTTTGGTTGTCTTTCTTCAACATAACAGATAAAGGCCTAAAGTGTCCCGTCTGTCTGCTGGAGTTTGAGGAAGAGGAGACAGTGA
The DNA here is from genome assembly GCA_963921515.1 of Calotriton arnoldi. Taxonomy (NCBI): domain Eukaryota; kingdom Metazoa; phylum Chordata; class Amphibia; order Caudata; family Salamandridae; genus Calotriton; species Calotriton arnoldi. The sequence goes on along the minus strand of CAWUFW010006931.1, from coordinate 491,553 downwards.
AAAAGATGCCTTGTGAGCATCACTTCCATTCTGCCTGTATCCTGCCTTGGCTAGGAAAGGTAGGAGCTTCACTGTAGCCTACGCTTAGTGTCAGCACATGATTAAGGCCGGAAGGGACACTGATCCTACCGAATGCAGCAGATGCCATGCCTTCTGCAGAAACGCCGTAGGGGTGTTCATCTCGTGGAATGAAGGCGTTCTCCACACCCGAGGGCTCTCAACTAGAAGCAGTAGAATGCTTCTGGCTTTGACCTGCTATATCCAATACGTGCCTCTGTATGCACTCACCATAAGAACCCATGGCCACATACCAGAGACCCCTTTCACACCAATGGACCACTCGCGCACCATGGCATGACTGTACCCCAAGACCCATTGCCCTATGGTTCCAAACCACGGACCCCATAACCCAAACAACCATACAACACTCCACTGCTCTATGCCACAAGTTCAGGGTCCCATACACACTGCAGTATCCAATACCACTGCTCGTATGACATTCCACAACCCAAGAGCCACTTGCTCTCCAGGTTCTAGGATTCATACGCCGCCCCATGAACACCTCCTACCCTAGGGCTTTCCAACAACTCCCAACAGTCCCAGCGCCTAACCTCATCACAGGCCTCACCCACATATTCCTCCCCAAACCCCAATACCACAGAACCCAGTCTCATCCCAGGGCCTCGTACTTCAGACTCCTCTCTACTCCCAGAGTATGCTCACGCCCTATAACCAACACGGTGTGGCCCTATACTGCACGTCCCTGCCATTATTGCATGCAGAGCTCTCGTACTGCACCCCCTTGTCCTGTACTGCAGGCTCAGTTGACATCGTATGATACAGGGTTGTTCCATTGCACAGGGTCCTGACCACATCCCTGACTGGTACCTCAGAAACCCACACCACAGACCCCTATACTCACTGATTGATTTTAGAGGCCAGGCCTCAGACAGACCCTTAAGTTAAACATCCAGTCAGTCGAGCAGTCCGTCTGATCGCAGTTATGACGCTAGGATCGTTGTAAGGAGATTTTATGATAAATGCTCTTGCAAAGGGTGTTGATCTCCCATTATGGCTTACAGTTTGTTCTTGTTGCAGACTAACTCCTGCCCCCTGTGCCGGCATGAACTATTAACAGACAATGAAGAATATGAGGAGTACAAGAAGGATAAGGTAATGTAGGAACCCTCACCCCCAGCGCATTTATTTGTCATTAAACCACGGTGGTGGGGAAATACTGAACTAAGATCAAGGGTTAAGGCAGAAAAGAGCTTAATAGAGACTGGGAGGAGGCAGGACGGGAAGCCGAGGATGAACTAAACTGCATTAAATCAGGAACTGTCGAGAGAGAGTAGGGAAAGGAAGCAGAGGCATAACCTGCTCTGAAGAGCAAGAGACTGGGACAGGAACCATTGAAGAAAAGAGCAAAGCAGTAGAAATGAAGGAATTATTGAGAAGATGGAGAGGACACCAGAGAGAATAGGGCTGCCAAAAAGGAAGTAGAGACAGGAGGGATAAAAAGAACTGCTTTGGAAAAAAAGAGCTGAGTAAAGGAGGGGCGAGTAGGAGCTACTGAGAGGAGAGGATTGAAAAGCCGGAACTTGTAAGACAAGAGAGAGCAGGAAGTGCCAAGGAGAAGAACATAGTGGGCAAATGCCAGGAGGTCACTGATTGCTGAAAGGAGCAGTAGAGAATAGGAGCTCCTAAAAAAAAAAACACAGAGTAGAAAGAAGACAGAGCAGGAAATGCTGAGGTGAGAGCGGGAAGAGAGTGTGAATTTATGAGAGGGGAAGCGTTCGGAGAGCTGGAACTGCCGAAGAGTGAGATGAAGAGTACAGGTTCAGAGAGGGTGGTGAGCGGAGAAAACTGGGTTGGCTTGGTTGACTAGAAATAACAGACCTACTCTGCCTTTTCAGTCACTTCAGCTTCTTGATGACTTACAGGTACGGAAGCAGCAGCGCGAGCACCGTCTAGAGAACCTGCATGGTGCAATGTACACGTGACACACCTGGATAAGCATTCCCTTGCATCTGAGGCCTTCTCCCCTTATGACCATCACTTAACTCCATGAAGACTGTGCCTACCCAGCCATCCTGCCACAGCTCAAACACAGGGCTTGCGAGACCACGTCCTCTCTTCTCACTGGTGATCAGATAGTATCAACATGAATTTACTCCAAAGCTCAGAGCAGGCCTTTCTCTAACTGTTCACTAGCAGCAGGAGGACTTCCACAGTGAGTTTACATTGAGGATATAGGAATTTAATTTATGTCTCCCTGTGTGTTGTTAGGTTTTCAGTCTTTTTCTCCACTGTGGCAAGGCCTCTGGTATTCTGTTGAACAGGACGACTTTCCATGGGCAAAACAAGAAATTGCGAGTAACATGGCATTCCTAGAACAAAGTTGTGTTTGCTGAGCACGCAATTTAAACAAACCACTTTGAAACTCAGGATTTTCAATTAAATGGAGCAAAAGGTTTCTCCTTAATTCTGAGTAAGCCACCCACACTTGTGTCACTGAGTGTGTGTGAAGTGAGTTTGTTTTCAGTGACAATTAAGTTTTAAAAAGTTAATACAAAGAACAATAAAGTTTTTCTTAATTAAATGTTCATTGATATTTTAAAGAGTTGCAGCCTGATTCAGTGGATATTACTTGTTCCTAAACTTCCTAATTGTGTCAATGTGTGTTGAATCCTGGAACACGATGAAGGAAAAGAAATATGTTTTACCAAACATTTATTTATTTGGTGCCTTTCAAATATGCACTTAACTTTAAAAATTTTTTTTTTTAAAGTTCCTCTGATTTGGGTTCGGCACTGCACTCACAAACCGTATCCAATGTTTATGACCTCACAGTAGTTAAATCAACCAGTACCAACACCTAAAAGCACAATGTAGTAGCAACACATACTGTCATAATTTGCGAATTTCAGCACTTCTTTGGTTTCAATTCGCAAACATAACTTTCCCTAAGCTATGTTTTTTTTCTGTGAATTTACGGTTTATAACACGTTTGGGTGATTTCATTGCACAAAAAGAAGTGATGTAAAAATATATTTCACAGGAACCCATGAAATGTGGAGAATATTTCACAGGTCCCTGTATGATATGGGGTTCATCATCATCATAATGACAGCCCCAAACCACTCTGCAGAGCTTTGATATTTTCCAGGCCACTGGGATAATGCAGCAACGGAGGACCAATGTGTCTGGGTTTTCAAAATTATGAAGAAATAAGGTAAATATGCAGCACATTCTCTGACAGTATTATTTTGGTACATTTTAAACTAGAAACAACTTTTCTTTGTTGAAATCTCAAATTATGCTGCAAGCGAGGGAAAACAATTGTATTGCGACAAAAACTAAAGCCACATAATCACATAATTCCTCTTACCCTGACCATTTTCCATTGTTTTATAAATCATCTATTCAAGAAAGGTAAACAAACCTAAATATTTATATTTCACTCAGTGCTCATTGTTGGCTTCACTTTGAAGATGTGTCAACGATCTCACCACTCTACAGGCAAAATTAGTTTTTTTTTAAGTACCTGGGGGATCATTTCTGTCTTCTAAATTTCCACCTTGTAAACCATATAAATTAAGTTATGCTCTGTTGTATTGCTGCATACAACCAAACAGTATAATCCAGCAGTTAGCTTATTATTTCCAATGAAGATTTCTCTGTTTGAAAAAGAAACGCCCTTTTCCAACCAACTGTCCCAAAATAAACATGATAGGAAAAACGTATAACTGGTAACATGTAATAAGGTTCGTGTATTGACATCTTGGGGATCTTTGAACTCGTAGTTCATGATGTTACTGTTCACTAGAATCCCTCGATGACAATACATGGTTATCCGTTATGTATCCTCTACGTGTGTGGTGTGGTGTGGTGTGGTGTGGTGTGGTGTGTGTGTGTGTGTGTGTGTGTGTGTGTGTTTTTTCTTCAAAAGACCACACAAATTCTCTGCACTTCTGCACTTCCGCACAAACGGTAGGCGAACAGAGAACCACTGGAAATGTCGGCACTAGTCTTTATTGCTCCTCAGAATGACGCGTTTCGGACACCACTTGTCCTTGACCACATATCAGAGAATGCAGTTCGTCATCTTTTTTTTATAGTATACTGTGTGCTGAAACCACGTGGTAAGTAAACATTGTAAACACACTAGCACATTGATCTGCATATAAGTCAGTCTGTTTTCTTTTATGTCAATGTTGACGTAACGAATTAATACATTCCTGTCCCCATAAATGGCTTAAAGTGCACACTACTTTTCATATTATTCAGTACATGCGGTAAGTGGAGTAATAAACAATGTTTAAAATTAATAATATACATATAAAAATATATTTGTGTGTATGTATGTTTTCACTAAAAAACCAAAGGTTACAGGGACATTCTAGTTGGGTTCAGATTTTACACACACAAAACCTTAGAAATTCAGCAGTCATAGTTATCTCAAGTAACTATAACTCATGCCCTAAGGTAACTATAACTCGCGTCCCTGCCATGCACAGTTTTCTCATCCATAATTTCCCTGCAAATGTTGCAGTGATATCAGTGATGTTATAGAAGATGTCATGAGTAATGTAATGTGTGGGGTAATTAGCAGTGCATGCGTGGGCGCGAGTTATAGTTACCCTAGGGCACGAGTTATAGTTACTTGAGATAATTATAACTGCTGAATTCCTATAGTTTTGTGTGTGTAAAATATGAACCTAAGTATAACGTCCCTGTAACCTTTGTTTTTTGTGTGAATTTCTAAGGTTTTTTTAATTCTATTTTCTAACTATAACATCCCTGTAACCTTTGGTTTTAGCAGTGAATTTCTATTGTTTTTAACGCTATTTCCTAACTATAATGTCTATGAAGCCTTTGATTTTTTTCAGTGAATGTTAACTTTTTTTAAATGCTGTTTCCTAACTATAACATCCCTGTAACCTGCGTGTGAGTGGTTGTGTGTAAGTGGGTGTGTGAGTCTGTTGTGGATGTGTCAGTGCATGTGTGAGTGGCTTTGTGGGTCAGTGAGTGGATTATGGGTGTGTGAGTGCTTCTGTGGGTCTGTGAGTGGGTGTGTGAGTGGTTTTCTATGGCTCTGCTTGGGTGTGTGAGTGGTGTTCTGGGTCTGAGTGAGTGAGTGGCTGCATGGAAGTGTAAGTGGGTGTGTGAGTGGTTCTCCGAGTGGGTGTGTGAGTGGCTGTATGGGTGTGCGAGTGGTTTTCTGGGTCTCTGAGCGGGTGTGTGAGTGGTGTTCTGGGTCTGAGTGGGTGTGAGTGGCTGTATGGAAGTGTAAGTGGGTGTGTGGGCATGTTAGTGGGTGTATTTTTTTATTTTTTCCATATTGGGATCTGGATCCGCCGCGGATACACATGGGGGGGCGCTGAGAGCTGTAGCGGATCTTTGCGCATTCCCAAAAAATGTTTTGACAATTGTTTTGCCCATGAGCGGTCCCTCACAGACCCCTCCATCAGTCCCATTGGGTCAGGATACCTATATCCTGACCCTTTATATCCTATTTACACTTTGTTTAACCCCCCTCCCCCCAACCTGGGAACTGTGTCCCGATTGACAAAATGGCAGCCACAACTTTTTTCTCAGGTTGCGGCCAGCCAATCACGGCACTGCTGTTGGCGCATGGATCTGCAAATCCTCTACAGTGGATCTGCGTCTCTAGATATATATAAATCTTTTTTATTTAATAACGCCAAAACTGTTGAACAGAATTACACCAAATTACAACAAGGATTGGCATAGCCAATAGATCTCGCCTTTGAGACCTTATAAGTGTTTAGTCATGCAGCACATTATCCTGGGTAGTTCAATTATAGCTTAATTTCTAAATATGTGTAAGGCTAGATCAAGCCATATTTATTGCATATAAAGCTATCAAGGCATATCTTATGTTTGTTATATGTATTCGGTTTTATATACAGAAAGAGCCATGCTCAGTCGTTCCCTGCCTTTCATTGTGCACAATGACTGATTGTGGTGCAGCTAATGGCTTTTTTTCGGCTTGTAGTAGCACCTCATTCAGGGAGTCACAGGAGCTGTTTTACGCTGTATTTTGTTTCTAAGACTTTTTATTTTACTTTACAGACAAATACTCCCTAAATAATTAATGCATTTATTTGCAGCAAAACACTAAGCAGTATTTCTTTAATATGTATAATCCATTCGACTTCATTCATACATTAGTTACGACCACAGTAATAAGAACATCGAAGTGACAGCCTGCACACAAAAAGTGTTTTTTAGGATAAGGTATATGTGCATTTGATCGAGCTGAGGCACAAAATAGATTACATAATAACCAACTAGTCAGAGAAAGTCTGATTCCTAGCACCGGGAGTATTTATTATCGATGTCACACATTTAAAATAGTTGTAAAAAGCTTGCTTCTGAGTGGCAGATAAAAATACAGAGCGAGGAGATATACATTTTACTGAACATTTCGTGTTACACAGTAACAGACGATCCAAAAAGGAGTGTGATGCTCCTTTTCCAATATAAAAAAAACCTCCTGACATAAATTAGATTTTGAAAATGAAAGCCGCGCCACCCTGGTAGGTTCCACTAAAACACATAAGCGCTCCTTTCCCAACAGAAAAATGCCTTTTTAACCAAAATAAATAATTGCCAAAAAATCTGTAATTAACTTGCTGATGGTAATAAGCGCAGCAAAAGTGCTGCAACAAAGAGAAGGTGCCCAATATAATTGCAGACAATTCAAGTGTCAGAAATTAATGCATAATTAGCTCATCCATCCTGTGTTTTTTTGCCAGGACTTCTAAAAAAAAATTAGTTTTTGTAAATATGTATTTAATTACGCTTCCAAAATTTTAGCAACTATGCAATTATTCTAAAAAGGGTGCAAGAAGAAGTCAGGGGTGGAGGAAGAGGGCTAAATACTTTGGAGCTGTGGCTAGACGGAAACTGCTCTGTTATCAGATGTAGCATTACAGTAAAGTGCTATCTGTAGTGTGAATTTGATTGTATGTTATCCTCACGTAGACATTGAGTGAATTCCCTTAAAACACAGGATGGGAAGCTTCCCACCGAGACTGGAACATATTTTCCAAGCTTCAAGAATGTTTGTGGTAGCTATAAAGTCGCATTTGCTGTTGTTTACTCTTATTTGTGTTAACTAACAGGCTGAAAGCAGTAGTCATTGGTGCTCTGACTTTCACTGTGCAAAGTCTAACTGCTTTTACTTTTGGCTTGTAGTGCCGCCTAATTCCAGCGAGATATACATTTTTGAAAAACATTGCTTTAAAGTGGAAAAGACGAACCAAAAGGAAGTGTGGCACTACATGTCCAGTATGAAAAACCCTTTATGGTATAAAAAGAAATTATCAAATGAAAGCTGCACCAGCCTTTGAGATGCCACTAACTATAACGACAAACCCAAAGGAAGTGTTAGTAATCATCTGTCATAGAAGTGCAGTGCAAGCAAACTGTTCTCAACATAATAAAAAAACTGTCATGGCATATATTACGTTTTGCAAATGAAAGCCACGGCAGCCTTAAAAATGCCTCTAACATTAATGAACGAACCAAAGAAGATGGCTTCTCTCACTTTGAAGACGGTCGAACAAAGTAAACAGGCGCATTAGTAGAAACAGCCTCTAACATTTAATCGTGGTCTTTGGGATAATTTTCCCAAAAAATCGCTTTAAACCATAGAAGATGAACCAAAAGGAAATGTGCCGCTCCGTTTCCAACATTAAAACCCATTCATGAAATAAATTACATTTTGCAAATGAAAGCAGCGCTGCACTGTTTTGGATGCCACTAACAATAAAGGATGAACAAAAAGGAAGTGTTAGTAATCATCTTTATTAAAAATGCAAATATACGACATGACTCAAGCACACTGTTTGCCGAAAGAAAGTGCAATTTTGTAGCTTTTGTGGTTTGCTTCACAGTGGCATATAAACATAAAACAGATAAAGCGAGGAGACATACATTTTACAAACATATCTCGTTAAACCGTAGAAGACGAACTAAAAGGAAATGTGGTGCTCAGTTTCCAAAATAAAAACCTTTTCATGACATAAATTAAATTTAGCATATGAAAGCCACGCTGCACCGTTGGAGAAGCCACTATCAATAACGAATTAACAAAAAGTAAGTGCTAGTAATCCTCCTGTAAAAACGCCCAAATGCGACATGACTTGGGCACACTGTTTGCCAAAAGAAAACTAAAAGCTTTCAGGTTCTAAGTTCTTCTCGACAGTGAAAGATAAAATTAAAACAGAGCGAGGAGATTTACTTTTTACACAGACATTGCGTTAATCTGTAGAAAACGAACCAAAATGTGTGGCGAACCGTTTCCCACATATTAAAAAAAAAAACGTCATGACAAATTAAGTGTTGCAAATGAAAGGCGTGCCAGCCTTAAAAATGCTACTAACGATAATGAACTAATAAAAAAGAAGACAGCTTCTCTCTTTGAAAAAGGTCAAACAAAGTAAAAGGCGCACTAGTAGAACAACCTCTTACATTTCATTGCGGTCTTTAAATAAACAACAAATGTTACGAGAGAAAACAGAGATTTACAACCCAGTTTACAGCAGCAAAAAGTCACAAAACAAGAAGATAATCACGTTGACGGAGGATGAAAATTGAGCAGCTTAAAGCCACAAAACAAGATAAGTCAATTGTGCTCATGGAAGTGCGTTGTTGTAGCCCGAAAACAAGCTACGAAAAGACACCAAAAAAATAGTGCTCACAAAGTATCCTAAATAACATGAAGAGTAAGAGCACATGTAACCGGGACAGTCCTCATGGGAGGTTACAAAAGTAGAAAAGGAGGGACTTCTAAGCATATTCACCAAACAAAAGGAGGCATTTGCGAACAACAGTAGAAGTAACCAAAGAAAAAGATGGGCAGTGCTTGAAGTAACCAAAGAAAAAGATGGGCAGTGCTTGAAGCCCATATTGTAGATGCACCATGTCTCGAAGAGACAGCGTGCATGCGCTGCCTATGCGAGACCTAAAAAGGGCTGTTTCTGGACCAAGAGCTAGCTTTCTGCCAAATTTGGTGTAATTCCATTCAGTGGTTCGGATTGTAGTTGTGTGTAAAATCCCTATGGGAAATTGCATTGGGGAAACGTGTTTTGGGACCCCCTTTTTCAACAGTGTGATGATCTAGCGGAATTTTTTGTGGACAAAATTGATAAAATCTACTCGGATTTTAACAAACATACAACTATAACAACAAATTTGCAAACTAATTATTTGGCAACACAATGCCTCTCACAAGAAGTCGTTCTAGTGAACAGTGATATCCTGCTAGACAAATGGATTCCCCTTGATATCTCTGCTTTTCGTAGTATTCTCACGAGCATCAAATCTGGCTCCCCCAAGGATCCAGTTCCCCCCTCTGTGCTTCAAAAACTAGACCTCCCTATACTTACTATTATCATAGAGCTCCTCAACGCATCACTATACGAAGCTAGGGTTCCGGTGGCCTGGAAACATGCTATGGTGCTCCCTTTGCTTAAAAAAGCCAACTCTGACCCTGAGATTCTTTCTAACTTTCGCCCCATCTCCCTGCTTCCTGTGTTCTCAAAGATTCTGGAAAAACATATCAACTTCCAGTTGACAAAGTTTGTTGAAGCACAAAACATTCTACATGCGTCTCAATCAGGCTTTAGAGCAGGTTTTTCCACAGACTCGACACTTCTGGGAGTTACTGAGAACATTCGTCAACAGGTCGACAAAGGAGATACGGTGGCACTTATCTTACTAGATCTAAGTGCCGCATTCGACACGGTTTCCCACACTTCTCTTCTAAAAATCCTTCAATCGAAGGGCATTGGCGGTATGGCACTCAAATGGCTGTCCAGCTTTCTATCCAAAAGGACCTTCCAGGTCTTCTCCTCTATTGCTCATTCCAAGACTCAGGTTTCCCCATATGGAGTCCCGCAGGGCTCCAACTTAGTCCATTACTTTTCAACATCTACGTCAGCCCTCTGGCTACGATAGCAGAGCAAGCAGGGTTAACTATATACTCCTACGCGGATGACACCCAGCTCATCTTTTCGCTTTCCTCCAAGGAGACTTCGAAGACATCCTCTCTCCAGCCGGGGCTAAAAAAGATCGTTGACTGGATGCACTCAAATAAACTAAAACTTAATGGTGGGAAAACAGAACTCATCTTCGGTGGTAATAAAACTCTCTGGGGCCCCCAACATTGGCCACCGCAAATGGGCGATCTTCCCCTTCCATCACAATCGGCCCGCAACCTTGGAGTTATTATTGACGACCAATTGTCTATGAGGCAACAAGTGATCAAAGTTGCCTCCTCTTGTTTTGCTATTCTAAAGTGGCTTAGGAAAATTCTCTGGATGCTTCCTTCCGCTACGCAAAAACTGTCATCCAGGCCTTAGTAGTGTCCAGATTGGACTACGGCAACGTGCTCTATCTGGGTGCTAGTAAGGAAGTGCTCCGCAAGCTACAGGTAGTCCAAAATTCTGCGGCAAGACTGCTTTGCCAACTACCCAGAATGGTTCCAGTTCAGGTTCACTTCGTAAACTACACTGGCTGAGAATTGACAATCGCGCCAAATTTAAAGCCCTTTGCTATATGCACAGAATAAACATGGGCTCAGCTCCACACTATCTAAGTGCTTTGGTGCACCATTATCGTCCCTCGCGCCTACTACGATCCTCTAATCAATTAAAATTCCAGGTACCCAGGATCAAACGTGCCAGAATGGGAGGACGTTCTTTTGCCTATCTGGCTCCTTCCCTTTGGAACTCTCTTCCAATGCATCTTCGCCTTGAAAAGCACTACCTCAAATTTCGCATAGAATTGAAAACGTGGCTTTTTAATCAGTAGAGCCTTTTTATCAATAGCTCTGGCCCTTATCTCTTGTCTTGTATGTCCGTAGGCGCCGGGAAACCTCTGGGTAGCTGTGCGCCATATAAATTTAATAAATCAAATCAGCCTCTGCTTGACGAATCACCCTGAAACTTTCCAAACAGCAGGAAAAGTGAGTGGCAAACTAGTTTTGAAAATGTTGTGAAGATTCGTCAAACAGAGGCAAAGTTATTAGCAAAACAAAAACGTTTTTCTTATGAAAACTAGTTAACAATACCTAACTATAACTACCTACTGGTGACCGCCAGTAGTTAAAATATATATATAGGTGGAATATTGTGGAATACTGTGCTTTGGATTCAATTCGGGCTGCCTGAACCGCCGCTTACGGACTCTGTTGACCTATTTAGGTTGTGGCTTATACAAAGCTAGAGTGTTTCACCATATGTGGGACACTCACAGTGTTTTCGTTTTTAATCCAGCGGCAAGCGAGGGGATGTATAGGCACAGTTATTACGGCTGCCATTGATTTTTTCAGCAATGGGAGCGCCATAGATATTGCATTAGGCAATAAATAATTATGACGGCGACGCCCCATTGCCAGCCCTTCATTGGCCATGGATCCACCTACCATATGGCAGGACCGTTTAAATGACTGTGTTGTTTTATTGACGGCTTTTCCGCACTGATGACGGCAATAGCCAGAAACGCGTCTGCGGATGTTTTATAGCCGACACACACAGTGAGTGCACCGGACCCTGTGAGTACCATGAACTCCTTGTTTTTGTTATATATATATATATATTTCCCCACAATCGGATTCTCCTAGCGGCGCGCTCAAGTGACGGGTGCAATCGCGATGGGGCTGAATCCAAGCCCAATATTAAATTATTCTCCAAAGATGCAACGCACTCCACTTCCAGTTTTAAAGCTTTTATTGTTAGCTTAACTGGTTGGAGCCAGTTAAGCTAACAATAAAAGCTTTAAAACTGGAAATTGGAGTGCGTTGCATCTTTGGAGAATAATATATATATATATATATATATATATCCCAAAACACGACTCCACCGGGCGGCCGAACACAGCAGCCGGTGCCTCCGTAGACAGTAGGCGAGTCCGTCCTGTTACACAACAACTCCAATAAGCGGAGCACTCACGGGGATCTTAAAAGATGGTTTATTACGCAAATGCATTTCGGTTAATACCTTCAGTGCTAAAACCATTTTGAAATTCTGCTCAGCTTTCAGTCCTTTATACACTAATATACACTCCATTGGTGGGGCTGCAACCAATCAGGAACGGCACTTCCCGTGTCGGCAGGAATAACAGGTGAGCGGGGCCTCAATGTCCCATAATTCACCATCAATCACAGTTCAAAATATACGTTATTCAATTCTTTATCATTTCGGCTATTAGTCATTGTGCCAAATTTAGTGTCGTTTCGAGTGGGTAGCCACTTGATTTCCCTTTGAAAGCTGCTCATCCCCTCGCCTACCGCTGATTTCCAATCGCACAGTCACCTGTGGGTGTCCCTCACATGGTCAAGGCACCCCAGACTCGATAGTCAGCGCCGGTTCAGGCACGCCAACACTATCCCAAAACACGACTCCACCGGGCAGCCGAACATAGCAGCGGGTGCCTCCGTAGACGGTAGGTGAGTCCGTCCTGTTACACAACAACTCCAATATATATATGCTAATATAAATATCTATACAGATGTGTAGAATGTAATATATTACTTATTACCATTCTTAAATGTGGGGAGGGGCCATGATTCACAAGAGGGGAAGCCTTGAGTGGATCATGATGCCTTCCGGTTCTTCAGCAATGGTAATAAACATTATAATACACTCGGCACAGCTGCATTTATGGTTTATACAGTGTTGTTTTTACAGTGCAATAGTAAGACACTAGAGTATGCAACCATATACAGAGCACAAGGGCTTATATCAGTGTATTAAGATAGAATCACAAGGACTAAGCCCTGTGTGTGTATAGCCATAGTTATTTTCGTCTGTCAAATGTTTCTAGAATGGAATCTGTCAGATAATAAGCATTGTATTCTTACGTCAGTTAAATTCTAATGTGGAAATAACATGGATTTTTACTTTTGCACTTTAATAATAAATAAGTGAAAGAGTGTTTGTTAGTACACTTGTTCCAAATTTCTGTTAGTTGGTCATGTTACTTTTTACATGCATGCCATAAATAGATGGGGATAAAGTGCCATCTTCTGTATATTAAAATATTAATGCAAGTCACCCACGAGTTTTGTGACCAAATAGAGGAGGCAGGTTAACGGCCAAGTTCTCATGTAGGGTCATGAAATTCCGAGACGACTTTCAATATACTTTTAACAGCACGTGTTAGCACCATTGTCATTCCTTTGGAAAATTAAATCCTTCATATGAATGATCATGGTTCGAAAACAAGTAGAACACATGTGGAATACATAGCATGAAATTAAACTCACCATGTATTGCTACAAATTGTTTGCAAAAACGTATTTAGTTCTATGTAAGTACCTTGTAAAAATAGCTATAGATAACATGCAGAGCTATTCACACTTTTGTATAACGAACAATAGCTAATAAAAATCTACATGGTGCCGTAATGGCTCCTTTCTGCCAATGACTGCAGCAGGCATTTTAACTTCACAATTAAACTGTAATAAGCTATTATAGTTGAGCAGCTTTGTCATGGTCTCATTACAGGTGACTAGTGATGTCATAACTAGACTGTAAGAAGAAAATTACATTGTGTATAATTTTACGTCCTCTGAAACCAAGAAATATCCAGAGACTTACCGAAATACGGTGGCAACTGCAATGGTGACTTATAAAGACATTTACCAATGATATGGGTTTCATACTATATGCCACTGACTGTCAGCGTCTTCTTTGCAGATAGATTTACCGCTGACTGGGAGGCGCAGCCGACCCTAGAGGGAGGGCGGCTAGCCTTCCCCTCTCCCCTTTGGGGGTCAGACAAAGGGCACGGCAGCAGCAGGGCAGGAGAGCACATCAAGAAAAAGGTCCACGAATGACATGGGGAGTTTGGGTTCAAAGGGCCCAATCAGGAAAGAGGGGCGTGGTCACAAGCACTGTCTAAAAGGCGACTGGGACAATCAGTCCCCAGCTTTGTCGCCAGAGGAAATTGATGTTGCCACCACCTGGAATTCTGAATGAGTAGCTGAAAAACAATCACCCCCAAAGATGTTTCATTACGCCTAACAGGCAGAGATACCGGCGACATGGTCTGCTCGGCATTGGACCGCAGAAGCACGGACATTAGCAGGGTGGCGACCAACAAAGAAGAACCAGAGGAGCATGCCTGTATTGACATACCGGCACCTGCTGTGAAATTCCTAGGGCTACTTCATGACAAATTATAAAACCATAATAATAATAATAATGATAAAAGTGACACTGAAATTAGAAAATTACAAAAAGTTTTTTTAATAGAAAAATACTTCATTAAAATCCAAAGGCCTAGCATGCGATTTTACTAGATACATGATTTACATAGCCTGCATGAGGAAGTTAATCACTTTCACATATTTTATCTTTTCTTCTATTTCCTAATGTCTATATGACATAATATAAATCAAATTAGTTAAAAAGACTGGGTGGTTTCCAAGATGTCTCAACGCGCGTTTCGGCAGTAGAACTGCCTTCTTCAGGAGAGCCACCTCCACTTACAATTTCTGGAGAAAAAAAAACACACACAAAAGCTCTAAGATAGGGTAATCGTGTCACTAAAATATATACAAACAAAAAACTATTTATGTATGTACAGACCAATAATGGTAGTACATAGTCCACATTCCGAATTTATTAAATAAATGAATTTAGAGTTGAGTCAAAACAATACATTTAGGTAAAACACTACAAAAATTACCATTAAATTTAGAACATGAATAGAGCTATATGCTTAGAGAGACATATAAATCTTAGAATAACAGACCTTCAGAGAAACTTTCAGTCATAATAATATAACATAACAAGGTAAATGTTTATGCAGGGAATGATAATGCCTGTATATGACTTGAAAGGTATCCAAAAGAAGAAAGCAGATAAGAACCAATAACCTGTGATGATAAGTATATATCAAGAGAATATAGTGAAAGACAAGCACTAAGTGAGAAAAGATGAAAATATTAAAGCACTATAGTCAGAAAACACCCATCGCACCTCCAAGAAAAAGGTATGTGTCTCATGCAAAAGTGGTAGAAAATGAATAAAAAAATAAGCGACTATCTTACCATCGTGAGAAATGCGAAAGCCTGATAGCAGGTTTACAAGGGATCCCCAACTTTTGGATTAACGTATCCCAAACACTGATTAAAAAACCTGCAGGAGAAAGAATCTAATGAAGATTAAACGATAAAAACACAGGAGATGTCTATGAATAGTATCCAGAAAAAATGCTCAAAGTACCATGAGGTTCAGTCCCAGCAAAATTAATACTGATAAGATGATCCAATAAGGTCACATGAGAAGTCCCCTATGTGTACCTAAAAAACAGTAACATAATTGCTGTCATAAAGTCATCCACTAGCTATAAACAGCAGACTAGATAGGTAGAATGATAAAAGAAGAAATACCTTGAGTAATGATGGAATACGATAATTGGACGGGATGGAATTCTTAGAATATCAAATATGGATGTTCTATAAAAATAAAACATGAAAGTTATAAAGAAAAATGCCGCTAGCTAAAAATAGTCGGTTGCCAAAGAAGATAATAAAACCCAAAACGGTCTGACTTACAGCATACATGGAGATGTATATCGATATAAATGAAATAATGCATCACTTGACCATGTATATAAACAATAGTATCGTGGCACTACTCTAAAATATTCCATCAAATATGAAAGTTATGGATAAAGCATACAGCAGTATGTTCGTATGTCAAATAAATGCAACCACTAACTTGATCTTGTAATGAAAAAGGTGCCGGGCGGACTGTAATTCCCTCGATATAACAGTGCGAATTCTGTGTGGAGAGACAAAATTCGAACACTAAAAAAACCATGATCCAATCTGAAGTCTGCCTAATAATGCAAAATTTAGAAAGTAAAATGGTCTCGCAACACGGATAAATAGGAAGTAAAGGGAGTTACAAGGTGGAACTAGGAGCAAATAATTGCTCATACGCTATGTAATTGCTGGAAACAGCATTAACGATATAGGACGACACTGACAGAGACATAATATCTCAAGCATTTTTGAACAGGGTATTGATTACCTTCACGTCGATAACGTTATACAGACAGCCCAAACGATGTCTTGCCGTGACGGGATGGTCAGGAAAATGAACCGAACAGAAGCAGTATCGGAGCTGATGCTTTTGAATGCAGTGTCTCACATCACGTGAGGATCACGTGACATTGCGAGCGTCAAAAAGAGAGAGAAATAATCGCGGCCATATTTAAATGTGCAAATACGGCCAGCTCAGTTGAATGTAAAATGTCGTACCAGTAAATAACATAATGAGGGTGTAAGGGCGCCGCGGGCTAAGTGCACATAAGAATTATGAGCACTGATGTTAGAATAGTGGTAAAAATAACCAAAAAAGCACAAAACGATCCTGAACCGCTCAAGATCTACCAAACCACTGGTCAATAATAAAGGTCTGAATAATAGCAATAATGATAAAGAATAAAGAACACACAATAATGGATGATAATGACACGCATGATATTCATGAAACGTAAAATCTAAATGGATACAGAGAATGACCAAAAATAATGACAACTAAAAATAAAAACAATTTAGAAAACCCTATAAACCAAATATATTGTTAAATGCAAATAAGTAGACAAAACAATATAAATCAAGAATTTAACTGAAGAGCTAGAATGCAACCCCATAACGAAAAACATGACCAACCATAAGATATAGACAAATCTGGTGTGTTGTCATAGACTGAAATATAATATAAGCAGTATCCGGTTGGGGAAGTGCTCGTATATGAGGGATGCTCAACAATGACATGTCAATGGTAGAGACAAACCGATGAAGCTAAGGATACACAACTGAAATATCCAATATCGCCAGAATGGCACCAACGCTAAAAATTACTAAAGAATGGAAACAAAGGCAGAAATCGTCTAACTATTGTTGTAACGTATAGCTTGGTCCCAGGGAATTTCTAGATTTAGCCCATGTACGTGGGTGTCCAAGGTAAAAATCCAAAATACCTCCCTGCGTTTCCTAATAGCCTCAGTGTCCAAACCTTTGTTGTTACTGATTTTTTCTAAGATCAACCATTTGATGTCCTCTTGTGAATGTTTAAAATCCTTATAGTGTTTTACTAGAGGTGCTGTACTTTTGTTGGTTTTAATGGCTGATCGGTGTTCAGTCAGGCGTGTAGAGTATTGTCGTGCAGTTTCACCTACATAACCCTTCTCACACAGACAAATCAGCAAATAGACTACATTGTCTGTTTTACAATTGGTAAACGTTTTTAATTGTATTTCTTTTTTGTGGAAGGTGTATTTATCAGTAACAATAGCTCCATTGCATGCCTTACAATGTGCACATTTGTGATTACCTGATATGGGGTACTGACTTCCAATGGTCTTCTGTACAAAGGTTGACTTCGTTTTTATTCTAGAGTTGACGACCAGATCTCGGAGGTTCTTATTACGTCTATGTGCATACATAGGACGTGGTAATGCAGTTGGATGGTCAACATTGATGTTAAGTATGTGCCATTGGGCATTAATGATCTGACGTATTTTTTCATTAAAAATGGAGTGTCGAGTAACACAGACTAATTTCAGTTCTTCATTTTTAGTGTGTGTCTGTAACAAGTGATCACGGTCATAGAAACGGGCTCTTTTGTATGCTTCCCTAATTAATCTTCTGGGATAGCCACGATTCATAAATTTTTGTTTCATGGCCAATGCTCTTAAGTCAAAGTCATATAGGCTGGTGCAATTGCGCCTCAGCCTAAGAAACTGGCCCAGGGGAATGCTACCTTTTTGACATTGCGGATGGTAACTGGAAAAATGCAACAAAGTGTTTCTGGCCGTTGGTTTAACATGGAGGTCGACTTCTAATTTGGAGTCCACCTCCTTGATCTCCAAGTCCAGAAACTCTATGTTGCGTTCCTTAATGTTGGCCGTGAATCGTAAGTTTGTATCGCATAGGTTGATCCATGCAAGAAATTCCTGAAGTTTGACTGGGTCATCATTCCAAATGAACAGAATGTCGTCGATATAACGTGACCAATGTTGTATCGACTCGTAAAAAGGGGCCACCTCATTAAAGATGTAAAGATGTTCAAAATGTGCCATGTATATATTTGCCACTGTGGGGGCACAAGATGCCCCCATGCTGACGCCCTTTATCTGTTTATACAGGTCTCCATTGAATTCAAAAGTATTCTCTTCTAAAATAATCTGTAGAAGGTCAATGATAAAAGATACATCACAATCAATAGAGTGAGTGTGAATGAACCACTCAACAGCTGTTAAAGCTTCCAGCTGTGGAATATTGCTGTAAAGCGACTCTATGTCTAGGGACACCAAGGTATCCCTATTGATGTTAAATGGTAGACCTTCTATCTTGTTGATCATGTCTTTGGTATCTTTGACATGTGAAGGAGATTTAGATATATGAGAACAAAGAATTTTGTCAATGTATTTAGAAATAGGTTCCGTTACTGAGCCTATGGTGGTAACAATTGGACGGTATGGAGGATTACTACTGTTTTTATGGATCTTAGGGACCCCATAAACACTAGCCATCCGAGGTAAGGATATATTCATAAAGTCATGTTCTTGTTGACTAATGACGCCTTGTTCCTCAGCTCTCTTTGTCAGAATTTGTATTTTACGTTGCACTCTGCTAGTGGGGTCAGATTTAACTTTACGATAATGCATCGGATTGTCCAACAGGTTGTACATATTGTTAATATATACATCTGTATCTATTATGACGATCCCCCCACCTTTGTCACAATTTTTAATAGTGATATCTTTGGTATGCTTGAGTCCCGTCAGGGCCTTAAGTTCCTCAGGACCAAGGTTAGCAGTAGGTTTATAATTAAATTTGGTGGCATTTTTTAATTTAGACATGACTATGGTCTCAAAAATGCCTACCTCAGGCCCAACTTGTTCCAAGGTAGGAGTAAACACAGACATAGGACGTAAACCTGATCTATTATCTTCATTAGTGGCCATGCTGGATCTATTTTCAAAAAAAATTCTCAATCTTATCTTGCGAAAGAAAGAATTAACATCTTGAAATATCTCAAAAATGTCAGCTTTAGTATGGGGTACAAAAGATAAGCCTTTAGATAGAAGTGCAATTTCTGCAGAGGATAAAGATTTAGTAGATAAATTGAAAATAGGTATGGTGTCTAAGTCCTCCAATATTGGGCATTGCGTGTCACTAAGAATTGGGAATTGTTGGGTGGATAGTTGTTGTGGTTGTAATTCGCTCGATACCTGGGTTGGTATCTCGGTTTCCATTGGCCCCTGCGAGGGCCTCGATTCCCTAAAAAATGTTGGCCTCTTTGTTGTTCATGTTGATGTCCTGCTCTATCATAGTCAGTGATGACACTATGCGGACTCATTTCGTTGTCTGAATCGGAGGTGTCTGAGAAGGTGGTTACCTTACGTCTGAATGGTATTTGTCTATGTGGATCTGATTCTTGATATTGAGCTTCTGCATAAAAATGTTCATGCAAATAAGGGTATGTCTTTTCTTTGGAGTAGAACCTGATATCTTTTTTCAACTTTTCTGTCTTTCTTTTCATGAGGTAATCACTATAAGATGTGACTTCCCGATTTATCTCTTCAAGCTTTTTCTTAGCTTCATCAACTGCGTTGCATTGTTTGATTTTTTCTTCCAATGTAGACATTTCCTCTATTAGAAGTTGTATTATTTCTTTAGCAGTTTCCACTATTAATATCATAAGGTCTCTAGAACACCTGTTGGCGATATGAGACCATTTCTCCAGGAACTGTTTAACATGGACAAATAGGCCTGGGATGTTACGTATTCTTAGGCCTTGAGGGATAACCCCGGCTTTGAGATATTCTAACATGAAATGACCATGCATTTCTATTCTTTTGATTTTCTTTTTAGTTCAAACAATTTATTAATATCTTCATTATTAGCTGGGGTAGTGTTAAAATTGGACGATTGTCCAAAATTACCTTGGTCGCCCACCAAGAGAGCATATTGTTCATCAGTAAATCCGAAAGTTTTAAGGGCTTCCATAGTCAAAGGAACTCTAAGCGTGTGACTAGAGAAAATAGAAAAAACAAGGAGTGAAAGAAAATGATTTTGAATTTTTAGATAGAGTAAATCCAAATAGTGTCAGAGACATGCAAAGAACATATATAGCTAAGTGGAAATAGAACAGAAAACAGACTCACAAAATTCACAAGGGAAATTCACAAAAATTGTGGACACTTTGGTATAAATACAGTACAGAGCAACAACCCCACACAGACAGGCTGCGGGTATACAATTGTAAAGAATAAAGGGCCCCCTGATACTAGTGTGAAGTACACCTAGGCAGGGACATACATGCTGTGAAATTCCTAGGGCTACTTCATGACAAATTATAAAACCATAATAATAATAATGATGAAAGTGACACTGAAATTAGAAAATTACAAAAAGTTTTTTTTAATAGAAAAATACTTCATTAAAATCCAAAGGCCTAGCATGCGTTTTTACTAGATACATGATTTACATAGCCTGCATGAGGAAGTTAATCACTTTCACATATTTTATCTTTTCTTCTATTTCCTAATGTCTATATGACATAATATAAATCAAATTAGTTAAAAAGACTGGGTGGTTTCCAAGATGTCAACGCGCGTTTCGGCAGTAGAACTGCCTTCTTCAGGAGAGCCACCTCCACTTACAATTTCTGAAAAAAACACACACAAAAGCTCTAAGATAGGGTAATCGTGTCACTAAAATATATACAAACAAAAAACTATTTATGTATGTACAGACCAATAATGGTAGTACATAGTCCACATTCGAATTTATTAAATAAATGAATTTAGAGTTGAGTCAAAACAATACATTTAGGTAAAACACTACAAAAATTACCATTAAATTTAGAACATGAATAGAGCTATATGCTTAGAGAGACATATAAATCTTAGAATAACAGACCTTCAGAGAAACTTTCAGTCATAATAATATAACATAACAAGGTAAATGTTTATGCAGGGAATGATAATGCCTGTATATGACTTGAAAGGTATCCAAAAGAAGAAAGCAGATAAGTACCAATAACCGGTGATGATAAGTATATATCAAGAGAATATAGTGAAAGACAAGCACTAAGTGAGAAAAGATGAAAATATTAAAGCACTATAGTCAGAAAACACCCATCGCACCTCCAAGAAAAAGGTATGTGTCTCATGCAAGAGTGGTAGAAAATGAAGAAAACAATTAATAAAAAAATAAAAAAATAAGCGACTATCTTACCATCGTGAGAAATGCGAAAGCCTGATAGCAGGTTTACAAGGAATCCCCAACTTTTGGATTAACGTATCCCAAACACTGATTAAAAAATCCTGCAGGAGAAAGAATCTAATGAAGATTCAACGATAAAGACACAGGAGATGTCTATGAATAGTATCCAGAAAAAATGCTCAAAGTACCATGAGGTTCAGTCCCAGCAAAATTAATACTGATAAGATGATCCAATAAGGTCACATGAGAAGTCCCCTATGTGTACCTAAAAAAACAGTAACATAATTGCTGTCATAAAGTCATCCACTAGCTATAAACAGCAGACTAGATAGGTAGAATGATAAAAGAAGAAATACCTTGAGTAATGATGGAATACGATAATTGGACGGGATGGAATTCTTAGAATATCAAATATGGATGTTCTATAAAAATAAAACATGAAAGTTATAAAGAAAAATGCCGCTAGCTAAAAATAGTCGGGTGCCAAAGAAGATAATAAAACCCAAAACGGTCTGACTTACAGCATACATGGAGATGTATATCGATATAAATGAAATAATGCATCACTTGACCGTGTATATAACAATAGTATCGTGCCACTACTCTAAAATATTCCATCATATATGAAAGTTATGGATAAAGCATACAGCAGTATGTTCGTATGTCAAATAAATGCAACCACTAACTTGATCTTGTAATGAAAAAGGTGCCGGGCGGACTGTAATTCCCTCGATATAACAGTGCGAATTCTGTGTGGAGAGACAAAATTCGAACACTAAAACCATGATCCAATCTGAAGTCTGCCTAATAATGCAAAATTTAGAAAGTAAAATGGTCTCGCAACACGGATAAATAGGAAGTAAAGGGAGTTACAAGGTGGAACTAGGAGCAAATAATTGCTCAGTACGCTATGTAATTGCTGGAAACAGCATTAACGATATAGGACGACACTGACAGAGACATAATATCTCAAGCATTTTTGAACAGGGTATTGATTACCTTCACGTCGATAACGCTATACAGACAGCCCAAACGATGTCTTGCCGTGACGGGATGGTCAGGAAAATGAACCGAACAGAAGCAGTATCGGAGCTGATGCTTTTGAATGCAGTGTCTCACATCACGTGAGGATCACGTGACATTGCGAGCGTCAAAAGAGAGAGAATAATCGCGGCCATATTTAAATGTGCAAATACGGCCAGCTCAGTTGAATGTAAAATGTCGTACCAGTAAATAACATAATGAGGGTGTAAGGCGCCGCTGAGCTAAGTGCACATAAGAATTATGAGCACTGATGTTAGAATAGTGGTAAAAATAACCAAAAAGCACAAAACGATCCTGAACCGCTCAAGATCTACCAAACCACTGGTCAATAATAAAGGTCTGAATAATAGCAATAATGATAAAGAATAAAGAACACACAATAATGGATGATAATGACACGCATGATATTCATGAAACGTAAAATCTAAATGGATACAGAGAATGACCAAAAATAATGACAACTAAAAATAAAAACAATTTAGAAAACCCTATAAACCAAATATATTGTTAAATGCAAATAAGTAGACAAAACAATATAAATCAAGAATTTAACTGAAGAGCTAGAATGCAACCCCATAACGAAAAACATGACCAACCATAAGATATAGACAAATCTGGTGTGTTGTCATAGACTGAAATATAATATAAGCAGTATCCGGTTGGGGAAGTGCTCGTATATGAGGGATGCTCAACAATGACATGTCAATGGTAGAGACAAACAGATGAAGCTAAGGATACACAACTGAAATATCCAATATCGCCAGAATGGCACCAACGCTAAAAATTACTAAAGAATGGAAACAAAGGCAGAAATCGTCTAACTATTGTTGTAACGTATAGCTTGGTCCCAGGGAATTTCTAGATTTAGCCCATGGACGTGGGTGTCCAAGGTAAAAATCCAAAATACCTCCCTGCGTTTCCTAATAGCCTCAGTGTCCAAACCTTTGTTGTTACTGATTTTTTCTAAGATCAACCATTTGATGTCCTCTTGTGAATGTTTAAAATCCTTATAGTGTTTTACTAGAGGTGCTGTACTTTTGTTGGTTTTAATGGCTGATCGATGTTCAGTCAGGCGTGTAGAGAATTGTCGTGCAGTTTCACCTACATAACCCTTCTCACACGGACAAATCAGCAAATAGACTACATTGTCTGTTTTACAATTGGTAAAAGTTTTTAATTGTATTTCTTTTTTGTGGAAGGTGTATTTATCAGTAACAATAGCTCCATTGCATGCCTTACAATGTGCACATTTGTGATTACCTGATATGGGGTACTGACTTCCAATGGTCTTCTGTACAAAGGTTGACTTCGTTTTTATGACATACCGGCACCTGCAGCCACAATGGCATGACCGGGAAAGAATGGCGGGCACCTGGGGGACTATCAGGGGCAACAAGGACAGCAGGGCCCACAGTGCAGGCTTTCCATAAGCACCTGGAGCCAACACGGCGCTGCTTATGAAGAGCAGTCCAGCCAGGGCGCTCAACAAAGAAGAGCTGTAGGAGCACACCTATCCCAGAGCTGCCGACTTTGGAGCTGGGGAGCCAGGTTCGAGCCTCAGCGTCGGCTCAACATCCTGTGATTCTGGGCAAATCACTTATTCTCCCAGTGCCTGCAAAAAAGAATGTGTCCTTGTGTAACGTAACTGCTGCTCATGTAAAGCGCTCCAATACCTTCGGGTCGAGTTAGCGCTATATAAAACTTTTTTTTTTTTTAAATGCTTGGATGATCTTTGAATTGGGGCAGTGACACACGCCGCAAAGGGTCCATCGCAACAGGGCTGCCGATTACGATCAGGAGCACAATAAATTAAGGCAGCGATTTCATTTTAAATCCGTGGGTGTTTATCGCACAGACATTCCACTGCATTTTAGCTTCAGATAATTATGACTTGCATTGAATGATATATAGGTCTACAGTTGTGCTGGCAATCATTTGGAGGGATGTGATTGGTCATACCGCTAATCTAGCCGGGCTCTGAAAGCGGTGGTTTAACCAATGAGAAGTCACCTATACTGACAAGTGAGCAGCGGGTGTACTCATCGCGGGTAAGCGCGTGGGCTGAAATGTTACAATGGTAAGATACTTGCTTAAGGCCCTCTTGGGAGCTAAGATTGCAATATGAACGTTTATCTGCCTGCAGAATATGGCAATAGGCACAAAATAGTGGCGCTTGTATACTATGACACTTGGAAGGCTATTGCTCTGGGTGTTAAAAGCGGGGAGTGGGTCCTCTCCGATTTCGACAAAAAAGGCTTTGATGGTTGTTGCTACATACATCGAACTGCTCCGTCAATGCTGCCCCAATGTAAATCCAGTCACGGCTGCGTCATCATTGTAGAGAGGCGACTTCTATGAGCATTGGTTGAAGTTTGAAACAATGAGGCTACATCAGTCCTATTCAACCATTTTAACAAAAAGAGAACCACGTATAAACATCTGTGAAGATTTATCGATCTTATGATAGAAATGCCACTTTCCAATTAGGCATCCAACCGCATCAAACTGATCATTTGTTAATGGTTTAAAGCCGAAATAAGTTGCAATAAAATAGATCTACCCGTGTTCTAATCAGGATGGCAAACGCGTTCTGTATGGTGGTTAAAAGTCATACAAATACAGAGGTGTCTATCTAAAATAACTTCCAAATTTCTGCGGTGGAGGGATTACCATTGATCTCTTCTATCTTCTGATGCAATTTAACATTTCCGCTATGACATCACTTGGGCACCGGAAGTAATGCTGGGAACTACGGCACTCCTGTGCGAGTTACATTGATTATTAGCTCTGGTGGGCTGTTGTGCCCGATGTATACCTTACTGTTATAAACGGATGGTAAAAGTTAATTTTTGCACTAATTTGTCTTACAATATTTAATCATTAACACCAGCTGCAAGCTTCTGTAAATCGTCTGGGCAAAAACCAGAGCAAGTTTAGTTGGTACATAGCTCCTTAGCAGCAGCAGTGCTAAACTATTGGCGATTGCGTTGGCAACTTTTGTACTTGATTTAGACAAACCACCTGGTCTCATAGCTCAAAAAGTATCAATTCATTGTGGCGACCAAATTATATCACTATTAGTCTCTAGGTTACCGGTTAGTGTCATACCCATTAACATGAAATTGTTTATTGTATGTATATATATATATATATATATATTTATATATATATATATATATATATATATTGTCTTAACAGGGTTCCACATACCAGTTTACGTATTGAAGTGTGGAAATATGTATGCCCAACAATAACTCTTTGTTGGCATATCATTAGAATGTCAAACACGGTTGGGTTGATTTTCCAAAGAAGCATTTGGCTAAAATCCCTTTAGGTCAAGGATTAATGCAGCCAAAAGAGATTCTTTTCATATGGGCGTGATGGATTTCATCATCACTGAGTACCGAGCCACCCCGCCGCTGCGCTGCAGTTAGAGTGTCTCGCGCATCAAGTATACAGAGAAAGCACCACGATAAATAATGGAGCCATTTCAACGTATGCCAGTCGCAGCACATTCTCTATGCCAAAGTGCACTGGTTTAGAATCCTTGCTAGGGTAAGCTGCTACGAGAAGCCGGAAGGCCTTATGGTTCTGCGATTGTCGCATTATTATAATTCCAACTTACGGTTCTGTCAGGGCAATTTAGAAACTCTGAGTAGCACAGGCGGAACCTGATTACTAAGGCAACATGTCTCTGGTTCAAACCACACCAGAGTATTGCCTACTTATATTGTTGCATGTTCTCTAGATTGAAGCTAGGAACGGAAAGCTCACTGGTGTAAATGTGCATAACAACTAGAGGAGCTAATTTTGGTGCAGTTGGACAGCAGGTCCGGGGGTCGGTGTCAGCACCCTGTGATTCCGGGCAAATCACTTAATCGCCCCATGCCTACAATTCAGTGCCTCGTTTTCCCTGCGCAAAACTGGCGCGTAAAGTGCAATGTCCATCGGGCGTCAGTCATGTGCAGCCTCCATCAGGACTGGGACGCTAGAATTCGGGCGAGAAGTAAGGCTGGCAGTAACTGCACCTCTTTTACTGCCAGCCTTGCTTCTCGTTATCAAGGACTATAAGTACAAAGTGCGTGTTAACGCACCGCTTGCAGGTTTTCAAAACACATAAATAAAAGTAATTGTCATTTACAATGCCAATAGCTCAAACTCTCGTTAATCATTCTCTAGCCCGTAGTGTGTCCACCATGTCGCCAATATCTTCATATATTTTTGGGAATGGGCCCTTGCTTGATAAATTAGTTGGTCCATTTTTACACACGAGTCTACTCCTGACTGCCATTCTGATAGTGACCTCTCACATGGTCCGACCACTACCATATCAAGTTGCAGATCCCAAAAGATAATGCGCCTGTTAAGCCTAGTAGAGTGGCTGGGGGAGTAAAGAGACAATGGAAATGAGTCTCACTTCATTTCTTTTCCAAAGTTTTTGAACCCATAGAGACCACGCAGAGCAATGATATGTTTCTGGCCAACTATCACAGCTCCCTCACGCGGGCATTTGATAAGATTGCCCCACTTAAGCAAGTACCAACTATTTCAAACAGAGCCCAGGCCCCCGGTATTCAGCTGAATTAAAATTATTAAATTGGCCTGTAAAAACCATATAACTAATAAAATTGACCAAGCTGGCAATTCAGCGAAATAACTTTTTAAAGCTCTTAATGAATTTACTAAACCCCAAGCTTGTAATCAGGTTATCCCTGCATCACAAGACCTATGTGATTTGTTGGCTGACTTCTTTGAAGAGACAATCAATACCATCTATAAGAACTTTCCTACTAATCATGGGCAGCTTGCGGAGGCAGTCGATTTCAACTTGACGCTTCCAAATGCCACCTTCTTCATCCAGAGGCTCGAACCATGCACCCTGGAGCAAATACAGGGGCTGTTGGCTCACGCATAATCAGGCTCTCTGTTGGATTTATGCCCTCCTAGTATAACTGCCTTCTTATCTCATTGTATTGCATCTTCCATCATGGCGCATTTTAACCTCTCATGGTCTCAGCATAAATGCTGGCAGCCTGGAAATCCACACAGCTTTCTCCCATTCTAAAGAAACCAAACGCCGACCTGGAAAACCTCCCTAACTACCATCCCATCTCGCTGCTTCGTATTTTGGGAAAAAGCCTTGAAAGCCTTATAAACAGACAGCTAGCCGCTTTTCTGGAAGAGCATGAGATTCTGGATTCCTCACAATCTGGATTTAGAGCACTGCACAGCACCAAGACCGTGCTGGTTGCAGCCGTGGATACCATCAGACTGTCCCCGGACTCTGGTTCCCTGGATATGTTGGTACTGTTGGACTTGTCAGCAGCTTTTGACACCATCTCGCATGCTATAATATCCCACAGCTTGTATGATGTGGGCATTTATGGCAAAGCGCTATTTTGCCTCTTGGACTTTCTAGAAAACCGGACTCAGACAAATTCTTTGGACTCCATTAAGTCGCTTACAATGCCTGTTAACAAAGGGGTCCTGCAGAGTTCCTCTTTGAGTGCCACATTATTTAATATCTATGTTGCCCCCCGTGCAACTTGTCAAATCGTGCGGGTTCGAGATTATATGCTACGCTGAGAATACTCTACTTGTCAACTACTTTGAATTCGACCCCGATAAGGTCAAATCTTGATTTTCTGACTGCATGAGAAAATTGCAAACTGCACGACTAGCAATTGTCTTCAATTAAACAGAGACAAGACTGAGATACTGTTATTTGGAAAGGCTCAGGAGCTGTGGTCCGCTGACTGGTGTCCCTCTGAACTAGGTTTGGCCCGTCTCCGAGGCAGGTGGTAAAAAGCCTTGACATAAAGTTGGACCAGCCACTATGACTGAAGGACCAGGTTATCGCTACTTGTGGCTCATGCTTTGCCACTGTCCCCCTGCTTGAACAAGTTACTTACCTTCGGTAACGCTTTTTCTGGTAGATACAGTATCTGCCTGTGGATTCCTCAACTTTTAAATTACCCCCATGCGCAGCATTCCACGGAAACTTTTCTCCATAGCTCTCCCACGTCGACGAGGACGTCACAATGGAACAGCTCCGCATGCGACTCCGCGTGACGTCATCGGAGCCATATGAAGACCTCGTCAGCGTGCTGATGTCAGATCCACCTATTTTTTCCCGTGCTTTCAAGGTGAACACGTGAACCGACAACATTTTCATAAGTATACACAGTATACAAGACCAAGCAAGAAACTGGAAATTCTAAAACAGACATATCCTAGTAACAAATACATCATTTTAAATATTTCATAATAAAATGCATGAATCACGTGTCCATTTTTTCCGGTATAAACAGGGAGGCGGGTGGGTCAGTGAGGAATCCACAGGCAGATACTGTATCCACCAGAAAAAGCATTACCGAAGGTAAGTAGCTTGTTCTTCTGATGGATACATCTGCCTGTGAATTCCTCACCTTTTGAATTGAATCCCCAAGCAGTCCCACTCCTGGAGTAGGGTGCCTGCCTACACCAAAAAATCCTGCAGCACAGACCGTGCAAAATGGCAGTCCCTCCTCACCTCCGAGTCTAAGCAATAGTGCTTTGCAAAAGTGTGGAGGGAGGCCCAAGTTGCCGCCTTGCAGATGTCTACAACAGGGACACCTCTAGCTAAACCCGAAGAAGAAGACTTAGCTCTGGTGGAATTAGCTCGAATACCTTCAGGAGGCTCCTTCTTGGCCAAGGCATACCAGATCTTGATACAGAAGATGATCCACCTGGACAGTGTTCTTTTGTGGACCACCTTGCCCTTCATCTTGCCCACATATCCGATGAAGAGTTGGTCGTCCAACATGAAATCTTTAGTCCTGTCCAAGTAGAAGCTGACCGCCCTCTTAGGGTCCAGGTGGTGAAGTCTCTCCTCCTCCTTAGGAGGGGGGAGGATAGAAAGTGGGTAAAGTGATAGATTGCCCCAGGTGGAAGGGAGTGATTACCTTAGGCAGGAAAGCAGCTCTGGTCCTAAGAACCATCTTATCCACATGAAATGAGGAAAATGGGGGCTTAGAGCTAAGGGCCTGCAGCTCACTAACCCTCCTTGCAGAAGTAATTGCAACCAAGAATATGTCTTAAACGCTAGGAATCTCAAGGACCAACTATGCAGGGCTTTAAAGGGAGACCCCATCAAGAAAGTAAGACCTAAATTCAAATCCCACTGAGGCATGATAAAGGGAGTGGAAGGAAACCTATTAGTGAGACCCTTAATGAATCTCATGACTATAGGAGATTTAAATAAAGAGAGTTGGTCTGGTAAGCAGAGAAAAGCCAACAAGGCAGAAAAGTAGCCTTTGACCGTTGCTACTGCACAACCCTGCTGTGCTAGGGAAAGAGAGAAACTGAGAATATCAGACAAATGGGCTCGTAAGGTATCAATCAATCTCCCTCCACACCATTTTACAAACCTGGCCCACCTACCAGAATAGTTTAAAAAGTATAACTACTCTTCTCTCCAAGAGTAGTTATACTTTTTAAACTGATTACAGTACCCTGACTCTTGGTGTAGAGGGGCCACTCTCATGTTTTACACCACCTATCAGAATAGACAGATTTGGTAGAGTGTCTTCTGGCTGATAAACTAACATCCACCACATCAGGCAGGAGAGAGAAAGAGCTCAGATTGCCCTGTTCAATCTCCAGGCATGAAAGTGCAGGCTCTGGAGGTGGGGGTGTAGAATCTGCCCCTGCGACTGCGAGAGGAGGTCTGCCCTGAGAGGGAGATGGAGCAAAGGGGGCGATGAGAGGTAGAGGAGGTCTGTGTACCACACCCTTCTTGGCCAATCCGGGGGGGATCAATATGACTTGGGCCCAGTCTTGGCGAATCTTCCTCAGAACTCGAGGAATCAAGGGTTTGGGAGGAAGCGCGTAAAGAAGCAGTGATCCCCAGTCTAACTGAAACGCGTCCCCCAACGCTCCCCGCATCGGATACTGGAGACTGCAGAACGACAGGCAGTGTGTATTCTCGTCCGTGGCAAACCGGTCCAACCTCCCACATCCTGAAAATGTGATGGACCACCTCCGAATGGAGACACCACTCGTGATCGGCCGAGTACTGCCGACTGAGACTGTCTGCACGCACATTCAGCACTCCGGCCAGATGATTTGCAATCACACAAATCTGATGGTCCTGATCCCAGGACCAGAGTCGCAGAGCCTCTCTGCAGAGACGATACGACCCTGCTCCTCCCTGTTTGTTTATGTACCACATCGCAGTAGTGTTGTCTGTCAGGACCTGAACAGACTGAGCGCAAAGGGAGGTAAGAAAGGCCTTGAGAGCCAAACGTATCGCCCGCAATTCTAGAAGATTGATGTGAGACAATCTTTCCTATGGAGACCAAAGGCCTTTGACCTCCAGATCCCCCAGATGAGCTCCCCACCCTAGAGTGGAGGCATCCGTTATCACTGTGGCCACCGAGAAGGAGGCTGAAATGGCTTCACTTGAGACAGGTTGTCCGAATCACTCAAACATGACAGCTCTGCTGTATTGTCTCTGGAGATTCTGACCACCTCCTTGAGATCTCCGTTGTGCTGAAACCACTGCCTGCAGAGGCATCACTGGAGTGCCCTCATGTGCCAGCGTGCATGGTTGACCAACAGTATGCAGGAAGCAAACAGACCGAGCAGGCGTAAGACCTTCAGGACTGGAACAACTGCCCCATTCTGAAAAATTGGAATCATAGCCTAGAGGTCTATAATCCTCTGTGGAGGCGGGAAGGCACGACTCACAGTAGTGTACAGTACTGCCCCAATGAACAGGATGCGCTGCGAGTGCACCAGGTGAGATTTGGATACGTTAATCAAAAAACCCAACTCGAACAACAGACGTGTTGTTACTTGCAGATGATGCAGCACCATCACTGGCGACTTTGCTTTGAGCAGCCAGTCATCCAGATAGGGAAAAATAGGAATCCCTGATCTCCTGAGATGCACTGCTACCACCACCATCCCCTTCGTGAAGACCCGTGGATCGGATGTAAGACCGAACGGAAGGACTGCAAACTGGTAATGCTGAGATCCCAACGTAAAACGGTGATACTTCCAATGTGACTTCAGGATGGGAATGTGAAAATACGCATCCTGCAAATCGATCGACTCCATCCAGTCTTCCTGCTGCAGCGCCAGAAGAACCTGAGCCAGGGTCAACATCTTGAATTTCTCCTGCTTGAGGTAAAAATTCAAGATCCTGAGGTCTAGGATCGGCCTCAATCGCCTGTCCTTTTTGGGGATCAGGATGTATCGACAGTAGCATCCCTGACCCCTTTCCTGCTACGGAACAACCTCTATCCCACCTTTATGTGGCAAAGACAAAACCTCCTGATTCAGATGCATCAGGTGGTCCTCAGAGCACCAGTCCTAGCGAGGGGGGGAAAGGAAGGGGAAACTCCCGGAAGGGAAGGGCATACCCATTTTCTACGAGATCCAAGACCCAGAAATCTGATGCAACAGATCTCCAAGTTTCGTAGTAAATGGGACACCCCACCTCCCACGGGACCAACATGCTCTAGGATGGAGGATCTAGAGCTGCTTCCCTGCGGTACCAGTTGGGGGAACAGGAGAGGAGGAGAAGACTTGCTGCTGAGCTGTACCTTGCAGGGGACCTCTACCTTTTCCTCTGTACGACCTATACAGAGGGTTCACCGGTTGCTGCTGCCTGGCCCAAAAGGAAGGAGTCTTTCCAAACCCTCAATCTGCGGTACCTAAAACCTCTGGGCTGGGACTGTAGACCCAACGATCTTGCTGTGGCTCTACTATCTTTAAAGCGCTGTAGTGCCGAGTCTGCTTTGGTACCAAAGAGACGAGAGCAATCAAAAGGCAAGCCTAATAGGGTGGCATGTACATCAGATGAGAATTCAGGCCCCCTTAGCCAGGCGTGCCTCCTGGTGACCACTGAGGAACCCATAACTCTAGCAACAGAGTCCTCTGTATCAAGCCCTGACTGTATGACTTGACGGACATGCTGTGTCCGATAAAACCTCCACAAAATGGCCTTGAACGTCCTCCGGAGGTTTGGGGATCACCTCCTTTGCAGAATCCATCAGAGCGTGGATATAGCGACCCAGCAGACATCGCATTTGTGGATTTCAGAGCCATACAGGCTGAAGAAAACACCTTTTTAGCCGATTGACTCATCCTCTTAGATTCTCTGTCTCCAGGTGTGGATGGAAACAAGCCTGTAGAAGGCTTAGTAGAGCATGATGCTTGGACTACCAAGCTATCAGGATATGGATGTGTGGAAAGGAAAGCTGAATCTCCAGGCGCCACCTTATACCCCCTTGCAACCGATCTGGACACAGCAGAGGCAGTCATTGGCTTCTGCCATACCTCTAAAATAGGCTCAGTCAAAGCCTAATTAAAGGGAAGCAGAGGTTCTGATACAGGAGAACAAAGAACTTCTGTTAAAATATTGGACTTAAGCTCTGCAGTAGGTAACGGCAAGTCCAGTAGATGAGCTGCCTTTCTTATTATAGAATGGTAAGAGGAGAGGTCCTGTGATGGAAGGCCTTTCGGTGAAGAGAACTTCCACTCCGGAGATGTGTCCTAACCACTAGACTCCTGCAGTCCCTCAAATTCCTGCGTAGGCTCAATAATTTCTCCCTCTTCAGCCTCTTCCTGCTGCTCCTGATATTCTTTCTCCTCCAGCGGCCTCTGTGCCTCCCTTCTGGATCTTATCCTGGGTACCGGCGTTAGTGGTGCCAGATGCGGCACCCGTGACTTCGGGACCGGCGTCAATGGAGGCTCCACAGGATTAGCTGAAGGCGCAGGGCGGGGCCGAGTCGGTGCCGGACCAGAGCCAGACGGCGCCGGGGAGAACTCCAACTGCACTCTTCCCTCCAGGGATTGCACCAGTGTCAAGAACCTCGGCGTCGGGAGAGGCCAACTCCCCGGGGTCATCGGCATAAAAGCCATGAATGGTGCCTGTGCAAAATGAGGTGGCAAACCTCCAAGACTGTATGAAAGTGGTTCCATGGAGCCAACATGCGCACCAGCAGGGTTAACCACCCTGGCAAACATGCCGAACATTGCATTCAAGAAATGAGAAGGATCCGTACCTGGAGCTGGAAAGGGTGGGTTCAGAGGCCTCTCAAGGGGGCTATCTGACTGGCTCCGGTTGCAGCGCCGGAGACACTATAGCCGGGGATGGAGAGGCCGGGTGCGAAGGCGTTGCTTCTCTGGGTGCCGGAGAGACTCTCTGAGCCTTAGAATGTGCCGGAGTCACCTGAGACGAAGGGGAAGGTGAGACTTCATCCTTGAGGGGACGCGGAGTACCAGGGACCCCGACTTCGGATCCATGACGTCGCTTCTTCTTGTGCTTCCTCGATGACTTCGAGGTATGCAGAGTCAGTGACTTGGATAGCGTTCTTCTCCGGCCCATTTTCTGTTTCCTCGCTCTGGCCATAAACAGCTTGGCCTCCCTCTCTTTCAGGGCCTTCATATTCATGCGCCTGCATGAGGAACACCCCTCGACGTTGTGGATCGACGAGAGGGGCCAAAGACAATCCTCATGGGGGTCAGTGATAGACATATGACCCCCACATTCCCTGCAAGGCTTAAAACCGGACTTCTTCGTGGGCAGCCATGTCACTGCTACAATTTCAGGACGAATCCTGCAACAATGAAACTCCAGGAATGGAAAGCCTGGGGAAAAAACGTTGCGCGTCGACTGCACGGAAAAAGGGAACTGATGTCAGCACGCCGACGAGGTCTTCCTATGGCTCGATGACATCGCGTCGAGTCGCTTGCGGAGCCGTTCCATTGTGACGTCCTCGTCGAAGTGGGAGAGCTATGGAGAAAAGTTTCCATGGAATGCTGCGCATGGGGGTAATTCAAAAGGTGAGGAATCCACAGGCAGATGTATCCATCAGAAAAGGAAAGTTTTTCCTTGGCTTTCGTCTGTCTCTAGGAAAACACTAGTCCAGGTCTTGATTACGAGTCACCTGGACTACGGAAATGTGCTGCTGGTTGTGGCGAATGACACGCTGATGTCTGAGCTACAGTTTGTGCAGAACACAGGCACCCGATTGGTCTGAAATCTTCCCTCAGGCTCTCCTTCTGCACCCATTTTGAGTGTCTTGCATTGGCTCCCAGTCAGGAAGCAGGCTATCTTCAAGTCATGCTGTCTCACTCGCATGGCGCTAACCAGCAAAACCCAAGTCTATCTGTACAGTAGGCTCTGCCATTACTGCCCCCAGACTGCTTAGATCCACAAACAAAGCTCTGCTATGGATTCTTCAAATCTGCCCTCAGTATTTGGTGGCAGATCCTTCTCGTACCTTGCCCCGTTCTATTGGAATAAACTTCCTCTGCAAATTCGCCTCTACACAGAGCAGGGCAGGTTTAAAAGACATCTGAAGACGTGGTTGCTCTAATGTATTCTGAAGGCCCTGAGTTAGTGAAGCACCAAGATACACCTCCGGGTGTGCTTGAGAACTCCAGTCAAATAGGACCAGTCAATGGAATCAAATCCTTTCTCAAAGTTCACTAATAGGAGGGCACTTCGGTATTGTAGGGAGTGCAGACGGGCTATTGCCACCTGCACTTGTCGTATGCCCTTGTGAGTGCTACGGCCGGATATGAAGCCACATTGATCTGGGTGGAACCTTGCCACATTGATCTGATGACCTTGTAGAGTCTGTTTCCTAGGGTGTTAGTGAATATTTTGACCATGCTGTTGATCAGGGAGATAGGTCTGTATGAGGAGCAGCACTCTGACAGCCAATCTTCTTTGAGGAGGACTACAACCATGGTCATATCAAGCTCAGCTGGGAAGGAGCCTTTAGATATAGCCTCAAGGTAGAGGACAAGGAGAAGGGGGTAGAGGATGTCCTGATATTTGTGGTAGTATTTAACTAGGAAGCAGTCTGGGCCAGTGGTCTTGCTGAATTTCATACCCGTCAAGGCTCCATTAATCTCCTCCACTGAGAAAGGTTCCTCCAGTTCCGACCGCCTTTGTTGAGGAAGCCGTGCAAGAGGTATGTCCTTTAGAATCGGGTTCTACTGTTCTTGGTATATAGGGTGTAGTTGTAGTCCACAAACACAGTCGCAATGTCCACAGTAGTGGTCTTACGAGTTCCTCTGTCATCTATGATATCAGGGATCACCCTAGATGTCTTATCT
This sequence comes from Calotriton arnoldi, assembly GCA_963921515.1. Lineage (NCBI taxonomy): Eukaryota > Metazoa > Chordata > Amphibia > Caudata > Salamandridae > Calotriton > Calotriton arnoldi. The sequence goes on along the minus strand of CAWUFW010006931.1, from coordinate 456,098 downwards.
TTGGTGGCTAACCAATGGAGGAGTTTCTCAGTTTTGTTCCTGTGCTCATAGACTCATCCCGTCAATGCCACCCAGCAGCGGTGGGCCTCGTCTAGAGAAATCTGTTGCAGTGAGTTTTGTGCCAGCTGGCATGTCAGGGCTTCTGACATCTCTCTTTGGTTTTGGCCTTCTAGTTCCAGAATTTGAGTCTCCAGGGAAGTCATAGGCAGCTGCTTCTCGAATTCTCGATTGTAAGTATTCACCAGCTCCCAGATGATAGCTTTACCTGCCTCCCAGAATGTGCTTGGTTAGGTTACTGAGCCTTTGTTTATGTCTACATATCCCTGGAGTTCAGTCGTCATGAGAAAGCGCCCTGGTCATCTGTCAGATACCATTCATTGAGGCGCCATATAGGTCGCTGCATCTCGTCAGGGGCCTCGAACTGGGCTATTATGTGTGAGTGATCAGAAATGCCCCAAGGGAGGATCGTCAGGTCTGTTATGGAGTATAAGGAGATTAATGTATGAGAGTGCTTTGTGTGCAGCAGAGGGGTGTGTGTGTATAGGTTCTCGAGGGGGTGCCACACTCACCTGGCATTGCACAGGCCCTGTGAATCCATCCAGTTGATCAGTTGTTTAGCTGTTGTCAGATGGCTATGGGGCCCATCGCGTCCAGTACAGAGTCGGGTACCATGTTGAAGTCCCCCCCCTGTACTATGGTGTCCTCCTAGAGGTCCAATAGTGCTTTCTTGATATCAACCAAGGAATGTAGGGACAGTGAGGTGTATCGTATGCATATAGGAAAGTGAAGTGTTTCCCCTCATGTAGGCCTTCCATTCCCACGTACCAGGCCAAGTTCTGTGTTGGCATGCTCTTGTGGAATACTCTTTTGGACGGTTGTCTTAGGGACGCTTGTGTGTGAATCTGGAATGAATTAAGTGAAACTCAAGAACAGAAAAAAACTACCCTTACCCCCAACTTCCCCGCCCCACACTTGTACTCCTAAAGCATCAGTTGTCCCATAAATTCCAAGAAAACAACCTGTAACACATCTGCATGTGTGGCTGTAGCTATGTGACCTCCTCCTACATAGAATTATCTGTTGAACTGAAATTGACCCGCCTAAGCGGATCTACGACCAAAGGGTCTTAAGCCTCTGTAAGGTGTGTCAGTTCTTAGGGTCATTTGTCTGCCGAAAAGGCAGTAGTTAGGATCAGATTGCCGTCGTCAGGGCCGGCCCCCACCAGGGGAGCAGCTGGCATCCCGGTGGGTGGGGGTCCCTTTCGTGATGATTCACGGCTCCACTGGGATTCCTCCATGCTGCGGTAGTGGATCTCACGAAGTTCAGGAAAATTTGATGGACATCGGTCTCTTCTCCTGTCTCGACGGACCTCGTTCGTCATTGAGGAGTAGTTCAAGTCTTTCCCTGTTCACGTCTGACCCACTTGACCTGCTCGCCCGGTATCTTGAGGCGTTTGAGATTTGGTCTTTCGGTTGCCCACTCTCATGCCGCTTCCGTGGTGTCAAAGAAGTGTGTGCAAGAGTCATGGATAACTTTCAGCTTAACTGGGAAGGTGAGCATGCACCTGAGGTTCATAACTTGGAGCTTCTGTTTGACTTTTACAAAAGATGTATGGCGCTGTTGAACTGCTTTGGTGTAGTCCAGAAATATCATTATGCAAGAGGACTGAAATAAGCTATCGGTCAACTGTGCCTTGCGGAGGATCACATCCCAGGCCTGATAATTAAGGATGTGTGCTATTATTGGGCGAGGTAGAGCCTCTGGGGGCAGGGCAGGTGCGCAGGGCCAGGAAACGGTATGCACGCTCCACCACAAACGAGGAACATCTCAAGCTGATTCTCTGCTGCACCCTCTGGGAAACTCACAAATCCAAGGTTATTGCGCCACAGTCTGTTTCCCGCATCCTCCGCTTGGTGTTCCAGGGCCACTGTTGTGGAGCAGAGTTTGGACATTTGCTTTTTAAGTGTGGTCATGGTGTCCTCCAGTGTGGAGACACTGCCTTCTTCCTCAGAGACCCTGTGGACCTCATTGCTGAAGTCCTGGCGAAGCAGGGAGACGTTCACTGTGACTTCTCCTTGCGAGATGCCTGGATAGCCTTTAGGATGGTTTTTAGGTCCGTGGGCAGGATGCAGTTGAGGAGTGTTACCTGTGAAGCCTGCAGCTCCCGGTGCCTGCACCATTAATTTGTCCATCTTAGTCCGGGCGTGCCCCCGTGAGCTTTTGTCTGCTGAGTCCCAGAGAGGGCCAGCACCGCAGTTGTCTAGCTAGTGGAACTTCCCTATGTGTGGTGGAGGGCTACAGAGCCAGCCTTGTCCCTTGGTGTTGTCTATGGGGGTCCACTGGCATGTGGCAAAGCAGGCCTTGTCCACAGATAATTCTACCTAAGGTGAGTGGGGTGGCTATTGTTGTGCCGGTTGTCAGGATGCTGTGCCTGGAATCTGAACAACCCGGTCCACTTGCCTAGTCCTGTGGGGAGCAGGGAAGCATGAGCAGCCGGTGGGGGGCCATGTATCGTCAGGCCCTCCCTCTGGATGTGGTCGGGCCAATGCTCACTCCCTCTTTGCCACAGCCCTCCATCTCTGCCCTTGTAGGTCAGCTTGGTGCAGCATTTTTTCCTCCTGGTTTCACTGGCTGGTGCCTCCTTCCGCGTGGGGGAGGAAGATCCTTCTCCTACCTCGCTGCGAAGACCTGGAACTTCCTGCCGCTACATCTCAGACAATCACCGTCGCTGCCTCAATTTAGGAAGGACCTCAAGACCTGGCTCTTCAACTGAACCTCAGATCCACTCCCCCCCCCACACTCAGCACCTTGAGACCCTAACGGGTGAGCAGTTGCGCTATACAAGAAACATGATTGATTGTCTAACCCCTCTTAACAAACCTTTTGTTTCTGTGTAGGCCTCATCAGCGCTGTAACGTAATCTCTTTAAAATACTAAAGGCTATTAAAATAATTAAAGGCTTCTCCACCCTCATAGTTTCCATTAGCTCATATTGCTTTAAACGGTTCACTAGATCAAAAGCGTCAGTTAAATCCATAAAACCCATGTGGATTAATTCCTGCTTGCCTTGGTGTATTTCACCACTAACAGGTAGCGGTTTGAGATATTGCTCCACCATTCCCAATCCCGAGCAAAATCTGTATTGATGACTGCCTTTATCCCGTTGTGGAAGTTGCTCTTGGTGGCTATGGGTTCGTCTGTGAGGGAGAGAATCAGCTGGGTGTCGTCGGCATAGGAGACTATGTTGAGTCTGTGACTTCTTACGATGGCTGCAAGGCGGGCCATGTAGATGTTGAAGAGGGTGGGGCTCAGGGAGGATCCCTGAGGCCCTCCGCAGCTGATCTCTGTAGGTTCTGAAGTGAACGGTGGAAGTCTGACTCTCTGTGTTTGGCCGGTGAGGAAGGAGCAGAGCCATTCTAGGGATGCTGGCGTTGTGGAGTCTTGCGCAGAGGGGACGGTGTCGAAGGCGGCTTGAGGGCAGCAGTCTCGCCTCTGTCGAGGAGGGTGCGGATGTCGTCCGTAGGGGTGAGGAGAGTGGTCTCGATGCTGTGGTTGCTTCTGAAGCCTGATTGGGAGAAGTCCAGGATGTGGTTTATTTCGATGAACTCAGAGAGTTTGGCATTGATGGCTTTCTCTATGACTTTGGCTGGGAAGGGGAGAAGGGAGATAGGTCTGTAGTTCTTGAGGTCCATTGGGTCAGCAGAGAGTTTCTTCAGCAGGGGGTTGACCTCTGCGTATTTCCAGTCTTCAGGGAAGGTGGTGGACTCGATGGAGCAGTTGACGGTGCAGCAGAGTTCGGATGCAATGGAGGTGCCGGCTCTGTTGAAGATATGGTGAGGGCCGGGATCCGAGGGGGCTCCGGAATGGAGGCTCTTCATGATCCTGAGGGTGTCAGAGGTGAGGGTGGTCCAGTTAGGCAAGGTCTGCTGGGGTCTGGAGCCATTTGGTGCGATGGGTGTGGGTGAGGTGGGTGGGTCTTGGATTGTGAAGCGGTTGTATATCTCCTTGATCTTGCGGTGGAAGAAGGTGGCAAGGTTGTCGCAGAGGTCTTGAGAGGGAGGAATGTCTGCTGTCTCTGTGCTGGGTTTGGCAAATTCTTTGACCACGGTGACGAGTTGCTGTTGTGTGCGGTGGCGTTGAAGCTTTCCTGTATGGGCTGCTTTCTTTGTTGTTCTGATGAGGTGGTGGTGTGCAATGGTGGCAGTTTTGAAGGCTGTGTGGTCTGCCAGGATCATGCTGCCCCTCCATCTTTTCTCAAGCCGTCTGCAGGTGTGCCTGGACTCTTGGAAGGTGGCGGGAGAACCAGCTGGCTTTCTTGGAGGGCTGCTTGCCTGAGGGTTTGTTGGCGTAGTCGAAGATCCAATGGTGGAGTTTGTGTGCTGAGGCATTGGCATCCGTCGATGTCGGTGGTGGGGTTTTGCTGAGAGAGGTGGTGAGCTGGTCTTTTGTGACCTTGTTCCAGCTTCTGCAAGGATAGCAGTGGGGGTGGTGGCGTACAGTGGGTTTGGTGAAGAAGAAGTGGACACAGTGGTGGCCTGTCCAATGTGGCTCGGAGGTGTGGCTGATGGAGATGTTGCTTGCGGAGAAGGTGAGGTTGAGCGTGTGTCCTGCTGAGTGGGTTGGAGAAGTGACCAGTTGATTGAGTACGATCACACTCTATAGCTAATAAAGCTAGGGAGGGTAACCCACTTTCCATATCTGGGTTTACACTTTGCATCATCCCTAGATTGGAGGCATTTGCTTACCATTGGAATGCAACAACTGCTGTGCTCAACTGAGGCAGTTCATAGATTTTCAGCTAATATAGGGGAAAAAACAATCAAAGTTATAATGGAGATAATTAAATCTAAATAAAACCCTGTGGGTTCATATGGGGCCGGGGTTTGGGGCCATGTTAATCCGAGCCCCTCAAGAGGGTCCCCATGGAAAGTATTTGAATGGCAGTAATTAGTTTTATACGCTCACCTTTGAAAATTAGGAAATCTTATGTAATGCCAGGGGGTGAAATTGCAGATGAGATACCGGGGAGTTCTAATAACTCAGAAACGTGAAGACACTCCGAGGGTTAATTGGAAAAAAGTGAGTGAAGAGATTGAGAAACTTTTAGTGAGATGGACCAATTTGCCACTTTAATATCTATGGCAGAGTCAACTTGGTTAAGATGATTGTCCTCCCAAAAATCACTTTGCGATTTAACTCTATACCTCTCACTTTCCCCAAAGAGTTCATCGCTAAACTGCAGGGTAAAATTGGGAGTTTTATCTGGGCCTCAGAGGGGACTAGGATTGCTTGGAAAAAATTGAGGAGAAAGCTGGGGGCCTGACCTCCAGATATATTGCTATGCATTCCATTTTAAGAATTCCCGGATGTTGGTTAACAAACCAGACCGATCCTCAATGGGTAAACTATATGAGGCAATGCTTAGTGGATTGGGGCAGACCATTTCTTGCTCAAATATGGGGATCCGAAATACTTTAAAAAAAGTCAGGCTGAAAGTTTTGAAAACAGCATTAAGAACTTGGGTATATTTTAGAAAGAGATTTAGTATCCCATATTATACATCTTTAGCCCCAATCTGGGACTCCCCGGGCACACCAGAATGTTTGGAGGACCAGTTAAGCTGCCCTCTAAAAAGAAAGTTGGCTTAAACTGCTGGGCAGATCTGAGAGCAGGATTGGGATTGGCAGGGTGGCAAGCTCTGAGTGCATGTACTAATGGCCAGCTAACAAGATTCAAATATTACCAGCTAGGATCATGGTGGGCAACTCAAGAGTGGGTAGAGGAAGAGGAGGAGGTATGGTCTGAACAGGTGATGAAGGTTATTGGCCCTGTAAAGAAGGAAGTATCAACACGGTATTGGGACTTTTTAGAGGCTGAGGACAAGAAATATCCCGATTTATCTTCAATTTGGGAAGAGCGAATCATCAAGGGGGATATAAGGCAGATATGGCAAGTATCTTTTTCTACATTATATGCTGTGGTGTGAAATCTGCCTCACTTGAGAGAAACCATTTGTTTACAACACACAGGGCCTACTGGTCTCCAAGTGAGCTTTAAAAATGGCTGGAAAAGAAATTGGATGTCTGAAATGTAAGTTCTTAATGGCAGATGACATACACATGTTTATGCAATGCCCAATCCTGGCTCCTTTCTGCAGCACTGTATGTAATTTCATCAGCGAAATAACCAGACATTGCATCAAGGTAAGCCCTCAACTTATATTTTTTGGGATCAACACTGAAGGATACTTTGGTTTAAACTCTGCCAAAATGAAGTTTGTTTTTATGTGGTTTTGCTGGCAAGACGTGCGATATGTAGCCTTTGGAAATCAGCAAATGAACCGTTTTTTAGCGTCTGCTCAAAAAACAACAAGTTAAAAAGTCAGATGGACATAGCCTGTGACCCCGGAGCCTCAAGATATTAATAGAGGGTCCAATGATTAAGCCATGCTTGCTGTGTCTCTTTGTATTCTCTTTCTTAAGCCTGGGGAGGTCATTTTGAAACAGCAATAATCTTGAGTGGGTAGCCCCCCCCCCCCCGGGAGGGGAGACCTACGCCAGTAAGAAAGAGATGGCGGGATCAGGACCAAAAAAAAAGGAAATCTTATGTAAATGACTATTATTTATCTGTCCTTGAATAATTGTGTACTATGATTTCTTTGCTGTTTTTAATTATTTATTTATACTTCCTATGCATCAACTATATGTATTGTTGCATCTCTTATAATAATGATGAATAGACAGCAAGAAAGTAATCAACAAATGTACAATACAAGAGTAAATGGATATGGTGCTTCTTTTGGCATTGGAGAGGAAGATCAATATCCCTATTAGTCCTGCCACTAGGGTTAACGTCAGTAAAACCTTTCTGCTGGCAATAGCCTATAAGAACCTTTTATTGCAAACCATTTCTTTACAAATGAGATGGTCATTATACTTTGTGCAGGTCTTCTCCACTTGTTGCTATCTCCTACCTACCTACAACATGCACCTTCCTTTATTTGGAGATCTATTAAGAAGTTAATTGATAACTGATTGTGGAATTGTTTAAGTAGACTTTGTTATCTAAAAGCATGAATTGATATTGCATTATAGGTGAGCTGGTGTTTGATAATTGATTGTAGATAAGTAGGTTGATATGAGTTGGTATCTATCAATGTTGATTGACTATGTATTTATTATACATCTTCGAATTAATTTGAAAACCTGTAAATAATTAGCAATCTGCCTTGCCATAAACATATTATTTTTATTTCATTATTTTCCTTTTTTTAGTCAATTAACAGACCGTCTAGTAACTTTGATTAGACTCTGTTCCCTGGTCTAGATTTAAATAGAGAAACAAAATGGTTGTGAAGAAGGTGGTGTAATAAATCAAGGAACTCCACCGAAATGTGCATCGACTGCCTTTTAGGTGTTCATTCTTCTGGGCATCCAAAGGAAGAAAAGAAATACAGATGTTTCTTCATACGTCAGGACCTCAACTGATGAACAGAAACCGTGTTTTAAATGTACAATAGATCGTCTAAATGGACTTTAAACTAGGGGGCTTTTTGCATGGTAAGTTATATGAATACTATTGATACCTTGTTTTGATTAAAGATTTTTTTAAAACATGTTTTATTCTCTTAATCAACACACAGCAAATCAGAGTTTCGCACTGTGCGTCAGTTATCCCAGGGGGTTTCGAGCCTAATATTAGACACATCGCCAAACAGGGCAATGCTACACACAGAGTTATCTACATAGGAATACATGTAAAAGAAAAACAGTGTCATCTTTTTATGCTAGTACTTTAAGGTGCTGGATCTGACTGTGCTGTGATCTCACACACCAGCCGGGATGTACTCCGTTAAATTAAAAGAAAACTAAGAAATGAAATTGAAATATAACATATGAGGATATCGGAATGGGGACCTATACTGAAGATGTGTGCCCACAGGGTAGGAAATCCGCTGTCACAATGACTTGTGGGAGTGTATAAATGCTTGTAACAGGTTAGAGGATGGAATTATGGACACCACACGTCTATAAGTCCCAACCTCTAGCTATCCAACAGTTTAAGACGATTCTTCACCATCTGCCAGTGGAGGATTTATCTCTCCGGCTCTGTCTGTAATTGGGCGAGAGATCTCAAAATCTAGTCCCAGGCCCTATATTGATTAAAGATATTGATGTTTTTTCCAAACAAAATATTGTAGAGTCAATAATTCATCATCGTATATTTATAAAGAAGGTTCGGCAGGACTATGATAAGAATTAGGCATTGATATGCTTTTTGCACAGTGGTTTAAAGACCAAGTAGAAGAAATGGGGTTAAAATTTTGATTTGGGATACCTTATTAACTAATACTTCAGGTGAAGAGTTTTGGTGTTACTTTCTTAGGATTTACTGGGTACTCTGATACCTTTTTACCAAACCCTTACAGTGATTATTAAGTCTATAGCAAGCGGTGAAGATTACAGTATTTACTGGCTGCGGAGAACAAGTTATTTCCTTCAGTAATGCTCTTTCTGGTAGATACTCGAACTGCAGATTCCTCACTTTTAGAATTTTCTCAAGTATCAGATGGGAATGCAAAATATGTTCATCAATCCTTTCTGTGCACCTGTAGGTGGTGCTGTATGGCTCCACAATGACTTCACACCGCCCTGGAAGTGACGGAGGGGAGCTGCGTATTAGTGCACTCCCGTGTATTTACATCAGTTTCTTAATCTTTCTCCTTCCGCGCCCTCATACTCTGAGCACTTTGAACAAATTGCAGGTGACAATGTGCCAAAATCTAACTCAGAACCTTATTATGATTCCAAGAATAGGAAAGTGGGAGGGCAGCAAAGAAATCTGCAGTTAGAGTATCCAGAAACAGCGAAACACAAGGTAAGTAACTTGTCCTTCTGACGGATACTTCTAACTGCAGATTCCTCACTTTTAGAATAGATACCACAGCAGTACCTCCACAAGGGTCTGTGGAGTGGACTCTGATTCAAAGTCTTGCAAGACCTATCGGACAAAATTGCCCTCCTGCCAGATGTGACTGTTGATGCGGTGTTTTGTGAACGTGATCACCAATGCCCCCGTTGCAGCTTGGAAGATTATCAAAATGGCACCCCCCCTTGCCAATGCTGTTGCAGCCTTGGTCCTGGTGTATTGCGCCTGCAAGTTTTCTGGGGGCTCCTTCTTAGCCAGCACTTAACAGTATTTAATGGAAAGAACTTTCCACCTGGATACCGTTCTCTTTTGCACTGCCTTCCCTTTCTTGGTCCCATTAAATCCAGCAAAGAGCTCATCCTCCACACTATGGTCTCTGGTATGGTCAATGACCATAAGATCACTCTCTTAGATCTCTCTCTCTCTCTATCTCTCGGGGTCAAGCTGATGGAGCGTCTCCTTCTCTTTCGAGGTGTGTGGCAGAGCAAAAATACCAGGAGGTTAATCGAATGGCCAACATTGAAGTGCAGTATCACCTTTGGCAGAACGGTAGCATGAGTCCTCAACACCAACTTGTCAGAGAAGAAAGTAGTATAGGTAGGTTGCACAGAGAGAGAGTCTGTAGTTCATTCATGTGGCGTGCAGTAGGGATAGCGTATGAAAGACTGTCTTGATTGAGCATAGGCTCGAATAGTGCTTCAGGCCATTCTGAAAATGCATCACAGCCAGAAATTTAAAAACTGAGGGTTGATCAGACCAACATAAAAAGGCCAAAAGGGCCGATAAGTTTTCATTACCTGTGCTCACTGCAAGGGCATGCTGGGCCAATGACAAAACAAAGAAGACATCAGAGTTTGGCCTGCAGAGGGTCGAGATGACATAACCCACACCAGGCTACAAACTATCACTAGCGCCCAGCATAGATGCACCTCGAGGATGAGGGTCTAGCTGTAAGAATAAAATCTACTACTTCGGGCACCAAGCCAAAAGAATGTAACCATTGCAGCTCAGTAGCCACGTTTGGAGGAGTAGGTTGTAGGGATTCAGGTGTAGGACTGTCCCCTGTTGTAAGATAGGAGGTCCTCCCAAAGGGGTAGTCAGATCAGAGGATAACCGCCCTGGAGCTCTGGGTACCACACTCTCCTGGCGTGGTCCGGGGTTGTTAAGATAACTTCGTCTTGGTCTGTCCTAACTTTCCTCTGAACTCAAGGTAGGAAAGTTAGAAACAGGAATGCATACAGTAGTCCTGGCTCCCATCTCAGACAGAATGCGTCTCTCAGTCACCTTTATTGGAGGAAACAAAAGTGTGCAGAGCTCTGCACATTCATGATGGTGGTGGTGAACAGATGTAACCAGGACATGCCCCAATGATTAAAGATCCCCTATGCCACCTCGGGATGTAGACACCACTCTTGGTCTGCTCCAGTTGGTACCCAGTTCAAGGACCCCAGTAACTTGCTGGCTATCAAAAAGATCTTCTGGTTCAGCACCCTGCAGAGTCGTATCACCTCCTGGCAAAGGATCTAGGTCCCCTCCTTGCCCTACTTGTTGCAGTACTACATGGTGGTCATGTTGGCCATTAGGTCCTGTTCTAGCCTTCCCTTTAGTTGGTAGGATGGCTTTCAGAGTCAGACTGATCGCCTGAAGCTCCAAAAGGTTGATTTTGAGTTGCCTCTCTGCTGGAGACCAGAGGCCCCTTATCTCCACTTCTCCAATATGACCCCACCACCCCAGTAGTGACGCGTCTATCACAATGATGATGTCTAGGTGGGGAAGGGCTAGAGGCTTGTTGCAGGTCTGGCTGGGCCTCATCTGCCACCACTTAAGGTACTGAGTCATCTCTTTCAAGATCTAGAGAGCATTGGATTGGCAACACCCGGCGCTGGACTGATTTAAACCTTGGATTCCACTACAGGTTGCATGTGCGTAAGGGGGTAGAAGGATACACGAGTCCAAGAAGCCTCAGAACCATCATCACAGGACCAAGAACTTAGTCTGAAATATTGAGATCAGATTGGGAATGTCCAAGACTCGCTTCGGCAAAGGAAAGGCCTTGTATTCAATTGCATCGAAGGTGGCTATTCTGAAGGAAGTCCTCTTCATATAGCACTGGTGAGACTTTGGCTCATTGATGGAAAACCAAAGAAATCAATAGCCTGGACGTTGTCCAGAAGTGGTTCGTAACGGACCTGCCTTCATTGGCCAGTTGTCGAGATGAGCTGTGATCACTTTCTGTCACGACTCGCTCCCTGCGTTCTCGTGTCTACCACCAAGGGGCTGAATTGTGGGACTCTCCAGTGTTCTAATATGCTTCCAGACCTTCCCCTGCATGCATAAAGTGACTTCCAGCCATTTGGATGCTATTTGAAAAATGCCATCCATTTGTGGAAGCCAGTCAGCTCATGCTTGAAACTCCATTATCTATAAACCCCTGCTCACTGCTTCAGCTCGACCCCTGCAGGTAGAGGATGGGTGGAGGAGTTCAGCACATCTGTGGCTGGCAGCTGCTAGCCTGCTCACACCTGATGCACAAGTTACTACTTATGTAACGATATATCTGTAAGAGACATTAGTTAGTGATAGATTCCTTACCTTAGAATATCCCCAGGCGTCAGACTGGATCCGGAAAGTTTTTTCGTCAGCAGTATCCCTGCGCGTCAGTAGGTGGCGTCGTGCGGCTCCGCGTTCGTCGCTGGCGTCATAAGCACCGAGATGACGTCACGGAGACTACTTAGGCGACACCCATGCACACTGACGTCAGTTCTGTACACGACTTTCCGCGCCAGGAACGCAGAGCCATGCACGAAACTGACCACTGGTGCCATGAAACTAGGGCCCTGAAAGGGATGACCTTAACCCTAGAATCAGTTCGCAGAACGGGGAATATGGGTGGGGCGGTAAGGAATCTATCACTAACTAATGTCTCTTACAGATATATCGTTACACAAGTAGTAACTTGTGCATCTGAAAGAGACACGTTAGTGATAGATTCCTTACCTTAGAATAGATACCCCAGCAATACCAACCCCGGTGGTGGATCTGCGAATAGATTACACCAGAAAGTCACGGAGAACAGAACTGCCAAAGAAGCCGTCTCTTCGGACTTGGCTGTCAAGGCAGTAATGCTTGGTAAACGTGTGCAGCGAGGCCCACATAGCTGCCTGACAAATATCCTGCAAGGGAACGCCGCGTCCCAAGGCAGTAGTGGCTGCTGTTGCCCTGGTAGAATGGGCACGCAGCCCCACAGGAGGCTCCTTCTTAGCCAAGGAGTAACATGCTTTGATGCACAAAACGACCCACCGAGAGATGGTGCGTTTGTGCACGGCCCGACCTTTTTTGGCGCCACCGTAGCCAACAAAGAGCTGGTCATCCACCCGGAACTGTTGAATGCGCTTTAGATAGAACGAGAGCGCACGTTTTGGGTCCAGACGATGGAGCCTCTCTTCCTCTTTTGAAGGATGCGGAGGCGGAAAGAAAGTGGGCAAAGTGATGGTCTGCCCGATGTGGAAGGGTGTAACAGCCTTTGGCAAGAAAGAAGGACGGGTCCTTAAAACCACCGTGTCCGGATGAACAGAAAGGAAAGGAGGTTTAGAAGAAAGTGCCTGGAGCTCACTCACTCTTCTGGCAGAGGTGATTGCTACCAGGAAAGCCATCTTGAGAGTAAGAAGACGTAAAGGACAGTTATGAAGGGGCTCAAAAGGAGCGCACATCAGATAGGTCAAGACAAGATTTAAGTCCCATTGAGGCATTATGAAAGGCACGGGAGGAAACGTGTGTGTAATGCCTTTGAGGAAACGGTTAACAACCGGGGACTTAAAGAGAGAAGGCTGATCTGGAAGCCGAAGAAAGGCGGAAATGGCCGAAAGATAACCTTTGATAGTGCCCAGAGCAGAGCCCTGCTGGGCCAAGGATAGTAGGAACAGAAGGACCTCAGAAAGAGGGGCAGAAAGGGGATCCGCAGACTTAGCTGTGCACCATGCCACAAACTTGTTCCACCTGCAGGCGTATACCGATTTAGTGGAGGGACGCCTGGCTGCCAGAATGACATCACAGACTTCAGAAGGCAAGTCAAATGGAATCAGCTGTCGCCGCTCAATCTCCACGCATGGAGGTGGAGACTGGACAGGTTCGGGTGTAGGACCGTCCCCTGCTGCTGCGACAGAAGATCCTCCTGAAGAGGCAGTCGGATCGGGGGATCGATCGCCATGTTGAGTAGCTCGGGATACCAGTATCTTCGTGCCCAATCCGGAGCCACAAGGATGACTTGGGCCCGGTCGCGCCGAATCTTCTTCAGCACTCTGGGCAGAAGTGGTATAGGCGGAAAGGCGTACAACAGACCGCAGCTCCACTCGCGACGAAAAGCGTCGCCGAGCGAGTGCCGCCTTGGAAATTCCAACGCGCAGAACTGATGACATTGCGCGTTCTCTTCGGTGGCGAATAGATCTAACCAAGGCTCTCCCCACTGCAGAAAGAGACCTTGCGCCACGTCCAAGTTCAGACGCCATTCGTGATCCATCAAGCACCGGTGGCTGAGTTCGTCGGCCCTGGCGGTCAGAGAACCTGCCAGGTGTTGAACCACCAAGGTAACGCCTTGATGTTCCAGCCATGTCCAGAGGCGCAGAGCCTCCCGACATAGGGTCCACGACCCCACCCCGCCCTGTTTGTTGCAATACCACATGGCGGTGGTGTTGTCCATGAACACCTGCACTACACTTCCCCGGACAGAGGGAAGGAATGCCTTCAGTGCAAGTCGGATCGCCCGAAGCTCCAAAAGATTGATATGGAGCCGGGACTCCGCCTCTGATCTCCGCCTCTCCCAAATGGCCGCCCCATCCCAGGAGGGACGCATCCGTCACCACTGTGTGCTCCAGTTGGGGAAGGGAGAGGAATCTGCCATTGACCCAATCGCGATTCGTGAGCCACCACTGCAATTGTCGTGCAGTGCCCTCCGAGATCCGGACAAGATCGGACAGGTTGCCCTGATGCTGTGCCCACTGGAACTTCAGGTCCCACTGCAGAGCCCGCATATGCCACCTGGCATGTTGCACTAGCAGAATGCAGGAGGCCATCAGGCCAAGGAGCCGGAGGGTCATCCTGACTGAAACCCGGGATAGAGGCTGAAAGATCGGAATCATAGCCTGAATATCCCGGACGCGCTGCTCGGGAGGATAAACCCGAAACCGCGTCGAATCCAGAACCGCTCCGATGAAGGGGAGCTTCTGAGAGGGACTCAGGTGCGACTTTGGCACGTTGATGGAGAACCCCAGCAAATGCAGGAGGTCGGCCGTAGTCTGAAGGTGGGTGACAACTGCCTGGGGCGAACCCGCCTTCAACAGCCAGTCGTCGAGGTAGGGGAAGACTGACACCCCTGACCTGCGCAGGTGGGCAGCGACCACCGCCATCACTTTCGTGAACACCCGAGGGGCACTGGTAAGGCCGAAGGGGAGCACCGCAAACTGAAAATGCTCCTGGCCTACCGTGAACCGCAGGTAACGCCGGTGGGCCGGCAGGACGGGGATGTGAAAATATGCGTCCTGCAAGTCCAACGCCACCATCCAGTCTCCAGGGTCGAGGGCAGCCAAGACCTGAGCCAGAGTCAACATCTTGAACTTCTCCTTCCGGAGGAAGCGATTGACGTTCCGGAGGTCCAAGATGGGGCGCAAGCCCCCCTTGTCCTTCTTGGGGACCAGAAAGTAGTGGGAATAACAACCACTCCCTACCTCTGGCCCAGGAACACACTCGATGGCCCCCTTGGCCAAGAGGGCCGTGAATTCCTGCTGGAGAAGCGCCAAGTGTTCCCCTGACATGCAGTGGTACCGAGGTGGCATGGCTGGAGGGGTGGACTGAAGGGGAAGGGAGTAACCCTTGCGGATGATCTGCAACACCCACTCGTCCGATGTGATAGTGTGCCAGTGGGGGAGATGATGGCGGACCCTGCCAACCACTGGTGTGGAATGCCCCACAAAGCTCGGATTAGGAAGGTTTGGAGGTAGAAGCAGCGGAGGTGGACTGACCCCCACGCTGATTCCCAGACCCGCCCCTGCAGAAACCGCGGCCGCTCTGAGGCTGGTTCTGCACAGGCTTGCTGAAGGAACGTGCCTGGGCGCCCCTTCCATGGCCACGAAAGGAACGAAAACCAGGAGTGGCTGGTCTTTTCGTGGAAAGACCCAAGGACTTGGCCGTGGCCCACGAGTCCTTAAAACGCTCCAGAGCAGTGTCGGCTTTATCGCCAAACAGGTGAGTGCCATCAAAGGGCATGTCCATGAGTGAGCTCTGGACATCTGGCGAGAAACCGGTAGATCTCAACCAGGCGTGGCGACGAAGCACCACAGTGGTAGAAAGTGCTCTACCTAGTGAGTCCGCGGTGTCCAAACCACACCGAATGGCGAACTTAGCCGCATCTTTCCCCTCGGCAACACCTGTGCAACTGTATCCCACACGCGTGGGAATAGCATCCCAACAGGCACACGGTGTTCACCGACCGCAGCCCCAAGCTGGCCGAAGAGACCAACCGCTTGCCGAACTGCTCCAGCTTCTTAGAGTCCTTCTCCGGCGGAGCCGTGGGAAAGGCACTCTGGGACGTCGAAGCTTGGATGACCAGGCTCTCGGGCGTAGGATGAGTGGTCAGAAAGGCAGGGTCGCCCGGCACCGGGCGATGACGCCTGGCGACGTTCTTATCCACAGGGGCCCCTGTGGCTGGCCGCGACCAAGTGCCCAGTAAGACGTCAGTGAGGGCGTCATTAAATGGCAGCAGGGGCTCCGACGAAGTGGACGCCGTCTGGAGCACCTCAGTGAGGAGATTAGTCTTCAGGGTCACCGTAGGGAGATCAAGGTTGAGGACCTCAGCGGCCCGACGGAGCACCATAGTGTACGAAGCGCCCTCCTCCATGGTAGGCGGAGGAGAGGCAATTCCCGGGTCAGAGGAGATATCAAGGCCGCCTGCCTCCTCTAACTCGTCCGCCCAGTCCTGCTCAGAGTCACACTGACGAGCAAGAGGGTCCTCGGACCCCTCCCAGTCGTCCTCCACCTCCGCTGTATGTGGAACAGACTGCCGCGGTAGGGCAGGGACCGGTGAAGGAACAAACTGCGCCGGGAACGACGCCGGACTGGGCCGAACCGGTGCCGCGTCCCAATGCGGATCCCAGGTAGGGACAAAATTGTTATGGAACCTGGGCAGGGGCGGAACAAACGGCATCCACAGCAGCGGCAGAGCCAAGGGTGGCGCTGGGGCCGGCAGCGTGGGACCTTTTGGCGCCATGGCCGGAGCCAGCGGCGCAGGATCCTGCGGCGCAGGATCCTGCGGCGCTGGAGCCGCCGCCGGCCCGACAGGATCCTGACACGGGACCGCGGGGCCCGAGGCCTAAACAGGCGGTCCATGGTAGCAAGAAATTCTTGCACCTGTGCGGGAGTCGCCGACGGACCCGGGTAAGGTGGGTAGGCAGCAGGACTCCCGGGCTCCGAAGGAGCCGCAGGGGCAGAACCCCTGTCCCCCTCGTCCGCATCCGGGGACCGACGGGGGACGTCGGAGAGCGGCAACGCTTCTTCGACTTCTTTTTGTGTCGTCTCCTACCCGAATCCGAGGGTGAAGACTTGGAGCCCGAGGAGCGATGATGGTTGCCCCGCGAACATTCCTTGGAGCGGCCCCTAGACCGAGAACGGCGCTGGGATGAGTGCCGGACCTCAAGCAGTTTCTGGCGACGCTCCCTCAAGGCCTTCGGGGCCATGGCCAGACAGTCCATGCAGGACCAGGAGTCGTGGTCGCTCTCCAGGCAGTAGAGACAGACGCCGTGGGGGACCGCCACCGACATATTGCGACGGCAGGTCCCACAAGACTTAACACCAGGCATCCCTACGTGCACCAGAGTAGACTTAGAGGAGACAAAAGTCTCAAAAAGATAGTCAAAAAGTGACTAAGGTACGTGCTCTAACCGGATCTGCGCTTACTGGCGCGGAAAAAGAAAGAACTGACGTCAGCGCGCATGGGTGGCGCCTAAGTAGTCTCTGTGACGTCATCTCGGCGATTACGACGCCAGCGACGAACGCGGAGCCGCACGACTCCACCTACCGACGCGCAGGGGTACTGCTGATGAAAAAACTTTCCGGATCCAGTCTGACGCCTGGGGATATTCTAAGGTAAGGAATCTATCACTAACGTGTCTCTTTCAGATACATGTGATTACTTTCAGATACATGTGATTACTGTGAGCTCTTTTAAGCCCCAGCTCCCTTCAGTCCAGTGTTGGTCATTGTAGCTGTGTTCCCTTGAGATTGCACCTTGTTTCCTGAGCTTTTGCTATCATTGTTTCCAGAGTTCTTGAGCTACAGTTATTCCTTGACACCTGAGCTATAGCTATCCCTGTTCCTGACCTAGCACTGCCTGCAGTGTTACCTTGATTCTTGAGATATAGCTATCCTTGTCCCTGAACTAGCAGTGTTACCTTGATTCCTCAGCTATATCTATCCTTGTTCCTGAACTAGCACTGCCTGCAGTGTTACCTTGATTCCTCAGCTATAGCTATTCTTGTTCCTGAACTAGCACTGCCTGCAGTGTTACCTTGCTTCATGTGCCTGAGATGCAGCTATACCTTGTTCCTTAATTAGCACTGCCATCAGTGCTACCTTGACTCCTGAGCCTTAGCTATTCATTGTTTCCTTGATTCCTGAACCAGCATTATCTAGTGCACTCTTAAAGCCTCTCTCCTTCTGTATTTCCCCTTTTCCCAGCCCCTGCTTTTCTTCCCATTACCTTTGTTCCAGTTCTTAGTTTGCTGTCTTCCTATTCCTACTGTATTGCTTCTAGTTTCTTTGTGTATTTATTACCTGCTTCTGCCAAGTGTGCCCTTTCTTTTCCCTGTACCTTGAGTTCTTGATTTCTGAGCTGTAGTAAATTCCTTGTTCCTTGAACTAGCACTGCCATCGGTGCTACCTTGTTTCCTTGATTCCTGAACCAGTCCCGTTTAGTGCACCCTTGTAGTCTCTATTCTTCTGTATTTACCTTTTCCCAGTCCCTGACTTCTTTCCATTTATCTTTTGTTCCAGTTTCTACCTTGCTTTCTTCCTGTTCCTGTAGTCTTAGCTTCCAGTATCCTTGTGGGTTTTGTTTCCTACCTTCTGCCTAGTGTGCCCTTTGTTTTTCCCTTATTGCCTGTTAAGCACTCTTCCTTGCTAGTTTCTTGTCAATCGTGGCTTTGCGTTTAGTTCTACACCCTTGCTGTTACCGCCTTGCATGTTCCTGTTTGATCACCAGGATCCGTGGGCACAGCTGACAACCTAGGTGGTTTCTTGTTCACTGTGAGCATTGTCTTTGAGTTACATTTATAACATCACCATAGGTATCAGCTCCACTGACCCTGCCTTTGCATGTATATCCTACATGTGGGTATTTGCAGTCGGTATCTGTAACAGCAATTGTGGGTGAGGAACTTACTGAACTTCAGTCTTACCGTATGGAGCCCCCGAGTGCTTTACCCCACATTCCCTTTGTTGTTACTGTTGGTATATATATGTCTTGCACGTCTGTCCTGGGTGTTAGTTATTCTGAATGCTAAATTGCCTCGAGTCCCCCTTACATCCCTTTTCTCCTCTGACTCCCTGTGTAATCCTGGGCAGTGCTGTGCTCCTCTTTCTGCTTTCTTTTTCTACCAAGCCATCGGCCCTTGCCCAAGTCCCTGACACATGCCAGTGTCCCAGACAGTCCTGACACTTTCATGAACAAGTGTGGTAAGCTCAAAGAGCAGAACAGCAAACTGGAAGCATTCCAACTCCACTGTGAACCGCAAATAGCATATGTGGGGCTGCAAGACAGGTATATGAAAGTACGCATCCTGCAAGTCCAGTAATGCCATCCAGTCTTCTGGATCACAGCAGAATGGATCTGAGCGAGAGCTATGATGCACTGCATATGACTTCACATATTAAAACACTGATGACGTCTGAAATCTATGGCAGTGCAAGTTATACTTATGTCAGTTACATAACTTATTAATTTCAGTGTTTTTCCCTATTACAACAGTAGTTTTTTCATAGTTATAAGGCCTACATATAACTCCACTTTAAGCTTTGTGTTTTTTCAGTAAATAAGGTAGTAAGTTTAAATGTTACTACCTTACTTGCATCTAACTTCACTTTAACCTTTGGTGTGTGACTATATATAGATGTGATCAAGGCCGTGGGACGGCCGAAACACGTCATGGCGGACTAGCTTGGTGTTAATAAAAAATATTATGCACTGATTTGGGACTACGCTCGTTTTACTTTGGAGGAAACTTTAAGCGAGAACCAGCAATATATATATATATATATATATATATATATATATATATATATATATATATATATATATATCCATATCCCAGTGGTGGTTGCCATTGGGTAGTTCTAGTTAGAATCGGGTTTCCATAGGAAAAACATTTTTTCGATTGCTTACAACTTTGGAACCATTTTTACGAATCTTCACAAAACCTTTCCAAAAAGTCTGATCCACCTCAGCTCCTTCCTGGAAAGTTTTAAGTTGATCCATCAACCAGGAGCCGGGAAAAACAGGGCGGTCCTAGAACACGTTTTCTCCATTCATTTTAAGATTGGAAATTTAGACACAGTTTTGGCCTGAACAGCAGAAGGAATTTACACCAAATTTTGCAGAAAGCTAGATCTTGGTACACAAAGTGTGCTTTTTATGTTTCGCCTGTGAAATCTTTTGTATTTAAAAAAATATATATATCTTAAAAGGGGCTTGGAACCCGCCCAGTACTTACCTGAACTTACCATTTGTTCATTTCAACGTCACTCTAATTTGCATGCTTCTGATTGGTCAGCACGTCGTCACTTCCTGCTCTGCTTGTCTGTCCATGCCATGTAGCTTAGTCCAAGTACAGCTTCCAGTCACTGACTACTGGCCTTTGTCCTTCCACTGTCTACGCACACATAAGGTGCTTTTTTTTATTTTATTCTTATCGAGCTCTCCATACGAGTGAATCTGCAGGCCAACTTCTTTCCTACCAGCTTGTTGTTGCCCTCCTTCCCTGCATGCCTGCAGAGGTACTTTAAAAAAAAAAAATGATTGCATCTTATTAATGCATCCGTCAACTCAGGAAAATCACTTAATCTCCCTGTGGCTGCCTACATTTGTTGTTGGTTGCCCGTCCACCTCCCACCCGTAGCTGCTTGCCTCCACTGAACTCCAGTTGCACAGATCCCTTCCTTCCCCGACCCTGCTTTTCACATTTTTTTTTTTTAGTGCAGCTTCATAAAGGGCCAATACCACCCGAAGGTATTGGAACACTTTACATTAGCACCAGTTACTTTACACAAGGACACATTTAATTTTGTAGGCACAGGGATATGAAGTGATTTTTATCTGTAAAATGTGCTGCAGGGCAGCTTGAGCAGGGGCCACCTATAGTCTGCCCAGAGGAGAGGTCATTGTGTGCAGGGCTAGACAAATGAGAGGGCCAAAAGCGGAGACAATAACATTTCAGTTACTTCACCTCAGCAAGTAGGAGGGACTGAGCAGGAAAGAAATCTGCAACAGCTCCTGCTGACAGCTGCAAGATTGATCATCTACAGTGCTTTTGTCAAGCAAAACCACATGGATAAAGGCAGCCATTGAAGACAAGACTGCTGCATAGGCTTCGGGGGCCACCTGTGAACAGAGTCAAGTGGCTTCTTTCTCTGCATCATAACAACCCAAGACACACTTGGATCCTTCAAGCATTGTTCAAGCGTTAACTGTTCCATAGCAGTATGACTAGGTACGATATATTGCCCAGTTGCGGACGTGTGGGCTGGCAGGTGACATGTTGCAGATGGCACAAGATCTACCTGGAAAATCTGGGCAAATGACTGGGTCGAAAGTATTCTCTATTGTTAGTAAGCAATTCACCTTCTTTATAGGCACGGCCTTATTGTTACCCTTCTGTGTTTTTAATCTTTGCAAGGAGACATGCAGCCTGTATATTGAATGACTCTGAACAAGTTCTTCTCTGTCATCACTATAAGTTCATATATTTATTGCATACCTCTTATCTGCAATGCTGAGCGCGGAGTCTTTTCTTTGCAGTTTTCCTTGGGTCTCTTTTCACTTTGCAACTGGAATCCATGCCTTTGTCCTCTATGTACTCCCTAAACTTGCACATTCACAACTGTATTGCTTTAACAACCTTTGTGAAGGTATTAAAGCACATTTTCCATGGCACAGACCTTTGGTGCGGATTCGGGAAGGCCATCAACTGAACATGGGGAGGCATCATTTGTTTTGTTGACACTTGGTTGTGTGTGGTTAGTAGTAGAATTGTTTGTGTGAGCCAATGCCAAAGTGAAACAAGCACTGGCAAATCCAATAGGTTTTCGCCTTTGCAAAATCTATTAGCATTGTCAATGTTTTCTTACATGCTGCACAGCAGTTGAGCTTCTGTGGAACATGCCTCAAAGTATATAAAAAAAAACTCTATGACGCGGTCAAAGCTTGCCACGCCATAGCTTTTTTTTTTTTTTTTAAACTTTAAGCCCTGTCACACAGCAGGTCAACTGCTGTCCACCATGTAAAAAAAACATTGACAAAGACAACAGATTTTGCATAGGCAAAACGTATTGGGTTTGCCAATGCTTGTTGTGATTTGGTGTAAATCCGTTCAGTAGTTTTTGAGTTAAGGCTCAAAAACTTTGTATATACGAGTCGACAGATCTCCAGGCAGGATCCGATTGGCTGCCACCACACCAACAAAGTAAAAAAAAAAAAGTTGTAAGGTGGCAGGGTAGGAATACCCTATCACCTATCCCACCAACCCCCCCCCCCCCTGCCCCCCCCCTCCCATGCAAGGTGAGGAATTCCCAGAGGGTCAAATGTGTACTTTTTTTGCCAGCAAATTTGCGATGGATAATATATATATATATATATATATTTTTTTTTTTTAAGTGATTGGGGGAAAAAAACACTCCCTAGGATAGGCCAGGGGCAAATTTACTTATTTAGAATAATGAGGCGCGTGTCCCACCTCCCTGACCTTATAGGAGGCCTCAAGGACTACATCCCCTGGGGCTGTGGTAAAATTAAAGGGGAGGGGCGCACGCCTCCCCCAGCCTCTTTGAGGCCCTGGGTGACCCCCCCCCCCCCAGGGGCTGATTCAAAATTAAAGGAGTGTGGGTGCCTGGTCCCCCTGGCAGGGTCTTATAATGCCACCTGGGACCCCATTCTCCAGGGGCACTATTTCCTAAAGGGGAGGGGGCGCACAACCCATCCCTAAATCTCTAAAGGCATCGAGTATCCTAATCCCTTGGTGCCGGCTTAAAATATGTGTCCTGAGAAGGCCACCCCCGCGACACAGTTTCTTTTTGCGTTAGAGCACAGTCATGGAAAAAAATGTGCACTCCCACCCAGAGGGAGCTGAAAAATTCTCCAGCTGGGTGGGAACACACATTTCTTTTCCTTGCCAGTCCTCTTGCAGGCAGGGAAACAGAGATTGCTCCCGGCTGGCAGAAGCACAGAAAAATACCTGCCCCTGCTAGGCGGGAGCAATGGTGGCTCCTGTTGCACCCAAGATTGGTGCCCGCGGGGAGCCTAGGGCCGAAGAGGCCCTGAGGGATCCCCTGCGGCCCTTAACGTTGTGTCTTGTGGGTGCCTTGGGTGGGCACCTACATTAGGCCCTGGGGAATGGGGCTCAGGAACAGGTCCATGCCCCCCCTCTAAAAAGGAAAGACAAAATACGGTGTCAGGGGATGGCCACGTGCCCTCCTCCCCATATAAAATAACGGCTCCTGGAATGGGGTCCCCAAAGGCCTATGAAGCCTAGGGGGGTGGTTGAAAGCCTCCCTCCCAATAAAAAAAGAAAACAGCCCCAGGGGATGGAGTCCCCGGGGCCTGTAAAGGCTCAGCGAGTGGGGTTGCAGGCCCCACTCCACTTAAAAAACAATATGGCTCCAGGGCATGGGGTCTACACACCATCCTAAAATTAAAAACAAATAATGCTGTTTCCAGGTCCCTGTGTCATTGAATACATGATCCCAAGAGAGCTTACCATATGTTCTTTAATTGACTCCTTGCTGTAGCTCTATGCTCTTCAGCTGGAGTGCAGAGCCCCCTTGTGGTTGGTTGCAGCCAGGCACTGCATCTAACCACATGCCATGCATGGATGAAGACTGTGCACGGATGAAAGCAGTGTGCTGCTTGGGGTTGATTGCCCGTGGGGATGCAGGGCCTGACCTCCGGCCAGGCCCTGTGTCCAATCTCACAGCGCAGGGTTGACTGCCTGCGAGTTGGGCAAAGGACCTGGCCAGGTCTTGCCAAACTCCATGTGGCATGGGGGTTGGTATTTTACCCCCCCAAAAAATACCTAGAAATTCACTGGAAAAAAACAAAGGCTAAAGTGACATTCTAATTAGGTATGGTAATAATATCTTACTTTGCATTAAAACAAAAACCTTGAAAAATCACTGAAAAAACCAAAGGTTAATGGGCCGTTAAAGTTAGGACATATTGTTTTAAACAAACAAAACCACACAAATGCACTGGTTACAGTTAGGTCAAGTAACTATCAATCAATCAATCACGGCATTTATAGAGCGCGCTACTCACCCGGGAGGGTCTCAAGGCGCTGGGGGAGGGGGTAAGTTACTGCTCGAACAGCCAGGTCTTGAGCTGCTTCCTGAAGGCGAGATGGTCCTGGGTTCGCCGAAGGTGAGTGGGGAGGGAGTTCCAGGTCTTGGCCGCCAGGTAGGAGAAGGATCTTCCTCCGGCGGTGGTTCTGCGGATGCGTGGTACGGTGGCGAGGGCGTGGCTGGTTGATCGTAGCTGGCGTGTGGGCGTGTAGAAGGACATGCGGTCGTTGAGGTACTTTGGGCCCAGGTCGTGGAGGGCCTTGTGTGCGTGGGTGAGGAGTCTGAACGTGATTCTCTTGCTGACGGGGAGCCAGTGCAGGTCTTTCAGGTGTACGGTGATGTGGCTGTGTCGGGGGATGTCCAGGATGAGTCGTGCGGAGGCGTTCTGGATGCGCTGGAGTCTCTTTTGAAGTTTGGCTGTGGTTCCGGCGTAGAGGGTGTTCCCATAGTCCAGTCGGCTGGTGACGAGTGCCTGGGTGACGGTCTTCCTGGTTTCAGTGGGGATCCATCTGAAGATCTTGCGGAGCATGCGCAGGGTGTTGAAGCATGAAGATGAGACGGCGTTGACTTGTCTGGTCATCGACAGGGAGGAGTCCAGGATGAAGCCCAGGTTGCGTGCGTGGTCCGTTGGCTTGGGTGCGGTGCCCAGGGCCGGGGGCCACCAGGAGTCGTCCCAGGCGGAGGGTGATGAGCCCAGGATGAGGACTTCCGTCTTGTCTGAGTTCAGTTTAAGGCGGCTGTTCCTCATCCAGTCGGCGACGTCTCTCATCCCGTCGTGCAGGTTGGCTCTGGCGGTGGTGGGGTCGTTGGTGAGGGAGAGGATCAGCTGGGTGTCGTCGGCGTAGGAGATGATGTTGAGGTTGTGTCGGCGTGCGATGGCTGCGAGGGGGCTCATGTAGACGTTGAAGAGGGTCGGGCTGAGTGAGGATCCTTGTGGAACGCCGCAGATGACTTCGGTGGCTTCGGATCTGAACGGGGAGAGGCGGACTCTCTGGGTTCTTCCGGCGAGGAACGAGATGATCCATTCCAGTGCTTTCTCTCGGATTCCGATGTTGCTGAGGCGCTTCACTAGGGTGCGGTGGCAGACGGTGTCGAACGCCGCGGAGAGGTCCAGGAGGATGAGGGCAGCTGTTTCCCCGTTGTCGGTTAGGGTTCTGATGTCGTCGGTGGCTGCGATAAGGGCGGTCTCGGTGCTGTGGTTGGCCCGAAACCCGGACTGCGAGGGGTCGAGGGATCCATTCGTCTCGAGGAAGGCGGCAAGCTGTCTGTTGACGGTCTTCTCGATGACTTTGGCCGGAAACGGAAGGAGCGAGATGGGGCGGTAGTTCTTGAGGTCGGTGGGGTCCGCCGTTGGTTTCTTCAGGAGGGCGGTAAGCTCGGCATGCTTCCAGCTCTCCGGGAAGGTGGCGGTGTGGAAGGAGGAGTTGATGATGTCCCGGAGATGGGGTGCGATGGTGGCGTCGGCTTTGTTGAAGACGTGGTGTGGGCAGGGGTCGGTTGGTGATCCGGAGTGGATGGAGTTCATCGTGCGGGTGGTGTCTTCGGTGTTGATCGGGGTCCAGTTGCAGAGGGTGGTGGTGGCGGGCATTGGTTCGGGCGGTAGGGTGCGTTGTTTGTGCGTCGAAGCTGTTGTGTATGTCGGTGATCTTGCGGTGGAAGAACGCGGAGAGTGAGTTGCAGAGGTCTTGCGAGGGGGTGATGTCGTTGTTTCCGGCGCTGGGGTTGGAGAACTCTTTGACGATGCTGAAAAGTTCCTTGCTGTCATGGGCGTTGTTGTCCAGTCGTTCTTTGAGTGCCGACTTCTTGGTGGCACGGATCAGCTGGTGGTGTTTGCGGGTGGCGTGCTTGAGGGCGGTCCTGTTGTCTGTGGTCTGGACGAGTCGCCAGGTTTTCTCGAGAGTGCGGCAGTTCTTCTTGGATTCCTTGAGTTCGTTGGTGAACCAAGGGGTTTTCTTGCTTCCGGGTCTGCTGGGAGGGTTTTTAGTGGTGCGAGGTCGTCGGCGCAGGCGGTCAGCCACTTGGCGAGGTTGCTGGCTGCTTCGTTTGGGTCCGTTGTGTCGGTGGGTGTGTTCTGGCTGAGGGAGGCGGTGAGCTGCTCGGCGGTGATCTTGCTCCAGCTCCGGCGGGGAGCCTGTTGCGGGTGGTGGTGGGTCGCAGTCTTTCTGAAGCTGAAGTGGACGCAGCTGTGGTCGGTCCAGTGGAGTCCGGTGGCGTGGCTGAAGGAGATGTGCTTGCTGGACGAGAAGACGGGGTCAAGCGTGTGGCCGGCGTAGTGGGTGGGCGTGTTCACCAGTTGTTTGAGTCCGAGGTTGGCGAGGTTGTCCAGCAGGGCGGTGGTGTTTCTGTCGTTGTTGTTCTCCAGGTGGAAGTTGAGGTCCCCTAGGAGGATGTAGTCGGCGGAGGGCATGGCGTGCGGGCTGATGAAGTCTGCGATGTCTTCGCTGAATAGTGTGCGTGGTCCCGGGGTCTGTAGATGAGGGTGCCTCGGAGGGTGGTCTTGGGGTCCGTGTGTATCTGGAAGTGTAGGTGTTCGGCGGCGGTGAAGGTCTCGTCGGAGTTAGTCGAGATGCGGATGGTGTTCTTGTGTACGATGGCGATGCCTCCTCCCGTCTGGTTGACGCGGTCCCTCCGGGTGATCTTGTATCCATCCGGGATGGCTATGGCGATGTCAGGCGCTGAGGAGGCGTTCATCCAGGTTTCGGTGAGGAAGGCGATGTCCGGTGCTGTTGCGTCGAGCAGGTCCCAGAGTTCCACGGCGTGCCTGTGGACGGAGCGGGTGTTCAGCAGGATGCATTTCAGGTGGTTGCTGCTGTTGCTCGACTTGGCGGAGGTGGTGCACGTCAGGGGGCAGGTGAATCGGCAGGTTTGGCAGGTGAAGGGTCCGTGGGTGCGTCTCGGTGAGGCTCGGTAGCAGGCAGGGTTCCGGCCGGCATTGAGTGCGGTGAGTGTGGCGGCGTCGTAGGTCCGTCGAGTGGTGTTGCATCGGTGGGATCCAGGGGTTCTGGCGCTGGGCGCGGTCCAGTCGCGGACGGGCGCAGACGGGCTTGCCTTAGGCGCGCCTCGGCGCGCCAGCGGCGCGCCCGCTGCGCACGTCCGCTGCGCGGCGCGGCAGCGGCCGCCATTTATGGGGAGGTGGGAGGGAGGAGCAGCTGGGAGGCGGGAGGCAGGGGCAGCGAATGGGCAGTCAGGGGGCGGGGCCGCAGGGACGCAGCGGCGGGAATGGCGATAGGCAGCGAGGGGCACAGAAGGAAAAACGGGGGAGAGCAGGCAAATCACGGGCACAACAACAGTGGGGCAGCGAGGGGCACAGAAAGGAAAAAAACGGGGGGAGAGCAGGCAAATCACGGGCACAACAACAGTGGGGCAGCGAGGGGCACAGAAAGGAAAAAAACGGGGGAGAGCAGGCAAATCACGGGCACAACAACAGTGGGGCAGCGAGGGGCACAGAAAGGAAAAAAACGGGGGAGAGCAGGCAAATCACGGGCACAACAACAGTGGGGCAGCGAGGGGCACAGAAAGGAAAAACGGGGGAGAGCAGGCAAATCACGGGCACAACAACAGTGGGGCAGCGAGGGGCACAGAAAGGAAAAAAACGGGGGGAGAGCAGGCAAATCACGGGCACAACAACAGTGGGGCAGCGAGGGGCACAGAAAGGAAAAACGGGGGGAGAGCAGGCAAATCACGGGTAAACAACAGTGGGGCAGCGAGGGGCACAGAAAGGAAAAACGGGGGAGAGCAGGCAAATCACGGGCACAACAACAGTGGGGCAGCGAGGGGCACAGAAAGGAAAAACGGGGGGAGAGCAGGCAAATCACGGGCACAACAACAGTGGGGCAGCGAGGGGCACAGAAAGGAAAAAACGGGGGGAGAGCAGGCAAATCACGGGCACAACAACAGTGGGGCAGCGAGGGGCACAGAAAGGAAAAACGGGGGGAGAGCAGGCAAATCACGGGTAAACAACAGTGGGGCAGCGAGGGGCACAGAAGGAAAAAACGGGGGGAGAGCAGGCAAATCACGGGCACAACAACAGTGGGGCAGCGAGGGGCACAGAAAGGAAAAGGGGAGACAAGCAGACAAAACTGGCACCGGGGCCACAAGCGGAGGGCGATCTTACCTACAGGAGCAGCGGGCAGACAGCACAGGCGGAGCTGTGTGGTGGGGAGCGACCTACCTGGCAAGGTCAAGGGTCGCTCTCCTCACGCGTGCAGCGGCCGCCATTTATGGGGAGGTGGGAGGGAGGAGCAGCTGGGAGGCGGGAGGCAGGGGCAGCGAATGGGCAGTCAGGGGGCGGGGCCGCAGGGACGCAGCGGCGGGAATGGCGATAGGCAGCGAGGGGCACAGAAGGAAAAACGGGGGAGAGCAGGCAAATCACGGGCACAACAACAGTGGGGCAGCGAGGGGCACAGAAAGGAAAAAAACGGGGGAGAGCAGGCAAATCACGGGCACAACAACAGTGGGGCAGCGAGGGGCACAGAAAGGAAAAAAACGGGGGAGAGCAGGCAAATCACGGGCACAACAACAGTGGGGCAGCGAGGGGCACAGAAAGGAAAAAACGGGGGGAGAGCAGGCAAATCACGGGCACAACAACAGTGGGGCAGCGAGGGGCACAGAAAGGAAAAAGCGGGGAGAGCAGGCAAATCACGGGCACAACAACAGTGGGGCAGCGAGGGGCACAGAAAGGAAAAAACGGGGGAGAGCAGGCAAATCACGGGCACAACAACAGTGGGGCAGCGAGGGGCACAGAAAGGAAAAACGGGGGGAGAGCAGGCAAATCACGGGTAAACAACAGTGGGGCAGCGAGGGGCACAGAAAGGAAAAACGGGGGGAGAGCAGGCAAATCACGGGCACAACAACAGTGGGGCAGCGAGGGGCACAGAAAGGAAAAAACGGGGGGAGAGCAGGCAAATCACGGGCACAACAACAGTGGGGCAGCGAGGGGCACAGAAAGGAAAAAACGGGGGAGAGCAGGCAAATCACGGGCACAACAACAGTGGGGCAGCGAGGGGCACAGAAAGGAAAAACGGGGGGAGAGCAGGCAAATCACGGGTAAACAACAGTGGGGCAGCGAGGGGCACAGAAGGAAAAAACGGGGGGAGAGCAGGCAAATCACGGGCACAACAACAGTGGGGCAGCGAGGGGCACAGAAAGGAAAAGGGGAGACAAGCAGACAAAACTGGCACCGGGGCCACAAGCGGAGGGCGATCTTACCTACAGGAGCAGCGGGCAGACAGCACAGGCGGAGCTGTGTGGTGGGGGAGCGACCTACCTGGCAAGGTCAAGGGTCGCTCTCCTCACCGTGCAGCGGCCGCCATTTATGGGGAGGTGGGAGGGAGGAGCAGCTATAACTCATTCCCTAAGGGATCTATAACTTGCGCCCTCACCATGCACTGCTAATTACCCCACATATTACATCACTCATGACATGTTCTATGACATCATTAATGACAAAACTGCATGGCGGGCGCATTCTGAAGGGCTAAGAGGCCCTGCCACACTTGCCCCCCACTTTTTGGCAGACAGAGTATGTAAGGCTGAGCAAAGGTCAGACTGGCAGTCACACTTTATGTTCAGGTCAAGCAGCCAGGCGCAATACATACGTAAATGCACAGACACATGGCTGCCTGGGCTGAACTTTGCTGAGCTGAAGATATCACAGCCTTGTGCGTGTAACCTCCTCAGCCCGGCAAAGCGCTTGGTGGTTCTCCCCCTCTTGGTGAGGGGGAGTGTCACGGATAGCCTCGGACCTTGGTGCTTCAGTTTTAAGCCCTGAAGTGCACAGTGCCCACTTTCAATCAGTGACACCTCATCAGAGAGTGGGGTGGGGTCAGCAGTCTCACTACCCCTATCCCACTCTGTTATGAGTAAGGGACTGCCAACTCCTTAAATCAGCCAATGAGAGGAGACGTCAGTAACAATCCTCCAGGAACCTCGGAGGCTTGCCACCCTAGATCACCGCTGCTGCCAGTAAAAAAATGTTTTTAAATAAATGTTGGTGTGTGCATGTAAGAATGTATGTGTATTTGTGAGTACATACTGTGAATGGGTGTGTGTGTGCTTGTGAATGGTGGGTGTATGTGCACGCTTGAAAATGTATGGTGGTGTGAGTGTGCATGTACACACGTACACATGCAGTTCTGTTGCTGCAAGCTAGCCGGTCGCATCCACCAATCGCATCGGTGCCAGTACATGGTTGCAGCAGATATAAATATATCTGCTGCACATATATACATATACATACATACTTGGAATCTCCTCCACCCCTCTTTTCTGGTATGGTCACTGTGAGGCACCTTTTCGCCCCCTCCTTCGGTCCCATTCCTTTTCTAATGTGACCAAACGCAGTGAGGGTGTATGGCCCGGGGTGTTGCGGATCTGTTGGACCCTAGCCGGCTTGGTGACTCGCCTACTCTGACTCTTTGGTGTTACCCTGAAGTACTACCCTCCATGGCCGGTCGACCAGAACTAATCTGCTTTCCTACCCCCTTTCTATTCCCCCACTTTTCCCCAAGCACCAGAGGACTTGTCTACTATACTATTTATTACTCCAGTAACATATGTATTCCCATGCCGTGCTTTACTCTTGTAACTGATGTAAATATGTAATCTCTGTTCATTTCCAACTCTTTTCCTCATGTAAAGCACTCTGATACCTCCCCCCTTCCTTCTTTCCCCATTTGACCTGTGTCTGACCGGATTCCTCATTCCAACCCATCTTACTTTTCCCCCTCTACCTTATATACCCCATTGGACCTGTTCTATGCAATGCTATGCTCTAGGAACTCATGTAACTGTGTAACACTGCTCTTTCTTTCCTATGTTATACTATGCTACAGTAACTGATGTAATTTTTGTAACTCGCTTATCCTCTTGTAAAGCGCTCTGATACCTCCGGGTCTAGCCAGCGCTATATAAAACTCTGCAAATAAATAAATAAATAAATACTCCCTGTAGTACATTTGCAAGTCAGCTCAGAGTTCTGTGAGCATATAGAGAAACAAGCCCGAAGGCAGTGTTCCTTTATTAAGTCATGGAACTCCGAGTTGACTAGCAATATCCTTATGATTTATAGTAGAGGTACTTTATTCTGTATAACACATGGTCACACCATAACCCTTCCCACAAACCGCTTAAATCCTAGGTGTGGTGCTCTTTCATATAAGAGAAATTTTCTTGTGATAGCCTGGCTTTAGCACCATGGGGCGAGTGATCAGGCAAAAAGGTGTGGGGTCCGTCTTCAAGGCTCATGTAAAACACATGAAGGGCCCAGCCAAGCTCAGGGCTGTGGAGTTTGCGGAGAGACATTGTTACATCAAGAGCATTGTAAAGGATATTGTGCACGATCCTGGTCATGGTGCCCCTTTGGCAAAGGTAGCATTCCGAGATCCCTACCGCTTCTAGAAAAGGACTGAACTGTTTATTGCTGCTGAGGGTACTCACACCAGACAGTTTGTCTACTGTGGCAAGAAAGACTAGGTGAGTATTGGCCATGTCCTCCCCGTTGGAACCATGCCTGAAGGAACCATCATATACTGTGTTGAAGAGAAGCCAGGTGATCGTGGCATACTAGCCCATGCTTCTGGAAACTATGCTACAGTAATCTCACACAATCGTGAAACTAAGAAAACACGAGTTGAGCTTCCTTCTGGTTCTAAGAAGGCTTTCTCCTCTGCAAACAGAGCTATTGCTGGTGTTGTTGCTGGTGGTGGTCGAACTGACAAACCAATCCTAAAGGTAGGTTGTGCTTACCATAAATACAAGGATAAGCGAAACTGCTGGCCATGTGTCCGTGGTGTGGCTATGAACCCTGTTGAACATCCCTTTGGTGGTGGTAACCATCAACATATTGGTAAGCCTTCAACTATAAGGAGAGAGTCCCCAACTGGACGCCAAGTCGGTCTTATTGCTGCTCATCGTGCTAGCAGACTGCGGGGTACAAAGACAGTGCAGGAAAAGAAAAACTAAACTACAGTCTGTTTTGCAAAAAAAAATATATATATATGCGAGAAAGGATGTTTGTAAATATGAACAATAAAATTACTCTTTAGTTCAAAAGTAAACACACCAAAAAGTAGCTAGATATTTGATGCAAAGAGATATTAAAATCAGCTTAATACAAATCAGCTTTATTAAAAAGATTTTTAAAAAGGTGTAGCTCAGAATGTGTAGAAACATGCAGAGAGATTCTATCTTTCCTATAATTAGATAAAACATAGGGGAGAAATAAACATGTTACCAATAATATCTTGCTGTAAACATGTTGTTTATCAATGTTTATCTATAAAAATAGAGCAGAAAGAGAAGCACGTTTTTTTTTGTTTTTTTAGTGCAGCGTTAATTATGCTTTAAGACCTGCCTTTCTCCTCTGCTGCTTGCTCTGGCAGCAGGCATTGTGAGGTCAGTAATCAACTGTACTAAGTAGTTACAGTGGAGTGGCTAAGAATTATTTTTCTTTTTATACTATAGGTGCCTAGAGACCTCATAAGCGGCATGTAATAAGGAAATTAGAGACAGGCTTTCCTTATTACATGCCGCTTATGAGGTCTCTAGGCACCTATAGTATAAAAAGAAAAATAATTCTTAGCCACTCCACTGTAACTACTTAGTACAGTTGATTACTGACCTCACAATGCCTGCTGCCAGAGCAAGCAGCAGAGGAGAAAGGCAAGTCTTGCAGACTCCGATGCATTATAAACAGTTACCAACTTACCTACAAAGTAAAGGCCTTCCCCATGTCACATAACGTGTTGTAATGGTACTCCTTGTGTACCTACCGCCAGTGCTTAATTTGTGCCAGTGTTTTCCGGTGCTTAGCACCGGCACTTATTTCTCAGGGCCGGGTCTACGTCGTAAAATATCGACGCATGCCTTATTAAGAGGCACATTCCGCCTCCCTGGGACTGCCAGAGAGCACACAGTGGAGCAGTGCCTTCCCATGATCCTAAGGCTGATAATGATCGTTCTCCCCGGCTGTGATCACGATTCACGTCCCTCCTGCCTAAAAAAAGCAACGCAGCCACCAGGGCAGATCTTCTCAAAACGGGCGCCTTCCCACACGCTCTAACTTCCGCCGCCTCTCCGCTTCCTGGTCCTGAGGTCACTTGACTCGAATAGCAGCAAAAGGCGGGCATTTTCTTTACTGGAGGGAACGTGTGAAAATAAATAATACAGTGGCTCCTGGCTTGCTGCTCCTGAACCTCTTGGGTAATGTGAACTTTCTAATAGATTTAATTTCTGCTGTGAGTCCCTGCTCATGTCGGGTGTGATTAGTGAGTGCGCACTGTCCACAAAAAAAGTACTACTGTCTACAGCATGATGATCAGCATGGCGCGTGAGAAGCCTCGGCGACGGTGCAGCGCTCACCGCCGGGACCGAACTCGCTCAGTGGAGGAAGCATATACGCTGTGAGTCTGTTTTTTTAAAATTACATAAACGGATTAGGTTTTCTACCGAGTACACGCTGTTCTTAGTTTGTGCAAGTAAGTTAACGGAACTTGCAGACGGACTGACGACACGCAGCTATAGTAAGTTGCTTGCAGTCAGTTTAAGTTTGGCAGCGCCATCCTGCCGCCATTCGCACTGCACAGCCGTCATTTGATGGCCCGGACCGCGCCCACCGAAGGAGTGGTGGTGGTGCTTCAAGTTCAGCGAGTTGTTGAGTCCTGGACCAGCGCTGTACGCAGCCTGTGCTGTGAAGGGAAGGATCGTCGCGCTCTGCTGCTGGCCCGTACCATCATGGCCCTACTCCTAGTGCAACCGTAAGTTTTATTATAGGCTTAAAATAGAAGTCAAACTTGTCTTCTGCGTTAAGAGATTTAAAACGCTCGTTCATAAAGGTAAAACAATAATTCTAATATAGACGGGTGTGCCATTTTGACAGCGAGAAGGAAAACAGAGTGAAATGACAAAAACTAACGTCGATTGCTCATTATACAATTTGCAGGTCTTATGTGAAAGAAGCACTCGCAAACCTCAAACCACTAGAATAAGGCAAAAAAGTATAACAAAGATGTCAGCCCAAAACAAAATGCTAATTATGCAGTCTGGCCTACCTCTGCTCCTTCTTGGTAGAGTTTCTGGCGCTTCCAGCCCTGTGCCAGAATCTGCCGAGGTAATCCTGTGATTCATAGCTTTCACAGCGCAGGAGACATGGCCGTACCCGGGGCCCTCCAGCGTGAGTCTGAGTGGTCACCCCACACATTGCCCGACTGCCTCTCACTCCAGCTGTGTGAAAGTTTATCCCCGTGTTTGCTTATCTGTTCAAGTAAGAGTCTGCAGAGCCGCTGACAGCTGAAACACCATGCTTGAAAAGAAAGAGGCATGTAGCATATCGGAAATTTAACTACGTGCACGTTTGCATCAAAGAAAAAACCCATAGAATTTCAAAAACGTACACTAGAATGCAAAACAACTTAAACCAGCATGCGTGCACTGTCTGGGCACTTATCATCTCAGCCAAGTCAGCAGCTGACACCCACAGAACATGCTATCTCACCCTACGATAGCAGTGTCTCCCCGGGTGGGATTATGCAGCAGGCAGTTCCTCGGTCACAACACCTGCTGTGCTGTGGACTGGTAGGTGTATCCTGTATGTGCTGTGCTGCCATGCCCCCGGCTGCAAGGGTGCTCAAATGCAGGCCGTGCACTCTGTAATGGGTGTGTTTGTGAGCAGGCGTCATCTGACGCAGCCTAGCAACCCAGCGAGGCCAGCATGCAGATGGCCAACACCAGAGCCTGCTATCCGCGAAGTAACTCACTGCAAGGGCACTTCACCCTGCACCACCTCTGCTGCCTGGGATACACTACTACCCCTGGACTGAAAATAATAAATGATTCTGATTAACTCTGCTTGCACTTAATGAAGAAGCGTGCATTTTTCCTCTTTAACCAACATGCCAGAGGCTACTGCTTACACTACTGCTGCATAAGGCTAGGAGCAGGGTTTAACACAGTCCCTACATCACAAAACTCGTAGGGTGATGCATCACCAGCTCTTTCAACCACCTGTGACAATAAAGCAGTCACTCTTCTCCAATGAATCCTAATTTTTAATTTACTAACTTAGAGCGCGTCAACATGAGCATAAGTAAAGCCTTTTTAAAAATTACAGCAGGGCAGTAGGTTAGTGCCCTTCCATTTCTGCCGCTCTGCAGCAGTTTTAAGATCTTCTTAGAGTTTCTCGTTGCTCAAATGGGTGTAATTTCAGATATTATATGTTACCATTGTCTTCATTGCTTGATTTTGCTCGCGAGAAAGTGTCACTCAGTCATTGAATGTCACTCATCTTTACAGGGAAATTATGAAAATGTCACACATGGCAATCTGAAACCTTGGCAGCTATGCTGACTGTATGCAGCGGGATGACAGGACTGTGTAACTGCCGGCGAACGCCTCAAAGCAGTCCTGGCTCTTCCTGAATCCGACCTCACTTACTTCCAGGACCAGGCGGAGCCACTGGTGGAAGTGGGTGGAGCCGAGGGAAGTGGGTGGGCCTCCTAAAAAAATTTGAGCACCTGCACTTCATATTTTACAAATTAAGGATGTAATGACTCCCACTGTAAAAGTTGACGAAGTAACAACTGATAATCAATCAGACAACTATTCACTACCAAAATGCTACATTTTAATTGGTGTCTAGCAAGTTGGTACCTACCGAAGAGAATCCTAGTTGGTACCGGATATAACTCGCATTACAGCATCGACCAACATATCAGTATGATTTCTTCTCCTAACAGCTACCAATGAAGATCAGAGTTTAATAAAGAACTAGAATACTCACCTAGCTCACAGAATGTGTCTGCAACGGTAAACATGCTGCTGGGGAAGCCGGCTTTAGAATCACTCTACAATGTAGAAGGCTGAATATGTACACGGAAATGATTCTTGTCTCTGCTACTACAAATACCATAAATAAATGAGTCCCCAAGAACATTCCTTTCCATTTGTTTCTAGAATATATTTAAAGTATTCCATGTCTTTTGTGGTCCATTACATTTTTGATTATGTTTTAAAACAATAACGTCATTGTACTGTCTGATATACAATGCTACCCATCTTAAAATGAGAGTCTTTCTGGCATGGATGAGGAAGATAAAATAAGAATCTACAGAAAATGTGTCCTCATATTAGCATTGTAAGACAAAATAAAACCACTTATTCTGTTTACCTACCACCTTCTCCTCCATAGGAAATTATTTCAGTTCTACAGTTCTTATTCCAGCAACAAGGCATTTAGGCGTGCCTCATTTATCTCAGGAATTTAAAATGTTTGGTGTCTAGTTGTTGATTAGAACTCTCGGATAAAGCTGTAGTAGAACACTGGGTAATCAATTGACAGACTCTTGCAGCCATTGAAAACACATTTTACTCTGCATAGCAGAATTTGTTCTCACATAGTAGAGGAAGATGTTCATGAATTTCAGCTTCTGGAACACTTGCCATAATTTCCTTGAGAAAACCATTTCTTTTTTAACCTCGTTTATCTAAGCCCAGCAGAAGGTCAGCATTTTTAACATCGCGAAATCACCTTAGAATTTCGCCACATGCCTAAAATTAGCAGAGCACCACCAAGAAATGATTCATACTGTGACGAAATCTTTTATCACCATTTCTATAAGCACCTCGTCATGTTCCTCAAAACCAGGCTGGCGCTGCTATGCGTTTTAATGGGATAACAATGGTGGCGCGATATCACCCCAAAAAAATAGGTATATGTGTGCTTTTGTAACCTTCCTCCTAAACAGTCCTATAAAAAAAAACACACTATCAATTTTGTGAATGTTCACCCATATTGGGGGCAGGGGGGGTACTCTCGGGAGTCTGTGATTCCACTCCTGTCAATCGCCACCAGGAGGTGCCCTCCCACCTTAAATAACAGAACATTGGAAAGTTGGGAGCTCCACTGACAACAATAAAGCATCTCATGGTCAATAATGGCTGCCATAGATGTTTTGCTTCACATTCCAAAGGATGTTCTTCTTCAGCTTTGGAGGGAAGAGTGAGTTGGAGCTTCTCAGGGCCCGGGCTCTTCCTGCTCTCAATAGTTTTGTTTCTAGGTATTTGGGGTTCTTTGTATGAAGTGCTTTGTGAGTGATGCAAGCTGTCTTGAAAGTGCATCTTCCTTCAACGGGAAGCCAACTGAGACTTTTGAGGGCAGGTGAGATGGGATCAAACCATTTGATTCCTTTGAGGAGTCTGGTAGCCTCATTGAGGACCGCTCTTTGGGACGCAAGGTGACCAAGAAATCATCCCAAGTGCGTTCTCTCTCAGGAAATGCTCCTAGAATCTGGAACTCACTACCTAAGGATCTCTGCTGCAACCCCTCCTCCTCTTACTTCAAACAAGACTGCAAATCTATATTGCTTAACAACTACTTCAACACCCTCCCAAACTGAACTATATTTGTCAAAGATCCAACCCCCATCAACAGGAGCCCGATGCGGTCGCCTGACGCGCTCAGACTCGAATCTGTCACTAACGCACTTACCTTAATGCTGGTTTGTCATGTACTTTTGTTACTGTTTGTGACTACATTAATGCTGTACTGTTCTATACTCTTTCGTTGACTGTTTTAACCCA
The DNA here is from genome assembly GCA_963921515.1 of Calotriton arnoldi. Lineage (NCBI taxonomy): Eukaryota > Metazoa > Chordata > Amphibia > Caudata > Salamandridae > Calotriton > Calotriton arnoldi. Next base: position 419,003 of record CAWUFW010006931.1, on the reverse strand, counting down.
CACAAATCCTTGCATGTAGTTCGAGTAAACTTATGCACATAACAAGTAAAGCACTCCGATACCCTTGGGTCGAGCTAGCGCTATATAAAACAAAAAAATAAATAATAAATGGATATGTATTTATGTGGACGCAATGAACTGTAGAATAATATTGGTGTAGGTTAAAAGGTCAGGTGACAGTTGCACTTTCAAGCCAGACCTAAACATCCATGTAGATTATGGACTCCCCTCCTCCCATCTGTGATGCTGCCTATGGAAAAAAATCATAATTTATCTAGTTTTGCAGCTTGAATCTTTTCTGGGTTCACAATGCTGTGCATTATTCCGCCATCTAGTGGTTGGGTCCACAATTGTAGTATTTCTTCTCTCTCTCTATTTTTTTTTTCCGTTGGTGGGCATCGACGTACCACCATTTGGTGTCCTTCTGTGACATTGATGTGCTTTCTCCGGAAGCTCCCACCTGTGGTAGCCATCTTCAGATTCTTTTTTTCCGCCGTTGGGTCTGGATCGATACGGAGAAGCTCCCAAGATTGGAGAGAAGAATCGAAGAAAATAAAGGAGAAACACCGTGGGGAAGTTCTTTCGACTTCCTGGGGCGACCGGAGATCAACGAGGAGTCGAAAATCAAGATCTTCGACGACGATCGGAGAATGCGCATGCAGGGGGCTCCCTGGGCGCGGTAATGGACAAAACACTGTTCAAATTTTGTCAGAACTGTCACCACAAGTACGCACAGAAGGATCAGCGCCCAGTCTGTAACCTGTGCCTGCCACTGGATCATCAGAGCGCTGACTGCAACGCCTGCTCGGTCTTCACACCGAAGACTTTGAGAGTGAGGGAAAGACAGCGATGAGCCAATCACAACATGCAGGGCCAAGGGCCACCACCTTCATTGCGAGACTTGGGCCTCTCCAGTGAAGAAGATAATGTCGCCGAAGGACCAGAGGGCAACGAGGAAAGAGATGTTTTGGTCATGGAGGTCGAAAAGAAGACTTCGAAAGAGGTAAGGGAGTCGTCGACCTCGAAAAAACCAGAAGAGTCTCGAAAAACAGGCTCTAAACTACCAAAGGGAGCCCCGGCGTCGAAAGCTTCGACGACCGCGACGGCATCCAAACCAAAACACACCGTAGAATCCTTGGATAAGGACTCCGAAGCGGCAAAGGTCCTCGAAAGGATGAAGACGTCGAAAGACGCTCGAGAAAAGGACGCCTTGGCGGCGAAAAAAGAGAGGCCCGAGCAACCGTCGACGGCCGCTTCGGCGTCAACGGGCGAAAAACGAAAAGCCGAAGATCTCGACGCCGAAACACACTCGGACGAGATACAAAGAAAAAGGAAAAGGCTCGAAGCCGAAATGGCGAATATACTACAACGAAAGAGAGACTTCGACGAAAGCTTGAAGCACTTCAAGATTCTGCCGAAAACAAAGGATACGGAAGGGGAGAGAGTCGTCGAAGAACTGATACCGCCGACAACCCCTGAGCCAGTCGATGAAGAAGAGCAAGAATCATTCTTCTTCGGGGATGACGAAGATGAACAAACTTATCCTGAATCGGCGATCTCGGAGAATCAAGACCTCCAATGGCAAGATCTCGATGCCGAATCACCGGAGGAGGCTGTGGAGACATATCCTTCGAGGCCTTCACCCCCAGATGACATTGGCATGTATAATCAAGTCATTAAAAAGGCAGCAGACACTTATGGGGTGCCACTGGATGAGGAAAAACCGCAATCATGTTTTTTATTAGAGACACTAATGCCTACACAACCAAGAAACCAATTTCTCCCAATGCTACCAAGCGTACTAGACCAGGGGAAAGAGGCATTCAAGGAGCCAGCTGCATGCAAGGCTATAACTCCAAGAGCTGAAAAGAAGTACAAGCACTCTTCTAAAGACCCCATATACATCAGGGGATCGGTGCCGGCTGACTCCAATATTACATCAACGGCAAGAAAAAGAGCAAATGTACCAACTACAATGGGACCACCTCCAGACAAAGAAAGCAAGAGGATGGACCTGGTAGGAAGGAAAGTGGAAAGGAGTGCAGCGAATCAATGGCGCATAGCCAATTCAAATGCATTGTTGAACCGACACGCCTACCAACACTGGGAAGAAGTAGGAGAGTTGTTAAAGAACCTTCCTGAACAATTCCAAAAGAGGGCTACCCACCTGGTAGAAGAAGGGACAAACATTGCAAATACATGCTTAAAATCTGCCTTAGATGCTGCTGAAACATCAAGCAGACAAATGACGATTGGAATCACAGAAAGGCGAAACGCATGGCTTAGAATTTCTGGATTCAAGCCTGAAGTTCAGAGTAACATCATTAACTCACCATTCAATGGAGAACAATTGTTTGGGAGTGTGGTTGATGAGAAACTCAATCAATTGAAAAATGACAACGAAACTGCGAGGTCCATGGGGGCTCTCCAGTTCAGGGGCTTACGTAGAGGAACACCATCAAGGAGACCAGCAGGTAGGGGTACGCAACAACCTACTACCTCTCATCAAGGTTACCAGCAAACATACCAAGCGGGAAACCAGGGTCCACAGCAGGGACAACAGCAGAGCTGGCAGTACCAAGGAAGAGCATCCTTTCGTGGGCGTTTCCGTGGCAGAGGACAGCCATAAAGGGGAGGACAAGAAACCTCAACAAAGTGACTTCAATCACAAATCAGTACACTCAGCAACACGGAGGGTACACACAGAGACAAATTTACAGTTGCTCCAACATACCACCCCAGTAGGAGGCAGACTAATATTTTTCCATCAAAAATGGAAGGAAATAACCACAGACAAGTGGATTTTAAACATAATACAGTACGGTTACTGCATAGAGCTAACCAAACAACCTCCAGACAAAGCACCAAAGAAAAAGAGACCTTCCAAAGAAGAACTATCTCACCTAGTCAAAGAAGTACAAGAATTACAGGAAAAACAAGCGATAGAACACGTACCGCACAGAGAAAAGAACAAAGGAGTATATTCAACATACTTCCTAATTTCAAAGGTGGACGAAACATTAAGGCCAATATTGGACCTAAGGTTTCTAAACAAATTCATAAAGACACAAAAATTCAAGATGACTACCCTACAGGAAGTGCTACCTCAGGTGCAAACAGGAGATTACATGGCAACATTAGACTTAAAGGATGCGTACCTACACATCCCAATGAACAAATAACACACAAGGCTATTAAGATTTGTCGTGGACAACAAACACTACCAATTCAAAGTACTCGCCTTTGGACTAAAGTCAGCACCAAGGGTGTTTACAAAGTGCCTAGCAGCAGTAGCGGCACATCTCAGAAGGCAGGGAATTCACGTTTACCCCTACTTGGACGACTGGTTAGTCAGAGCAAACTCTTACCTCCTATGCAAGCAGCATATACAACAAGTGATAAACACACTAGTTCACCTGGGGTTCTCCATACATTGGGCAAAATCGTCAATAGAACCAGAACGCATAAAGGTGTTCTTGGGCGCAGAAATAATCAGTGTTAGGTAGAGCATTCCCAAGCGACAAAAGGAGAGCAGCCCTACTGAGAGCGACTCACCTTTACCAGAGGGGGCATCATCTAACAGTGAGGACAGTGGTGAAATTACTAGGGATGATGGCCTCATGTATCCATTTAATTCCCAACATTCGTCTACACATGAGACCATTCCAGGAATGGCTCCAGACACAGTGGTCACAAGCAACAGGAGTTGGGAGGATCTAGCGGTTGTCACAGACAGAGTTCATCAAGAGATGGCATGGTGGAACAAATCAAACATAGCGCAAGGGAGACTTTTCACACCACCAACTCCAACAGTGACCATAACAACAGATGCATCCCTAATAGGATGGGGGGGCACACATGAACAACCTCAAAGTAAGGGGACTGTGGACACAGCAGGATGCAGTGAAACACATCAATATTTTGGAGCTAAAGACAGTATTCTTAGCCTTAAAAGCCTTTCAAAAAGACCTATACGGGAAAAGGGTGTCGATACAAACAGACAACACAACAACAATGTTTTACATAAACAAGCAAGGAGGAACTCAGTCTGTACCACTTTCAACACTAGCCCAGGAAATCTGGAGATGGTTAATCCCAAGGGGAAAAGACATGATAGCAATACACCTTCCAGGAAAGGACAATATAGAAGCGGACAGGCAAGCAACATCATCCCACGAGTGGGAGCTGAATCAAGTAGAACTGAAGAAAATCTTTGCAAAATGGGGAACACCACAAATAGACCTGTTTGCAACACCCTAAAATGCAAAATGCAAAAACTTTGCATCCAGACGACCTTACAGTCAGTCCCTGGGGAATGCCCTATGGATAAACTGGTCAGGGATATTTGCGTATGCTTTTCCCCCAATACCATTACTGAACAAGGTGATCAGCAAATGCAAGATCAGCAAAATGACAATGATACTCATCGCACCACAACGGGCCAGACAAACTTGGTTCTCAGAAATAATACAGATGTCTCAGGAGACAATTCACAAACTTTCACAAAGAAAGGATTTGCTAACAATGCAAAAAGGAAAGGTGCTGCACCCAGAACCAGAGAGCCTAGGCATAGCGGCTTGGCTCCTGAGGACTTCGAATTTGCACATCTCAAGCTACCAGAAAGCACAATGGCTGTCCTGAGAGAAGCTAGGAGACCAATAACAAGGAAATGCTACACAGCAAAATGGAAAAGGTACACACAATGGTGCCTTAAGGAACGTCTTTCACGAAAGATTACAAAGGAGAAGACAGTGCTAAAGTATTTAACACATTTACTACAAAGCAAACTGTGTTGCACTTCACTTAGAGTACACTTAGCAGCAATTGTGGCGTACACAAGAGGTGAGACCGGGAAGAGTTTCTTCACTTCACAAGTAGTCAAACGGTTCCTTGAAGGAGCGAAAAGAATCGCACCACCTAAAAGGGTACCAGCTCCAACATGGAATTTAAACATAGTTCTAGCGCAAATGATGAAAGCACCATTCGAACCACTACATAAAGTAGCACCACAAATGTTCACGCTAAAAACAGCCTTTTTAGTGGCAATAACATCACTATGTAGAGTCAGCGAACTGTAAGCACTAACGCTACAGGAACCATACTTCCAGATACACACTAACAGGATTGTCATGAGGACAGATCCTCAATTTATACCAAAGGTGGTATCAAAATTCCACATAAATCAAAGTATTCAGATACCAAGTTTCTTTCAAAACCCAAAGACCAAAGCAGAAAAAGCTTTGCACACACTGGACGCAAGAAAGAACTAAGGAATACAGGAAAACAAAACAGTTATTTGTATCCTTTGCAAAAAGTTTTTTGGGAAGGCCAGTAACCAAAAACACAATTGCAAGATGGATAGCGCAAGCCATTCAATTATGCCAAAAACAAGCAGGACATACCTTACAAAGTGCACCAAGGGCACATTCATCAAGAAAGAAAGGAGCAACTATTGCGTTTCTAGCGAACACTCCAAGAAATCTGCATGGCAGCAACATGGTCATCAATACACACATTCACAAAGCATTACTGTGTGGACATTCAAATGAACAAGGAGGCCCAAGTAGGACAGAAGCTCGTATAGCATCGATTTACAAACCAAAGTTCATCTTCCACCCAGCCACCACAAGACTAGCAGACCGCTACAAAGTCTATGCACAGCATTGTGAATCCAGAAAAGATTGACGCTGCAAAACGAATAGTTTCTTACCTGTCGGTGTAGTTTTGCAGCTTGAAGAATTTTCTGGATTCACTACCGAACCCACCCTCCTCCGCCAAGGAGGAGAACAAGAGTGAAGGGGGAAAAAAAAGGAAAAAAAAGAATCCGAAGATGGCTACCACAGGTGGGAGCTTCCAGAGGAAGCACATCGACGTCACAGAAGGACACCAAATGGTGGTACGTCGACGCCCACCAATAAAAAAAAAAAAAAGAGAAGAAATACTACAATTCCGGACCCAACCACTAGATGGCGGAATGCACAGCATTGTGAATCCAGAAAATTCTTCAAGCTGCAAAACTACACTGACAGGTAAGAAACTATTCGTTATCTAAGACACTTTAATAGCATTACAGTGTCATGCGTGTGCCCCTGAAAGTTCAAGCTCAGGCAGCTGAATAAATAAAATGGCCAAAGTTGCGTGGAAGAAGGGCACTTCTTGTGGAAGCACACAACTTCTGCCCAATCAAAACAAGTAATCATAGCTCTCAACATATGGGTGGAGCCAAAGTCCCATTCTAGTGATGCTCACATAAAAAAAATTAGCCCTCTGATGGAAGGCGGTGGATCCATCACTTATCCTTGCTTTAGTGAGAGTTCTGTGCGTTACCTGTCGCAGTAATCAGTAAATGCAAATTTTGCCATCTCCAGAAGATCATCAAAGAAGTTGAAGGTGCTGAGAAATCCTCTATCCGTATCATTAGCATGAGCACTTGTCATAATTCAGTTACTGCACCACTTGCCTTCAGGTAATGGGTGGACTACAGTCATTAAAGTTAGGAATGCCAACAGCCTTTGCCCACGTCTAAGGCAAGAAGATAACGTCACAAACCCAAAAGTGATCTCTGGGTGGGAGACAACAGCATAGTTGCTCCTATTCTGACATGCACCTCGGCCCTGAGCTGCTGAGATCAGCTGACAACCCACAACAGCATCTGTGGCCAGTGTCATGGGCACTAGTGCAAGGAAGGGAAGGGGCCCACTGGCCATTGTTTGAACTGTGCAATACAGCAATGATCAGGGGGGCCTCCGGGCCCAGGTGCCACTGCACCTGCTGCACCAATGTAAGCTACGCCCGGTCTGTTGCATGATTCTCCAGTGCATAACAGGGTTACAAGTTGAGGACCATGCCACAAATACTGCTGCAGCTGCAAGGGGTGTTCCGCCCAGGCCGGCTTACTGGAGGACTTCAGGTGGAGTATGTGCAAGCCATCATCTCCGGCACCTCTGTTTCACTGTGAAGAACAACTCTTCGGCCAATAATCCACAGGCAAAAAGCTGATTTCACGAGGCACTTATGCCCGTGGAAATTCAAACCTACTGTGTATTATCATGAATGTAACACAAACTACTAACATTCTGAGTGAAGGACAGAGCAATAAGAGAGTGATAAAAGGCAGATGGGGGCGTAACAATGTGAGGAAGGCTTGCAGTACTGCTTTTAGCCCTGCACGTCCTCTGTATGAGAAATGTTTTCATTGCTGCTGCCTTTTATGTGCGAGTCAATCTAGAAACACCTACTTTGTACAACGAAATCATGCTCTTGCAGCTCCTGTTGTGTGTAAGGGATGCTTGTTGATCCATTTTATAAATATATGTTCATGTACCAGTTATGTTAGGGGGAAAAACCTTGCACTGCTGTTGGCATACATCTGTCGAGGGAGAGGAGTTTGAACCTCTGCTGTACTTGTTCTGTGAGGGAGGGAAGCTTGCACTGCAGATGACCATGTGCCACTTGTATTTGTTTCATGACTGTAGAGAAATAGCTTTTTGCACTTTCGCCCCCACTTTTTTTTTTAGCTTAAACCTGCCAACTCAGCATGACAAAATAAACCATTTGCCAAGTCAAAACCTTCTTTTTTCTTAATAAGCCACACTGGGGAAGGACTTGATTGCACACCAGGCAGGCTGCTAAATATTAAAATGGCATGCTCCTTTTGTGTTTAACATGACCAGACACTGAAAACACAAAATTGCCATTTTCACTATACCAAGGCTGGTAGTCCCATTGGCTAACATGGAGTTTCACTAGCCACCACACTTCCATTTGGGACCACCAAAGATATTAGTCCAAGGTATCAAATTAATTGTTACATTAAACCAAACTCATTGCTGAGATCAGATGTAAGGTGACTTTAAATAGAAAGGTGGCTTTAGAAAGTCACCACTTTGCTACCCAAACCTTTGGTAGCCTTTACTGTCTTTCTGAAGCAGTTTTCAACCAAGACATCATAATGCTCCCTTGCTAGGAAGTGTGAAGCACTCCCAGGAACAGGAAACAAAGAGAATTGTTGGTGGGAGGAGGTGTGACTTTCTCCAGCAGGATGACTACCAGGCGATGGCCACAGACGGCCCAGCTTCAAAGAGGCTACTGCCACAGTGAAGCAACAGACCTCGACAGGCCTGTTCCTTTGTGTAGGCAAAAAGGCTGGCAACCCCTCCAGAAGGGGACCCCCACCCCCACCCCACCCCAGAAGTGATGTAACGTGGGAAGGGTAGCCTCATGGAAACTACTGCTCCAAGGACAAGTGAGTCCTCCCTTTGCACAAACTAGAAGATGGCATAAAAGTGGCAACCCCAGACAGTCCTCAGATCACTACTGGACTGAAAATCTGACAGAAGAAGGACTGCCCTGCTGCTGCCTTGACTCGGTAAAGAGAGATTGCACTGAGACTGGGCTGCACCCAAGGGATCCACAAAGAACGGTTGCCTGCTGTGCCCACTTTTGGAAAAGAGCTTCATTTGTGCCAGGACTGAAGAAGTGACTCCAAGGGCTAGTTGGTTAGCCTTCTGTTGAGCTTCAGGACCACCAAATGCTAAGGAAATCTGCACACCTCGAGAGCCCAGCTGCCCAGGAACACCTGACTGCCAATGGATGCTTTAGTGCCTGCTGGGGGACAGAGTCCTGACTTACCTGAGGTGTCTCCAAGTCCGTGGGGCCCAAATTCGAAGTGGACCGGGTCACCAGAAAGAAAATGTTTGCTCACCGGTAAGCAACCGCTGAGACTGCTGTAACCAAGAGAGCAGTTAACAAGTGGCAACTGGACCTGCATTGCACTCCCCTACTACAATGTGGAAGATAGCATCCTGGGGCCACAGACAACCCCTGACGCTTGTTAATACTAGAGTCACCCCAGGAGCACTCTACGTATTTCTTAAGCATCCTCCAGCATCAGGACCACTTCTTGGCTGAACAGCAGTAATGGAGAAAAGTGCACGGAGGACCCTGCGACTGCTTGACCCGACAGGTAACCGTCTCCCTGGACCTAAGTGGTCCCTGTGACCTGCTCCCAACCCATTGTGGCCCGTCCAAGAGAAGTAGCCATTCTAGCTAGTTGGCTACAAACTGCAACCGTGTACAATGATTTATTGCATTTCCTAAAAGTGAACTTGTCATTTATCTTACCTTTGAAAATTCATATCTCCGGTTTCTCTCAATAGATTTTTGGTTGTGTTGGGGTCCATTTTAAGGAAAAAAAAATACATTCTATTTTTCTAAATTGGTGTTTGACGCTTGTGTTTCTTACTTGATTACTGTTTTAGTAATTCCAAATGCTTTACACTTTTTCCTTTGATTAAACCCAACTGCTATGAGCTACAGCTACCCAGGACTAAGTTAAAGGTTTTATTTATAAATAATTTTTAAAAAACGAAAGTGGACCTGATAAAGATTGTGACATTGTTATATGGTGAGGTCTCACAACCACACCACATAATAATCTAATGTCCTACACTGATGTTTTAGAAAACTTCACAATACAAAAGGCAAAATAATTGTAATTGCCACTGTGTGTTTCAATTGCTATGGGCATTTCTACAAAAGGACGGCATTCTAGCCTATTGTATTTCCAAAATGGAAGAGCTGCTCAGGTTCTGAGCGGTTGAAACGCAGAGGAGGAGGAAAGCTTGAGAATGGTCCTGGAACTAACTGCGATGAGGATGAAAGCAAACTCGTCAAACAAGGAGATGACGCAAAGCTCCACTCTCTTCCTGCTCCCCAATGAGCAACACATTCAAACACACACACACGTATACAATAGTCAATCAAACCCTCCATCCGGTCACTCATGGATTCCCTTTCAGCTGGGTTCCTCATGCATTACCTGTGAAAAGTGGGCAACAAAAGTGCTAGCAATAGCCAGAGTGGAGTCGCTAGAGTGTGGGACTGCGGAGACAGTGGAAATATGCGACAACCTTGCTACCAGTCCGGTAGCCAAGGAAAGTAGAGGCTAGATTGGGAGTGGATGAAGGGCATGGTGGTTTTTGTTTCAGACAGTGATATTGGTGTGTGCATGTGGAAGAGGTGTGGCGCAGCGGCCAGGGTGCCTGACTCCAGACCACGGTTCGATCCCCGGTGCCGGCGGCAGGTTAGCCCAGCACCATGTGACTCTGGGCAATAGCTTAATCTTCCCGAGGCCCGCAGTGCCGGGACACCTCTCCAGAGGTAGCTGTGCGCTTTACAAATGCTGGTATTTCATTTCATGTATGTAGTATTTGAATTTGTTTAAATGTTTCTCGGTGCATATATATATATATATATATATATATATATATATATATATATATATATATACACACACACACACACACATATACAATATTGTGCATGTCGCAGTGGCTGAGGATATGTCCATCCTTCAAAGACAATGTAGCACTAGGTAAGCCATTCCTGTATGAGGGAACACCAAATGTTTATGGTAACCCCGCCCCCCCCAAATACAGGGGTTCATCTCTGGCACAATTTACGATTCCTAGCATATTAATGGTAAATTATGACGTGTTAGGCATCCTTGGTCATGGCATAAAGACACCGATCTTTGCCATATTGTGAGTATGTTTGGTTTAACTGTGGCCATCTATCACATAATCGTGTCATAACAATGCCCAAGGCTGACCTGATGTGAAGGTTATTAGCATTATGATGGACAGTCATGGCATAATTGTGGCTCTGACGAATGGCGGGCCTCCTTGGCATAATGCAGGCATGTTTGGCATTATGGTGTACATCCCTGGCATATGATGATGATGATAATTCCCTGGTGAAGCAAAATCTGTTGATGTGATGCATTTGCACTAGGGAAATCAGAAGCTGACATTTAGTGACCATGCATAAAAACTGATTTTTGAGACAAAAAAAAAAAAGAACGTTTTTCAGACAAAAACAATATCCTGAATGTGTTAACCCAGTATGGGAAGAACATATTTAAAACATGTATAAAAAGAAACAGATATATTGATGTTTTGAAATGAAATGATTAAAAATACCAAAATCATTTAATGCTGCTCTTTGAATGATAGTCCAAACTGAGTTGAGGAGATGTATAGCTGCTAGTAATTCCTTTGTGCCAGTCAGCACTTTCTGCTGTAGATGTTATTTCATTAGTCATATGGAGGCATTTTATATTGATCATGTTTTTCCAGACATTGCTTTAAGTGACTGTCTTATGCGTTGGGGTGAATTGTGTTCTGCTACAATATTGAGTTTTAAATATCGTCCAGCCAAAATATTGGATCCAGAATATCAACTACCACAATATCACAAAGGTAAGTACTTGTAGGAAAGTATATTTTTATTTACATTCACAACTCCACATGTATTTTTCTTGAATATATATATTCAAGCTATATAGATGTGGAGTTAAGATCAGTGCATCTATATTTACAATATATATATATATATATATATATATATATATATATATATATATATATATATATATATATATATATATATATATATACACACACACACACACTGAAAAAACCCAAAGGTTACAGGGATGTTATAGTTAGGCTCACATTTCACTTGTACAAAACCAGTGAAATTTAGCAGTTATAGTTACCTGAGCTAACTATAACTTACACCCCCGCAATGCACTTCTTATGACCTCACATATTACATAACTCATGACATGGTCAGTGACATCACTGATGACATCTCAAACGACATCATCCAGTGTGTTTGTCTTTTCTAAGAGTTTATGATTATTAGACATATATACTAAGCTACTACAAAAGTTAAATTAGTATAGCAGCTGTACTACCAATGAGCGACACTACTTCTAACATATATTAGTGGGTGTGTGACTGTATGTATACATGTGTGAGTGGCTGTGTGGGTGACAGTATTGGTGAGTGACTAGGTGTCATATTGGCTGCATGGGTGAGTGGGTGGGTGTGTGAGCGACAGTGTGGGTGTGTGAGTGGATGTATGGGTGACTGAGTGGCTGTGTCACTGGCTGTATAAGTAAGTGAGGGTCTGTTTGGTTAACTGATTTGGGTGTGAGTGGCTGTATTGTAGTGTTTCTCTGTGTTATGTACAGGTGAATGAGCATATGGGGGAATGCTCATATGGATGTGTGAATGGGTATGGAAGTGGTTGTGGGAGTGTGTGAATGCTTGTATGGGTGAGAACGGCTGTGTTGAGAGGCTGCATGGGTGAGTGGCTGTGTTGAGAGGCTGTATGGGTGAGTGAGAGTTAGAGGCTGAACGGGTGAGTGGCTCTATGGGTGAGTGAGTGAGTGGTTGGGTGAGCGAGTACTTGTATGGGTCGGTGCAATACAACCATTCACAGCCCTGTACAACCACTCACCCATTCACAATGTCTGTGTGAGTGGCTGTATAGGTGTGTGAGTTGGCGCAAGTGCTTGTATTGAAGTGTGAATGAGTATCTAAATGATTGTGTGGGTGAGTGAATGTGTCTGTGAGTGGCTGTATAGGTGACTGAGTATCTCTGTTACTAACTCGCTGTGATTAGTTGTATGGGTGTGTGTGAGAATGGGTGGGTGTGTGAGTGGTTGTATGGATCGGTCAGTGGATCTGCGATTGGTTGGATGTGTGAGTGGTTGTATGGCTGTGTGAGTGGTTCTGTGGATGATGTAATCAATGATGTCATTTGAGATGGTCAGTGACATCACTGATGACATGTCATGAGTGATGTAATATGTAAGGTCATAAGCAGTGCATTGCGGGGGCGTAAGTTATAGTTAGCTCAGGTATCTATAACTGATAAATTTCACTGATTTTATACGAGTGAAATCATTAACCTGTTTTTTCAGTGAATTTCTAAGGTTTGTTTTAATTTTATTACCTAACTAGAACGTCCCTGTAATCTTTGTTTTTTTTCAGTAAATTCTTAAGTTTTTTAAAATTCTATTTCCTAAATAGAATGTCCCTGTAAACTTTTCTTTTTTTAACTAAATTTCTAAGGTTTTTTAATAATTTTATTTCCTAACTGTAACCTTTAAGAGTGAGTGTATGTGTGTCTCAGTGGGTGTGTGAGTACATGAGTGTCTCAATGGGTGTGTGAGGCTGAGTGGGTCTGGGAGTGGCTGCATAAGTGTCTCACTGGGTCTGTGAGTGGGTGCATAAGCCTGAGTGGAGGCGCGAGTGTCTGAGTGGGTCTGTGAGTGGGTTTGAGAGTGTGAGTGGGTTTGCGAGTGCCTCCATGAGTGTGTCGGTCTGTGCATGAGAGAGTGGGTGTGCGATTGAGTGGGTGTCTGAGTGTATCTGTGTGTCTGAGTGGGTGCATGAATGTCTGAGTGGGTCTGTGAGTGGGTCTGAGAGTGGGTCTGAGAGTGGGTCTGAGAGTGGGTCTGAGAGTGGGTCTGAGAGTGGGTCTGAGAGTGGGTCTGAGAGTGGGTCTGAGAGTGGGTCTGTGAGTGGGTCTGTGAGTGGGTCTGTGAGTGGGTCTGTGAGTGGGTCTGTGAGTGGGTCTGTGAGTGGGTCTGTGAGTGGGTCTGTGAATGGGTCTGTGAATGGGTCTGTGAATGGGTCTGTGAATGGGTCTGTGAATGGGTCTGTGAATGGGTCTGTGAATGGGTCTGTGAATGGGTCTGTGAATGGGTCTGTGAATGGGTCTGTGAATGGGTCTGTGAATGGGTCTGTGAATGGGTCTGTGAATGGGTCTGTGAATGGGTCTGTGAGTATGAGTGGGTTTGTGAGTGCCTCCATGAGTGTGTGAGTCAGTCTGTGAGTGAGTGCATGAGTGGGTGTGTGAGTCTCTGAGTGGGTCTCTGAATCAGTACTTGAGTCTGAGTGGGTCTGTGAATTGGTACCTGAATCTCTGAGTGGGTGTAAGAGTATGATTGGGTCTGTAAGTGTGTGCATGAGTGTCTGAGTGGGTCTGTGAGTGGGTACATGAGTGTCTGAATGGGTCTGTGAGTGTCTGCAAAGTTGTGACTGAGTGGGTGCATGAGTGTTTGCGTGGGTCTGTAAGTGACTGTCAAGTAGGTCTGTGAGTGGATGTCTAAGTATCTGTGAGTGGATGTCTAAGTGTCTGTGTGGGTGTGTCAGTAGTAGTGTCAGTGACTGGGCCACAACACAACCGCACCTGCCCCTTTATCCAAAGAGTTCACAGTTTTGAACAAAATATCTACGCAAGTGGAGTACTTTCTACTGGTTAATTACGAAGTGCTACCTCCATGGGTAAATGTCCAGTAAGTATTCTGCACTGCAGCTGCATAATGGAGCACGAGGAAATGTCACCAGTGACCTTGTGGGGAATTTGGCAATGTGATTGATTGTTCCTTGTGTGTCTATATCCAGAAATTTGTGATAACATTAATCTTCCTATAGAGAAGATGATAAGAGTACAAAGAGGTAAATCTCCACCAAACAAGGATCCTTCTTCTTAACTATATGAAGTAAGTGCTTCTTTGTTTGGTGGAGATGTTCTATATTCCTCTTCATCAAGAACTCCTCACCAAAATTGACGGGAAACGTGCTGGGGGCAGCTTGTGAAGCTGTCCATTATCCTGGCAAAAAGGAGGAAGAAGTATGCATACTACTGAGGTGGGTGTGGCCAAAAGGGCAAAGCTTCCAAGTGATTTGCACATTTCCATACTCCCAGTCATTTAAAGGGAGAACCATAGACTCTGCTCTCACCAGGACAAGAAAGAACCCACTTGTCACAGTCACATACAGATTGCGCTCCAATAGATCAACGATGCATTCACCTCCACAAAGCATTTCAGACCGTTTTTCAATATTAAACTGCCAAGAAAACACTTGCTTTGCCTTCGCCAAGCCCAGGAGTTAGGATTATGTGTCCTTAACAGAAGTGGAGATTCAGCGGGGCACCTGCTTTGTTTATATTTGAAAGTGTCTCCCGTTGAGCTTTAATTGCTGTTAAATAAGCATTAGGGCCAAAACGGCCCCAGAGACCCCATTCCCTGGGGCTCAGTCACAACTTAATGGGTGAAGGGGGCTGTGCATGCCCCTCCCTGGGCCTATTATGGCCCCTAGAACCCGATCCCCCAGGGCCCAGTCATAATTCAATAGGGGAGGGGGGGCCATTTGGCCCCCTCCCCCAGGCCGAATTCGGCCCCGGTGACCCCATCCCCCGGAACCCAGCCATGTCTCCCTGGCTACCCTGGTCCCACCGAGGGCACGTAGTGTGCTAAGGGACCACGGGGGGGGGAGCCTCAAGACCCCCGTGGTCCAGCGCTCCCCACCTCCTACGGGAGCCGGCATTGCTCAAGCACGCAGGGAGCTGCTGGAAATGCAGCTCCCTGCGTGCAAGAGCAATAGTTTCATCTCTTTTCCTGCCTGCATGTCTGTGGGCAGGGAAATAAATGAAAACTCCGCTTTCAACAAACGTTGTGACAGCTCCCGTTTGGTGGAACCGGAGTGTTTGCTTTTGCTTGGCGGGAGCTGTCACAACTCCCGCCAAACAAAAGCAGACAGCTATGTCCCGGGGGTTGACACCCCGCAACTTATCAGAAGCCGGCCCTTGGGGGGGTGGGGTGGAGGTCCCCAGGGTCATCTATGGATCCAGGAGGGGGGCCATACTGCCCCCCTCCTTTGATATTCAAGGGCTTGCCCCAGATAGGTGGTGGTCCCCTGGGGCCCCCCCCCCTCCTTCTTAGAAACAATAGAAGTGGAGGTCCTCGGGGCCAGGGGGCCATGTGGACCACCTCTTTAATGTGTATTTTTGTCCCTGGGAGGTGGCGGTCCCCGGGGCTGTGGGGGTCCGCACGTCTCCCCATTTTAGTTTTTGTATGTAGCCCTGAGGAGGTTGTGGCCCCTAGGGCCTGGGGGGGGGGGCCGAGCACCCCCCGTATTATTAAAACATAAGCCCTGGGGAGATGGTGGTCCCCAATGCATAATTAAGCCCTGGGAGGGGGCCACGTGCCCCCCCTCCTTATTCATTAAAAGCAGCATGCCCCTGGGACCTGCCAACCCGGGGGCAATATTAAAAGCAAGCGCGGGACAACATGCTTGTTTTTTTCCCCCCTCAATTCATGGTGATATTTGCTAATAGTCACAGTGAATTCAAAAGTAAAATAGCTTTTTTGCCCTGGCAGGGTCCCTCTGGGACCCCAGCACCAGAGCTAGAGGGTCAGGGTATTCACATCCTGCCCCCTTTTCTTTTTTCTGTATATATTTTTGGGACTCGGCTGAAGCAGAGACCTCTGATTGGCTGCCAACACTTCAACTAGGACGTGTTGGCAGCCAATCAGAGCTCTGTAGATCGCTGCACGAGCTGGTTATTATTCGCGAAGTAGTCGCAACCACAGCTATACAAATTTAGATTTCCTTTAATTTCTCGACAACTGACTGATGAGATTTACACTAAATAACTGCAAGAGTGATCTGCAGAACAAAATCTACCTTTCTGCCAAATTCAGTGTAATTCCGTCCAGCGGTTAGGGCTGTAGCTGTTTTCAAAGCCCCTTTGGAAATTAAAATGGGAAAACACTTTTTTGACACCCCCCCCCCCCTTTATTTTCCTCAGTCCCCGCTTGACAGGTCGCCCCGAAACTTTCCATGCACAAGACCTAACTTGACACTTTTTTGGGAAAATTTGTCAAACGATGCCAAAGTTATATGCAAGTCAATAAAATGTTTTCCTATGGAAACATGGTCCTCCCTATAACTACTTACTAGCAACCGCCAGTAGGGGAAAAAAAATTATATATATATATATATATATATATACACACATATACACACACACACACACACACACACACACACACACATACTTACATGATATAGTCAGTCAATATTCTGGATATGATATACAGGCATGATGATATTTTGTCACTCAATATTCTGGAATACATATTGGTGGTCACTACTAGTAATCCTGCAAGGGGTGGCCACTTCTGTGATTGCATTTTATGTAATAACTACTGCAACAATGGTCAAAAGCCATAAGAAATTCTGGACTATTGTCAATGATCAGAAGTAGCTCTTGTTATAGAAAAGGTTGGAGACCCATTGTTAAAGACATACACAGCAAGTGCAAAGAGACTAAGCCAGTCCAAATTCTGAAAGTTCAGAGATTGGTCAACAAGAAAGGTCAGCCCAAGCACAAAGGCAGCACATTTTATTATTCAGAGTCTACTCAGCTTGTTTTTTAAAATTCTTTTTTATTGAAGTTTTTCCTTGAAAAACAACACTGAAATGTGATTTGGCAAGTTAGGGGTGCCTTATGAGCACCCGGGCACCAAACCCAGCTGAAAGAATCATTTGGTTTGGCACCCAGTGAGAATACACAAATATGCATCCCCCTCCAAAAACAAAACATATTCCAATTTGAAAACTGTAAATTAAGAGCAGCTTGTGAAAGTTAAACAGGAGGGTAGAGGTCATTCGGTTAGTTCGGTGTAGTCAGAAAGAGGTCAGAAAAACAGAATATCCGTTCCCACACACATGAAAGAAGGACACAAAGTCTGGCACCACCTCTTTTTCAGAAAACGTCGCATTACTGGGCACTTTCCCAGTCTCCCAACTAAAACAGATTTCAGACTTAAGTTGTCCACCCTTCACATGCCAACTCTCTCCGGGAAAGGATTTGATTGAAAAAAGTAGCACAGTGTCCAAGGCTGCAGGCCCTCTATTATTAAGGAAAGTAGTTCTTGGCAAAGTGTAAAACATCCTGTATGTCACAGGAAGGGTGACACCCGACTGGGGGAGGGGGGGGGGGGGGTAACTGTTGGGTAACTAGGTGTTGCTGATCAGAATCAATGGGGCTATAGGCATCACAGAGAATTGCATATTCTTTGAGATAAAGGTGAAAGAACTTTGCGGGAGGGTTTGCTTTGCTGTGTCATAAGAACACAACTCTTACAACTGTGTGACTAGTGATGCTGCTGGATGCCTGAGGATTCCACTACACTGTAGCGAAACTCCCTACACCTTTCTCCTGCTCTCCCCACCCCGCCACTCTTACCCTGCCAAACACTACCCAGCCCTACTCCACTAGGATTATTCTCCCTATAAAACAGCCCAAAAAATGTATGGAGAACTTAACCAGTCAGAGGGTCACAAGACAAAGCAGCTAACCTGATGCATCAATGGAAAGACAGCTTTAGTTCAATTATATCATACATGATGGTGTCACTGTACAAACACCTGTCAGAGATACTTAGAAACTACAGTGTATTCTTGATCTGTAAGTGGATTTCGCACCAATATTTCAATGAACAAAGGTGTGCTTTAAGAATTTACTGCAAAGGATCATATATCACTAGCTTCATAGGGTAATTAAAATCAAATCCTTCTGATAAGCTGGTATTTATCAAAATTCTAACTATTTTAATGTGGTCTGAAAGCTGTGCCTGATCTGCTGCTTTACACACTTCTTTTTGTTACTAGAGTTTTGTAAAACACTATGCTGTTCATAAAATAAGAAACATGTAATGAGCAGAGTAGCAGCATCCTTTGGAGGGACATCAAAGCTACAATAAAAGGTCCTTTGGAAAAGGCTTTTTTTCAAATGTTGACAGAGTATCAACCAGTTCTCTATATAGGAACTATCCAGCAGCTGGGAGTTCGTGGAACTCAAACAGTGAATGAGCAGCTGGCAACATTTGTTCTTGTGAAGAGGCTGTTCTCAATTTCTGAACTAAGAACTCTGGCAGCCTGATATGTAAACAAACAACGTTGGGTTGTGAGACAGCTCACACTCCATATAACCGCTGAGTCACTACATAACCTTCACAAATGTCAAGACGTTAGGTCAGACACTTACAATGCCCATTTGACATTTTATGCCCGGCTCGTACCCTATCTGTGCATGCAATAATGGACCTTCTCAGCATTTCCCCGTGACCTGGCAGTGCCAATCCTCACTCGGAAATGGTACTTAGTGGTGCTGAAGCACATCCATTAGTACTTATTACTGCACCCAAGATATGGGGGATCTCTGCTGGCATAGACTACTTCATAAAATGCACCCTCTGCATCACACTTTTCAGATTAAGAATGAAAGCCCTTATGTAGGAAATGGTTTTACCCATTCTGTGTCTATGGGGAAATACACTAATACGTAAGCTCCCAAATCACAATCTAAAAAAACCATCCTCCGCTGCAGCTGGGCCAAGGAAGCTGTTGTACAAAATTCATAAAATGCCTTTTATTTGCTTTGGGTATGTCCACTTATTCTCAAGTGAAACTAGGGACCAATTCACAATGTCAAAAGCCCGCCTGCTACCCTTTTCAGCTTGAATGTTAATGATCCATGAAGTACCCATATCTCTAGAAAGTAGATCCTGACAACCACCTCTTTACTGTATTAGGTTTCCCTTTGACATCAGATGTAGCTTGCAACAAATAACTTGGAAAAGGTTGCTTAAAAATTAGAGCAGCGTTGGCACTTGCCTTGCAGCTGCCATCCCTCATTTGTTGAAGGCTCTGTTTCTTTTTCATATCATTTTCCTTTAAATTTCCTTCAACATCATTAATTAAGGGACAATTTATGAAAAATCGATTCAGTATTGCCACTGCACTGCAAATTCAAAACAACTGGGAAATTTAAAACAAGGGGGAACCAAGTTTGTTCCCCTAGACAGACACGGAGCACTTGTAAGCTGAATTGTTACTTACGGTTGCGATAACTTTACCCAATGTATATTGACCATTTGTACAGCGCAGACTGCTTACAGAAAGGGTGCTTACTGCATGCCCACCTCTACTCCTTGGTCGCCTCTGCTGAGAAGAGATGTCCATCTTTGCACCCACTTAATGAATGGAGTCTCTTAATGCAGTTTGAGATCTACATTACTGTGTAATAAAAAAATATTTCTATCAGTATATTCTTCAATCTCAACTGTTTAAAAGCTTTGTAGTTACAGCTGAGACACCCGCAAATATGAATGGCATATGTATATATTACTTTGAAATTATTTTTGTGCTTCCATTCAGCACCTAAGAACTGGCAGTGTTTCTAACTATTAACAATAGTTGACAAGACGCCCAAAAAACACATTTAAAAAAAATAAAAAAAAATTGTGAGGATCAGGTTCCTCCACCCCACATTTTGAGTTCACCTGGACTTTCTGAGATATGTTAACGAATGCTCATGTGAATCCTGCAGGTCACCGTAAAGCACCACCACCTGAGATGGACAGCGTAGGATTCCCAGATCCTGAAGCATATGAAAACCTAGAGTTCACGCAAGAACACTCTTGGGTAGTAATAAAATAAAAAAAATACACAATAAACAGCATATCCACCTACCCTAGTGACTAGCATTCCCAGCAAAGTAGATTTCTGAAAGTTGTGTACAAAACTGAAGTGACCAACACTGATCAAAGGTGTCACCCCAGCCATGTGGCAAACTAGTGACCATTTTGTACGACGATATAAATATATATATATTTACTGTTTATATAATAAAAAAGACAAGTCGGTGTGTAGAAAATGAATACGTGAGTTGTGGCTGTCAGCCTTTTTCATATATATATATATATATATATATAGAATGATTTTTTTTTTGCACTAATACCTTTCTTCTTTAAAAGAAAAAAAACTTTTTGCAGGGAGTAAAAAGAAGAAAAATAAAAACACTAAAAGTCTATGTATGGTCCAGTCTGAGGGAGGTGGCCCTTGGTGAGGTCACCCCTCCCAGTCCGACGTCAGATCATGGCAATGCTCTCTGGGTTACAGTTCAGGTGCGTGGAAGTGCTGCTGCTGGTGGGGGACTTGCAACCGCGGGCACCCGAAAGCTGGATGGCAGCAATCATGGTGCCACCTGACACGTCGCCAAACTCATATGTGAAGGTGCCGTAGAAAACCAGGATGTCAATGACGAAGACCCACTCGCAGATGGCGGCAAGATGCTGCAGCAGCGAGCTCTCATGGATGAAAAAGATCCCGCCTAGAGCAAAAGGTTAAGGAGCAGTTTTGAAAAAGAATGGCAAGACATTTAGTTATAACATCCTGAATCATGTGGGGCAGACAGGCTCAACACTGTGGTATCGGTAAAAAATTTGTTAGAAATTCATTATCAAAGTCAATCATGAACTATCCTCTTTCCTCTACATGCTGTCCCAAAAGCTTTTGAAAGGTCTCGGACCATAGCCATTCTATGTACTGCATGTCCCACAATGCACTAATTGACAATTCAGAAAAAATGGAGAACTCTATATGGCATTCCGGGAAATTAATATACATTTTAAATACTTACAGGGGCTGTCAAACCTCTTCCTCCATTGGTCTGCCTAAGTGTCAGTTTCATTTTGCTTCCAACTAGAGGATCCAGCAATTGCGCCCCAGGGGACTGTCTGAACTTTTTGCTGTAGAGAGGGTGCACAGGGCCCTGGTTCAGCCCCCCCTCCAACCCACCCCCGGAGCACAGCCACGGGCTATCATAGCTAAAGTGCTGAATTATCGCGACAGGGACTGTGTATCCTGCGTGCAGCCAGGGAACTGCAGTATCTCAGCTATGAAAACAATAAAATCTCTATATTTCCGGACTACACAAAGCAGGTGCAGGACCAACGAAAAACTTTCCTGGGGATTAAGCGAACTTTGCGGGACCAAACACTACAATACATGCTCTTAAATCCGACAAAATTGAAAGTACTCGCGCAAGGCAAGGCTCATTTCTTCGAGTCCCCGGAGGAGGCATGGGAATGGCTGGAGGTGCGGGGAGATGCTCTACCCCCACGTGAGCAGCGCGCCCAGAGACAAGTATGGGGTACTCGCCCAGGTGAAGGATCACAGCAAAAAGAATGCTCGTCGGCATACCTGGGAACAGACCTATAGAAGGAACACAGAATCACCGTGGGTAAGAATGGCACTGTGCAGCTGGGAGCAATGGACATGCGGGACCCGGTGTCTCGAGATGCATCGATGACGTCGAACCTGGAGGAGCAGTCGTAGACACTGGACCCGACGGCAGAGGATGTCCTGGAGACATTGCCGGAGGTGGTGACAGCGGTGGATGAGGACTGAGGGCCGGATCAGCTGGACTCACTGACTGATGGTCTTTTTCTTTTTAATGCTTACTGGGGGTGACTGTGGTATGTGTGAGGGATGGGCTGGAGTGGCAGCGAGTGCATATAGGACATTAATATGGCAGCAAGCTGAGCAGATGCACCCAACGAAAGACCTAGGGGGGGCGAGTTTGCAGGGTTCGTCTATGATTGAGATCGTATAGTTTCTTACCTGTCGGTGTAGTTTTGCAGCTTGAAGACTTTCTGGATTCACTATGCTGTGCATTATTCCGCCATCTTGTGGTTGGGTCCGGAATTGTAGTTATCTTTTTTTTTTTTCGTGGCCCAGGTGGGCGGCGACGTCCCACCATTTGGTGTCCTTCGTGACGTCGACGCGCTTCCCTGCGGAAGCTCCCACCTTTGGTCGCCATCTTCGGATTCTTTTTCTCCTTTCTTGTTTTGTTGTCCGCTTGTTTGATCCCTTTAGCTATGTAAGCAATTTTAGCCTCCTTTGTCCTTATGCCTCCTCTTTCTGGCGGAGGAGGGTGAGATCGCTAGTGAATCCAGAAAGTCTTCAAGCTGCAAAACTACACCGACAGGTAAGAAACTATACCTTTTGCAGCGTGAATCTTTCTGGATTTACTATGCTGTGCATAGACTTAGTAGTGGTTTTCCATTATTGCGGTGGCTGGGTGGAAGATGAGCATTGGTTACTGAAAATATGTTGCAAGACCTTTTGTCCTACTTGCGCTTCTTTGTTCATTTGAATATCCACACAGTAGTGCTTAGTGAACGTGTGCACTGAAGACCATGTTGCGGCTTGGCAAATGTCTTGGATAGGTGTGTTCGCTAGAAACGCAATTGTTGCTCCCTTCTTCCTTGTTGAGTGAGCTTGAGCTGCTCCTTGTAATTGTTGTCATGCCTGTTTGTGGCAGAGTTGAATTGTCTGCGCAATCCATTGTGCAATGGTATTTTTGGTGACTGGTCGTCCCAGAAAACTGCTGGCAAAGGAGACAAAGAACTGCTTTGTTTTCCTACACTCCTTTGTCCTTTCCATATAGTGCATTACGGCCCTTCTGGCGTCTAGTGTGTGCAGCGCCCTTTCGGTTTGTGTGGAAGGGTTTTGGAAAAAACTTGGTATTTGGATTGTTTGGTTAATGTGGAACCGAGACACCACCTTTGGCATGAAGTGTGGGTCCGTCCTCATTACAATCCT
Organism: Calotriton arnoldi; assembly: GCA_963921515.1. NCBI lineage: Eukaryota > Metazoa > Chordata > Amphibia > Caudata > Salamandridae > Calotriton > Calotriton arnoldi. The sequence goes on along the minus strand of CAWUFW010006931.1, from coordinate 395,901 downwards.
GTCCTTGTGTATTTGCAGGTACGGCTCTTGGCATGTCAGTGCTTGTAACTCACTTACTCTTCGTAGTGAAGTGATAGCTACTAAGAAGGCTGTCTTTAGCGTGAGCATGTGCAGTGTAGTTTTGTGAATAGGTTCAAATGGCGCCTTCATCAACTGAGTGAGCACTACGTTGAGGTTCCATGCTGGTGCTGGCATCCTTTTTGGGGGGCGCGATTCTTTTCGCCCCTTCTAGAAATCTCTTCACAACTTGGGAGGTGAAGAAACTTCTCCCTGTCTCTCCTCTTGTGTATGCCACTACCGCAGCCAAGTGCACCCTCAGGGATGTGTAACTTAATCCGCTTTGTAGCAGGTGCGTCAAGTATTTTAGTACCGTTGATTCCCTTGTGATCTTCCGTTGTAGATTCTCCTTGATGCACCATTCGGAGAACCTCTTCCACTTTGCTACGTAGCACTTCCTTGTGGAAGGCCTCCTTGCCTCCCTGAGTACTGCCATGGTACTTGGTGGTAATTTGAGGTGTGGAAATTCTAAGTCTTCAGGAGCCACGCTGCTAGGCTGAGGCTCTCCGGTTCTGGGTGTAGCACCTTTCCGTTCTGCATTGCTAACAGGTCTTTTCTTCTTGGGAACCTGTGTGCTGGTTCTTGTGCCATTTCTACTATCTGTGAGAACCAGGACTGCCTGGCCCACTGGGGTGCTATCAGTATTAGCGTCATGTTGCTGATTCTGCATTTGCTGAGTACCCTGTGTATCAGTGGTATCAGGGGGAAAAGCGTATGCAAATGTCTTTGACCAATCTATCCATAGCGCATTCCCTTGTGACCAATGGTCTGTTTGTCTGGATGCGTAGTGTTGGCATTTTGCATTCTGGTGTGTTGCAAATAGGTCTATTTGCGGTGTACCCCATTTCTGGAATAGCTTCTCTGTTTCCTGTTGATTGAGCTCCCACTCGTGGGATGCTGACGCCTGCCTGCTGAGTCGGTCTGCTTCCACATTGTCCTTCCCCGGGAGATGTATTGCCAGTAGGTCTATTTCCAGCGGGATGGCCCATTTCCATATTTCCTGTGCTAGCCCTGATAGTGCCACTGATTTGAGTTCCTCCTTGCTTGTTGATGTAGAACATGGTGGTTGTGTTGTCTGTTTGGATCAATACCCTGTTTCCGTACAGCTGTTTCTGAAAGGCTTTTAAGGCTGGGAACACAGTTTTCAGCTCCAGGTAGTTGATGTGTTTGACCGAATCTTGCTGCGACCATAGACCCCTCACCCTGAGCTTGTTCATGTGTGCGCCCCACCCCAGTTGGGAGGCGTCCGTTGTGATGGTCACTGTTGGAGTTGGTTGTGTGAATGGCTTCCCCTGTCATAGGTTTTCCTTGTTCCACCACGCCACTTCCTGATGCACTGCGTGTGTGACAACCACAAGATCTTCCCAACTCCCTGTTGCCTGTGACCATTGCTGCTGAATCCATTCCTGGAATGGTCTCATGTGTAGCCTGATATTTGGGACTAGGTGGATGCATGACGCCATCATTCCCATTAGCTTGCTCACCGTCCTCACTGTCAGAGCTTGCCCCTTGCGGTAAGGACGTGTCTCCTTTTGTATCGCCAATGTTCTCCTCCTGCTGGGGAACACTTTGGCCTGTCTGGTGTTGATCTCGGCCCCCAAGAATATCTTGATCTGCTCTGGGTCGGTTGACGATTTCTCCCAATGAATTGAGAAACCCAGTTGACTTAGTGTTGCACGACCTGGTGGATGTGTTCTTTGCATTTGTTGTAAGAGCTTGCCTTTACGAGCCAGTCGTCGAGGTAGGGATATACGTGTATTCCTTGCCTTCGTAGGTGCGCTGCTACTGCTGCTAGGCACTTTGTAAACACCCTTGGAGCGGATTTGAGTCCGAATGCTAGTACTGTGAACTGGTAGTGAGTCTGGTTGATTACAAACCGTAGTAGCTGTTTGTGCCTGTGGTTGATGGGGATGTGTAAGTACGCGTCCTTCAGATCTATTGTTGCCATGTAATCCCCTTTTTGTATTTGTGGTATTACCTCCTGTAGGGAAGTCATTTTGAATCTTTGAGTTCTTATGAATTTGTTTAAGAATCTCAGATCTAGGATAGGTCGTAGTGTTTCGTCCACCTTTGGCACGAGGAAGTAGGTTGAGTAATCCCCTTTGTTCCTTTGGTTGTGCGGTACTGTCTCTATTGCCTTTTTGCTGAGCAGTTCCTTGGCCTCCAGCTGCAAGAGCGAGAGTTCTTTTGCTGAGTGAGTCTTGTTTCTTGGTCTTTTTGTTGGGGGTTGTCTTTCCAGTTCTATGCAATATCCGTATTGTATGATGTTTAGTATCCACTTGTCTGTAGTGACCTTCCTCCACTGCTTGAGGAAGTTTTTTATCCTGCCTCCTACCGGTGTTGTGTGTTCCAGGGACTGTTTTCTGTGGATCGTTAGGTTTTTGTTTCTTTGTTTGTTGTTGCCCCCACCCGAGGTGTTGCTAGGGTGGTTGTGGGCTTGGTGGCGAAGTCACTTGGAGGTGGGCTGTTGGCCTCCTCTGCGAGATTGTCCTCGTCCGTTTCCGCGCCCTCGAAAGGACTGGCCCCGGGGCTGGTACTGCCAGTTTTGCTGCTGCTGTCCTTGCTGCTGCTGGCCTTGGTTGTTCCTTTGGTAGCCTTGCTGGAACGTTTGGTGCGATGTGGCAGGCACGTTGCCTCCTCTACCGCCCGGCCTTCTGGTGGGTGCCCCTCTTCTCATCCCTCTACTGCAGCGCTCCCATGGACCTTGCTGTTTCGTTGTCCTTTTTGAGCTGCGTCAGTTTTTCATCAACGGGCGTGCCAAAGAGTTGTCCGCCGTTGAAGGGCGTATTCAGGATGTTACTCTGCACCTCTGGCTTGAACCCTGAAATCCTGAGCCATGCGTGTCTCCTCTCGGTCACTCCTATCATCATTAGCCTGCTGGATGTTTCTGCAGCATCCAAGGCTGACTTCAAGCATGTGTTTGCCATGCTTTTGCCTTCTTCCACCAGGTGAGCTGCCCTTTGTTGATACTCATCTGGTAGATGTTTGAGGAGTTGCCCCACATCGTCCCAGTGATGGTATGCGTGCCTGTTGATCAGGGCGTTTGAGTTTGCGATACGCCACTGTATTGCCGCATTTCTCTCCACCTTTCTTCCTGTCAGATCCATCCTCTTACTCTCCTTGTCTGGAGGTGGTCCGGTATTAGTGGGCACATTGGCCCTTTTCCTGGCCGTGGCCGTAATTATGGGGTCAGCTGGCACTGATCCTTGTATGTATGCAGGGTCTTGGGAAGAGTGTTTGTACTTTTTCTCTGTTCTTGGAGTGACAGCCCTGCATACTGCTGGTTCCCTGAAGGCATCTCTCCCTTGGTCCAGCACACTAGGGAGCATGGGAAGGAATAGGCTCCTGGTTTGTTGAGGCAGTAGTGTTTCCAGGAGGAAAGAGGGCTTCTCTTCTTCCATTTTCACCCCATAGGTTTGTGCCGCCTTCAGGACTACTGTGTTGTAGACCCCGATGTCGTCAGGCGGCGAGGGCCTCGAAGGGTAAGTGTCTACCCCTTCTTCCGGCGATTCTGCGTCGAGGTCTTGCCATTCCAGGTCTTGTGCCTCCGAGGACGTCGAGTCCCAGTAGGATTGCAGGTCTTCGTCGCCTTCTCCCTTGAAGTAATAATCTTCGTCCCCCTGTTCCTCGACCGGTTCGGGTGTTTTCGGCGGTTCGGCGTCTTTGTAGTCTATTTCGACCTCGAGCGCGGGTCTCGACGGAATGGAGTATTCGCTCATTTTGCGGTCGAAATCCTTCTTCCGCTGTAGGATGCTCGCCATTTCGGCCTCGAGCCTCTTCTTTTTCCTCTCCATCTCTTGTGCCTGTTCGGCGCAAAGGGCTGGAGCAGCTCTCTTCGGGGCCGTCGACATGGACGATTGCCCCTCCCTTCTCGGCGCAGAGGTGTGCTTTTCGGGGGCAACCTTCGACGCCTTTGGTTTTTCTAGGGTTTTTGCCGATTGGGAGTCCTTTTCGAAGGATCCGCTCGGCTGACTGTCCTTGGTCGCTGTTGCCTTCGACGAATGTTTCGGCAGCAATGCTCCCTTCGAGGACTTAGCTTCACTTCTACGAGTGTCGCTCGGGGTTTTGGCTTCACCCTTTCGAGTGTCGCTCGAGTGTTTATGGGTCGACGACTCCCTTACCTCTTTCGACGTTTTCTTTTGGACCTCGACGACTGTGCATTCCTCCGGTCCTTCGGCGATGTTGTCCTCCTCTCCACTTGAGAGGCCCAGGTCTCGGAGCGATGGGGGTGGTCCTTGCCCCTGCATGTTGTGGTTCGTCCTTCTCTGCCTCTCCCTCACCTTGAGGGTCTTGGGTGTAAACGCCGAGCACGCGTTGCAGTCCTCGCTGCTGTGGTCGAGCGGCAAGCAGAGGTTGCAGACTGGATGCTGGTCCTTCTGGGCGTACTTGTGGTGGCAGTTGGTGCAAAACTTGAACGGTGTCTTGTCCATACCCGTGCTCAGGGAGCCCCTGCGAGCGCATTCTCTGTAGGACGTCGAGATCTCGGTCGTAAACCTTCTCCCTCGTCGTCCCGGCTACTTGACTCGTAGTCCGGTGTACTTCAAACTGATTTTCGTCGGTTTTCTTCTATTTGCCTTGATTCCTCTTCCAAACTTCTGGAACTCTTCGGCGACGATCCAGACCCAACGGCGGAAAAAGAATCTGAAGATGGCGACCAAAGGTGGGAGCTTCCGCAGGAAGCGCGTCGACGTCACGAAGGACACCAAATGGTGGGACGTCGCCGCCACACCTGGGCCACGAAAAAAAAAAAAGAGAAAAAATACTACAATTTCGGACCCAACCACAAGATGGCGGAATAATGCACAGCATAGTGAATCCAGAAAGATTCACGCTGCAAAACTAGACATTATTGGGGTCACGCTGCATATATATTCCTTGTAGGACAATTGCTAGTTTTGTTTGTGGGCGGGCAGGTCAGTGTGGCTCGTCACACGGGGGTTGTTGATGGCCCCTGTTGGGCGTTTTGGGAAGCTGTGAACGTCCTGGCACGAGCAAGGGGTGGGCAATAACTATTGTGCAGTTGCACGTTTATTGTCCGATGGGTGGAAGTTGGGGAGTTATACTACAAAACTGTTCTGTTTGTTTTGGTGGTGAGCACCGGGAGGTGACAGCGAGTGATGGGCAGAGATATGTGAGATGTGCAATATCAAAGTTATACCTGCATGGCCTCAGAGGTAAGATTCCAGAGTTGGAATGTTAGGGGCTTGGGCACATGTACTAAACGCTATAGAATACTTTTCTTCCTTAAACGGCATCATGTATCCATTGCCTGTCTCCAGGAAACGCACCTAGATGTTGCAGGGTGGCAAAGAAGTGCCGGGGCCAGATGTTTCATTCTTCCTACTCTACATACACCAGAGCGACACTAATGTGGGTAGCCCCTGGGACACGGTTTACCCTTACATATATGGAGGCAGATGTGCATGGCCGCTACCTGTTCCTGCGGGGGACTTTGGATGGCTGGGACATCCTTTTTTTGGGGGGGTTTTATATAGCGCGAACTAGACCCGAGACATCGGGTATCAGAGCGCTTTACATGAGCACCAGTTTCGTTACAGATGGACACATTCATTTTTGTTAGGCACGGGGAGATTAAGTGATTTGCCCAGAATCACAGGATGTTGAGCGTCGTTGCCGAGACTCGAACCAGGTTCCCCAGCTTCGAGGTTGACTGCTCTAGCCACAAGCCTACATCCTCTCCCCTATCCTTAAACACATACGCCCCAAACACAGACAACCCTAGTTTTTTTTAAAATCCAAGCAGGTTTTAATAGCCCCAGAATTAGATGCACCACAACTATGGATGGGGGACTTTAACTGTGTGTTAGACCCCGACTTGGATAGACACCCTCCTAAACGAGGAACTAAACCACAGATGACACAAAAGATCCGTGAAGTCATGAGGGAGCTAGACCTACGGGATGCCTGGCGCGAAAGGCACCCGACACAAAAGCTATTTACATGTTATTCCCCTACCCATAACACGCATAGCAGGCTGGAAAGGGTGATGGTGACGGGAACTCCCGTCTTTCTGGAGGTAACTCATTTGGCCCGATTTTTGACAGATCATGCCCCGGTGAGATGTGCGGTGCAGTGGAGTGCCCCCATCCGGGGTCCTCGATGGGGGACACTGCCCCCCGACTTGCTACACGACGAGGTGGGAAGGGAGACCCTATCCCAGGCACTAACAGAGTACATGACTTAATTGGGAGGGGACTTGTAACTGAGCCACAGAGTGGGAAGTGATGAAGGCAGGTAAGCGGGGAGTGGGTATGGGATTGGAGTGCGGGGTCGGTTGTCAGCTGCTACGGGAATTGAGGGAGGAGGACAGCGTTCAGGCAGGGGATCCAGCACACCCACCCACTGGTGAATGTGAGAGAACGTTGTGCACGCGAATTACAGACTTATGGGACAGACTGGATAAATCTTTGTCAGTACCACCAACATGTAGAGGAGGATACATCTGGGTGACTGCTGGCCTGGATTTTGCAGAAGGAGCCATAGATACCCAGGACAACCTGCTAGACAGACGCGGCGGGGGGCTCAGCACATACCAGGGGGGAAATCCTGGAAGTGTTGAGCCAGCACTTACAGAAAGTATATACAGCGGACCAGGCAGGTTGTGTGGACTGTTATGTACTGTTCTTACAGGGGGTATTATAAACGTGCCTCCCACCTTCAGGATCGAGGAGCTCGAAGCACCAGTGACCGTTGAAGAGGTTCCCGAGGCGTTGTGGGCACTGCCTGGGGCCAAGGCGCGGACGGATTTCTGTCAGAATGTTACCAGATGCACTTGGCAAGGCTGGTGCAGCCCCTACTCCAGGTGTACAAGGAGGCACGTGAGCAGGGTCTCTTGCCTCCAACCATGCACGAAGGGGAGATTTGTATGCTCTTAAAGCCGGGGGGGGGGGCGGGCGGGACCCAGAAGCCTATCGCCCGCTCACCATGATTAACTCAGACATCAAAGTATTTTGTAAAGTATTGCCGCAACGTTTGGCTCCATGCATGCCCCACTTGATCAATGAGGATCAATGTGGGTTTAGACGAGGAACTGGCCCAGGTATCCATAGACCTCGAAAAAGCCTTTGATACGGTTGACTGGGGGTACCTGCTGGAAGTACTGAGGTCAGCGGATTTCAGTCCACGATTTCGTCATTGGGTCAAACTCCTATACACTGCGCTGTGTTTCCGGGTCCGCATGGGCCAAAGTCGTTCTGAGGGGTAGATGCTGGAGTGGGGCATGTGCCAGGGTTGCCTGCTCTCGCTACTGCTCTTCGTGCTGGCCATCGAGCCGTTGGCGATTTGGGCGCATAGGGATCTTGAGCAGTGGGGACGCTTCACGTGGTATCATTATATGCAGATGATGCCCTCTTCTTTGTTACCTTGTCTCGTGAGGCGATGCCTAGACTGCTGCAGCTCATGGAGGACTTCAGTACCTATTTGGGACTGCGCCTTAACAGACGCAAATCTTTGCTCTTCCCACTGGCCCGCTTGGCTGCCCTACCTTCGGAGCGACTTCCTTGTCTTGGATTGCTCTGGGAGACGAGACATTTTCGATACCTGGGGATACAGGTGGCGCTTGAGGACTCTCAATTACTACACCTCAATGTGCACAGGACGGTCGATGCGTTGAGGCAGTCTGTGTCCTTTTGGAGGAAACTGCCGCTCTCTTTGATGGGCAGACTGGCGGTGTCCAAAATGATAGTGCTGCCGCATTGCTTATATATACACTCCAAAATTTGTTGTGCCCTATCCCTGTGCGGGTATTTAAGCAACTGAACTCTATACTGGTGTCCCCCTATTGGGCCAGTCGTCGCAGCAGAGTGGCTCTGGACACTTTGAACCGGCAGTATGATGGAGGGGGGCCCTAGATTGGATCTTTACTATTATGCGGCTCACTTACAGCATGCGACTCGGTGGCTGGGAGACAAGGCTGCTGAAGGGACGAGTCCTGCCTGACAGGCTAACGACGGCGCTGATGGAGGAGTCCCTGATGACATGCCGTATGTAGTCAGGTAGACTGCGAGCACCTGGCAGTGTTTCGTGGAGCGGATCTTAAGGCGCGCTCCGTTCCATTGAAAACTTCCAGTATGGATTCTTGCTCCGGTGCAGAAAATGATGGACAATATGTCCTTTCAGACAAGGATGGGAGGGAGAGACATAATGGCTGACTTGTACCCAGGCGAGACATTCATCTCCTATGAAGGCCTGTGAGGACTTTGGGCTGGGACGGGGCACTACCTCCATTGTGCTGGACTATCGGACCTGTTTAAATCAACATGGCCTATGTATCCAGTCATCCCACAAACGACAAAAACGCTGGAAATAATGTTCACATGTGGTACTGCATGCAGACTCGTCTCTCTCTATAATACAATGAGGGATAACTCTACCCTCCCCAAAACCCCCCGCTCCCCCGGGTACGTGCGACATGGGACACGGACATGACTGAGCCCCCTAGGTGAAAGGACGTGGAATGCAATAAGTGCACTCACTATCATGCAATGCACACTTCAAATACACTACAACTACTTACACCGCACCTACATACCCCAGTGAAGTTGCACCGCATTGTGCCAGACCACCCGGATACTTGTCCTCGGTCGGAGAAGCGGGGGCGGACTTCATGCACTTAGCGTGGGGGTGTCCTGGGGTAAGTCAATTCTGGGCTCAGGTGGTGGAGAGGGTGTGGAATGGCACGTGCCTTCGTGTGGAGGCGTCACCGATGCACTGCTTGCTGGGAAACGTTCGGAAACCCAAAAAGAGCAAGCTAGCTTACAAACTCTTGCAGCTGCTAATAGTGTTAGAAAGGCATAGGATTGCAATAACGTGGATGGGAAAACGTACTCTTGAGGTTGATGTGTAGTTGGGGGATGTGCGCGAATGGACACTGGTAGAGGAAGCTCATATGAAAGCTAGTCGAAGGGATGACAAGTTAGAAGAGGATCTTAGAATGTGGAGGGAGCTTTGTAACGCATTCCTAACTGCTGATTCGAATGAGAGTGATAAGAACGAGTCAGGTATGAGGGGGATACGACAGAGGAGGAACTGGATTGAGTATACTGTCAGGCTCCTTGATTCCTGATGCTTTGTTATATCATAAGTCAAGAGGTCCTACTCTAACCATGACACTCTGCTGTACAATCCACCAGTACGTGCTGTACAATGCTGTACACCTGTTGAGTCTTAGTTGAAAAGATAAAGGTAATAAAAAAAAACAACAACAAAATAGAGGATCCAGCATGGGGCACAGTCAGCTCACTTCAGACACTGGCTTATCCTATTGTGAGTGACAGCATTCTGCTCTTTCACAATGTGACATCTGCACAATAAGTTGTCCTCTTCACTGCCAGGGACTACTGATGCAATGTGTGCTTTTACCTTAAAAGATATATAGGTATTGGCTTTTAGACAGTGCTTGTTTTACTTAGAAGAGAGATTGCAGCTCCCTCAACACTGCCACGGGGCCTCTAGTGTGTCGTGTGCCTTCCTACAAAAGCCATTTGCAAACCCTAAAGGTCAGAGCCAACACCAAACCTATTGCCCTTTGAGTGCTTGCTTATTTTTTACTGCTTAGGTTGCCTCACATACTTGCTGCCCATTATTTTTCCAAAAGACTTTCTATCCCTTGCATGGGAGTTTCCAATTGAGATTTAGAAGCGGTCAGCGCCTTTGTGTGCTGGGGTCTTTTCTTCTAACTGACCCATCCCTTTGTTCGAAGGAGGTAGGGCTAAGCTAAATACCACTATAAGAAACAGAGCAAGACTGAATCGCTGAGCTTTCGAACAGATCATTACAGAGCATTCTCCATGGGAGCCCTTTCATTTGGGCACAGCTCACAACTGTGGCATTACTCTGTAATGTAGTAACATCCTGCGGTACAAGTCACTATCCCATTTTTTCCCAAGTTCTCTATCCCAAACTGCTGGGGGTGACAGATGTTTAGCAGGCGGCAGCTGACCTTTAGGTCGAATCATTAGGTATCCAGAATTAATCCATGTTCTGTTCTTCCTAATATTATATGTTACTGATCTTTACGCAAACTATACTATATGCCAGCAACATTGGGTATTTAGAACACTAGTAAATGTGCTGTTGTAACCGATATTAGATGTAGCTAATCTACAAGGGGTCAAACCACAGCAAGTGCCAGCGACACTGGGTATCTCTACTACAAGGTGGCGTTCTGTTTTTGGCTTTGTTAGATGTAGTTGATCTGAATGCAGTCGAGCGACAGAAGATGCCAGAGACCAAGATCTCTACTGCTAGATGTTCTGTTTTTGGCTGATGGTATCTATGCGGTCCATTCAATGACAAGCAGCGACCAGGCAAAATGCCTCAGTCTGAGAAACAAGGAGACATCATATATTCTTTTTCTTACCATACAACCCCTTCCAGTCATCAGTATCGCAACGTCCTCTCAGACACAGAGCAGAAGAAGTGCACTTGAATTTTAATGGAGTGAAAAAAATAGGTGGCTCTCCCACTTCTGGGCTTTCATTCAGAGGGCCAGATGTACCCACACACCATCCGAATCTGGGTATATGCACATGCGCAGATGGTCACCCATAGGTGCTGGTTCACTCCAGCAGAATCATTCACATGGATGTCACAGACTTGCAAGTTAACACCGCTGGAATGGGTGGTCACCCACTGAAAGCATTAGTTGATTGTTGGAACGATGCAGAGCTCTTTTCTAACTGTGAAGGACCAGGAAAGCAACTATAGGGACAGCATCACAGACAAGCCACTAACAGGACTACCAGTGGCATAGCAGTGCCCATAGTCCTCGAAGAGTTGAATAAAATGAAAAAAAAGCACGTTTGGTTCCCTTTCTAGATTACAAACTGCATACGTGGGTTCAGGGCTAATGCACCATGTTCTGTTCCATGTCATCACTTAGCAAATAGCACAGCAGTCGGCAAAGCGAGGGGGTGGTACTTCTAAGACTACTTTGGCCTTTGATTCTTTTCTCAGTCATTGTATAGACTTTTTAAATGCACAGCATATCAGGCAGTTCCACAAGGAATGCACTGTTAACACACTGCAACTGTCTCATTTGCGTAGCTGCAGTTCTTCTCCTTTCTCCTATTGAGTTAAGAAAACAGTTCTGCAGTTAGGTCGGTGGGGGATGAAGAGATTAAGGTGTGCTCTTTTTAAGTTTGGTGCTATCAAAGACCGTTATTATTAATATATATATAAGAAGACAGAATAAGAGAACGAAAGGCATATAAATTTCATCGCGACCGTATGGATTATGAGAGCGGGAGAATATTCACATTTGCAAAAAAATATGACAGATTGAAGGTTTCAAAATATGGAGAGGCACAGCAAGACACTAGGGCGAACAAGGCAAATCCGATGAAACACCCAGAAGGAGCATCCAGCTCTGACCTCAGTTCGGCTTTGGAGAGCGAGACAGAAATGGATGCCCGCCTCCAAAGAATGAAACAAGTACCAGCAAAAATCTCCCTAGCAGAAGAAGTGGATTTTTTATGCTACGAACGTCGAGACACCCTGCGTCCAAGAAAACCACTCAACAAGCAAATAGAAATCGAACCATCAAACGTAGGGAAAGGAGGCAAGCAAGACGAAAAAGAGCAGCCAAGACAATTTCAGAAGAGACAATCAAAGCGCAATTGGAGACGCTAACTCAGACTGAATCTACAATCAATCAAACTTTTATCAATCTGACTAATGTGGATCTCAACAAAGCCGAACTGCAATTGTTACAACTTGGGTTATCATATTGCCCTGAGAGCTCCTTCAGATATGCAGCAACGCGGTGTGACATTTTCAAAAGTATCAGAAAACTAAAGTTAAAAAAATACTTTTTGCAACAAAAACAAGAGTCAGACAAAGACAAATTAGAGGCAACCAATGACCAAGCAACCAGCCGTTTTCCATCAAATCTAAATACCAATGATATGCCAACTTTGCATACAATGATAGAACTGGCTCAAGAAAGCAACACTAGTGATCTGTCAAGTGGCAATGCAGAAAATAGAGCAACACAAAAAAGACCCACTACGCCTTTCAAGCCTCCTTCTACATTTAACCCAATTACCATCAGAGACTCTATTGATATATTCAACGAACATGTAACTTCCAGCATCAAAAAACTTAACCATAAAATAAACAACCAAGCTAGACGCAAAACCAACAAAAGAGAGGTTCAATATCACAACCTTATGTCGAAGCTGAAGAAGAACAAAGACATCGTTATCCGTAATTCGGATAAAGGGGGAAACATAGTCCTTTGGAATAAAGTGGATTATATTGATGAAGCCACAAACCAGCTGAAAGACAAAGAATGTTACCACCGGAGTGACCAACAAACACTTAAAACCATGTACAGTGATTTTAGGATGAAATTGGTGGCTTGGAAAAATGGGGGATTACAGTCACTGGAAGAATACAAATATCTAAAGAATGACAATCCGGTAACCCCCATAATGTACTTTATACCTAAGGTACACAAAAATCCACTGAGACCCCCTGGGAGGCCCATCATTTCAGCTCGCAACAGCCTCCTTGAAAAGACGTCCCAATATGTAGATTTCTTTTTGCAGGATTATGTGCAACATCTACCCTCATATTTAAGGGACACGGAGGATTTTTTGGCAAAACTACAAACAGTCAATTGGCAAGACAATTATCTGCTTATCACCCTTGATGTTACATCTTTGTACACATCTATCAAACATCAAGATGGACTGTGGGCTTTACGTCACTATCTAGCAACAAGAGCATTGGAATTTGAACTACATAGTACAATGTTAATGAATATGGTTGAGTTTTGCTTAAAGAATAACTTTTTCATGTTTCAAAATGTCTTATACCAACAGCAACGTGGGGTAGCTATGGGGGCCAGCTTCTCCCCCAGCTATGCTTGTCTTCACATGGGCTGGTGGGAGGAGCTGGTCCTCCATTATCAGTTTAGAGCATATGTAACTAATAACATCAAGACATGGTTAAGATGTATAGATGACCTTTTTATCATATGGCAGGGCACCAAAGAGGAAGCAGAGACATTTGTTGAGAAGTTGAATGACAACAATTTAAACCTACAGTTTACGGCATCGATCAGCTCTGAAACCGTCAATTTTCTTGATGTACAAGTGTATGTGAAGGATGGTCAGTTACAAACCAAATTACACAGAAAAAAGTCACCGCAGGGAACTCGGTACTACATGCCAGCAGCGCTCACCTGAAGCATTTAATACAAAGTATACCCTTTGGGGAGATGCTGCGACAAACGCATTTGCAGTAGTAGTGAGGATTTGAGGGAAGCCCAAACTGCTAGCAAAAATAGATTTTTGGCTAGGGGCTACTCCTCTCAGTGCATTAACAAGGCCATCCTTAGAAGTAATGCAATGAATCGAGATACCCTCCTGAACAAGGGGGCCCAAACTGAGGTGACTGAAGAAGACAAGACAGGAACTTTTAGGTTTATTCTCAGCTACAACAAACAGAGTAAAACCATTAAAAAGATCATAGATAAGAATTGGCCTTTAATCTTAGGGGACCCTTTGATAGGCCATTTACTGCCAAAAAAAGCGGCAATCACATACAGCAGGGCACCCTCCATGAGGGACTCCTTAGTGCACAATGACCCTGGAGGCTTTATGAATACTACTTGGCTGAGTCAACTCAGAGGTTTCTTCAAGTGCAAGTCATGTAAGGCTTGCCTACATGGGGTCAATACTACAACTTATAAGACATCCTTTGGAGAAAAGAACATTTGATCACTAAATCCTTGACATGCAAAACAGACCATGTGGTCTATGTGCTGGAGTGCCCTTGTAACCTTAGATATGTTGGCAGTACTATACTGCAGGGACACAAAAGGGTACTCCAGCACATCAGGGCGATCAAAAACCAAGACCCCACCTACCCAGTGGCCCGTCATTTTGGTGAAAAACATGACGCGGATTCCCAGTACCTCCGCTATTTTCTAATAGACAGTGTACCAGCCAATAAAAGAGGGGGAGACAGGGTCAAGGCATTAAGACGCCTAGAAACAAGATATATCCTTGATCTCGACTCCAAGTCCCCAGGAGGTCTCAATATCACAGAAGACCTCCACACATGCCTCTAATAAAGAAACTAAATTCAAGCACTTAGAAGAATTTGAGTTTTAATAATTGAGCCAGTTGTCATTTGACACTTATCATTTAAACACAGATTTTAGATGAAACCGCCGCCTGACCACTACTTTTAGATTTTTTACACGGTTTTATGGTATAGTTAAGGTAACACGTTTTATGAAAAATTAGCACTCAGCACTTTATTTAAGCGAATTTGCACATATCCCTGAATTTCATTGTTTACAAATCCAATGTTTACAATCGCAGTACTGTACAAATATTGTTATGGAACTACAGTGACTTTTTTTACTTTTCCATACATTTTAGTAATACATTTTAGGTTATGTAAATGTAATAACCTTCAAAAAATGGTTAATACACGGTACTGACACCTATATTTTACTTCATGGTGTTTTAGGATGGAAGTTTTTTTTTAAATAATATGTAATGTATTATTTATTTAGTATGCACATGTATTTTAACTTTAACCCATATCCTTTGCGATTGACAACATATGTTGTTTATGTCTATGAATCCGACAGTGAGATCAGGGCACCTGCCACTTTAAATTATTACATCACTGAAAACAAAATGGTATAAATAATGAGGCACCTACTGTGTAGCGCGTCATGTGATTAAGATCCCACGGGATCGAAACGCGTCATGCTGAGGTGTACCAGAACAGAACTTGAATAAACTTTCTGCACCTAATTGTGGTCCGGGCTCCTACTTTTCTGCTGAGCTAATGAAGTTTGGCGAATGACGGAATGAAAGGAGAGCTATGATATATATATATATATATATATATATGATACTGCTAGGCCCGAAAGCTTGGAGGCGCACTCGACAGATGCTGCAAAGCCAAGGCTTTAATAACATTGAGAATCAGCGTCTACATGTGAAGTCTCAAAGTCTTGGTCGACGCGTTTCGAGGCAGCAGCCTCTTCTTCATGGACAGTCCGAGATTTCCACCAGATGGCTCCAATTAGTTGTTTTAAACACATGCGCAGACCCCCAGTGGGTCATGTGTGCATAGTGCATTTGTTTAGTACAGAGCATGTTGGGACATGTAGTCCTACCTTGGAGAATATTGTTGCCCTTTGTAGGTTTCTGTGCGGTCTCAATCATTGGACATTTTCTAACCCTTAGTGGGCCTCCATATGTCACGCTGATTTATTTACTCGCAGTTTCTGTGCTGATCGCGGCTTGGGCACAGTTCCTGAACCCGCGCAGCCTCTCCTTCCTTTTTGGTGATGGTGCCGCCTCCCACGGCAGGGCGCCGTGTAAATAATTTGATACTGCTAGGCCCGAAAGCTTGGAGGCGCACTCGACAGATGCTGCAAAGCCAAGGCTTTGATAACATTGAGAATCAGCGTCTACATGTGAAGTCTCAAAGTCTTGGTCGACGCGTTTCGAGGCAGCAGCCTCTTCTTCATGGACAGTCCGAGATTTCCACCAGATGGCTCCAATTAGTTGTTTTAAATACATGCGCAGACCCCCAGTGGGTCATGTGCATGTGTGCATAGTGGTTAGAAAATGTCCAATGATTGAGACCGCACAGAAACCTACAAAGGGCAACAATATTCTCCAAGGTAGGACTACATGTCCCAACATGCACTGTACTAAACAAATGAACTATGCACACATGACCCACTGGGGGTCTGCGCATGTATTTAAAACAACTAATTGGAACAATCTGGTGGAAATCTCGGACTGTCCATGAAGAAGAGGCTGCTGCCTCGAAACGCGTCGACCAAGACTTTGAGACTTCACATGTAGACGCTGATTCTCAATGTTATTAAAGCCTTGGCTGTGCAGCATCTGTTGAGTGCGCCTCCAAGCTTTCGGGCCTAGCAGTATCAAATTAATTACACGGCGCCCTGCCGTGGGAGGCGGCACCATCACCAAAAAGGAAGGAGAGGCTGCGCGGCATTCAGGAACTGTGCCCAAGCCGCGATCAGCACAGAAACTGCGAGTAAATAAATCAGCGTGACATATGGAGGCCCACTAAGGGTTAGAAAATGTCCAATGATTGAGACCGCACAGAAACCTACAAAGGGCAACAATATTCTCCAAGGTTGGACTACATGTCCCAACATGCACTGTACTAAACAAATGCACTATGCACACATGACCCACTGGGGGTCTGCGCATGTATTTAAAACAACTAATTGGAACAATCTGGTGGAAATCTTGGACTGTCCATGAAGAAGAGGCTGCTGCCTCGAAACGCGTCGACCAAGACTTTGAGACTTTACATGTAGACGCTGATTCTCAATGTTATTAAAGCCTTGGCTTTGCAGCATCTGTCGAGTGCGCCTCCAAGCTTTCGGGCCTAGCAGTATCATGTATATATATATATATATATATATATATATATATATATATATATATATACACAAAATCAACAGAAATTCACCATTTATAGTAGCTGAGCTAACTAGAACTTGTGCCTCCACCATGCACTGCTTATGAACTCACGTTACATCACTCATTGCCCACTCATTTAAATAAAGGGAGGGGGCTGTGAGGCCCCTTCCCGAGCCATTCCCATCCCCCAGGGACATTTCTAAAAATTAAGGGGAGGGGTATTGTGCTCCCCCCCCTTTCTGAGCCTGGTTATGCCCTGGGGACTCCCAGGACCATTTCTAAAAATTATGGGAGGCCTGCTTTTCTTAAAGGTGGGTGCCAACTTGTTGGGGGCAGCAAGGGGAGCCCAAAGGCCCAAGCCAGTTCCCCACATGCAGCAGGAGCCTGCATTGCTCCCGCCCAGAGGGAGCAGCTACTAATGCACAAAGTAGCTATCTTTAGTGCTATGGACTACTATAGCAAAGTTTGGTTTTTGAGACAAAAAATATATATTTGCTTTTAGCCATTGTATTTTTTTTTCTATTGGCGATAGTCTGACAGTTCCTACAACAAACTTTTACAAAAACCATGACAACACAAAACAAGCATTGACAGAAAAGAGCCAAAGGCTGGAAGTCAACTCCAGGTCTACTGACTTCGCCAATGGCTGAATTAATTTTTTTTTTTTTACTGCGCCACTTTCTTGTACCGACTATTGCTATAACATCACTGTGGCATGTTCAGACAGTAGATCCATCTCTGGTCCCGATTCCCATTGTGAAACACAGAAAGCCTTATTCTAATCCTTGGAGGAACAAATAATCTTACAATTAATATGTAGATACATTTATCCCCCCCCCCCCCACAACAGAAAATATTTAGATATCGACTTCAGTAAACAGAGTGCAAGTGCAAAGCAGATGCATTGTGAGCACAATTATGAATAGGAACCTAGCCCAGGCTCTTGAAATGCCTGTGGAATCCTCCCCCCCCCCCCAAGACAAATCAGGTGAGAAAATGTACCTCTGCCTCTCCACCATCCACATTTATTGCTGTGTGGGCACAGAGAGTACCTGTGCACTGTACTGGTGATCACAGGGTGTTATGTTGATCAACATATGATGTGAAAACTATGCACTCAAACACTCTTCTCACACTTCCATGTACACATAATAGAAATACGTCTCTCCGAGTGCATTTGCAGTAATCATGAAATAAATAACTATGACTTAACTACTTTAACTCTGTCCTGTGTTGACCACACAAATTACATACCAGCAAGCCTTGCAGACCAAACTCAAGATGGCACAGCAAAGTTAGCACAGGCAGCACATGATTTTGCATCTTTTATTGCTCTCCTAAGTACTGCACACAAGCATACCGTCCAATGCTCAAGGACTAATGCCAAGCATAAAAGGATACTCAGTACGAGTGAGATTAAGGCCACTGCGGTGAGGGAGACCCTGAGGTGCGCCATCCAGTAGTCGAGGGCTGCTGCTGCAAGGTGGTACGTCAGAACACACTGCAGGCACACGAACACAAGGCCAGCAGGGAAGGCCACACCTGCTCCCACATAATGCAGCGTCTTGGCATAGTCCACCTGCAGAGCAAGAAAGCAGATCGGTGAGTAATGCAAGACCACGGTGGTCTATATTCATCTGTTACTGACTGGTAAAGAGGGAAGAAAATACCACCAGTGTCGGGTGGAAACAACTGTTTTGCGATTGTTTCTGAAATAGCCTCTTTCTTTATAATCCTGTCTAAGTTCTCAAAGTCAAGAAGCAGACAAGTGCCATCTTGTAGAGCTCCCTTAGTCATTGTCAGTAGTCGGGGGTCACCTCTGATCTGCATCTAGCAGGTGCTTTGGCGTAGAATGGGTTATAATAGCACCAAGAGACACAACAGGTCTTCACCTTGCTGCTGCCATCTGTGGGCTCATAGACGGCCCTAAGCTTACCCAAAATGCACCAAGCAAACTCTAAAGAGTGCAGTTCTACCTTTACTCTTGAACCCAATTTAAGGCTATTAAATCACTACAGCAAAAAGAACAATTGATGGACAGAATGCAGAACAATGTCATACATTCATCCCAGTACAGAGATCTGGGCCTAAATCCATAGTTTTTTTGCTCACCATGCCATTCCAGTTTGGACCCAGCCATATGCAAATCAGTCTTGACCCTGCGCCCAATGGGAACAGTCCAGCCCGAACTGCCAGGCCAGGTCCTCCCTGGACTGGAAACAAGCATCCTAGGACCGGTTTCGGGCTTTCAGCTCTCATCAGCCAGGATAGCTTGACTCCAGTGGCATGGAGAGCATGGGACCCACGTCTGGGCATACCCGTCCCACTCTGGGTGACAAATGCAAAAAGAACAATTGATGGGTAGAATGCAGAACAATGTCATACATTCACCCCAGTACAGAGATCTGGGCCTAAATCCATAGTTTTTTTGCTCACCATGCCATTCCAGTTTGGACCCAGCCATATGCAAATCAGTCTTGACCCTGCGCCCAATGGGAACAGTCCAGCCCGAACTGCCAGGCCAGGTCCTCCCTGGACTGGAAACAAGCATCCTAGGACCGGTTTCGGGCTTTCAGCTCTCATCAGCCAGGATAGCTTGACTCCAGTGGCATGGAGAGCATGGGACCCACGTCTGGGCATACCCGTCCCACTCGGGGTGACAAATGCAAAAAGAACAATTGATGGGTAGAATGCAGAACAATGTCATACATTCACCCCAGTACAGAGATCTGGGCCTAAATCCATAGTTTTTTTGCTCACCATGCCATTCCAGTTAGGACCCAGCCATATGCAAATTAGTCTTGACCCTGCGCCCAATGGGAACAGTCCAGCCCTAACTGCCAGGCCAGGTCCTCCCTGGACTGGAAACAAGCATCCTAGGACCGGTTTCGGGCTTTCAGCCCTCATCAGCCAGGATAGCTTGACTCCAGTGGCATGGAGAGCACGGGACCCACGTCTGGGCATTCCCGTCCCACTCGGGGTGACAAATGCAAAAAGAACAATTGATGGACAGAATGCAGAATTTGTTTCTTTTGCATTTGTCGCCCTAAGTGGGAAGGGTATGCCCAGCCGTGGGTCCCATGCTCACTACACCACTGGATTCAAGCTAGCCTGGCTGAAGAAGGGTGATGCCCTGAAACCGGTCCCAGGATGCTTGTTTCCGGTCCAGGGAGGACCTGGCTTGGCAGTTCGGGCTGGACTGTTCCCACAAGGAACAGGGTCAAGACTGATTTGTATATGGCTGGGTCCAAACTGGGGTGGCGTGGTGAGCAAAAGAATGATGGATTTAACCCAGATCCTTGTGACTGGGGGTGAATGTTTGCATTGTCCAGCATTCCGTCCATCAATTGTTTCTTTTGCATTAAATCACTACAGAGCGTCCAATACAACAGGGACAACAAAACAATGCATTTACC
This sequence comes from Calotriton arnoldi, assembly GCA_963921515.1. Taxonomy (NCBI): domain Eukaryota; kingdom Metazoa; phylum Chordata; class Amphibia; order Caudata; family Salamandridae; genus Calotriton; species Calotriton arnoldi. Next base: position 375,968 of record CAWUFW010006931.1, on the reverse strand, counting down.
ACTACCACAAGCCAAGGTAAGTTACAATGAATTTAAGGGTGTATGGGTGAGTGGGAGGGGGTGGGTATTGTTTTGGGGTAGTATTGGATAGGATGCATTTTGGGGCACCAATGGGTTTTTAGGGTTCATTGATGGGTAGTGTTTAGGTGTAGTAAAGTTTTTTTAGGGTTCAGGGATGGTAATGTAAATGTGTAGGAGTTTTTCGGGTTCAGGGATAGGTAGTGTATAAGAGTGACAAGGGTTTTTAGGGTTCAGGGATGGTTAATGTAGAGGGGGAGAAAGGATAATGTTACTTACCCAGTAAGCATCTGTTCTTGGCATGTAGAGCTGTAGATTCACATGCTGTGCATACTCCTGCCATCTAGTGCTGGGTCCAGATGTTTGCACTTTGTTTTTCTTCGAAGAAGTCTTTTCCAGTCACGAGATAGGTGACTCCTCCTTTCGGTGATAGTGCGCATGGGCATCGACTCCATTGTTAGATTGTTTTCCCGCACAGGGTGAGAATGGAGTGATAGTAAAGAATAGAGATGTCCATGCGTATGTATGTAAACTAAAGAGAGAACTGCAGCAGCTACAGGTACCCGGGGAGGTGGGCGGGCGCATGTGAATCTACAGCTCTACATGCCAAGAACAGATGCTCACTGGGTAAGTAACATTATTCGAGGCATGTGAGCTGTAGATCACATGCTGTGCATAGACTATATAGCAGTATCTCCCCAAAGCGGTGGCTATCCTGTAGCTGTTGGAGTTGTCTGAAACAGTGTTTTAAATACTGCTTGACCCACATTGGCTAGTTGTCTCGCTAACACATCTACACAATAGTGTTTGATGAATGTGTGCGGTGTAGACCATGTTGTAGCTTTACAAATGTCAACTATGGGAATGTTTCACAAAAAAAAAACATAGTGGCCCCTAGCTTGCGAGTGGAATGTGCCCTAGAGGGTACAGTTGGAGTCCTCTTTGCTTTTGCATAGCAAGTTTGAATGCACTTATACAATCCAACTTGCATAACCCGATTTGGAGATAGGATTGCCCTTGTGTGGTGGTGCAAAATCAACAAAGAGTTGTTTTGTTTTACGAAATGATTTTGTTCTTTCAATGTAGTACAAGAGTGCTCTTCTGACATCTAACGTGTGTAAAGCTCGTTCTGCAACAGAATCAGGTTGAGGGAAGAATACAGGTAATTCTACCGACTGATTTATGTGAAATGCAGAGACTACCTTAGGTAAAAATTTGGGGTTGGTACGAAGAACCACTTTGTCTCTGTGTAGTTGGAAAAAAGGTTCTTGTATGGTTGGTGCCTGTAGTTCACTCACTCTCCTTAATGAAGTGATTGCAATGAGGAAAGCGGTTTTCCAAGAAAGGAACTGTGGTTCGTATTTGTGCATGGGCTCAAAAGGTGGACCCATTAATCTTGTGAGGACTATGTTAAGATTCCACACTGGGGCAGGTGGAAGTCTTGGTGGTATGACTCTTTTTAGCCATTCCATGAAAGCTTTAATTACGGGTACTCTAAACAACGACAAATGCTGCCTATTTTGTAGATATGCAGCTATTGCCGCGAGGTGTTGTCTGATAGAGGTGTAAGCCAATGCTGACTGTTGCAAGTGTAACAGATAGCAGATGATGTTTTGTATGGAAGCATCAAGAGGGTTGATATGATTGTTAATACAATAAATAACAAATCGCTTCCACTTAGCTGAGTAACAGGCTCTTGTAGTAGGCCTTCTAGCCTCCCTAATGATAGTCATACATTCTGGTGGAAGGTTTAAATAACCAAACTCTATGACTTCAGGAGCCAGATCGCAAGGTTCAGTTGTTTGGGATCTGGGTGTCTGGTTCTCCATGGCTCTGTGAGAGGAGACTGGAGGCTAAATGCAGCTTTTGATGCGGGACCAGAGAGAGCTCTAACAGGGTTGTGAACCAAGGATGACGTGCCCATGTGGGAGCTACTAGGTTTAGTGTGAGAGATGCTTGCCTGAGCTTCCAAACCACTAATGGAATGAGTGGGAGAGGCGGAAAAGCGTAGGCAAATATCCCTGACCAGTTCATCCATAGTACATTGCCTTTGGATTGCGGGTGTGGGTACCTGGAGGCGAAGCTTTGGCATTTTGCGTTTCGGCGTGTGGCAAACAGATCTATCTGAGGGACTGCCCAAGCTTGGAAGTATGGGAGGAGAACTTGAGGGTGAAGTTCCCATTCGTGCATTTGCTGCCTCTGCCTGCTGAGGAGGTCTGCAATCTGGTTGTTCACTCCTGGGAGGTGTTCCGCTAGGAGATAAAGCTTGTGGTGAATGGCCCACCTCCAGATGTCTTGGGCTAAGAGGGACAGTTGGAGAGAGTGTCCCCCCCCCTGTTTTAGTATGTAATACATAGCTGTCATGTCTGTACGAACCAAGACAGCTTTGCCCTCCAGGTGAGTCTGAAACGCCTTGAGAGCTAGAAAGATTGCAAGCAACTCTAAATGATTGATATGGAGCAACTTTTGCTGTTGGCTCCACAGGCCTTGCACTGTGTGTTGTTGAAGATGAGCTCCCCAACCAGTGAGGGAAGCGTCCGCTGTTAGTAGTATATGTGGAACCGGGTCTATGAAGGGCTATCCTTTTGATACATTTTGTGTGTTCCACCACTGCAGAGCGCGATGAGTACGGCTGCTTACCAACACTAGATCGGTTAATAGACCCTGTGACTGGTTCCACTGACTGGCTAAGCATTCTTGAAGTGGACGCATGTGCAGCCTGGCATGGGGGACGATCATGATGCAAGATGCCATCATTCCCAGCAGTTGCATATAAACCCGAGCTGGAAGCAAGTGATTGGGTTGAAACTGGAGCACTAAAGCCTGAATGTTGCGAATTCTGGCTGCGTAGGGAAACGCCAGAGCCTTTTGAGTATCTAGAGTGGCTCCTAGGTAGTTCTGAGTATTGGCTGGTTGGAGATGTGATTTTGGCACATTGACTGTGAACCCTAGTTGATGTAGTAACTGAATTGTTCTGAAAGTGTGCTGAAGACATTGCTGGTACGTGCTGGCTTTGATGAGCCAGTCGTCCAAGTATGGGAAGACATGGATGCTTTGTCTTCTCAGGTGAGCAGCTACTACCGCCAGACACTTTGTGAAGACTCTGGGGGCAGTGGTGACTCCGAACGGGAGTACCTTGAACTGGAAGTGTTGACCCGCTAACACAAACCTGAGGAATTTGCGGGGTGGATTGGAATATGGAAATAGGCGTCCTTTAAGTCTAGAGTAGACAGAAAGTCGCCTTTTTGCAGAAGAGGTAGTACTTGTTGAAGTGTTACCATGTGGAAATGATCTGACTATGTAGAGATTGAGTTCTCTAAGATCTAATATTGGTCTGAGAGAACCATCTTTTTGGGGTATTAGGAAGTAAAAAGAGTACACGCCCGACCCGTGATGTTGTGGTGGTACGGGCTCTAGAGCCCCATTTAGGAGGAGAGACTGTACCTCTTGTTTGAGGAGGTGTAGGTGATCTGGTGAAAGTTTGTGTGACTTTGGGGAAATGTTTGGAGGAGTGTTGGTGAACTCCAGGCAGAAACCAGAACGGATAATTTGTAGTACCCACTTGTCTGTCGTTATTGACTGCCAGATTGGTAGGAATTCTGAAAGTCTTCCCCCGACAGGTGTTCAGTGGTCGGAGGGAAGTGTAGGCAAGTCACTGGTTTGTATTGGAGGGGGAGGTGCGTGTGCTTGAACCTGCCTTTGCCGTTGTTGCCTCTGTAACCCCCTCTGAAGTAACCCTTAGAGGCAGAGGGTTGATTATTGCCCTTGTAGGTGGAGGTGGTCTCCGAGGAGGTATTTTTGGAGCCTCTGCGGTAGAAAGAGCGCCGAAAGGAACCACAGGCTTGTGTTGACTGAAGGGATGGATTTGGCCACTTCAGTGACTTTCTTCATCTTTTCCAGTGAAGAATCTAACACTGGGCCAAAGAGGTGTTCCTTATCAAAGGGTGTGTTTAATATGGAGGTTTGAACCTCGGGTTTGAACCCAGATATGCGGAGCCAGTCGTGTCTTCTTAAAAGGACGCTGGTGTTTACAGCTCTAGCAGCAGTGTCTGCAGCATCTAGGGAGCACCTGATTGCATTGTTTGAAATAAGTTGTCCCTCACGCACTAGGTCTTGCGCTTTAGATCTATGTTCTTGGGGCAGAAATTGGATCAATTGCTCCATCTCATCCCAGTGCGCACGGTCGTATCGTGCTAGCAACGCCTGAGTGTTAGAGATGCGTCAGAAGTTTGCTGCCTGAGAGGCCACCCTTTTCCCCGAAGCATCAATAAGCTTGGATTCTTTATCTGGGGGTGGAGCATCTCCTGTAGTTTGGGAGTTGGCTCTTTTTCGTGCGTTGGACACAACCAGGGAGTCCAATGGTAATTGTCCCCTTACATACACTAAGTCAGATGGTGCTGGCTTGTATTTCTTATCTACTCTAAGGGTAAGAATAAGAGCCCTGACAGGGTCATTAAAGATGTCATCTACATGCCTGATCATCCCTTTGAGCATGGGTAGTGTGTGTGATGACTTTTGTGTGCTGCTAAGGGTTTCAAAGAGGAAGTCCTCTTCTAGGGATTCTTTGTGCAGCTGCACCCCATGGTAGTTGGCAGCTCTACCCAGTAATTCAATGTAGCCTACACTGTCGTCCGGTGGAGAGGGCTTGGTAGGGTACAAGTCGGGATCATTGCCTGTGGGCGAATTTGTGTTGTAGTCGTCCCATGGGTCTGTAGGTACTGGCTGATAATCTTCATCCCCATCCCCATTGCCATCCCCATCATCTTGGTTGTCAGGTGTATGTGGTGGTGAATGCTCAGGTGAAATTGGTTGAAAATGAGGGGAAGGAGATGATGGAAGAGGAGGAGGGGAAGGGTTAGTTCCAACACTTCTCTTCTTCAAAAGGAACGTGATATTCCTCTTCTATATCAGTCTTTCTTTTTAAAGTCACTTTGGTGGTGATGTGTCCAGTCTTTGGATGAATGTACAACACCTTCTGTTTCGAGTCCGGATTGTCGATCGGAGCGTCGAAAATTTGCTTTTTTGGTGACTTCGGCACATCTGACTGTTTCGGTGCCAGTGTCTTAGGCGTAGGTGTCTTCGGATCCAAAGTGTGTTTCGGTGCCGAATGGTGTGGGTCGGAGCCGGACTTTTGTTTCGACCCCGAAGGTTTCGGCTCGGAGCCCGAGTTGGAGTGAGGCTTTTCGGAGCCGGAAGGCTTTTTTGTAGGCTTCGGTGCCGAGCCAGAAGGCGGGGCGTCAGAAGCGTGGTCTCGGTGCCGACTGGGGCCCGAGGGCGCGGGTTGGACCGGAGCCTTCTTTTTTGTGTTGAGGTGGATCTTGGGACGAGGGAGGGTCTGTACTCACAGTACGTTGTCCATGCGGGATGTCTTCATCTTGGTCAGAGCTGTGCTCTGAAATGGAGATCGGTTCCTGCTCCTCCTCGGTTCCCATGGCATCCCCGGCCTCTTCATCCGATTGTTGCCCGAAGATGTCCGTAATGGAGCCTGTGTGCTGGCTCTGCATGTCCCGACGTCAAGCCCGTCGGTCGCGAAGTGTCTTCTTGGAACGGAAAGCCTGGCACGCGTCGCAGTCCTGTTCTCTGTGTTACGGAGACAAACACATGTTGCACACTTCGTGTGAGTCAGTACGCGGGTACTTCGCGTGACACCGAGGGCAGAATTTGAAGGGAGTTCGTTCCATCGACTGCGGGACGGACCGACGCGGGTAGGCCCGACGGCCTTCCACGAGCTTTCCAATCGAAAGATAGCTTTTAGGAAGTAAATACAATTCGCATAGAATGGGAGACGCGAATAGGAAACAATACCGTCGAGGGTGAGTGTCTTGCGCACCGAGGGAAATAGAAGGAACTGTACCGGAGCGCAGCAATTCACATCCGAACCCGATGGCGGAAAAAACCAATATAACAATGGAATCGATGCCCATGCGCACTATCACCGAAAGGAGGAGTCAGCTACCTCGTGACTGGAAAAGACTTCTTCGAAGTAAAACAAAGTGCAAACATCCGGACCCAACACTAGATGGCAGGAGTATGCACAGCATGTGATCTACAGCTCACATGCCTCGAACGTGTTTGTTTAGGGTTCAGTGTCAGGTAGTGTTCTTTACAATGAGGAATGTTTCAACACATTATATTTAAAACACATTTCGGGTGGATGGGAGGTAGCTGGTGGTATTTTGAAGCATTAAGAGGAAACGAATAGGTTGAATTTTGTGGTGTCAAGAGGTTTTTAGGGTTAAGAGATGGGTAGTGTATGGGGAGAAAGGAGCTTTTATGGTTCAGGAATGGGTAGTGTATATGGGTAGAAATTTGTTTTTGGGTCCAGGGATTGGTCGTGCGGAATGGTATTAAATATTCTTTTCTGTTAGGAGAAGGGTAGTGTATAGGGGTAGTAAGGATAGTTTAGGGTGTATGTGTGTGTGTGTGTATATATATATATATATATATATATATATATATATATAATTTCTGTGTATATGTGTATGCAAATATGTATGCAAGTACGCATTATATAATAGTTGTGGTTTGCATTATAATGGTAAATGTCATCATGGTGAATTAGAATGCATGATAGGTGTAGTTATTGTTATGCAAGCGTGGTAGATGTGATGCGTGGTGTTCAAGTTAATTGTTGTAAAGAAATGGTTACTTACTTCTAGGAGTAGTTTTGCAGCTTGCAGAATTGTCTGGATTCACATACTGTACATTATTCCGGAATCTAGTGGTTGGGTCTGGAATTTTCCACTTTATTTTTTTCTCTTGCGTGTCGTCTACCACAATTTGGTGGCATATCGTCCCCTCCTGACATCAGTCCTGCGTCCCAGAAGCCCTTCTAAATGCCATCTTCAGATTCCTATTTCCACTTTCGTAACTTTTTGTCCATGTCTTTTGGTCTTTTCTGTGTGCTGTGTGAAAAGTAGGCCCTACATAGTTTGAGTGTCAGGCACATCATTTCCGGGGAGGATGGAGGGTGGAGGGTTGCATCTGAATCCAGAAAATTTTTCAAGTACAAACCTACACCTACATGTCAGTAACTATTTTGTTTTACAGCATGAACCTTTCCTATATTTATACGCTGTGAATTGTTGCGGTGCACTGATTTGGTAGAGGTTTCTCCTCTCTTCAAATGAGTTGTATTCGCAGACCGGTGCTTTAATACTTTGTCCCACCTGTGCCTCTCTGTTGGCTATCATGTCCCCATAATAGTTGTTTGTGAAGGTATGTATGGACGATCAAGCTGCTGCCATACATTGGTTGCTAATGCAAACTGTAAGAAAGTGAATTATTAGTTGCGGAGGATCGAAGTCCACCACAACTCAAAGTCACTAACAGGTTAGGTCCAGTCAAACGTTTAGGTATTTTAAACCCGAGCTCAGTCTCTAGGTATGGCATAGAGCAGACAGGCTTAAATGAAAGAAAATGTATAAAATATTTAGAAGTATCAAAACAGTTACAAAGTCAAGAGAACAGAATAAAAATCCCACTACAATTGATTTCAATTAAAAAAATGGGGGAAACATAATAAGCAACAAGACATAAAAATGACAAAAAATCCAATAAGGGGAACCAGAGATATGAATTTTTACAGTTTAAAATAGAAATAGCACAAAGCACCAATGATAGTCTATGGGAAGCAGTAGACTGGGACCTAGGCGCGATATTAAACCGAACAAAAGAGTGTACTGGTCGGATACACTAAGTGGATAGGTCCAGGTAAAAGTCTGGAAGTCAAAAAGTTCCAGAAAATTTCCAAATCCCACTTTTAGAGAAATCCTCCACGTACAGGCCGCCACTGCAAGTGTAGCCGCCACTATGGAACTGAAGGCCATGTAACTGAAGCATGTTGGTCCCGCTGGAGCTTGGTGATTTAATGCTGGACACGTTCTAAATCCCCAACACAGAAAGGGACTTACTTGTTATTTCAGAGGTGGAGGGGCCTTTGAGCGGGACGAAGATGAAATACAATTCAATGCTTTGGAAGTGCTAATTGGACACTTTTTCTCTGGCAGGTCCCATTAACGCTCTGGAGGAAACGTTATAAAAAAGTTTCCAAGCTTTCTTCTGGTGCCCAAACTACCACTGGAGTACATTTCTATGTCCTGCTGGACCTTAGCGTGTCAGGCAAAGGCCAACATCAGGATCCACTCAGGTCTAGTTGTTACTGGTCATCTGGGCACTTCGGGGAAAAGGCTCTTGCAGCTTGTTATTTCTTCATAGCAACACAGAAAGACAGCCAACTGATCCTTGGAGTCCACTTCTTTGACCTAGGTACACGTGGAGGGAGGCCCAGCCCTTCAGTTCCCCTCCCAGATCTCAAACAGCAGGTGCAGTCCTTCTGTTCTGCTGCAGATCCAGAGCATGTCTCAGCATGGTGCCTGGGATGTCACATTTGTGCCTGGCACCAGCTAGTGGGTGGTGGTGATTCCTGGGCCATCCCTAACCAATGGGGTAGACCTTCTCAGGGGTTAACCCTACCCACTTTTTTAGCAGTTGCATTTTGCCCACAGTGACCCTCACTCTCCAAATTCAAGATGGTGAAACCCTTTCTCCCTTTGTGCAAAGCCAGTGTGCCCACCCAGAGGTATAGCCAGGCAAAAGAGAAGCTCTCTCCACTCTGGTCACTCAAAACCAGGTTTGGTGGTAGCTTTCCTACCACTCGGTTTGGTGCCAGTCTAACTAGTGGGACAAGGTTTGGGCCTTTCCAGGTGTCACCTAACATATGCTTGTGACAGGGCAGGTCCCTCTGACGTTAAGGACATTCCAAGGTCCACCATAAATGGTCTTCCTGCAATGGGAAGAAACACCCCTCCACACCCCGAGCATTGTCTCTGATCTGGGGCCAGTTTTCACACCTCATTCAGGCCAGTTATAGGCTGGGCAGTGGATGGAGAACTAATGCAAATTAGCATTCAGCAGCTTCAGGCAGGGTAAAGGTAACTTTCTAAAACTCACATTTCCAACATATTTAATACAAATTTGCCTTCACTATTAGATTGGATTTTTATTAAATATAAAAAGAAGTCTTTTAATGGAGTCTGTAGTTGGCACTAGTCAAAAGCTATAGATCAGTGCTCCCTAGACTTTTTAGAACTACAACCCACGTTTTATAAAGACAAACTTTTGCGACCCACCTAGCTTTATTGGCCATGAGGCGGGTGATTTTGTTAACGTAACAAAACCATTGAGCGGCAGCGCACTCTCATTAACAGGTAGCACATTTTCTATTGAAATGGCTATTATATTTGCACAGACATACATAACCTATACGGACCACAAATTATATTGTCTGGAAATAAGGTTTCAGTGAATATTTATCATATGTGCATCGCCAAGAAAAGGGTCTTGATTTGTTTGATCGTATTAACATTGCTGCTTCCATCACACTTCAGAATTACAAACAATGTGCTTCATTTTTGCTTTCCAAACTGCTGAATGTGTACAGTTCATTTACAGGTATTTACTTTTTGTTGTGTTACAAATAATGACATCCAACAGCCTTCCTTTCCTGTTCACAAACTCTGTACCCCAGCAATATTGTCACATAATTCACTATACTTTTCTTTCTCTGACTGCAAAGTGAGAGGAGTTTGTAAACACCAATCTGCATGTTAAAAAATAAGCAACAAATTGTCAGAAGACATAACCTGACATTTGACCTCCATTTTTGAAGCGCCGCAAATGTGACAAGTTAAACAGAGTTTAAAGGCATCCTTATTTATTGCTGAAACTTTCACGACCCACGAAAAATCGGCTTCCGATGACCCACAGTTTGGGACACGCTGTTATCGATTAAAGTATATAACATATACTTTGACTTTTCCTATGTGCCAGCTACAGCCTGACCAGTGATAATGTCATTTTGGGCCTTGCTCACTCTTAAATATTGTGCACTCTGCTTTGTGGGCGGAAAGGTGTGCTTAGGGGTGACATTTATTATTTGCAATCAGGTTTTTCTATCTGTCAAGAAGGTGCTTTTGACAGGTCTGTGCTGTAGGGTTTAAGCCGCTGCAGTAAGTCCTGAAGCCATGTTTTCACTGCCACCGTACTGGATGGCAAAAGCGGTGGTGGTGACCACAGGTGGCATTTAACTTTGCATGCCAGGGGTGTATTTCCACACCATCGTGTCAATGTTTTAGGGAGTCTGAGCACATGTATGGTGCCTGGGCAGCAGTGTCCCAGTGAAGAGTCAAAACACCAGCAACATCAGTCCAAAAACATGGGGGTAACCATGCATGAAAGGGCTTTTTCTCACAGAAACATTCTCTGAAAATGCGAGGGTTGGCCCCTTATTCCTTGTGGAATGGGCACTAGGTTTCTCTTCTAGCTGTAACTCAGCTTTTGAGTAGAATGTCTGAACTGCCTGTACTATCCATCGTGCGATGGTTCCCTTGGCCACTGGTGCGCTCCTGCTTGCTGGTGCAAAGGAAACAATGAACTGGCTTACTTTCCTGATTTGTTAATGTCTTTCCAGGCAGTACATGACTGCCCTACGAACATCTAGTGTGTGGAGGGCTCTTTCCGCATGCCTCTCTGGGTGTTAATCTTGGCAGCTTTATGGTTTAACATACAAGTGTGAGAAGACCTTGAGAAGGAACTGAGGGTTTATTCACATAATAACGCTTTGTGGATTTACAATTAAGGTTCCTGTGTCATGAGCACTTGCAGCTCACAAACCCAGTGATTGCTATTAAGATACTATTTCTAGTGTTAAAAATGTTTGTCCTGCTTTATGGTTTGGCTGGAAGGGTTCCTTCATTACTTATATCAGCAGCAAGTCTAGATTCTGCATGGGTGCTGATCTGGGCAGTGGTATCCTGTTATTTAAGAAGCTGGTAGAGTGCACAGCTACCCAGAAAGGGTCTCCCGGCAATAAATCAGACAGTAAACAGAGATGCCAAAACAAACAGGAGACATAGCAACATGCCAGGTGACAAGAATTCAGTCAGGGCAATTGAAGAGCATAGTCTTCAGGTTCTTGCGGAAAGTAAGTAACGAGTTACAGTTCCTGAGAGCAACAGGAAGAGAGTTCCAAAGTTTTGGGCCTAAATAGGAGAAGGAACGCCCCTTAATGCGGGCCAGACGAAACCTAGGCGTGGCAAACAGTGCGAGGTTGGCTGATCTTAACGAACGGGTGGGGACATACGGAGACACCAGACCTTAGACGTAAGAAGGGGCGAGTCAGTGTCTGGCTCGAAACATGTAGCATAAGGCCTTGAATTTAATACGTTTGTCAACCTTAAGCCAATGTAGTTTGTGAAGCAAGGGAGCGACGGAAAAAGATCTAGGCAGCCGGAAAAGAAAACGGGTGGCCACAATCTGAATGATCTGCAAGCGATGGATCAAGGATTTATCAGCGCCCAGATACAGTACATTCCCATAGTCCAATCTGGACGTTACCAGGGCCTGTAGGACTGTGCTCTGGGCACTTAGAGGAATCAGCCAGAGGATATTCTTGAACCATTTAAGAATGGAAAAGCAAGAGGCTGTGAGCCTGGAGACCTGAAGCTTAAGGGAAAGATTTTTATCAATGATGAAGCAGAGATTCTTAACCTTATTAACTGGTATGGGTAAGGGCCCCAGTGTGACGGGCCAGTGGTTAACTCCCCAAAGTTCGGGATTATTTCCCAGAATCAGGACTTCGGTTTTATTGCCATTAAGCTTTAGGGCGTTTCTGTTCATCCAAAGGACGACATTAGACAGGCCTTGCCTGAGTGGAGAAGGATCTTGATTATGAGCATCAGAAATTGAGAAAATAATCTGGGAATCATCCGCGTAAGAGAATACGGTGAGACCAGACTCTTCAATCACCTCCATCAAGGGGCGAAGGTAAATGTTGAAAAGCAGGGGACTCAAAATAGATCCCTGCAGAACCCCCGAGGTCAGTGTTAGGGTCATGGATGTATTGTTTGCTGATGAGACCTGAAACGTTCGATCTTTTCAGAAAGGAAGATAGCCACCTCAAGGCAATGTCAACAATGCCTAATGCCTCCAATCTGTCCAGGTGGATGGAGTGTGAGCCCGTGTCAAAAGCCGCACTTAGATCCAGTATGGCGGATTCGGTACTGTGACCTGCCCTAAACCCAGACTGGGACGGATGAAGCAGATTACGAGTAGTGGCGAAGGAAGAGAGTTGAGTGTTAACTAGGCCTGGGCGGTGAACTTCGCTCCATTTGTGGATTTTGCAGAGTTTTCTGCACTCCGCAGAGCTCGCGGAGTGCAGAAAACTCCGCTTCGCGATGTGCAGCAGAGTTTTTTCCCCGCTCGCGATCGCAAACTGTAAGTTCGCGAGCGCGAGATGCCGCTCGGGTAGAATTTCTACCCGAGCGGCAGGAATACTAGTAAAAACTGCAGTTCGCACTGCACTCCGCCACTCGCAGAACTTCGCCGAGTTTTTTTGTAACTTCGCAGAGTTCCGCATAGCAAAACTCTGCGAACTACGCCCAGGCCTAGTGTTAACATGCTTTTCCAGAATTTTGGAAAAAACAGAGAGGAGGGAAATTGGCCTAAAGTTTGACCACCAATGAGGGATCCACAGAGAGGGAGGAAAGATTAGAAAAGATTGGGTCCAAGAGATGGCCCGCAGTGTGGGTGGCGGCAGAGTTAAGAAGGGAAAGATTAAGTGATCCCAAACCATCTAGAAGGGTTAAGGCTGGCTTATTTTGGGGGGTCCTCAAGATACAAATTGATGTCTCCAAGCAAAGTAAAATTTGCTGCCTGTAAGATATGTGGAGCCAAATAGTCTGGTTATACTGAACACCAATTACTAGGAGGCCCTGGAGGACAGTAAATAAGGGCCCCATAAAGGGTAAATTTAGGCAAGACAATAAGGGGAAAAAGTAGAGCCTCGCAATTAGAGATTTGAAGGTCTTTAATACTGCATTTGTAATCCTTTTTAAAAATGATGGCAATGCCTCCACCTACTCTATGTGGTCTGTTAATCCCCATAAGGGCGAAATTAGCAGGAACAGCAGAAATTATATCAGGTGAGGAACCGTCATGGAGCCACGTTTCAGTTAAGGAGACCATATCAGGGTCAACATCACAAAGGAAAATTAAAGTGAATCTGATTTTTTGGGAGGGGGCGACAATTTAAACTGAAACACCTTAGATTTTTGGGCGGGGAAGGTCATCCAGGTCCTTAGCACTGGGCTGGAATGCCACCTCCTGATCAGGGGAAACTGACACAGCCTTAGGTGGGGGATAGGCCGTCCATTCAAACTGGCAACAGGTGCAAAACAATTGGTGTACCTCTGGAGTGAAAGTCTGACAGAGCATTAAGTGTGGGCCTTAAATTATGGAGGGCCAGTGAAGTATAGGCTCTAGGAGCTGGTTGAGAAGGACCAGGGTCTCTGGCTCCTAGCCCCGGCCAGACGCGGGGGGGGGGCTTGCCTTAGCTCACGTCTGCTGCGCGTCCGCCCCTGCATTGGTTTAAATAGGCAAGCAGGGAAAAAACTAGAATGCTACCCACCTGGAAGGACTATGGCGGAAGTGGTGTTAGCGTGACATCTGCCCTCTGCGCAATTGGCACTGCTGCCGCGGCAGACCAGGGCAAGAGGCAAAGGAAAGAACGTCAAGTCAGCGCAAGTAAGGAAAGTTGTAGTTTAAAACAATAAAAACAATGGAAAGTTTAAAAGAATAAAAGTACTTAGCAAAAGTGTTCTACCTTGGAGGAGCATAGGCTAAGCGGCGTCAGCAGACCCGGTTTGTACCTTCTAGGAATCTCTTAGTGACTGGTGTGTTGAGGGTTCTACCTGTATGTCCCCTTGTGTATGCCACTATGGCTGATAAATGGACCTCAAACGACGTGTAGGTGAGATGCTCATCTAGCAGGTACGTCAGGTATCTAAGGACCGTAGTGTTATGCGTTCCACTGTCCAGGAGGCTTTCCTTGTTGCACCAGGGGTTGCATCTCTTCCAGTTTGCAGCACAGCATTTTCTTGTGTTGGATCTTCTGCCTTGCATGAGGACATCCATTGTTCTCTGTTGCAGACCAAGATCCCCGAATTCTAAGTTCCGGGTGACAGACCAGTCCCCTTTCCATTGACATTAGGTCCGGTGAAGCTGGTAGCATATTTATTCCCCCTGAGAAATCTCCATCAGTTCGAGAACCATGTTTGCCTTGCCCATTGCGATGCCAATAAGATTAGCGTCATGGGTGATTGATTGCACTTGTTTATAAACTAGTGGCATCCGTGATATTGGTGGAAAAGTGTACGCAAATTTTCCTGACCAGCCTATCAATAGGGCACTTCTATGTGGGAGGCATCTGTGGTGATGGTCACTGAGGGAATTGGTTGTATGAAAGACGTGGTTTCTGCTATATTGCTCAAGATCTACCATGCCATTTCCTTATGCACCTTCAGAGTAACAACCAATAGATCTTCCGAATTTCCCATTGCCTATGACCATTGGCCCTTTTTTCATTCTTGGATTAATTGGATCATGAGGCCATCATGCAATCATTTTCCCAACAGTCCTCACTGTCAGATATTGATCCTTCTTGTAAAGGTGGGGTTGCTCTGTCAATGCCAGGATCCTTTTAGTTGGGGGAAATGCGTTGGCATCCCTGGAATTGAGCCTTGCTCCTTGAAATGTTGTTTCTTTCTCCGGTATTCAGTAGAACTTTTCTATGTTCAATGAAAGCCCCAGCGTGTGAAGGGTATGCAAGACCATTTTTTAAGTTCTTCTGGCATTATCTGAAGGAGTATGCCATTACCAGTTAGTCATCTAGGTAGGGGGTATACATGTATCCGCTGCCTTCAGAAGTGCGCTGACATTGCAGCCAAACCTTTCGTAAATACCCTGGGTGTTGACTTTATCCCAAAGGGAAGCACATTGAACTAATAGTGTGCCTGGTTCATGACGAACCGGTGGAATTTCTTGCACATGCAGATACACAATCTTGAGGTCCAAGGTCATAATGTAGTCCTCCTTTCGTAGTCATGGAATGACCTGAAACATTCTCATCTTCAACTTCTGGGTCTTTATACATTTAAGAACCAGAGATCCTGAATTCCTCTTGGTGTTTAGTCCAGTTTTGGAACCAGAAAAAAATAGGAGTAGATTGCATTGTTTTCTCTTTGGTACCTTTTCCTTCCCCAGTTTTTGTAGAAGTTTATCCATCTCCTGTGGCAAGTGATTTTCTTCTTCCTGATAAGAGTTCTCTTTTTTGCCTTCACATCTGGTGGTGTTCAAAAGCGCAATACAATAGCCATGATGGATAATGTTCAGTATTCATTTATTGTAAGTGATTCCATTCCTGGAGAAAACCTCATATTTTAGAATGCACTGGTGTTATGTGGTGGGGCTCTCCGTCCAAGTCCATTGCATGATGAGCCCGTCCCTTTTTTGGGGCTGGCCCCTTCCTCTGTCCCGGCCGGCCTTGAAAGGGCTGACGAGTTGTCGAGAATTGTCACAGTGGGGTTGCTGTTTGCTGTGCCCATCTGTGCAGAGAAGGATGTCTGTGGAGTACTAGCCTGAAATCATCCTCTTCCTGTAGGCCTACTCCCTGGAGCAGCTCTCTTCTTATGTGCTCTTAAAACTGCAGGGCTCCCATTGATTTTTCAGTGTCACTGTCCTTCAAAATCTGTTGAGGGGCATGATCCACCACTACACCAAAAAGATGCTCTCTCGTGAAGGGGGTGTTAATGGCAGTCTACTGCACCTCGTGTTTAAATCCAGAGACTTGCAGCCAAGCGTGTCTCTTACAGGTTGTGCTCATGCACAGCTGTCTGCTTGATGTGTCCACTGCGTTCAGGCCAGGCTTGAGGCAGGTTTTGGAGCTAGCCTTGTCATCCTGGATGGTGTTGTTTGCCCTCTTTCTTTACTGTTTGTGGGCGTGCTGTGTCAAGGCTTAACTTGAGTCGGGTGCTAAACCACGTCTTTAAACCCAAAGACTCGCAGACCAGCGTGTCTAAATGGTTGTACCCGTGCACAGCTGTCTGCTTGCTGTGTCTCTAGTGTCCAGGAGATTGCCTTGCCCTCCTGGATGATGTTATTTGCCCTCTTTCTGTACTGCTCATGGGGGTGCTGCGTCAACACCTTGATTTACTCCGACTGTCGATGTCCGTATCTATTGAGGAGTGCATTGGAGTTGGCTTTCCTCATTGCAAACCAGCGGCTCGCTCTACTTTGCGTCCCACCATCTCCCCTCAAGCTTTGCTTCTCTGGTGGAGGGCCCGCTGACGTCTTGGCATTTCTTATTCTGGTGGTGTGTGATTTAATCCACTACTACATTACCTTTTATATAGACGCGGTCTTTTGGGGAACGTTTATATTTTTTCTCCACCTTTGGAGTCACTGCCTTACATGAGGCTGGTTCCCTGAAATGCTTCCTACCCTGCTCTATAATATTTGGGAGCGCTGGGTGGTATTGACTCCTTTTCTGTGATAGAAAAAGGATTCTATGAAGAAAAAATTGTGACAATTCCACATTTAGTTGCACCTCTTGTTAACTGTTGTTCTCTTTAACAGCGCAATATACATGGTGATGTCATCAGAGCTTCAACGCCACCAAAGGTAGGAGTCGATGCCCACCTCCGGTGAATTGGTGTCAAGATCCTGGCAAGCTCCCTCAACACTACTGGGGACTGGAAAAGGATCATGTTCATGCATCTTCTCCTCCTCATAAAAAAAGACTGCCTGCTCTTTCTTTTGGGGTTTGGGTGTAGTCAGTGGTTGCAACTCAACTTGCACCTCTTCACAGGTCTTCAAGGGATTCGAAACACTTTTAAGGATTTGTCGTAATCCCTCCTCACTTATCTCTACACCGTGACCCCTGGGGTTCTCTTGGTTTCAACTTCCCTTCACTCATTAAGGGTTTCGGCTTTGAGGGCATCTACAGGTTCCTCGAGTCTGAAGGCTTCGTCTGGGCATGCTGTGTTTCTGAAATGTGTTACCTGTGTAAGCCTCTTGTGTTCGTCTTCTCGCTCTGCCTTCTTCAATACTACTTCCTTCTTGGGTTAGACAACACACTCTTCTACGTCGGACCCCATTCCCTAGTGCCACTTTGGTTTCCCATCTGTTTTCTTCATCATTTCTGAATTGAATGAGGTCCTTGAGGGAGATTTGTTACTTGTACTGGCTCTGCATCGTGGCATAGTGCGCTGACCCCCTTTCTTTTTTGTGGTTCGGAGTGTTTTCAGTTGGAACTAGGTGCACGCTTCGCAGTCTTCAGTGCTGTGGCCTCTGGGCAGACAGAGGATGCAGACATTGCAGCTGTCCTTTTACTGCAATCTTATGGTGGCACTTGGGGCAGAACCTAAAGAGAGTGTTCTCCATTTCCCTCAACGGTTCCAGCTCCACAGACGCACATTATTCGACTTATGCTGTTGGCACCCCTTCGTGCTGCACCTACTTCTTTCATTGATATACTGTGGATATCAGTCGTCCTTCTACGGTTCTTTCCTTGTAGCTGCATTTCCCTGTTTTCCGGCTGCGCTGCTCCCTACTACCTTGATCACTACCCAAATTTTCTTTGACGATCCTTGACTGCGGACCTAAGCTTCTTTACCCAACAGCGAACAAACAAAACTAAAGATGGTGAGCATGCATAGGGACTTCCGGGGTGCATGTCTTAAGTCAGAAGAGGACAGACGTGAGACCATGTAGTGGTCGATGACACGTAAGAGGGAAAATTCCAGACCCTATCACTAGACGGCAGAATAATGCATGGCATGTGAATCAAGAAAAGATTCCCGCTGCAAAACCCATTTTCTATTCATAGCACATGCAATTTAAAGATTTTCAGAAAAAAACCACAACAACCTTCCATAAATATTAAAAGCCGGTTGACTGTAACTAAACTTCATTTGCAGTCAGAACATGTAATTAGCATGACAACCTTGTAGCCCCCAATCTATTCTAAAGCCCCTTCTTGAACTAATGCTATTCCCAAAATATAAACAGCATCAAACCTGAAAGTTGCCAACGATAACCAGTCCAGCAGCATTAGTGCAGCCAGCGATCAAGGCGGTGGTGTTCACCCAAGACTGTTGGCTTTGTTCAATCACTTGTCCATAGCGCAGAAAGCAAATTAGGACCACTGTTGAAAAGAGAGCAAAGGATTTATGCATTGTAGGGGCAGAGATATCAGGATGGGCAAAAGATAGCATATGAGGTTTACATATTGAGGGGCTCACCCAGGGTTAGGTTGTGGCACAAGGGAGAACACAGAAATCAGAAGTGCAGCGGTTAGGTATGGAGGCACAGTTAGGGCATGAAGGATCACAGGAGTCGAGCATATGCGATGGATATGTAGGAGGCCATGGTTTAGGCATTACAGAGAGCATGGGAGAGGAGCAGATGGGGTAGACATGGGTGAGAGGTTGGGGTTACTTGACCTCAAGTGATCGGTATAGTGCAGTGGCACATTAGATTTACGCATAGGGAGTGCAAGGGTAAGGTAGACAGGAGCAGAGACTTGAGGAAGAATAGAGGACAGGCATGGGAAGTAGAATGGATAGTAACAAAAAGAAGAGGACATAGTGGCGTCTGGGCAGAAGCGTGACAAACGGTGGAAGAAGCATGTTGCTTAGGCATTAGAAGTGAAGAAGCATAAGCTGGTAAGAAGGGGAGCACATGGGTTGATTATATGGGGTTCTGGGCTACATATAAAAACTGAAGGGCTGCACGATGGGTACAATGTTTAGGTAC
Source organism: Calotriton arnoldi (assembly GCA_963921515.1). Taxonomy (NCBI): domain Eukaryota; kingdom Metazoa; phylum Chordata; class Amphibia; order Caudata; family Salamandridae; genus Calotriton; species Calotriton arnoldi. Next base: position 357,296 of record CAWUFW010006931.1, on the reverse strand, counting down.
TGGAAAATAGGAAACAAAGGCACTAGGTGTGAAACCGCAAGGGACAAGCAACAGGGAAGGGAAGTAAATGGGGATAGGCATAGGGAGCAAATTAGGAAGGTCAAGCGGAACACCAGGAACAGGTTAGAGAGTGGGGCGCATTAGGTGGGGCAGCAGGGCAAGCAGAGGGGCTGGGCGGCAAGTCTAGTGGAGCGCGAGGAGGCAAGGCAAAAGGAGGGGCCAAGAGAAGAGGCAAAAGGAGGACCGGACGGCGAATCCAGATGAGAGGGAAGAGGAATGGCACCAATTGGGGAGGGAAGCAGAGGGGAAGGAGGGGAATGTGGTGGAGGGCGTCCGGCAGGAGACCAACAGAGGGATCAAACAAGGAAAAAACCCAAGACCATGCTAGTGGGTGGTACCGGAAGGATGTAAGGTCGACCGCATGGACCAGGAAATGCTGCACAAGGTGCTTGGCAATGAGGCACCAGGGGTTAGGCCTGGCTTAAATTAATTCGTCATAAGGGCACAGACTCAGTACGGAACGAGGTGGTAGCATAGGGAAAAGGTTCAGGAAGACATAGTAATGGGTAGGATTCGTCATAAGGGCACAGAGTCAGTACGGAACGAGGTGGTAGCATAGGGAAAAGTTTCAGGAAGACATAGTAATGGGTAGGATTCGTCATAAGGGCACAGAGTCAGTACGGAACGAGGTGGTAGCATAGGGAAAAGGTTCAGGAAGACATAGTAATGGGTAGGGTGCAACACAGTAGTTAAGCGTGGAGGAAAATAGCCTTTACTACGCATGACCTTTACCACACGGTTTTTAATCATGCAGGCAAGTACCACACAGGTAAGTGTATATTATAGGTTTTTATCTTTACCGCACATCCTTTTCAACACAGGTAATAAAATAATTTTTATGTTATTAAAAGAAATGTGGTTTAGGTGTAGGTAGAGGTGAAGGGGCATTGGTGATTTTAGGGTAAAGGGTGGTTAGAGGTAATGGTGATTTTAGGGTTTAGGCGTAGTTAGATGTAAATGGAGATATGGGTGGTTTTAGGGTTGAGTAGTGAGAGTATGGGTGAGTTCAGGTTTGGGTAGAAGTAAACAGAGGTTAGGGTGATTTCAGGGTAAAGGGTGGGTAGAGGTAAAGGTGACTTTAGGTGTAGTTAGAAGTAAATAGTGGTTAGGTTGATATATATATATATATATATGTATATAGCCTTTTTTCAAGGTGCATACACACAGACATATATAAAAGGGTTTGGGAAAATATGCATGTGTTTGCAGATATATCTATGTGTGTGTGTTTACTCACACCCATCATCATTATATATGTATACTACGTGCGTGCATACATATATATATTTACCAAACCATACATTACCATGAAAATGAGTATTAAAGATCCACAACGTAATACAACGCGGTGTAAAGACCAACACGTTGTAGTGCATGCATGCTAACATTGTACATCCGAGAGTGGAGAAAGCATAGAGAATGGGTTCCTGGGCTGTGCAGGGATATGTTCTCAGGAAGCACATGGGATGGAAGGAAGAGGAGCACAGTGCAAATTATTTGGAATTTGAGTAATACCTCAGGGAGAACACACAGCATCGTTTGAGGAAGCGGCAGCACAGTAATCAGCTTTGGTGGGAGAGGGCCAGGCCGAGGTCTAGAGGGATTATTTATGGAGGAGGCTAGCAATGTTGCTCACCACAGGCTCAGGGGGTGCTGTGGAGGGCAAAGCTCATTATTGGAGCTCATTTCTGCAGCAGGAAGGGTAACAGATGCACATACATCTGTTTAGCGTTGACCATAAGAAAAATTGTGGTGCCACCAGAGGGAGGAATTTGATAAAGGTGGGGATAGGGGAGAGAAAGAGAAATCCTCCCTGTATATTTATACAAAGCCTCCAGACTCCTACATCACCCTTTGTGCTCATTAATGAGGCACTGTGTCTGCATTAATGATTGATAATGGCCAAGAGGTGCTGACATCCAGGAGGTTTCTATGGTGACTGCAGGCTTACTGTGGGAAAAAAGCTGCTGGGTCAGAGCAGGTGCTTTAGATCCTAATTATGGGGGTGGATTATTCAGAGAGAATTTTTTGGCTTATGATGGAACCCATCTCTGTGCCCTACTCTCACTCCTCCCCCCAAACAGCCTTTAATTAAACAAGCAATAAAAGATATTCGTAGCACCTAGTCAGTCAAAACCCACTTGGCAGTTCAGACAAATGAAAGACACTAGTGGATAAAAGGACATCATTGCTAGACAGGGTATGGGAGAAGAGGGAATATTACAAGCTAAGTGTGGATAACTAAAGGCCCCTCCCAGCCAGAAAAGGGTCACTGCTGGTCGTTCTGGGCAAGGGTCTCTGCAGGCCACTGCCAGCCAGAAAGCGGTCAATGCAGACAGCTGCCAATTGTGCAGAGTTATACCTAGCCAAGCCTGTAGCTGTATTTCAGCCCCCAGTAGCCTTTCGTTTGAAGCCCCTCACTTAGTGGTTTGGACCTCATCGTATTTAAGCATTACTCCCTTCCACTGTACCCAGTCGTACCTCTGCTTTAAACTCGCCAGTCCTATGTAATTTTGCTCCTTGATCCACTGTCATTTATTCCGTCATCTAACAATTTTTTCCCACCCGTAGAAATGTGCATGCAACATCACCTACTATCATTCGCACCCCCAGCTCTCCTTGCCTTAAGACAAACCCTATGTTAGTACTGTTCAATAGTACCAAAAGCTGAAATAATAAACAATGCACCGATCTAGCGCTGGACTGTACCCATATCAATAAATAATTATTAAAAATTTAAACTGAAATATCCAAGCATGACTGATGCAGCCTAAACAAAAAGCAGGGTGGAGGCAGTGATATGATAGAGGGTTTGCTTAGACAAACACTCACCCATAAAAGCACCAACATTTCCGATGAGGCTGAAAAGGCAGCTCTCTGGAGGATAGGTCCCACATTTGCTGTAAAGAATAAAGAGAGAGGTTCATCAGCATGTAGGAACACTCAAGAGGTCTCAGACAACAAACAACGCTGTGATACCCCATCTACCCCAATAACCTTATCAGGGGGACGTCCTGCAGGGTACAGCAGCTTTTGGGAGAGCCATGCTTGGACACATCGTCGGAGCAGGATTCGTTGTAGGACCTGGAAAAGAGATTGTACAGGACAATCAGAGGCATCTGTGTATGTGGTAGGGGATAAGAAAGTCACCCCCCTAAAAAAAATTTTTTTTTTTTTAAATTATAAATGGGACGCAGCTCTACTTTAACAGGTCAGCATTCTACACCTGTATGGAGGGCACATAGGTTTGTCATTATCTGAAAATAACTTGCAGACAGTAGATATAAACCTAAACAAGCTAGTCGCCATGTTAGGGCTTTCATGCGAGATGCTGTCCAAAGAAAAAAAGATTTCTTTCACCGATGCCAATACATGAGGACATACGGAGTTCTTTCCATTTCAATAACCGGTTGTACCAAAAAAGAGGAATAAAGAACCAAGCATGAAGTCTTCGTACAAACCAGAGAAACAAGAAGAGGGTAGAACTTGGTGTACAACGAGCAACTTTGGAAGAAATCTTGGGGCATGTCTGTGATTCAATGGCATGGTCATTTTCTCAATGTGTCTTTTATATGGGTGATTATGTTGAAATTTCCTATGCTCACATGGAGCGTTGAAAAGCTAAGCACTTCTTTTATTCTGTCATTTTTTTTTTTTTTTTAGATTTAAAAAAACATAATTGCTAAGGAAATTAAAAAAACACAACTCAAACAGATTTGGACACCAGAAATCAAAAGCCAGTCAACCAGTCTAGCAAGCTAAAAGTGGCAGAAGTCGTCTTAGCATTAAAAGTTATTTTCTATGACAATTTACATATATTGGAAGCATGAAATGGGATTGAGAATGGAATGTATAGGTCACAGAGGTGAGTTAGTTTGTTCTGGAATGTTTACTTCTGTTCTGTGAAGGGGCACAGAGCATATTAGGTGGTTCATGAGGGATAGAAGAGTATAGATCACCTATGAATCCAGACCAAGTCTGGAGGGGAAGCTGGCAGTGGAGCAGCTTCCTGAAGAACAGATACTACACTCTTACCCACGAATTGACTTTACAGCTCACTAAACTTTGAACTACTACTCAGTACTAGTTCGAAATGTAGTATTGCACAAACTCTCATAGTGGGTTGAAATCAGAAGGTGGAATTCTTAGAGATTCTAGGAAGTCCAATGCTGACATGGCAGACACCCATAACTCATTTTTACCACCAGAAAAATCTTAAAGCCTGAAGTGTGAACACAGACTCTTCTCTGCTAAACTGATCAAGATTGGACATGTACTTTACCACTAATGCACTGCTATCTTCGAGAACCTATGGTGGGTTTTGTTTATCCACAAGCTTCCTTGTGCACAACTTGCACGTAACCAGCTTTAAGAAAGCTAAGAAGGTTGCAACCGACAATTTTGTTTTTCCAGCAGACCCACAGGTTGCGCCTGGAACAGCTGCACCCTCAACACCTCAGAGGTGCTCATTGTGTGGCGCTTTCAGTTAGAGTCCACAAAAGCAACTGCAGCAGTGGGTGGACACCTTCAACCGCCACCCTATATGGAATTGTCTGGACGATGCCACAAAGACTCAATAGAAAGACATGTTAAATAAGCCTACCTTCTCACAGCCGTCCTGACCGATGTTTGACTTCCCAGACAGTAGCTCACATCGAAGGATCTAGTTACCAAGAAGCAGGATCTGATGTACCTTCACTATTTAACACTATGGTTTGTTTCAAGGTGCCTACCAGACCGCAAACCACCAGCACATGCTACGAGATTATTTCTTAGCTTATCGCGTCCGGGGACGCACCAGTATTACAAGGTGACAAAATACTAAGCCAAATGACACAGCCAGTCGCTGTACCATGCTGCATCTGCCATCAGTTATTGAGGAATCCATTTGCTAGGTTCCTGCCGCTGTCACTACAATGACTGTGGATCTTTCTGTCAAGCAACCTAGCAAATATGAAAACATTATCCAGGACTTCAACACAGGAGCAGATTCCTTGGCAGATCTTAAAAATTGAAAAAACAACAGTTGATGGACAGAATGCAGAACAATGTCATACATTCACCCCAGTACAGAGATCTGGGCCTAAATCCATAGTTTTTTTGCTCACCATGCCATTCCAGTTTGAACCCAGCCATATGCAAATCAGTCTTGACCCTGTGCCTCATGGGAACAGTCCAGCCCGAACTGCCAAGCCAGGTCCTCCCTGGACTGGAAACAAGCATCCTAGGACCGGTTTCGGGGTTTCACCCCTCTTCAGCCAGGATAGCTTGATTCCAGTGGCATGGAGAGCACAGGACCCACGTCTGGGCATACCCGTCCCACTCGGGGTGACAAATGCAAAAACAACAGTTGATGGACAGAATGCAGAACAATGTCATACATTCACCCCAGTACAGAGATCTGGGCCTAAATCCATCGTTTTTGTGCTCACCATGCCATTCCAGTTTGAACCCAGCCATATGCAAATCAGTCTTGACCCTGTGCCTCATGGGAACAGTCCAGCCCGAACTGCCAAGCCAGGTCCTCCCTGGACTGGAAACAAGCAGGACCGGTTTCGGGGTTTCACCCCTCTTCAGCCAGGGTAGCTTGATTCCAGTGGCATGGAGAGCACGGGACCCACGTCTGGGCATACCCGTCCCACTCGGGGTGACAAATGCAAAAACAACAGTTGATGGACAGAATGCAGAACGCACAAGTTACTAACTTGTGTAACGATATATCTGTAAGAGACAGTAGTTAGTGACAGATTCCTTACCTTAGAATATCCCCAGGCGTCAGGCTGGATCCGGAAAGTTTTTGCGTAGCAGTACCCTTGCGCGTCGGTAGGCGGCGTCGTGCGGCTCCGCGTCCGTCGTCGGGCGTCGTGACCGCCGGGATGACGTCGCGGGCAGTACTTAGGCGCCGCCCCTGCGCGCTGACGTCAGTTCTGTACACGACTTTCCGCGCCAGGAACGCAGAGCCATGCAAGAAGCTGACATAGGTGTCTGAAAAATACTAGGGCCCTGAAAGGGATGTCCTTAACCCTAGAAATCAGTTCGCAGAACGGGGAGGATGGGTGGGGCGGTAAGGAATCTGTCACTAACTACTGTCTCTTACAGATATATCGTTACACAAGTTAGTAACTTGTGCATCTGAAAGAGACACGTTAGTGACAGATTCCTTACGTTAGAATAGATACCCCAGCAATACCAACCCCGGTGGTGGGTCTGCGAATAAAGATCAGACAAGGAAGTCCTGGAGGACAGAACGGCCAAAGAAGCCGTCCCTCCGGACCTGACTGTCAAGGCAGTAATGCTTTGTAAACGTGTGCAGCGAGGCCCACGTAGCTGCCTGACAGATAACCGGCAGCGGAACACCGCGGCCCAAGGCCATGGTAGCAGCCGTTGCCCTGGTGGAATGGGCACGCAGCCCAACAGGAGGCTCCTTCTTAGCCAAAGAATAGCAGGTCTTGATGCACAAGGTAACCCAGCGGGAGATGGTCCTCTTGTGCACCGCCCGACCTTTTTGGCGCCCACGTAGCCAACAAAGAGCTGGTCATCCACCCGGAAGTGTTTTGTGCGGTCAATATAGAAGGAGAGCGCACGTTTTGGGTCCAGACGGTGGAGCCTCTCTTCCTCTCTGGAAGGATGCGGAGGCGGAAAGAAGGTGGGCAAAGTGATGGTCTGCCCAATGTGGAAAGCAGTAACCACCTTTGGCAAGAAGGACGGACGCGTCCGAAGAACAACCTTGTCTGGATGAACAGACAGAAAGGGAGGTTTGCAAGATAGAGCCTGGAGCTCACTCACCCGCCGAGCGGAGGTGATGGCCACCAGAAAGGCTGTCTTCAGAGTCAGAAGACGAAGAGGACAGTTATGTAGAGGCTCAAAGGGAGCGCACATTAAAAAGGTAAGAACCAAGTTCAAGTCCCACTGAGGCATCACAAACGGAACAGGAGGGAAGAGGTGAGTAATGCCTTTTAAGAACCTGTTAACAACAGGGGACTTGAAAAGGGAGGGCTGATCAGGGAGCCTGAGGAAGGCCGAGATAGCACAAAGATAACCCTTGATGGTACCAGGGCAGAACCCTGTCGGGCCAGAGAGAGAAGGAACAGAAGGACCTCAGAAAGAGGGGCAGAAAGGGGATTCACAGCCTTTGCTGTGCACCATGCCACAAATTTGTTCCACCTGCAGGCGTATACCACCTTAGTGGAGGGACGCCTGGCTGCCAGAATCACATCACAAACTTCGGGAGGCAAGTCGAAAGGAATCAACTGCCGCCGCTCAATCTCCACGCAAGCAGGTGTAGACTGGACAGGTTCGGGTGGAGGACCGTCCCCTGCTGCTGCGACAGAAGATCCTCCCGAAGAGGCAGACGGATCGGGGGATCTACGCTCATATTGAGTAGCTCGGGATACCAAACTCTTCGAGCCCAGTCCGGAGCCACAAGAATGACTTGGGCCCGGTCGTGCCGAATCTTCTTCAACACTCTGGGTAGAAGTGGTATAGGCGGAAAGGCGTACAATAGACCGCAACTCCACTCGTGACGAAAAGCGTCGCCGAGCGAGTGCCGCCTTGGAAATTCCAACGCGCAGAACTGATGACATTGCGCGTTCTCTTCGGTGGCGAATAGATCTAACCAAGGCTCTCCCCACTGTAGAAAGAGTCCTTGCGCCACTTCCGAGTGAAGACACCATTCGTGATCCATCATGCACCTGCGGCTGAGTTCGTCCGCCCTGGCGTTCAGGGAACCTGCCAGGTGTTGAACCATCAGGAACATGCCCTGATGTTCCAGCCATGTCCAGAGGCGCAGAGCCTCCTGACAAAGGGTCCACGACCCCACCCCGCCTTGTTTGTTGCAGTACCACATGGCGGTGGTGTTGTCTGTGAACACCTGCACTACCTTCCCTTTGACAGAGGGAAGGAATGCCTTGAGTGCAAGTCGGATCGGCCGGAGCTCCAGAAGGTTGATATGGAGCCGGGACTCCGCCGGAGACCAGAGGCCTCTGATCTCCGCCTCTCCCATGTGACCGCCCCATCCCAGAAGGGACGCGTCCGTCACAACTGTGTGCTCTGGCTGGGGAAGGGAGAGGGATCTGCCCATGACCCATTGCCGGTTCGAGAGCCACCACTGCAACTGTTTTGCAGTCCCCTCCGAGATCTGGACGTGATCGGACAGGTTGCCCTGGTGCTGCGCCCACTGGAACTTCAGGTCCCACTGCAGAGCCCGCATATGCCATCTGGCATGATTGACCAGCAGGATGCAGGAGGCCATGAGGCCCAGCAGCCTCAGGGTCATCCGTACCGAAACCCAGGATAAAGGCTGAAAGATCGGAATCATAGCCTGAATATCCCGGACTCGCCGTTCGGGAGGATAGGCCCGAAACTGCGTCGTGTCCAGAACTGCTCCGATGAAAAGGAGCTGTGGAGAAGGAATCAGATGCGACTTCGGCACATTGATGGAGAACCCCAGCGAGTGCAGGACTTCGGCCGTAGTCTGGAGGTGGAGACGACTGCCTGGGACGAGCCCGCCTTCAGCAGCCAGTCGTCGAGGTAAGGGAAGACTGAAACCCCTGCCCGGCGCAGATGAGCTGCGACCACCGCCATCACTTTCGTGAACACCCGAGGGGCACTGGTAAGGCCAAAGGGGAGCACGGTGAACTGAAAATGCTCGGGGCCTACCGTGAACCGAAGGTAACGCCGGTGGGCCGGCAGGACGGGAATGTGGAAATATGCGTCCTGCAAGTCCAACGCTACCAACCAGTCTCCAGGGTCGAGGGCAGTCAAGACCTGAGCTAGGGTGAGCATCTTGAACTTCTCCTTCCGGAGGAAGCGATTGAAGTTCCGGAGGTCCAAGATAGGACGCATGTCCTCCTTGTCCTTTTGGGCACCAGGAAGTAGTGGGAGTAGCAACCACGCCCTACTTCTGGGGTCGGAACATGCTCGATGGCCCTCTTGGCCAAGAGGGCCGTGACTTCCTTCTGCAGAAGTACCAAGTGATCCCCTGACATGCGGTGGAATTGAGGTGGCATGGCTGGGGGGTGGACTCGAAGGGGAGGGAGTAGCCCCTTCGGACAATGTCCAAGACCCACCTGTCCGAGGTGATGGTACGCCAGCGGGGAAGGTGATGGCGGACCCTGCCCCCTACTGGCGTGCTGTGCACCTGAAAGGAGGGACTAGGAGGGTTTGGAGGCCGCGGACGGGTTGGAGGTGGTGGCCTGACCCGCACGCTGGTTGCCCGATCCGCCACGGCGGAATCCACGTCCTCGGCCACGCGAAGACGCCTGCTGCGCGGGCCGGTGGCTGGGCTGCTGACGTGAAGGGCGCCCTACCGTGGCCACGATAGGGGCGAAAAGCAGAAGTCAGCGGAGGGCGTGTAGCAGAAAGGCCCAGGGACTTGGCAGTAGCCCGTGAGTCCTTAAAGCGCTCCAAAGCATGGTCTGCTTTGGACCCAAAAAGACCGACTCCATCAAAGGGCATGTCCATGAGAGTATTCTGGACATCCCCTGAAAACCAGTGGTTCTCAGCCAGGCGTGGCGTCGCAGCGCCACCGTCGTTGCAATAGACCTGCCCAGCGAGTCGGCGGTATCAAGGCCACATCGTATCGTGTATTTGGCCGCATCCCTTCCTTCCGCAATGGCGCGGGAAAGCAGTGTCTGGACCTCCTCAGAACACTGGGGCAAAACATTCGCCACCGAATCCCACAAGGAGTGGGTATATCGGCCCAAAAGACAAGCGGTGTTGATGGACCGCAAGCCAGCACTGGAGGAAGAAAACCCTTCTTCCCAAATTGATCCAGGCGTTTGGATTCCCTATCCGGAGGGGCGGTAGGGAAGGCGGTTTGGGAAGCGGAGGCTTGGACAACCAAGCTCTCAGGAGTGGGGTGGACAGAGAGAAACAGGGGGTCGCCCGGAGCTGGGCGATGGCGTCGGGACACGTTCCTATCCACAGGAGCCCCTGTGTTGGGCTTGGACCAGGCGCCCAAAAGAACGTCAGTGAGGGCGTCGTTAAACGGCAGCACAGTCTCCGTAGAGGAGGCTGCCGGCTGAAGCACCTCTGTCAAGAGATTAGTCTTGACCGCCACAGTAGGGAGTTGGAGATGTAAGGCTCCAGCCGCCCTACGCAACACCGTTGCAAAATTGGCTCCCTCCTCCGTAGCCACGGGAGGAGACAGCATGCCAGTGTCAGGGGAAGTATCTAGACCACTGGCATCCCCTAGACCCTCTGTCCAGTCCTCATCGTACTGACACTGTTGTGCCAGAGGGTCATCAGACCCCTCCCAGTCCTCCTGGTCCTCCTCTGGTTCAAAATAAGGGGAGGAGGGACATTTGGGACCCAAGGTCTCATCGGCGCCGGAACCGGCGTCCGAGCGACGTCGGTCCGGGTCCATGTCCGGAGCCGGAAGGAACTGGGGACGACGCCGCCCGGAGCCCCAGGCGGCGTCGAGAACGGCACCGGAGACATCGGCGCCGGCGGAGGTGTCATTAGGTCGACCAGCGTCGATGGGGGTTGTGGAGCCGGGATCGAGGCCGGGGCCGGAGCCGGGATCGAGGCTGGAGGCACGGGCGACGCCGGGGCCGGAGCCGTCGGCGACGCCGGAGCAACCCTATCAGGGCCCGCGGGGCCCGAAGGCGCACCGGAGGGACCTGGAGGCCCGAAGAGGCGGGCCATGGCCGACAGGAATTCCTGTACTTGGGCCGGATCCGCCCCCGAACCCGGGAAGGACGGGTATTGCGGGGGCGACTCCACAGGCATGTCCGGGGCCGCGGGGACGTGCCGGGAGGGGCCTCAGCTGAGTCGCGAGACCGGCGAGGCGAAGTCCTAGAGCGACGATGCTTCTTGGACTTTTTGTGTTTGGACTTACCGGACGAAGAAGACTTCGATGCCGACGACCGGTGTGGACTCCGCGATCGACCCCTGGACCTCTCACGCGACCGGGGCTTGCGCGGAGCCGAATGCCGGGCCTCTAGGAGCTTTCGAGACCGCTCTCGCAAAGCTTTCGGGTTGAGGGCCCGGCAGTCGGAACAAGACTCCGTGTCGTGGCCTCGGCCGAGGCAGAAGAGACACTCCCGATGCGGGTCTGTGATGGACATCATCCGAGCACAGGCGCCGCAACGTTTAAACCCGGGCATCCCTACGACACCTTGAAGTCGATTGAAGAAAAACAGTGAAAAATTCACCAAAAAAGATTGGTCAAAAAATGACCAGGGCACTGCTCTTCCCGGATCTGCGCTTGCTGGCGTGGAAAAAGAATAACTGACGTCAGCGCGCAGGGGCGGCGCCTAAGTACTGCCCGCGACGTCATCCCGGCGATCACGACGCCGAGCCGCACGACGCCGCCTACCGACGCGCAAGGGTACTGCTACGCAAAAAACTTTACGGATCCAGCCTGACGCCTGGGGATATTCTAAGGTAAGGAATCTGTCACTAACGTGTCTCTTTCAGATAATGTCATACATTCACCCCAGTACAGAGATCTGGGCCTAAATCCATCGTTTTTTTGCTCACCATGCCATTCCAGTTTGAACCCAGCCATATGCAAATCAGTCTTGACCCTGTGCCTCATGGGAACAGTCCAGCCCGAACTGCCAAGCCAGGTCCTCCCTGGACTGGAAACAAGCATCCTAGAACCGGTTTCGGGGTTTCACCCCTCTTCAGCCAGGATAGCTTGATTCCAGTGGCATGGAGAGCACGGGACCCACGTCTGGGCATACCCGTCCCACTGGGGTGACAAATGCAAAACAACAGTTGATGGACAGAATGCAGAACAATGTCATACATTCACCCCAGTACAGAGATCTGGGCCTAAATCCATAGTTTTTGCTCACCATGCCATTCCAGTTTGAACCCAGCCATATGCAAATCAGTCTTGACCCTGTGCCTCATGGGAACAGTCCAGCCCGAACTGCCAAGCCAGGTCCTCCCTGGACTGGAAACAAGCATCCTAGGACCGGTTTCGAGGTTTCACCCCTCTTCAGCCAGGATAGCTTGATTCCAGTGGCATGGAGAGCACGGGACCCACGTCTGGGCATACCCGTCCCACTCGGGGTGACAAATGCAAAAACAACAGTTGATGGACAGAATGCAGTTCGGGCTGGACTGTTCCCATGAGGCACAGGGTCAAGACTGATTTGCATATAGCTGTGTCTGAACTGGGGTGGCAAAGTGAGCTAAAGAATGATGATGGATTCAACCCAGATCTGTGACTGGGGGTGAGTGTTTGAAAAGTTTCAACACTCCGTCCATCATCTCCTTGTGTTTGCTTTGTTCGCCCTAAGTTGGCAGGGTATGCCCAGACGTGGGTCCCTTGCTCACTTTGCCACTGGATTCAAGCTAGCCTGGCTGAAGAGGGCTGTTAGCCCGAAACCGGTCCCAGGATGCTTGTTTCCGGTCCAGGGAAGACATGGCTTGGCAGTTCGGGCTGGACTGTTCCCATGAGGCACAGGGTCAAGACTGATTTGCATATAGCTGTGTCTGAACTGGGGTTGCAAAGTGAGCTAAAGAATGATGATGGATTCAACCCAGATCTGTGACTGGGGGTGAGTGTTTGAAAAGTTTCAACACTCTGTCCATCATCTCCTTGTGTTTGCTTAGATCTTAGAAATTAACATGCACATCTCCTAAGAATCCAACTTCACCTTACGGCCATCATGTCAAGGGTTAAATCCAAGTTCATTTTTTTGTAACATTCTAGCTTGGGTTTTTTGCCATACTACGCTTAGACCTCTCCGTTCAATACCTGCAAGTCTCTCAGTCTATTCACCCTTCTGATTCCTGGGCCTATGGTCAGGACTTAAATTTACTCAACAGCAATATGTACCCCTCAAAGCTCCAATCCAATTTGTATGGCCAGTCCCTCACTTCCATGCTCATGGTTCAATGTTGGGCCAATCTTTCTGTCGCCAATGCTTTTGCCACCACACAGTTCAAATAATATGGGTCACACTTTCATGATTTCAATTGAATGACTACTTATCAGGTTTAGCTCAGGCGCAACTCCTGACAATGCCTCCAACACCTCTCAGTGCCCGATTCACTTTTAGCAACTATGGCCTCAACCTGATTCGAGTCTTAGGCTTCCACACTATTCTACTTCTTGCTCAGACCCTTCAGATGTGTCCTTTGGTACATGTGGGGCACAGACCGAGATCGGAAGTTAGAAGACACTCTCTCAGGTCAAGGTATTTCCCTCCGGTGAAAAGTATCATGGTTTGGATGGCGATGGGGCTCAAATTGTGAAAATGTTCTTCGACAACACAAACAACTGTAGACCTGGATTTATCTTTGCGCACCAGTTATTCCCACTCAGCAAAACCAGTTTAACATGGCACAATTATGTCAGAATCCACATTCAGCTCTTTGCTTATTGTGGCATTAAATAAGGAGGCAATTGTTGCAGCACAACCCAGATAGCCAGGAGGGAGTGTTACTTCAGCACTCTCAGCTTTACTGATATCGGGGGTTTAGTGAACTCCAGTGGTGTGAAGTAAAAGGTGATTCCAGGTAGAACCCTGAGAATCCCACAGTGATCAGTAATTACTGGGGTTAGGAGTGTCTTTAGCATCCAGAACCTCCACAGGAAAACATGAGAGGTCTGCGGTAACTCCTCATATCTCAAGATTCTTGGTGAAGCTGACAAGATTGTTACCGTCCCCAGCAGGAATTAAGGGTCCCTGATAATGAGAATGTTACTTTTTATTCTGGAAAAAAAGAGGCATAACAGATGGTGATTAACTTATCACACAATTTTCAGCATTTTTTCCCACTGCGCTTACTACCAGCCTTTTGCTAGTCACAATGCCAATTGGTGTTCCATTCATGAGCAGATTTTACCACGCCACTCACGTAGTAAAATTGCTTCACACATTGCGTTTTATTGTAACACCATAAAAAAGTGTAAACAGTCTACAGTAATCAGTCTACTGGCCACATTTACAGTTCAGTTTGGTTCGACATAAGACCCGAGATACATGGCACTCTTCATGAGATCACACTTGTCTTCTCAAAGCCTCCAGGTCCAGAGTTGTATGGGTGTCATCAAAGAGAAGAGCAGAGCCGTTTATATTTTGGGGAAGGTAGATAGGGAGGCTGTTCTTGCACACAATATGTACTGTAAAATGCCTATATTTCAGATGAAATTTCCACTTGACACAAGGTTTGTCAGATGTTTAGCTGAGACTAAACAAACATTCTCCTCAATGTTCAGCCCTCAACCATAGATGAAGAGCTGCAAGAAGATGGCAAAGAGGTGTGGGCCAGCAGATAGGTTTGGCTTTGCAACTCCTGCCTCATTTCCTGTGTGTTTGACAATGAACCAAACGTATGCAGGGCAGGAGCTGCGACTGCATGACCTCTAGTGATCATATACTCTAAAACTGCCTTTAAGATATTGTAAAGTTAGACTAAGGTCTCTGGAGCAGACTAAGCAAGATTCAAAGATTCCAAGGCTTTTCGACTCTGTATCGTCCATTTTCCAGAGGAAAGGACACAAACAGAAGTTTGTTTCTCATCCAGCTGCAGAGCAAAAGAAGCAGAGAGGAATCTGAAAAAACAACTTTCATTACAAGTTTTGCTTCATTCTACCAGAGCATGGCGTTTTAGAAAAGGCTATGGGTTTGCTGACTTTCTTGTACAAATAGTGCCCCAGAAAAAGCTAAAAATGTCCCATGCCCAGATTTACCAGGCAAAGCACTTGAACCAAGAAACAGACTCCAGTCACTAGGTACTTTAAGATCTGAAGCGGTGGTTGGTGGAGGACCATCTTCTAGTGGGACTACCTTGCTCTCACTGATATCATTCACAAAGGAATCACTGACATACAGATGTAGAACTAAAATGGATATGTTGAAGATGACCTGGTCTGTCGAAGATAGGTTCTTTTTCAGAAAACGCTTAGAGATCAAAACTATACGCCTAGTTCTAGAGTTTTTCGACCCTGGTTTCAAGAAAATCACTGCTAGACTAACTGGCAATACAGCTGCTGTGTTTTACAACAAAAGGCAGAGTATTCCCTCTCCTTTGGCTCACTTTGTCTTGACCGTCATGTTAATGGTAGAATAACTAGACACGAAGCGGTCTTCTACAGCTACTTCTGTCTGTGAACTTGCCTGTTTTTTACCTGATCAGTTAGCAAGGTGACACCTTGGGTTGTGTTGCAAAAACGTAAGGCCTGTCAACGGTCTAGCTGCTATTTCATCAGTCCAAGAGTAGAGGCCAAGTGTCCATATTTGAAAAGCATATTCAACAGGCGACATTCTCAGGACAAAATCTTGTGTCTTGCTTCATAAAAGAGCAGTTTATGTAGTTGAGATCATGTTTTGTGGGTCATATTTGAAGGAATGCTTGTCCTTACAAAACGTGGTTCTTGAGCTTTATTTTGATGTGATTCACCCACATTCTACCTCACCGGGAAGCCCTACATCTATGAAATCTGAACACGGATATTTCAATATGGGCTTTGAGCCTGTGACCATCAGTGACATCACAGAGTTACTGCAATATTGATAGAGAAACAGGCACCATAACACCATGAACTCTAAAAAATGCTACCACATCCGGAATCCTCTGGTCCACTTCAATCTCAGTGCACTAGACAACGCTCTGGAAAGAACTACGGCATTGTGAGTCTGAACTTGTACTCAAAGCTTTCATTCTGGGGCTTGGTTTTAATCTGAAGAAAGGCCTTACCAGTTCTCCACTGGGCATACATGTCGATTCATCACAGCCATTGCATACCTGCATGGAAGGGCAGATAGAGACACTAAGTTAATACACATATTTACAGTAACAACACAACCTCCCATTCATTTCCAGTGACAGCATTCAAAGCCATCCCTATCACCTAGAAACAAGCGAATGACCCCTTGCCATTTCCACTGGTACTAGATAGGCCAGGAATTGGGGAAGGTGGTGAAGCTGGAAGCAGGCTGATGGCTCCACATCAGGACAGGATCAGAGGCAGAATAAGAAAAGGAAGAGACTACAGAAATCTGACATGAGGGGAAAGGATATTAATGTGATGCCCAGTGCTTAATTTAAGCCGGTGGTTTCCGGTGCTCGGCACCGGCACTTACTTGTCAACACCAGCGCTTGTGACAGTCTGCTACAAGTTGGCCCTGTCTGGCTAATTTAGAGATGACAACAACAGTTAAAATTCAATATACATAAAAAATTAATATTATCTGCCGCCCATGCCATTCTTATTGCTTTCGGGGCCTGGAATAGTCCGAATTGTCACACTTGTAGGAATTTGATGGTTAGTAGTTGCGTTGTTACCATCGTTGGCATCATGGCAGGAGCAATGTGTGGTTCAAGCTGCAGTGGCCTCTTGACAAAGACCCTGGCACTTATTTTTCTACAAATTAAGCACTGGTGACGCTCATGAAATGACATATATGACGGGGGCAGTAGCAACAAATGTCAGTGGATGCCACCCAGTTCATAATGAACTACAAACTACATTGTCTGAGTTCCTACAGCCACAAACACATAGCTAAAGCAAGAATGCCCACAGTACAGCAGTAAACTTCCAAAGAGAGGTTATTCCTGCTTCATAATTCTGATCAGAAATTCTTAAATTAAACCCCAGGAAGGGAGACTCTCTCAACTAAACATGATAGTTTACAACTGTAATGTGTTTGTCTCAAAATAAAGAGATGGAATTTTTTTGTGTAAACAAGAACCTGTGCAATCATGGCACCAGCATACTGATATACCACAAAGTAGGGAGGAATACTTACACAATCCATATTCCAGTGATGGAGAAGGCAGAGAGGCTGATGGGAAGAATGATCCAGGCTGTCATTAGTGAGGGCAGGCAGGATGGAGGTGATACAGGGAGGGAGGGGGAGGGGGGTGGCAGCAGCTATGATACGAGGCCTCCAACGGGAGTCATCAGCACCAGCCACCTGCAGAGACGAGACAGAGTACATCTGTCAAATGGAAACTAGGTCACAAATAGCGAGATGGCTCAAGGGGCTCACCCGTCTCTTAATCATCCAGCCTTCTAGCTTCCTCCATTCTCACCACTCGTCCCATATCACCCCCTCACACGAGCACATATCACCCCTCACACGAGCACATATCCCCGCTGCCTCACACGTACTCCTAAACAGGGCAGTGGCAACATCAATCCATGCCATCATGGACACTGTTTCCGGTCAGGGCCTTTCATGTGACAGCCTAACCGGCATGGGTACTCACAAACTTTCTCTCGGGGGCCAAATTTACAGTGTGGTTTGTGGCCGAGGGCCACACCGGTGGGGGCGGGGTCAGTGGGGGAGGGGGGTGGGGCTAGAGCAAGGAAAAAAAACTGTGACCATGAGGTTGAACACAGGCCCCTGCAGCGGATGCATTCGTCCACTGAGCCACCAGACCCAGCATAAACACATCTATCTATCTCTATCCCTCTCAATCTTTCTCTATCTCGCTCTCTCTCTCTCTTCTATCTCCCTCTTTCTTCCATCTCCTATCTCTCCATCTCCTATCTCTCCATCTCCTACCTCTCCATCTCCTACCTCTCCATCTCCTACCTCTCCATCTCCTACCTCTCCATCTCCTACCTCTCCATCTCCTACCTCTCCATCTCCTACCTCTCCATCTCCTACCTCTCCATCTCCTACCTCTCCATCTCCTACCTCTCCATCTCCTACCTCTCCATCTCCTACCTCTCCATCTCCTACCTCTCCATCTCCTACCTCTCCATCTCCTACCTCTCCATCTCCTACCTCTCCATCTCCTACCTCTCCATCTCCTACCTCTCCATCTCCTACCTCTCCATCTCCTACCTCTCCATCTCCTACCTCTCCATCTCCTACCTCTCCATCTCCTACCTCTCCATCTCCTACCTCTCCATCTCCTACGCCTCCATCTCCTACGCCTCCATCTCCTACGCCTCCATCTCCTACGCCTCCATCTCCTACGCCTCCATCTCCTACGCCTCCATCTCCTACGCCTCCATCTCCTACGCCTCCATCTCCTACGCCTCCATCTCCTACGCCTCCATCTCCTACGCCTCCATCTCCTACGCCGCCATCTCCTATGTCGCCATCTCCTACGTCGCCATCTCCTACGTCTCTGTCTACGTCTCTGTCTACGTCTCTGTCTACGTCTGTCTACGTCTCCGTCTCTCTCTCTCTCTCTGTCTGTCTGTCCCTGTCTGTCTGTCCCTGTCTGTCTGTCCCTGTCTGTCTGTGTCTGTCTGTCCCTGTCTGTCTGTCTGTCCCTGTCTGTCTGTGTCTGTCTGTCCCTGTCTGTCTGTCTGTCCCTGTCTGTCTGTCTGTCTGTCCCCGTCTGTCTGTCTGTCCCCGTCTGTCTGTCTGTCCCCGTCTGTCTGTCTGTCCCTGTCTGTCTGTCTGTCTGTCCCTGTCTGTCTGTCTGTCCGTCTGTCTGTCCCTGTCTGTCTGTCTGTCTGTCCGTCTGTCTGTCCCTGTCTGTCTGTCCCTGTCTGTCTGTCTGTCCCTGTCTGTCTGTCCCTGTCTGTCTGTCCCTGTCTGTCTGTCCCTGTCTGTCTGTCCCTGTCTGTCTGTCCCTGTCTGTCTGTCCCTGTCTGTCTGTCCCTGTCTGTCTGTCCCTGTCTGTCTCCGTCTCTATCTGTCTGTCTGTCTCCGTCTCTATCTGTCGGTGTCTGTCTCCGTCTCTATCTGTCGGTGTGTGTCGGTCTCCGTCTCTGTCCGTCTCCGTCTCTGTCTGTCTCCGTCTCTGTCTGTCTCCGTCTCTGTCCGTCTCCGTCTCTGTCTGTCTCCGTCTCTGTCTGTCTCCGTCTCTGTCTGTCTCCGTCTCTGTCTGTCTCCGTCTCTGTCTGTCTCCGTCTCTGTCTGTCTCCGTCTCTGTCTGTCTCCGTCTCTGTCTGTCTCCGTCTCTGTCTGTCTCCGTCTCTGTCGGTCTCCGTCTCTGTCGGTCTCCGTCTCTGTCTGTCTCCGTCCCTGTCTGTCTCCGTCCCTGTCTGTCTCCGTCCCTGTCTGTCTCCGTCCCTGTCTGTCTCCGTCCCTGTCTGTCTCCGTCCCTGTCTGTCTCCGTCCCTGTCTGTCTCCGTCCCTGTCTGTCTCCGTCCCTGTCTGTCTCCGTCCCTGTCTGTCTCCGTCCCTGTCTGTCTCCGTCTGTCTCCGTCCCTGTCTGTCTCCGTCTGTCCCCGTCTCCGTCTGTCCCCGTCTCCGTCTGTCCCCGTCTGTCCCAGTCTCCGTCTGTCCCAGTCTCTGTCCCTATCGGTCTGTCCCTGTCTCTGCGCCTCCATCTGTCTCTGCGCCTCCATCTGTCTCTGCGCCTCCATCTGTCTCTGCGCCTCCATCTGTCTCTGCGCCTCCATCTGTCTCTGCGCCTCCATCTGTCTCTGCGCCTCCATCTGTCTCTGCGCCTCCATCTGTCTCTGCGCCTCCATCTGTCTCTGCGCCTCCATCTGTCTCTGCGCCTCCATCTGTCTCTGCGCCTCTGTCTTTGTCCAAACTAGGAAGCTTCCCAAAAGGCCCTCTTAAAAGTCAGCAGTGAAAGCGCTTACAGCTGACTTTTAAAGGGCCTTTTGGGAAGCTTTCCGAAGGTGCCCTGACATCACAGAGCCCGGCAGTAAACACAGAAGATGGCCGCAGTAGCATACATAGTGAATACCTATTTAATACGTATTCACTACGTAGGCTCCTGCGGTCATCTTCTGTGTTTACTGCCGGCCGTGGAAACTGGGGCAAGGTCCGTGGGCCGCCAATGAAGGCCTGCCGGGCCGCTGGCGGCCCACGGGCAGTACTATGAGTACCACGGGCCTAACGCATTCTGGGTGTTGTAGTCTTGACATTCTTCCATCAACCTAACTAGACACTAATGCATCTTCTAACAGGACTGATTTGCAGGTTAAAACCCCAGGGCCTGTATTACAGATATGGCGTACCTTCTGTTACATTCGGGGGGAGGGGGGGCTGCCCTGCCGTCCGTGATGCGCGCAGCAGGGCCTCGCTGGCGCACCAAGTAATCACACGCACACACTCGGTATAACAGTTAAGCGCGGACTGCCTGCGCAGCTCCGCCCATCTTTATTTATACTCGCGCTCACGGCGGCCGGCGTGAGAGCAGGGGCTGGGACCTCCGGCACGCGCCAGCAGAAACCACTAGCCCGCTGACCGCCACATCCCATCTCAACTCAGTCCTTGACTGGATCTCATGAGTCCTACAGTTCACTTACTAGACAGGCAAAGTCTCTCAGTCGGGTGCTCGGCTGGGGGTTCTCCCTCAAGGCATACCTGGATGGGCCCCGGCGGGGGCTTGATGCAGGGATAGAGGTGCAAGGCACCAGCGGTGCCCCTGGGAGTTCTGGGGTCGCCTCTGGACCTACTGGCGGTGGAGCTGGTCCCGGATGCAGGCCCTCGGCCTCGTGGGGTTCTTCCTGGCTGGCGCTGTGTTCTTCGGGATCGCCGGCAAGGTCAGTGTGGGAGGTGGGGTTGTCTACTTGCTTGAACCATGAGATGTTTCGGGTCACAGTTTCTTCTCCTTTCTCAACTATCACCATGGTCCCCTTCACGTCAACTACTGTCCAGTAGCCGTGCTCATACCCAGTCCGGAATTTTCCCCCGGGCCTCCTGTCTTTCATGATGACAGTGTCTCCTTGCCGTAGCTGGCGGGACACTGCTCTTCGGGCCTGGCTGGCGGTGTTGTTGCGCTTTTTCCTCCGCCGGAGGGCGTCTTCCTCGTCGAATGGAGGGGGGGGACCACCCCGGTACAGTGGGGAGGCCATCTCGGCGGTTGCCGTTAAACATCAGCGCCCAGGGTGTTTGGCGCGTTGAGCTGTGAGGGGTGCTCCGATATTCCCGCTGGAACCTCTGCAGTTGCTGTTCTGGGTCACTTTGCTCCGCTACTGCGATGCGAAGGGTTTTGTTGATTGTCCTCAAAGCGTTCAATCTCCCCATTGGCTTGGGGCCATTGCGGGGTGATGCGCCTGTGCCGGACGCCATGGTGTTGCAGGAACTCGCGGAATTTGTGCCCCTGGAACGGGGGCAGTTGTCGCTGCGGAGTTCGTCTGGACATCCGAACATGGCGAATATGTTTTCTAGAGCGGGGCCAACATGCAGGAAGGCTGTTGAGTTCACAACTTCCACCACCGGGTATTTTGAATAGCTATCGATTAGGGCTAGTGTGACTCGGCCGTCAGGGAAGCTTCCAAAATCCACGCTCAGCTTCTCCCAGGGGCTCTTGCCGTGTTCCTCTGTGTGAATGGGTGCAGGCCTTTCGGGCCCACTGGTCACTTGACAGGATGGGCATCTCCGGACTGTTTCTTCCACACTGGCGTCCATCCCCGGGAACCAGACCTTCTCCCACATGCGGGCCTTCATTTTCTCCACTCCTTGGTGCCCTCCGTGGGCGAGTTGTGTTGCCCGTAGCTGAAGGGATGCCAGGATGACGATGCGTGGTCCTCGGAGGAGGTGCCCCCTTGGGTGAGGCTCAGCTCATTTCTGACTCTCCACATGTGCATCAGTCTTTCTTTCTCTGTGCTTGACCAAGAGTTTGCGGAGTGTAGGAACTGACGCCACTGCCCTCCTTGGACGGCGTCCCGGACTTTGGTTATGACTGGGTCCTTCTCAGCCGCTGTGGCCACCTCTTCGAGGGTCAGTGCTCGAGGGCACGTGAGTGCCGAGATCATGTTCAGGTGGGCTTCGGCGTTTTGACTCTTCACCTTCCACTCCTGTCGAGTCGGGGTGTCTCGACAAGAAATCAGCTGGGTTCTTGGCACCGGGCCGGTAGACGACGTCCATTTCGTAATGCTGGAGCCCGATGGCCCACCGCTCGATGCGTGGAGGTGGGTGTGGTGCCGATCCCTTGAACAGCGGCACCAGGGGTTGGTGATCCATGATGACGGTAAACGGGTGCCCGCATATGTTTAAGTGAAAGTGTCTGCAGGCCCAGCGGATCGCTAGGGCTTCCCTTTCAATTTGAGCGTATCGCTTCTCTGTCGGGGATAGTGCTTTGCTGGCATATGCGAGAGCGGCCCATCATCCGGGTTCTTGTTCCTGAGTGAGGACGGCTCCTAAGCCTACAGGGCTGGCGTCCACGAGTATTTCTGTCCGCTTGGCGGGGTTAAAATACATCAGCGTGGTGTGGTCGATGAGGGCGTTCTTGATGGCTTGAAATGCTGTCTCTTCGGCGGGACCCCACTGCCACATGGCATCTGCTCGGGTGAGGTTTCGGAGTGGCTCTGCGAAGGTGGCTAGGTCTGAAATGAAACGGCCACAGTATGTAGCCATCCCCAAGAAAGTGCGGACTCCGGCCACGGTGAGAGGGGCAGAGGCGTTCTTGATGGCTTGGGACTTCCGAGGGTCTACCTGTATGCCGTCTTGTGTGAACGTGTAGCCGAAGAATTCTATTTTCTGTTGGAACAGCAGGCACTTTTCCCTGTGCCGGGTGACCCCGTGGTCCTGGAGTCTTTTCAGCGTGGCCCTCACGTGCCAGTAGTGTTCTTCTGCCAGGTGAGAGTGGATAGGATATCATCGCTCACGTTTAATACGCCTGGTAGCCCGACCAGGATATCCTTGACTGCGTTTTGGAATATTTCTGCGGCAGAGGATATGCCGAAATTCAGCCGTTTATACCTGCGGAGACCTAGGTGAGTGCTGAATGTGGTTATGTATCGACTGTCTTTGGCTAGGGCTAACTGGTGATAACCTGCATTCAGGTCCAGCTTTGAAAACCATCTTGATCCGTTCAAGTCGGCCACAATGTCATCCATGGTCGGCGTTTTGTGGGTTTCGCACCGAATGGCCTTGTTGGGGAGTCGCATGTCAATGCAGAGTCTGATCTTCCCCGGTTAGCGAGGTTTCTCGGCGATCACCATGGGTGATACCAATGGCGTGGGCCCAGACACCTTCTCTAGGACCCCTTGATCTTCGAGTTTCTGCAGCTCCTCCTCCACCAGCGGTCGGAGGTGAAAAGGGATCCTCCGGTATCTTAGCGCTGTTGGTGGGACGGTCGGGTCTATGTGTAGTTGGATGGGGGCTCTCTTTACTCGTCCTAGTCCCTTAAACAGGTCTTCAAACTGGCTAAGCAGTTCTTTCGTCTGGTCTGCTTGTACGCTCCTGGCGAACGTCACCAGTCCCAGTTCCTCGGCTGCGTGACTGCTTAGCAGCGTGTCTGCCTCCTGGCTGATGACATGGATCTCGATGGTAATCTCGGTGTTTTCGGACCGCACTGGCACGGTCATTTTGCCTCGGAGAGGTAGTGGTGAGCTGCTACCGTATGCGAAGATTTTCGTCTTTGACGGTCTGAGTTCCGGCTTGGGCCTCAGCTTGTTGTATTGCTGGATCCCCATTACTGTCACTGAGGCTCCGGTGTCAATTACCGCGTTGACTTCTGACCCTGCAATCTGTATCGTGCATTGGGGCTGAGGCCGTCTCCGACTTTTCAGGGCTTGGGTGAACGAGACTATGTACGTCTCTTGTTCATCTTCTGATGTAGAGTCGTTACTCTGGTAGACTGTTTGCTCTTTCCTCTTCCCTCCGGGCTGTGATGCTAACGAGACACACGATAGTTGGCGGACCATCCTCCTCATCTGTTTGGGTCGGTTTCCTTCCTTACTCTGTGCTTTCTTTCTGCACACTGATGCAAAGTGGTTTGCGATGTAACAGTTAGCACATGTCTTCCCTTGCGCTGGGCACGACTGTGGGGGGTGTTCCTCTTAGCCGCAGTACCAGCAGTGATTCTTTGGAGCTTGCGGCTGGCGATCTCGTGGTCTGTGGGTCTTGTCTCTCGTTCTGACTGCGTCAGTCTGTTCCGTCTTGACGACGGCCCCCTTTTCTGCACCGCGCACCAATGCGATGTCCATCTCTTCCGCCCGTGCCGCTGAAAGGTCGTGAGAGCGTGCCAGTACTAGGATGTCATTCATTGGTATGTTCGGCTGACTGAGTATGAGGCCTCGCAGGACTTTGCTGCGTATTCCGAGAATCAGTTGAGCTCTGATCTCTTCAGCGGCTCCATCACCCACGAGGTGAGTATCAGCTAGTACTCTGAGCCACGCATGAAAAGTGTCTACCGATTCACCCTCTCTTTGCTTGACTTCTCAGCTTGAAATGCTCGAAGTCTGGGTTCATCTGGGGGTCAAAGTGTGCGTTTAGGGCAGCAACGGCCGCTGCGTAGTCCTCGGGGGGCCCTGTGTTTGGAAGGTGCTTAAACAGCAGGTAGATCTCCTCCCCCGCGTAATGGAGCAGAAGTGAGCGTTTCACTGCACCGACCTTCTCCCTGGTGGAAATGAAATAGTTCTCCAGGCGGCCAAGCCAGGTCTGCCACCTCGGCGCTGCCGTGGTAGGGTCCGCCGACTCGCTGAACGGAGGCAGGACTCCTGAGGGGGGGTGGTGCGTGGTCGCTGGCGCTGGGGCCTGTGCGGCATTATCCTGGTCCCCCATGGTGGCAGCAGGTGGGTGGCGCTGGAGCGATGATGCTCCACCCAAGTGATAGGCCCTGGGGGGGGTGGGCGGTGGTGTCGAAACGTCAGGCTGTGCGCGGTCCGCGTATGGCGCGGCCTCGTGGCGCGTGTGCAGGCCGGCTTGGGTCACAGCGCCCACGTGTGTCCTTCCTTAGTGGCGTGCGTGACTCACCCTGTGTAGTGTGGGCACCGGACCCTCTGGATGGTGATGCTGAGGCGGGGATACCCGCTGTCTCCAGTCTTTCTGCGGCGTGGACCACCCAGCTGGCGAGAGCCTCACAGCTTGGCCTGGGGAGCACGCTGAAACCTTGGGCCACGGAGGTGCTTCAGCGCTACCTAGCGGGCAGCACAGACGAGCGTGCGTTGCACCGCCCTCGTCGCCAGTGTTACATTCGGGGGGGGGGGGGCTGCCCTCCCGTCCGTGATGCGCGCAGCAGGGCCTCGCTGGCGCACCAAGTAATCACACGCACATGCTCGGTATAACAGTTAAGCGCGGACTGCCTGCGCAGCTCCGCCCATCTTTATTTATACTCGTGGTCACGCGGCCGGCGTGAGCGCAGGGGCTGGGACCTCCGGCACGCGCCGGCAGAAACCACTAGCCCGCTGACCGCCACACCTTCAACTTTGCGCCACGGTGCACCTTAAAGCAGGTGCGCCGGGTGCAAACATGGAAAGTGCACCCTATCAGGAAGAATGCACTGCTCTCGGGGCAGCCGCGAACTTGTGCTGCACCCAGGACAGCGCATTTAAGAAAAATACGGAGCAGCTGTTTTAAAACTGCTCCGTGTTTCTCTGTGCAGGCGGCAACCCGCCTGCACTTTTAAAATGGATTAGAGATCGCCATGCAGGCAGGTGTAGTGAATGACTGCACCAGCCTGCAAGTGGATGTCTGTGGGGGTCCATGGGACTCCCTTTAGAGGGCTGCATTTAGTAGGCACACTGAAAGTGCACCACCTTTTTGTGGCACACTTTCAATGCGCCTTCTAAAGGCATGTTTGCCTCTGCGCCCACGTCAGAAATACGACCTGAGCGCGCACAGGCAAAGAGACCTTCATTTGCAAGGGGCCACGCCCCTATGTAAATGAGGGAACGTCCTCTATTGATAGAGCTGGCGTTATATATGCACCAGCGCTATCTGTATTACAGAAGGGGCCGCACAAACATTTGCGCTCCCTTTCGATGCGCCTTCTAAAGGGATGTTTGCCTCTGCGTCCACGTCAGTAGTACAACGCGGGCACACAGGCAAAGAGATTATTTCATTTTCATGGTGCCACGCTCCCATGTAAATGAGGAAACGCCCTCTATTGATAGCTCTTGCGCTAAATATGCACCAGCGCTATCTGTATTACAGAAGGGGCCGCACAAGCATTTTGCGCCCCCTTCTGTAACATCAAAGTGCCTCAGCGGTGCGCAAAGCGGGTGCAAACACCCGTTGCGCCCCCGAGGCACTTCTGTAATACGGCCCCAGGAGAGGAAAAGGTCTCTGTCATGACATGGAGTCATATGGCCAGCCTACTCTCAACACACATTCCCAACTACTGCACTCTTAGCTTACTGAAAACAGCAACATCAATGATACGCTCGAACACACAGTATCCAAAATGTTCATATACCACACTACTACCATTTTACAAGTTACATATGCTACAAGTCCTAGTAAGCTGCTGCCGGTGCAGTACTTGTTCTGTGAAGGATAGACAATTTCATTGATGTCTGCGTTATACCCATTTTGTTTACAAGGGACACCTGCATTGCAGATGCTTATATTAGCTGATGGGTATAAATGAAGTCTGTATTGCTGCTGCACCTGATGTCCCTGTTTTGGGAAAGGGAAGCATAGAATATTGCTGCACGACTGCCTGTTATGTGAGAGAGAAACCTGCACCGCTGCTACACTACGCATGTTATGATTGAGAAAGGTGTACTGCCGTTACCTGAGGTGCACCTCTACCGCATAAGGAAAGTATGAAATGCTGCTGCTGTTTATGTCATAATCGTGAGGGAAGCTTTTCACTATGGGAAGCAGCCTTTACAACAAGGTTTTAACTACATTGTGACTTTACCACGCATTTTTAAGCACGCATGTTTTTACAACGTGTATGTTTTTACAACGGATGTCTTTACCACGCATTTAAGGTAAGTTGGAGGGTGTGGGGAGTCTCCCCCCACAAATACATTGTTTTTAAATGAATAAACAATGTGTGGTAATGGCATTGGTTGTAAAAACATACATGTTGTAAAAAAATGTGTGGTAAAAAAATGTGTGTTTGAGACTTGCGACCTATTTCCCTGCGTTGTTCTGTCCTACAACCTTTCACTACAGCTTCCAATGTTTGAACTGCACTCTGTGCGAGGGAATGGAGCAGAGCTGCTCTGTACCGGTCGAGGAAGAACTTAAGCTGTTGTTCCTAAGGCTCCAGTATTTGGGTTGCTTGCACTCCTCTCTGCATGGCCTCCGTTCTTTAAGGAAAATGAGCAAGGCTACACCATGTCTTGTGTGCGTAAGTGCAGCAGGAACTGCTGATTTTTAAGGTCTCAGCTACAGACAGCTGTCAGTTGACCTGATATATTGCTTACTGTATAGATAGAGCAGGCTCTGGGTCCGCCTCTGGCTCATGATTGGACAGCGTAGATGTCAATTTCAGCTTTCTCCTCTTGATTTGATGGCTTTCCAACCTAGTCTTGTGCTTTGTGTTTTGATTGGTTGATATCTATCCTTTCACTGGTGGCATCACTTGCTTGCGTTCAGGAGACTACTTTTTAGGTCTCGCCTAGTGAGATTTATTGCAGGTGAGGAGTTTTAGAAAAGGGCTTGAAGCCCCGCCCCTTATTTCCATTGGCTTGCATCACCGTTTATGTTAAACAGTGGGCTGCCATTGGAAATAAGCTTTCTGGGGTGCCTCCTTTTCGTTTTTTTGTCCGGCCCACCCGGACTGGATCGCCTGCTTCACGGCTGTCGTGAAGCAGTTTCTTATCGCAGAGGCGTGTTATGTAAACAAGCCCTGCGATCCAGTCCGGATGGGCCGGACAAAAAAGGAGACATGGCGCCTGCGTGTTTATTTTTGCATCGCGCTTTCACTTTAAAGTGAAAGATCGATGCAAAAATAAACAGCGGCTGCTTGGCAAACGCTTGTTTATGCATACAGACAGAATATGTATCGCATTGTATTATACTATTTATATAGCTCTTACTACCATTACGCTGGGCGCTGAGGCTTATCCGCACGTGCTAGATACAGGCTCCCAGTGTGCGTTAGATGTGTTTTCTTTGCTTTGAGCCTGTGCCATAAGTGCTTCCACGTCATGCGCGAGGACCACCAAGGTGGGGCTATGGTGTTAGGGGACGCAGAGCTTAGCTGTATGAAGGATGAGGAAGTGAGGTTCGCAATTTTTTGTAACTTACATTATGCTGGCAGCTTCGCAGGTCCCTTTATTGTGTGATCGATCGGATTTCCTAGGCTGGCTCTGAAAAAATGCTCGGCTTTCTGGCACAATCTCACTTAAATTGTTACGGGACCGGTAAGCAGTGTCTTTTTGAGTTTGCTTTACTATTTTCTTTTAGATCATTAGCTTTAACTTTCAAGAGCTTTGTGCGTAGTGGCATTGCCAAATAGTCACTTGAGCATCGGTCTCAGTTTTAATGGCTTTGTTAAACAAAACGGCGTTATTCCTTAATACCTTTTTTTTTTTTTTTTTTAAATTGCTAGACCCATTTATTACCGGGCGCATAAAATGAATATATACACAGACTTTTTAACTGCTGCAAAGACCCCGTTAACCCTCTGGCATGGACAATTCATACGTATTTTCACTTGATTGGTTGGTGTGACGCCGCAGGCCTCTGAACTTTTCATGTTTCTTCTAATGTCTTGCATCATTGGAACCGTTTTGTTATATTAAATGTCTGCATGGCAGTGAATAGTGGGTGTTTTATTTTAATTTTATATGTAATAGCATGAATGACTCAAATCTCCTCTCTCTAATCTTTGTACTGTGTGATCGGGCTTAGTATGTGTAAGATTGAACGGTATGTGTTGTTGGGGTGCAGGAAGGATCACTGTCAGAGATTCGAGTAGGGTTGTGTTAGGGTTATCACTCGTATATGATAATTTCAGTCTCTACAGTTGCTCTTTAAATTTCACACGTTATTCCACTACTTGTTTTTAAGGGTTGATAAATATGCGTTCAGCCAAGTTATTTAGGGTCAAAAGTGAATGAGCCCTTTGAGGAAAAATCGCTTATCTTGCCTCATGTTAAGCTTTGAGCGCAGTTATGTGCCAAGGACCACAGGCAATAGGGGGAGGGGGGGGGCTTGTATTTTTCTCTCTCTTCTGGAATATATATGCCCACTTTACTCTTCGTTCTATTTGCTTTGACCCTGCACAGTGATGGCAAGCTTCCTAGAAGTATGAGTTTTTAAACTGGATCTCTGTCATCAACTTGAAACCATCTATGGAGTGCTGTCCCATTTGTAATAAGGCATATATAGGACTATTGCAATGGATCATGCTCCCATACAAGCTCATTAACTGTATAGTTTTTTTTCTGGGTTGTCTGTGGGCTATAAGTGAGTGGGTTCAGCTTGAATTTAGTAATATATTTTTTTCTGGTTAGGACTTTTTTTTTTTTTTTTTAAAGCCTTTTAGACAGCAACTTTAAGCATATAGTTTTGTGCTTTCGGCTTCTTTTTGCTTTTCGGTATATCATTCTCTTCACTCCCTCAGACTCGCTTATCTCTTATCTCTCATCAGCATCGCTATTTCTTTCACCCTCCTAGCCATGGTTCCATGCCCTGCGTTGACTTAACTAAAATGTGCTCTCTGACCGTGGGTTTTTTAAGCTCCCTTTCCTCATGTTGTGCAATAACATGTTTAAACAAGCATTTGCAATGCAATAGGTCTCGCGTTAGAGAGAGTTTGAGCTGTTGGCATTGTAAACGACACTGCCTTTAATTTATGTGTTTTGAAAACCTGCAAGCGGACCATAAACACGGACTTTGTACTTATAGTCCTGGCTTACAAGAAGCAAGGATGGCAATAAAAGAGGCGCAGTTACTGCCAGCCTTGCTTCTTGTAAGCAATGACTATAAGTGCAAAGTGTGTGTTTACGGTCCGCTTGCAGGTTTTCAAAACACATAAATAAAAGGCATTGTCATTTGCAATGCCATAGCCCAAACTCTTGCAAATGCGAGACCGATTGCATTGCAAATGCTTGTTTCTTCTTCCATTAAGCACTCCAAGTGAGTGCATTTTGCTTTCTTCCACTCTCTCCATGTGCTGCTTTCTCCCTTCACTTTAGCCTCACCCCTCCTCTTTCTGCTCCTATTTTTCCTAAATATGCTCCTCTCCCACCATTTTTTACTTTTTTGCACCCGCCATGCTATAGGCAGGCCTCCATCTTGAAAAAAATTTTTATCCATTGCAAACTGACTCTCTTGCCCCCCCCCCCCCTTCTGCCACATGTGCATGTCTTGGATGTGCACGCGTCAATGGCACACATCTTTGAATACATTTGTACGGTTTCTACAAACCCATTTAAAGACGGCTGCTGCGAATGCGCACGCTATCTTATACAAAAAAGTATTGGCAAAGCCAGCAAGTGTCACCACTGAGGCCTATTGCCTTTGCCAATGCTTGTTCTTATTGCTGTCTCTGTATGTATGATAACAATCAAATTCAAATCATGTCAGTGGTCTCAAACTAGGCCTAAAGGTCCAGAAAGACACTCTAAAAGATATTAACCCCACACAAGCAATCCAGTTGTGAGAATGGGCACTGAATTGCAAAGTATATCTGCCTCAGTCAATTTGAACCACGCTTGTGTTCAATGTGTGAAGCTCACATCACTGTAGAAAGCGTCTGGAAAGTGTCTAGATTAATAAGTGTGTGCTGTGCATGCTTAGAAAATTGTTAGCTTCTAACACATGGAGACCAGAGTACCACCTTCTCTTATATGTACAACAGGGCATGAGAGGAGCTGCAGAAAACATCCAACTGTGAATGCCACATGGGAATGCAGACATCGCTGGTACTAAGACTCCCTTACGAGAGCACTGTGACCACTAGGCCCGAGACCCTCTAAGAGGATCCCGCTGATGGAATTATCCCATTGGCTGACAGGGAGGAGCACAGACAGCGCTAGCGCTCATTAGCAGATGAGAGCAGCAGAGGGCATTAGAATAAGCTCCCACGATCTGGATCAAGCACTGATTGGATTCAAGAAGGCATCACAAAATTAACCCACCATGTGCAGGGCGTCTGACCCCCCCTCTCTGGAGATCGTTTAGCCAGCAGGCACGATACAGCCCATGCCAGACAACCACAGAACCTATTTCGAAGCAGTACTAGCAAACACTGCTTTCCAAGAAGACCAAGCTAAAGCCTTATTATAAACCCTTTCCAGTAACCCAGAGAGCTAATCCGCTGAACAGCTACATTTAACAAGTAATTGGGGAAACAGATGTTTACCGAATATTTAGGAGAATCTGATCATGTTTCTGTGTTTGCGGTAAAAGGGTCACGATAGCTATGCGCAACACTAGCAGAACCTATGTACTTTCTATGTCCCTAAGTGTAATACAGGCACAAACAATAATTGCGAGCCACTAAGTGTATATCCAGGTCACAAATGGATCACATTACTAGGGTACTGGCAAAAGAATCAGCATTAGAGAGAGAATTCATGCCCTGTCAAGTGTATTATTGAGGAGTAGCCACTTCCAGCTGTAAGCGTCATGGCTGAAGGATCCCTGTTACCACAATTATTACGAAGAAGAATCATCTCCATCATATGAACATGGAGATAGGATCCGTCCCTGCTGTGTATTTCAATGTAGGATGGGCCCACCACTGTAAACACACCAAGAGAACTCAAGCCTACTGTAGATATTACATAAGGCAAATATACTCCAATCTTACATGCTACAATGGACTGTCCATCAGCAGGTAAAATTCCAGAGAAAGGGACCACCCCCTACCGTATGGATTAAAACAGAGGATCCACCCTACCTTATGCATTACAGAGGACCCTGTTCTGTTGCCCGGGGTACAGAGGTGGATCCAACCCCAGCCATTTGTATACAAGGAGAACCTACCTCATGCTGCCTGCGTTACAGAGAAAAATACAGAGCCTGCTTTATCTATTACAAAGGTAGGATCCAGTCCTGACTGCACATCGCAGAGGAAGGATCGATCCGCACTCTTTCATACACATTTCAGGAGGATTAACCACACTGTTCACATAGGGAAGGAAGTTTCATCTTTGAGCATGTGCATTTCATAAATGGGCTCACCTCTACCATATAAATTACGAGGATCCCAACACTATACACTAAAATGAAGGGTCCCCTTGCCGTATGTATTACGGAGAACCCCCTTCTGTTGTATGCATTGTAGAGGTGGATACACCCCCTGCTATGTGCATTACAAGCGAAGATCTATCTCAATGTGCATGTATTACAGAACGTTACTACCCTCACCATATGCACTACCAATGGAGGATTCAGTCCCTACAGAGGGAAGATCAGCCCTCTACCACATACATTACAGCATGCCATGTCCGGGGAAGGACCCACCTTTGAGTATACGCATTGTGTAAAAAGGATTCATCCTCTACTGCGGACAATATGGAGGAAGTATTGTTCACCTACTACGCTATGCATAGATGGGAATTACCCCATGCATATATTACAAAGGATCCATGTATTAAAGAAAGGATCTATCCTCTACCATGCCCATTACAGAGGGACCAAATCCTACCAAATGCATTACAGCGCGAGTATTGAGCTTTCGCCCACATATTACAAATACACAAGTCACTCCCTATTGTAGTCATTTGCATGGAGGATTCACCTCCAGGATCTACTCCAAGCTACATGCATTACAAAGAACATACCACTGCTGTACTGTTACCTGCAAACAATCCTCTGCCTTATACACTGCAGAGGATCCACCTAATGCCATACACATTAGAGCAGAACCACCCTGCATTAGAGATGATCCACCTAGGTCTGTTTGTATTGAAAAGGATGCACTCTCTGCTGCCCGGGTGGCCGAGGATCCACCTCCTGCCACATGCAATACAATACCACCCTGCTTTATTGGCGTGACTAAATGCAGAGTATTTCCAAAGATGAGTTCTTTTATTTATTTATTTTTTATTTGAGATATCATTTCTAAGTTCCCACTAAAATAAAGAGAGGCAATGGCTCACAGCTGTGCAATGTATATTTAGTGTAAGAGGTCTGTAGCCCAGGCAGTGTCAAGCTTATTTAATACTATTCCTTGAGTTTAGGTTCCGTTATGACATCACATGATGCACTGTGAAGGTTCTCCCCCAGCAATATACATTGCAGATGATCCAGTTCTTACCATAAGTATGTCGTAGCATCTACCCCAAGTTGTACACAATTTCTGGTTTACCCCCGCCATATGAATAAATAAGTATCCATGCCCCACACTACACTTTACAGAGTATCATCTATTCCCTTCCTTATGCATTGTGGGAGCTTCCACCTCTAAATGTGTTGGACTAGGCCCTTTTTGGCAGGTTCACCCCTAAACTTTTTGCCTTTTTTTGTGACCTGGTGTTGGTGGTTTTAGGCCTCTGGGCACTTTCGCACTGTGGTCCAGTGGAAAGTGCGTGCGCTCTCTGTGTTACATTAGTAAGGTTGGCCTGCCCTCCCATAGGAATGCATTGGGGATTCCCTGTTCAGTGTGTGTCAGTGGTAATTCATGGTATGGGAGGAGCAGAGTGGTCAAGTTTGGTATGTATGAAATTGTGAGAATAAATGTTGCGCAATGGTGTGCGCAGATTTATTATGACTGTGGGAGAAATGCCACTTCTAGAAGTTGGCATTTCTGTGTGCTATGTGTCTGCCTGCCTGATGTGAATTGCATGTCTGGCTTGTGAGTGACAGGGGCTGGGAGGTGTGTGTGGCTCCAGGAGGGGCAGGGCGAGTCAGCACTAGGCTGAATGGGACACCTGGGCTGGGAGTAGTGGGAGGAGTAATCCCCTGACTCTGAATAGGACTGTGCCCAGCCTGTACAATGCTGGCTCCGCCCCCTGTGGTGTGTCTGATCACCTAGCCCCCACCTGACAAAGGGGAAGAGGAGCTTGTAAAACAAAGTGCTCCAAATCCCCCCTGAACCAGTTGCATCTGGTTCCCCAAGCCCTGCGCTGCAGACAAAGGAGGGAAGTGGTATAAGTATAGGGGCTGTGACCCTATGAAATTGTTCAGTTCAGTTCTCTCTTCTGGTGCTGTTCCTGATCCTGCTGGGGCGTGCTGCTGCTGGGGCCCAGGAGGAACCGCCATGAGGGCTAGCCTCCCTGGGCCCAGCTATGCCCCAGGGACCTTTTGCTGCATTTTGCGACCTGAGAGACCTTTTGCTGGAGCTGTGGCTCCTAAGCGCCTCGTGAGCGCTATATGCTAAATTCCCCCGAGAGAAGGAGTACGAGGGCTCTGCAGCGCTGAGCTGCTCGTCCGGATGGAGGGAATCCCGGCGTGAGGGATTCCCCCGTGATGTCCAAAGCGGCGGGTGCCCACCCCGCTTATTTTGATATTTAAATAGTGGGTGCCCACCCCACATGGCCACTTTAGGTTTATTTTTAATGCGGGTGCCCACCCCGCGTTGTCTGCTTAAGAGGGAGCCTACCCCTCATTGCCGCCAAGAAAAAACAGAAATCTCCGCCGCAAGCGACCCGGAAGCCAGGCAGAGTTCGCCTGACTCTGGGCGGGGCCTGCGGCAGGGCCGGAAGAGGTGCCGGAGTGGTGGAGCAGAGCGGGGCTCCCGTGAGCGGTTGGGAGCCCCGGCGACAGGAGAGGAAGCGGGAGGCGTCCGGAGCCTCGCGGAAGTCCCGGGTCCCAGGAGGGGGCCCGGGTAATAGGAGAGGCGGCCGAGGCCGCGCGGGGCTCCCGTGAGTGAAGGGAAGCCCCGCGTGCAGGAGAAGCTGCGGCCAGCGTGAGGGAAGTCCCGGGTCCCAGGAGAGGGCCCGGGTGAGGAGAGCCTGCCCCGCAGACCGGTGAGTGGGGCCGATCGGGAGGCAGCATTTGTTTAGTTAGAAGTCCCAGTGGGGGCTCCAGGTGCGCCGTGGTAGTGCCGGTGGGGGCACAGTGGCGGTACTGGTATTGAGCGGACCCGCCGTTGCGGGCTGCTCCAACGAGGGGGCCGTTCTATTTAGTTATAGGCCCCGAGGGCCCCAGTGACTTGGGGGCATTTCGAGGCACATTGTCAGTGCCTGGGCGGTCCCGCAGGGAGCGGGCCGCTCCAACATGGGGGCAAGCTTATTTAAAAGCCCCGTGGGGGCCCAGAGGGCACCGTGGTGCCGGGCCTCCTTGCAGAGATAGTCACAGTTGCCCAGCTTGACAGTGGGCAACTGCAACGATGGGGCAAGTTGATTTGAAGAGGCACAGAGGTGCCAGGGCCCCTTCACTTGGGTTGTTCCCAGCTGCGCCGCACCAGCGCGGGCAGCTGCCACGTTTGCATATGGCTCAGAGGGCATAGTGAGTACCCAGGCCTTTATTTGAGTCACAGCTGCACGGCAAGTAGCGTCAGCTGCCACGTTTAGGCCAACAGTTCTTTGGGGGCATCTTTGAGAGAGATAGGAGTGAGATGCACTCCTTTGCCCCAGCGCGATGGCGCACTTTGGATTCCGCTGCCTTGGCAGCAGCCCTGACATTTGGGACATAGGGCATTTGAGCCCCTTTGAGAAGGCCAGTTGGCCAGGGTGACTGAGAGGTTCATAGGGCGCCAGGCCCTAATGTGATTTATGTGGTGCTAGGAAATGTGATTCATGTACTATGATTTACGCACCCTGTGTTATGCCTCTAACTGGTTTATGTATGAGGTTATTTGCATACTGTGGTTTATGCTAGTGAGATTATTCTCTACTGTGAGTTATGCCCCTAATGTGAGTTAAGCTTAGGAGGTTAGGGTCTAATGCGTTTAGACTTATGAGATGTTTGCATACTGTGGTTTATGCTGGTGAGGTTATTGTCTAATGCGTTTAGACTTATGAGATGATTGCATAATGTGTTTATGCTGGTGAGGTTGGCGCAGAATGTATTTCACGCCTAAATGTGATACTGTGCATAATATGGTTTATGTTACAGGATGATGCTGAGTACAGTGTGGGCCAGTGATTACTGGTTGTACGTTTATGATATGTCCTACATTTACTAAGTTCACTTTGTGATGGTTCTGACAGCGGTCCAGTTGGTCCTGTCAGGTGTACATAATCCCTTGTAGATATTACCTAGTGCCAGGTGGCACAATGTATATTATGTGATTACTATTCTAATGTGTTATGAGAATACAAAGGCTATTTTTGATATAACCTTGTGTGGAGTTCCTTTTGTGGTGTGCCTGGTATGTTGTTGCTGTGTGCGTGCCCAAACGCTTTACACATTGCCTCCGGGATAGGCGTGACTGCTCGTGCCAAGCTACCAAGGGGGTGAGCAGGGGTTATCTTCGGCGTGTAACTCCCTTGCCCTGACTAGAGTGGTGGTCTCTGCCTGGCTTTGGCGCAAGCCTTAGCCAACCAGAGATCCCATTTCTAACAAAATGTATGACCACAAAAGCCACACCGGGAACTACACGTTATAAAGGGTTCACCCTGCACAAACTAAAGACATTCCCACTCCTAAACATATGCAAGAGGGAGGATCCACTCCCTACTGTACAAAACACAGGAGGAAGGTGTTTATTCTACCAAAAACTATGCAGATGGATAATCTACCCTACCCGTGCTCATTAAAAATACAATACACCCAAACTCCATGCATTATTGAGATTCCACCTACTGTCATATGCACTGCAGACAACCGACATATTAGTGCACATGTTGTAAAGAATTCACCCCCTGCCATAGCCAGGGAGGGTACCATCCTGCCATTCCCATCACAATAGGACCACCTCCTGCCATATGCATTAGATGGAATAGCCACCCTTTCCGTACACAAAGAAGAGGATAGTGCTACTAAAGTACAAAGCTCCAAAAAGGGTCTAGGTCCACTAAGGCAAAACTGAAGGATCTGCATGTAATACAGAAGATCCAACTCCCACAAAATGCATTATAATAGATCTATGCAGATCTCACAGAGAGGATCCATTCCTTTCCTGGACATTAATGGGTAGAATACACAATTAACAAAACAAGTTGGAGTGTGGATTTACTCTCTGCCGCAAGCACTGCAGATGGAATTACCCCACTACACACATTGAAGAGGGATCAGACTGACGGCTTACACTCCACAGTAAGCAGGTGCCCCTCAAACATGAATCTGAGGCAGAACCCATCTCCTACCTAGTTTTAAACAAATGGAGGTGCACTAAACAGAATACAAAAAGTCCAAATTATTTTCTTTCTTTTCGTCTTTTATTTAAAAATCGACAATGGTGCACAAAGACAGCCAACCATTTCGTTCCTCAAAAAACAACAGTTTTTGGAACTTCATCAGGGCTTAAATGGAAATGAAAGAGTATATATGTTTCTCACGCCAAGGTAATAACACTCGGTGATTCTTAAAGTACAGAGTTCGTCTCCAGACACTGTTGGATAACAGACCTAACAGATCATTCTGTCAATCAGATTAGTAGAAGTTAGTAATTGATGATAATAGTTGATCATACTTGTTCGCGACTAAGATTGACCCCGATCTCGGCAATAATAACACCTTCAGTAGTACAAAGCCAGGTAGGAATACAAGTATTCCATGTTTGAAGCTTGTTCAGAAGGTTAGGGTTATTTATCCAGTAGCGAAAGGTGCGACCACCGTGATAAGCATATATACTCTTTCATTTCCATTTAAGCCCTGATGAAGTCCCAAAAACTGTTGTTTTTTGAGGAACGAAACGCGTTGGCTGTCTTTGTGCACCATTGTCGATTTTGAAATCAAAGACGAAAAGAAAGAAAATAATTTGGACTTTTTGTATTATGTTTAGTGCACCTCCATTTGTTTAAAACATTGTGAGAATCTGTAACCAGAGGCACCAAAAGGTGACAGGTGCCGGAGTCCTGTGCACAACAATCCTGATAAGGCAGCAGTGAGAAAGTGAAGTGCTAACCGATTGGTCCGTCACCTTGTATCTACTTTCTGGTTTATTGCCCATCTCCTACCTAGGCATTACAATAAAAAAATCAAGTCTATAGAATACACATTAAAGATTTTTAAAAAATAACACCATATTGTATGCATCACTAATAAACCTTTAGAACCCTTTAGGGAGGAGCCAATTGTAGCCAAAGGTACACGAGACGACCCACCTACTGTATGTGTATCAGAAAGATGATCAACCCCTACAGTATGCATCACAGAGACAATTAATGCCCTTCTTTACACATTACAGCAAAGAGTGTTCATGCGGTTACCACCAGGGTACCAGTGGCAATGTGTTTTTCCAAGTCAATACAATAAATAGTATGTCTAACCTTGAGCAGGAGAACCCCAAACCAGCATAAGCAGGATGAACCTTCCTAACACCACTCAATCACAAGCAAGAAATTCCCTACTCAAAAACGTACCCAAACAATAGACTCGTTCTTGTCACACAAGTGTGTCTCCCACTCTAAAAATGATTGCTTAATATGTTCTTAAAGGTTTCCCTGCTGCCTATTAATACCAGTGCGTGCCCACACCACAGATTCCCCCGTTCTAATTTAAATAAGAGTTTCTCAGCCCACATGGCTATATTCCACATCTCAGCTATGCTCATCTTTCTGCGCTCAAAGTAGTCCTGGACCCCACTTCACCTAGCCTATAGCACGCTTGAGCACCGCTACTCATCCCTGACTATGATCTTCCCTCGCACATATGTGCACAGCACGCAATATAGAAACCACCCCTTCGCCACACACAGATCACCAGGCTGCCACCCCTTCTCCTCCGCCCAGTGTCAGACTAGTCTATAGGGCAATCAGGCAGATGGGCTGGTCTGACAGGTCACTGTGCGGGCTGGGTTTTTGGGCTGTTTGTGGGCCAGTTTTTACTGTTGATTTCCATTATATTAAAACAAACATTTCCTGCAGCAACTCAAAATCCGTGCAGACTTCCATACCTTGCAAAACGCTTATACAGCACATCTTAAATTCAAAACTGTCCCAATCTCCAAATATGGGCTACGTTTTTAGCTATCGGATTCTCTAATGGGGGGGCCACTTCTATTTTGGTGCCTGGGTCTATTTTTCATCCCAGCCCGACCATGCCTGCCCCTTACTGTATGCAATACAGAGACCCTCACCACCCCCCAAAAAAAAAAAAAATTGTAAGCTTTACAAAGAACCAACTAGACCATACAACTAGGGAATAAATCCATTGGTCCTTGCCCAACACTCCAAGCATGCCTCGTTCTAAGTTTGCCCAATATCTCCTTCACCCCACAGGTAACGCGCTACTCTTAAGTCCCCCCTATATCAAATGAGTACTGTCATCTTACATATGTCTCCATCATTCTAAACAGGACCACTTCGTGGACAGTAGCTCTCCCAAACCTCCTGGGTACATTTCAGTTTCCTTCCTCCTTACGATCTATCCAGGGCACAAGTCCTAAAAAAAAAAAAAAGAAGTGGGGGGGGTGGGGGGGGACTAACCAGATTAGGCAGTATTCAACTGACATCATGGTGCGACATCATAGTGCGGGACATCGCACGTGCCATCACAGGAAGTGGAATGACAACACATGACCTCACAGGAAATGACATCACAAGAAGTGACATCAGATCTTAAGACCTCACACATATGTTTAGCAGGTCTAACATGGGTGCATTACAAAATTTAGCAAATGAGATTTTGCATTGGGATGAATCAAAAAAGTGACAAAACCCGGACCTAAAATCTGGGCCTCAACTTGTACATTTATTTTTTAAAACCCTGCCACAAAGAAACTGGCAACAAGGAGAAAATTGACAGTAAATTTGTTCTGCCTTATTTGTTGCAAAGTCTGCATTCTAAAACATCTTATGGGGTTAACCCCTTCGATGCTTATGACGAGCTGGACTCGTCATGGCACACAGTGGTCGTGTGCTCATGACGAGTCCAGCTCGTCATAAGACCCACCCACGGGGGGAAGCGCTGGCGCTCCCCCTGTGGGAATGCGATCGTTGTGGTTTTTTTGGGGAAGGGCTTCCCCTGCCTCCCCCCCCCCCCCCATCAATGACGTCAGCGCGCGAGGCGCGCTGACGTCATTGAGGGTTTCCCTTTCTTCCACGACGCGCTGGAAGCCATTTGCTTCCAGCGCGTCGGGGAAATCAGGTGAGTTTTGGCTCCGGGGAGGGGGGGTTTGAAACGAAAGAGGCATCGAGGGAAAGGAAAGTGTTTTCCTTTCCCCCGATGCCTCTTTTGTGCATTCCTGCTGCACGATCATGCGATCGTGCAGCAGGAATGCCCACTAGACACCAGGGAATTCTTTTTTTTTTAAATCTAAATGAAAATACTGTTTGGGGGAGCGGCCCCTTGGGCAAGGGTCGCTCCCCTTTTGGGGGCCATGTGTTTTTGTGCTCTGCCCCCCTGGGGGGGGGGGCAGTTTTTCGTATTGTACCCAGGGAGAAACGGTGGGGAGTGGCCCCTTGGGCAAGGGTCACTCCCCTTTGGGGGCTTTGTTTGTGGCCGATCGGCCAAATGAAAGTGCCCTTTATTTTATTTATTTATTTTAATTAATGCCTGCGTGGACTTTACCCGAAGGTGTCAGAGCGCTTCACAGTAGGACAGTAACATTACATGAGGAGAAGGTTACAAGTGAGCATAATACAAAAGGAAACGTTACATTACATGAGGAAAAAGTGACAATTGTGCAGATAACAAAACAACCAAGATACAAAAAGAGGTATGCGTTACAAGAGGAAAAAGTGACACGTGTGCATACATGAGATACAAAATACAAATAGAGGTATAATACTGCAATAAGTGGCAGTCACTCAGAACACACTGGGAAGGCACTTCTATAGGCATGGAGTACAGAATTTCCTATAGTGGAAGAACTTCTTTGAGGGAGTAGAGAGGGCGTGAATTAAACAGGAGACTTAAAATGAAGGGTACACAAACATAAAATCCAACACAGCACGCAAGGGTGAGGAATGTACAGGAAAAAGTACAAATTTACAATGAAGAGCGAACTT
Source organism: Calotriton arnoldi (assembly GCA_963921515.1). NCBI lineage: Eukaryota > Metazoa > Chordata > Amphibia > Caudata > Salamandridae > Calotriton > Calotriton arnoldi. The sequence continues at coordinate 316,762 of CAWUFW010006931.1, read as the reverse complement.
CCTAGAGGGGGCTGAGAGTGAAAGTATTAGTTCTGAAAGTGTCTTTGGAAGAGAAGAGATTTGAGGTCAGCTTTGAAGATCCGGGTAGAGGAGGTGGCACGGAGCAATGGGGGAAGCGAGTTCCAGATTCTCACCGCATTTCCTGAGAAGGATTGCGCCATCGATCTTTCCCTTTTTGAAGACGGAGGGGCTCAAGCAGAAGCTTTTCCGCATTGCGAGAAGGGCGAGAGCCACCGGACAATTTCAATTTATTTGCCAGGTAACGAGGGGAGGAGGTGTGTAAGGCTTTGTGTGTGATGCAGGCAGTTTTGTAAATAGATCTTGCCTCGATCGGAAGCCATCGAAGAGAGGACAGGATAGGAGTGACGTGGTCGCTTCGTTTAGACCCTGAAATGAAGCGAGGTGCTGAATGGAGGATGGATTTGAGAGGGGAGAGGTGGGATTTGGGTAGGCCCGTCAGAAGAGAATTGCAATAATCCAGTCTTGAGAGAACCAGAGATTGTACCAAGGTTTTTAAGTCTTTCTCCAGGAAGAACCGACGGATCCCCCGTAGAAGGCGCAACTGGTAACGTGCGTTCTTAGCAATAGAGTTGATGTGGGAGATTAGGTTGAGTCTTTTGTCAAGAATGACACCTAGGGATTTAGCGCTGTCGACAATGATGGGTTTGTTGTTGAGTAGGTTCAGCTGATCCATCCAAGATTGAACAGGAGGAGGTGAGAGAGAGGTAGAGAGGAGGAATTCCGTTTTGGCGGGATTCAGAATGAGTTGGTGATCTAACATCCAGTTGTGAATAGAGTTGAGAGTAGAGTTGAGTAGTGAGAGATCGTGTGCAGAAGATACCTTAAGGTATCTTCCCACTAGTCCACCAGGCATTTATTTGTGGAGAGTGACCCCTTGGGCAAGGGTCACTCTCCTTTGGGGTCAATATTTGTGGCTGTGTCTGCCCCCCAGGAGGGCAGATCGCCATGTTTTTTTTTTAAATTGGGCCCACTAGACCACCAGGGATTTGTTTGAGGGGAGTGGCCCCTTGGGAAAGGGTTGCTCCCCTTTGGGGAGCATTAATTTGGCCGTTTCTGCCATCCTGAGGAGCAGATTGGCTGATTTGTTTTTTTGTAGGTCCACTAGGCCACCAGGGTTTTTATGTTGGGGAGCGGCCCCTTGGGCAAGGGTCGCTCCCCTTTATGGGAGGATGATTGTGGCCATTTCTGCCCTCTTTGGGTGGCAGAATAGCAGTATGTTTTTAGGCCCATCTGCCCCCAAGGAGGGCAGAAGCCAGTAGTCACCAGGGTTTTTTTAATTTTTGTGTTGGGGAGTGGCCAAAATGGCAAGGGTTGCTCCCTTTTACGGGGGTGAATATTGTATTTATACTCTTTGGCCCACCTACCCCTTAGCTTGGCTGGTGGATTGTGTGTGGACTGGTGCATTATTTGCATTTTATGATTGTAATGTTTTTTTCTCCTTTTTATTCTAGTGTAAAGCTTTTGATTCCTGTTTGCGGTTTCGGCAGTGGTTGTTCTGCAGTTTTGCGTAATTGCATTTATTTGGTAAGAAAAATATTTTTGTTGTGTGTACTCCAAATGAGTATTATTGTCATGCATGTATGAATTTTTTTGTAAGTGGTGTCATAATGGCAGCATATTTGTTAGTGTTCAGAGCATGAAATTCTTTGCGATGTTTTGCATTGTGTTATGTGTAATTTTTTTTTCTTCTTTTTTAGTGGGATATTGTTGATCTTCACTGTGTCTGTGCAGAGTAGGTGGTGGTGAGTCTAGCTGCTTCTGTCACGTGAGTGGTATAGTGTTGGAGTATATAGGTCTTTGTGATAAAGCTACATTTTGTTTATTTCTTTTTTTTTTTTTTTACAAAGGGTTTGTTGTTGTTGACTTGTTTGACAAGTAATCTTTATTAGTAAGCATTATGGCTAGCCGTAGAATGACTGCTCAGCAGGTGGTTGGTTTGCTTCTTGAATCTTCCTCTGAGCAGGATTATGAGACTGACAGTGCGTCTGAGGGAGAGGAGGGAGGGGAAGATTCAGGCAGTGAGTTTTCTCTCCACATGGAATCATCGGATGATGAAGGTACTCTCAGTGCAGATGAAGTGCCTGTTTTAGAGGAGGATACTACTGTGCCGATGGTGCAAGAGGCATCTGGATTGCAGCGTGGGGCTGCTAGGCTTCCTATTGGAAGTGCTGGACTCTGGGTTGATCCAAACATGGTGCAGCCGGTGTTGCCTGCCTTTAGTGGTTATGCAGGGTGTAGAGTGGATTGTGAACATTATTTGCCTATACAGTATTTTCAGTTGTTTATGGATGATGTATTTTTGGGTGAGATTGTTGAGCAGACTAATTTGTATGCTGAACAGTTTTTGAGGGACAACAGTGCCAGACTTAGGCCCCATTCTAGAGCTACCCGGTGGAGTCCCACAAATCTGGAAGAGATGAAGAAGTTTTTGGGTTTGACTTTTTTGATGGGTTTGATAAGGAAGCCGTCCATGGGTTCATATTGGTCTACCAGTCCCTTGATGGCAACGGCCATATTTCCTGCAGTTATGACTCGTGATCGGTATTTACTTTTGCTTCGGATGCTGCATTTTGTTGATAATGGTTTGGCGTTGCCACGAGATCACCCTGAATGTGACCGTCTTTTTAAGATTCGGCCTGTTCTTGATCACTTTGTAGATCGATTTTCAGAGATCTATACTCCAGGGAAAGAAATATCTATTGATGAGTCTTTGGTCCTGTTCAAGGGCCGTTTGGTTTTAGGCAGTACATTCCTAGCAAGAGGGCACGCTATGGAATTAAGCTGTATATGTTGTCTGAGAGTAGGACAGGATATGTTTTTAATTTGCATGTGTACACTGGTAGGGATTCCACTATTGACCCCCTGGTTGTCCGTCCACTTTTGGAGTTTCAGAGAAAATTGTGTGGGATCTTGCTAGAGGACTGTTTAACAGAGGCCACCATTTGTACCTTGATAACTTCTACACTGCTGTGCAATTGTTTAAGGAATTGTTCAAAGTGGACACTTTTGCTTGTGGCACAATCCGCTCTAACCGTAAAGGTTATCCAAAAGAGCTTGTTTGCAAAAAACTTCAGAGGGGACAGTGCAGTTCCTTGCGTAGTGATGAACTACTAGCTGTGAAATTTGTGGACAGGAGGGATGTGTACATGCTGACTACCTTCCATGATGAGAGTACTTCACCTGTGGCTGTTTGGGGTCAGATTGCTGAAGTGCGCAAACCTGTGTGCATTTTAGACTACAATAAGCACATGGGTGGTGTTGATAGAGTAGATCAGAGGTTGGAACCTTACACTGCTATTCGTAAGGCTTACATTTGGTATAAGAAGTTGGCCATCCATCTCTTCAATTTAGCAACTTTCAATGCTTTTGTTGTGTTCAAGGAGTGTTCTCCTGCGTCAAAGTTGACTTTTGTTCAGTTTCAGGAGTCTGTTATAGGCAGCCTTGTTGTTGTGGAACAGGCAAGTGTTCCTAGAGTTGGAGTGGTGGAGGATGTGGCTCGGTTGAAAGATCGCCACTTTCCTGATCACATTCCTCCTACACCCTCCAAAGACTTTCCCACTAGGAAATGTAGAGTCTGTTGGCGAAGAGGTACGCGGAAGGAGACTCGTATGTACTGCCCTGAGTGTCCTTCTAACCCTGGGCTGTGTGTGCCTGCTTGTTATAGAGCGTACCACAAGCAAAAGAATTATTGGGAGCAACCATGAGTGGTAAAGTGAACCGCCTGGTCTGTAATGTTTAAGAATTGTTGTTCTGTTTCAAGGTTGGCATTAGTGCAATGTATTTAGTTTCTGATTTTGTGTTAGTAGATTTGTATCTATTTGCAATTTGTTTGTGTTTTCTTTTTTGTATAAAAAAATCCTAAATGTGATGGTGGTGTGTGTAGGCTGGTGCTTGGCTGGCGGTGTGCGTGGAGTGGCGCTTGGCTGGCGGTGTGCGTGGAGTGGCCCTTGGCTGGCGGTGTGCGTGGAGTGGCCCTTGGCTGGCGGTGTGCGTGGAGTGGCGCTTGGCTGGCGGTGTGCGTGGAGTGGCGCTTGGCTGGCGGTGTGCGTGGAGTGGCGCTTGGCTGGCGGTGTGCGTGGAGTGGCGCTTAGCTGGCGGTGTGCATGGAGTGGCGCTTGGCTGGCGGTGTGCGTGGACTGGCGCTCGGCTGGCGGTGTGCGTGGACTGGCGCTCGGCTGGCGGTGTGCGTGGACTGGCGCTCGGCTGGCGGTGTGTGAGTAGTGACTTGCTGCTGGTCACTACACACACTGCTAGCCGAGCGACACTCCACGCAATCCATCAGCTTGTGTGGTTGCTGTGTTAGGAATGTGGGCGTGTGAAAGTGATGGGCCCTTGAATGGCGCTGTCTGCTGGTGTGAGTGTTGTAATGTGATGGGCCCGCGTCTGGTGGTGTGAATGGTTTTGTATGTGTCACACGTATGAAAGGTGTATGAATGGCCTGTAAAGAGGTTGGTGCCTTGTCGTGGCTTTACAGCTCACAAGCTGTGAGTCAATGGTTCAGTTTCTCGTCCTTTCAATTATTAACAGTGCATTTCATTTTTGTGAAATCACTTGTTAATACAATTGTATATACTGAACCATCACTCACCCTCGTGCCAAATCCAACCACTATGTGTGTGTGCTTGAGGATTAGATGGCTGTGCAGTAATATTTTTTTTTTGTCTTTCTCAAGCAGGGTGTACCTTGTCCCTTTTTGTGAATGTTGTAATGTGTTTGTTTCGTGCCTGGTGGTGTGAATGGTCTTGTGTGTATCACGTATGAAAGGTGTGTGAATGACCTGTAAAGCGGTTGGGGCCTTGACGTGGCTTTACAGCTCACGAGCTGCAAGTCACTGGTTCAGTTTTTTGTCCTTTCAATTATTGACAGTGCATTTCATTTTTGTGAAATCTCTTGTTAATAAAATTGTATATACTGAACCATCACTTGCCCTCGTGCCAAATCCAACCAGTATGTGTGTGTGCTTGAGGAATAGATGGCTGTGCAGTAATCTTTGTCTTTTTAGTCTGTCTGCCAAGGTGTACATTCCGTCTAAGAATAACCTACCAACTGTAGATATTGTCGTAAACGAAACACCCATGGGAGTACATGGTGATATCTCTCTTGTGGATCACAACAAGTTATGTTACCCACAATGCCCTGCAAACCTCAAAATGTCTGTCACATTTTCCTTGCAATATTGTGCCAAAATTTTCACGCTGCAGAAATAAACACATTATCTCAAAACGACCTGGTTTTGCAAGGGGGGTCACCTGGGTTTTTGGCCCCGTGCTCGGCGGCCATCTAGGGAAACCTACCAAACCCACACATTTCTGAAAACTAGACACCCGGGGGCTTCCAAGGAGGTATGGCTTGCGTGGATCCCCCAACGTTTCCTTACCCAGAATCCCTTGCAAACCTCAATTTTAGTTGAAAAAAATCACTTTTTTCACACATTTTTGTGTGGGAAAGTGTGGCATCACCAGGCTCACACAAATTTCCTACCACCCAGCGTTCCCCCAGGTCTCCCGATAAAAATGGTGCCTCACTTGTGTGGGAGGCCCAAGTACCCGCGACAGGCAAGGGCCCAAAACGTAGTGAGGCGACATCAAAATTGCATATCTCAAAACCACCTGGTTTTGCAAGGGGGGGTTCACCTGGGTTTTTGGCCCCGTGCTCGGCGGCCATCTAGGGAAACCTACCAAACCCACACATTTCTGAAAACTAGACACCAGGGGCTTCCAGGAGGTATGGCTTGCGTGGATCCCCCAACATTTCTTACCCAGAATCCCTTGCAAACCTCAATTTTAGTTGAAAAAATCACTTTTTTCACACATTTTTGTGTGGGAAAGTGTGGCATCACCAGGCTCACACAAATTTCCTACCACCCAGCGTTCCCCCAGGTCTCCCGATAAAAATGGTGCCTCACTTGTGTGGGAGGCCCAAGTACTCACGACAGGCAAGGGCCCAAAGCGTAGTGAGGCGACATCAAAATTGCATATCTCAAAACCACCTGGTTTTGCAAGGGGGTTCACCTGGGTTTTGGCCCCGTGCTCGGCGGCCATCTAGGAAACCTACCAAACCCACACATTTCTGAAAACTAGACACTCGGGGGCTTCCAAGGAGGTATGGCTTGCGTGGAGCCCCCAACGTTTCCTTACCCAGAATCCCTTGCAAACCTCAATTTTAGCTGAAAAATCACTTTTTCACACATTTTGTGTGGGAAAGTGTGGCATCACCAGGCTCACACAAATTTCCTACCACCCAGCGATCCCCAGGTCTCCGATAAAAATGATGACTCACTCGTGTGGGAGGCCCAAGTAACCGCAACAGTCAAGGGCCCAAAACATTTTTTGATAGGCAATGTTGATGTTGCCTCAAAACGTTTTGTGTCCTTGCATGTCGCGGGTACTTGGGCCTCCCACTTGAGTGAGGCACCATTTTTATCGGGAGACCTGGGGGAGTGCTGGGTGGTAGGAAATTTGTGTGAGCCCGTGATGCCACACTTTCCCACACAAAAATGTGTGAAAAAGTGATTTTTCCAGCTAAAATTGAGGTTTGCAAGGGATTCTGGGTAAGGAAACGTTGGGGGATCCACGCAAGCCATACCTCCTTGGAAGCCCCGAGTGTCTAGTATTCAGAAATGTGTGGGTTTGGTAGGTTTCCTAGATGGCCGCCGAGCACGGGGCCAAAAACCCAGGTGACTCCTTGCAAAACCAGGTGGTTTTGAGATAGGCAATTTTGATGTCGCCTCACTACGTTTTGGGCCCTTGCCTGTCGCGGGTACTTGGGCCTCCCACACGAGTGAAGCACCATTTTTATCGGGAGACCTGGGGAACGCTGGGTGGTAGGAAATTTGTGTGAGCCCGTGATGCCACACTTTCCCACACAAAAATGTGTGAAAAAAGTGATTTGTTCAGCTAAAATTGAGGTTTGCAAGGGATTCTGGGTAAGGAAACGTTGGGGGATCCACGCAAGCCATACCTCCTGGAAGCCCCAGGTGTCTAGTTTTCAGAAATGTGTGTGTTTGGTAGGTTTCCTAGGTGCCGGCACAGCTAGGGTTCAAAAACTACAGCTAGGCACTTTGCCAAAAAAGGGTCATTTTTCACTGCGAAATTGAGGTGTGACCACGTTGCGTTTTGCGCCGTTTCCTGTCGCAGGCACTAGGCCGATCCACACAAGTGACGTACCATTTTTCTCGTAAGACTTTGGGGAACGTGGGGTGGGTTGAAATTTGTGGATCCACGCAGATTACAGAACTTTCCACCACAGAAATGTGGGGAAAATGTGGTTTTTTGACAATTTTTAGGTTTGCGAGGGATTCTGGGTAACAGAACCTGGTGGGAGGCAGTCAAGTCACCCCATCCTGAATTCCCCTGGGTGTCTAGTTTTCAAAAATGTATAGGTTTGCTAGGTTTCCCTAAGTGCCCGCAGAGCTAGGGTTCAAAAACTACAGCTAGGCACTTTGCAAAAAAAGGGTAATTTTTCATTGTGAAAATGTGGTACGTCCACGTTGCATTTTGAGCCATTTCCTGTTGTGGGCACAAGGCCTACCCACACAAGTGAGGTACCATTTTTATCGGGAGGCTTAGGGTAACACAGAATTGTAGAGCAACTGTTATTACCTATTGACTTTCGATGCATTTCTGCCTTCCAAATGAAAGACAATGTCTAAAAAATAAGTCATTTTGAAAAATGACCTATAATTCTCATGCTAGTATGGGTACTCCCAATTTCGGAAATGTGCAAATATCTACTGTTTCTAAAATCTACATTTTGTTCCCATTTCATAAATACATAGGTGTCTTTCATAACAATTTTTCCATGTATACATTTTCCCAAAATAATTGCTATATACCCGGTACATAATAAAAACCATTGCAAGATGCTGCTCAGTTATTGGCTCTGGGTTCTGTCGGGTTCTTGGTGAACCTACAAGTCCTATATATCCCCACAACCAGAAAGGTCCAGCGGATATAACGGTATATTGCTTTCAAATAGCTGTCAAAATTAGAAGAAGTTACAGGTGAAAACGTTGACACAAATGGCTGTTTTTTTCAACTAATTTTCAATTTTTCCTTTATTTAACTGTTAGTTTCTATAAGGAAAACTTTAAGGATCTACACAAATGACCCCTTGCTGAATTCAGAATTTTGTCTACTTTTCAGAAATGTATGGCTTTCCAGGATCCATTATTGGTTTCATACCCATTTCTACCATTAACTGGAAGGAGGTTGAAAGCACACAAAATAGCAAAAATAGGCTATGTCCCAGAAAAATGCCAAAACTGTGTAAAAAAGTTGGTTTTCTGACAAAAGTCTGCTTGTCCCTGAAAGCTGGGAAGATGGTGATTTCAGCACCACAACCCCTTTTTGATGCCATTTGCAGGGAAAAAACAAGACGCTTTCATCTGTAGCCCTTTTTTTGCATTTTTCCCAAAAAAAACAAAATGTTGCTGTGTTTTGGCTAATTTCTGGGTCCCCTGCAGGGGAATCCACAAACCCTGGGTACCTTTACAATCCCCATGATGTTAGAAAAAAAGGACGCAAATTTGGCGTGGATACCTTATGTGGACAAAAAGTTACAGGGGCCTAAGCGCGCACTACCCCAAATAGCCAAAAAAAGGCTTAGCACAGGGGGGGAAAAGGCCTAGCAGCGAAGGGGTTAAGGCACCTGCTGCAGAGATCTTTGGTTGCCAACTAAATCTCAGGGAATAATAATAATGATAAGATAACTATTGAGATAAACGCAATTGCTGGAGAGATATGTGATTTGTCTAGTCCCAGTTTTGAATCAAAGTCGCATAGAGGGTTAATATGTCTCCAGCAAAGCACATTAAGTAACACGCAGATGACAGATTTTTATTTTATGTAAATGGTAAATTGGTTACTGCTTTTAACACAGAGATCCTTTTGTTACTTGCAGCTCATACATTGTAATCCTTCTAATAGCACAGTGAGCTATGAAGGCCATGTGGCTGCTACGCCTTGTAACCCTCACTGTCTTATGTAACATATTCTGTACAATGATTTACATACAAGATTTGTTGTCCATGCATAACGTGTACTAGTGATGTAAAGTGCTCTGACATCCTGTATTGGGATTAGTACAATAGCGCTATAAAATAAATAAAATAGCGGTATTTAAATTGCCATTTGTGTAAATATCGGGACAGACCAACACAGCTGACATTCTTACAGTTCATGCATCTCTCTTATATACAGAGGCTGAACAAAGTCAAAAGCATGCCCCTGTTAGCTGTGTGCCTTTGTTTCCCCTCCACTCTGTGGAGCTCCCAAAAGCTCTCAGACAGGATACTCCAACAAAAGATGGCCTGATGGCTTCTTAACTTTGGCCTTTGTTATACTCCCCCCTGGAATCTGATAAGGCCCTTCCCCGCCTGCACGTTGCATTGTATTTATGTAGCGGTTACTAACCGTTGCGCGAAAGAAAGTAGACAACGTGAAGGCACTGCTGAATGTGTCCCGGCGTCTGAAAATTACACCGGGACACGTTCAGCATATTTCTGTGGGGCCCAACCTCTTAACAGTGTAGACGGCTTCCACCCTGTGAAAAGAGAGGGTAGATGCCGTCTAGCTGCGTGAACCCTCGGCTTGTGACCTGGATATAAGTCTCTGAGCTCCGTGCATTTCCATGTCACGAAAACGTTTAGCCCTTCAACGCAAGGATACACAAAGCCACAAGTACAACGAGTCGCTTTCAAGATCTCCCGTGGGTACAGCAGCTAATCTCTCCCCCTTCGCCCATGGGCACACGCACAGTCACCCCAAGGGTGCTTCTTCCCTAGCCCATTGAAGAAGCAAAACACACACACATGAATCCCACTCCCGTCATCGATCCCACGGCCAGAGCTGCCTACTTTGGCACCGAGAACCAGGTTCGAGTGTCGGCGTCAGCTGAACATCCTGTAATCCTAGGACAATTCACTTAATATCACAGTGCCTACAAAAAATAAATGTGTCCTCGTGTGTAATGTAACTGGTGCTCAAGTAAAGCGCTCCAATATCTTCGGGGCGAGTTCGCGCTATATAAAAACTACAAGAAAATTGAAGAGCCCACAGAAGCCCTGATTACACCTGGACCCGAACGGAGTATGTAGCTGCGCCTAGACTCATGCACTCTGCTCGCTAATTATCTATAATGTGTAGAAAGCAGCCTTTCTACCTTTTAACTCTGAATCACCTCCCCCACCCATCTACGATGTGTAACAAGCAGCCGTGCTACCCTTTTTAAAAATAATTTTAAAAAATGAATGTGTCCTTGTGTAACGTAACCGGTGCTCATGTAAAGCGCTTCAATACCTTCGGGTCGAGTTCGCGCTATATAAATGTGCAAAAAAAAAAAAAACTCTGAATTCCCTTCCTCCTACCTCGCCCCCAACCCTAGGGAGGGGAGCCCTATGCCAGATGTCCCCTATCCTTCAACAGAAACGAATCCCTTTCTAATGGATTGTCAACGTCCAGGCCTGCACCTCTTTAGGAACAGTAGGCGATGTCATTTTCTCTAACCGCATGGCAATTCAGATCTCTCATGTAACTTTTAGGTTGGCCTCCTTTCCGCTCTTTCCTGTGCATACCTGCTGCCTCCTCCGTCGTGGCCCGTCGGTGCTGCACCCTGTACCGCCTCCCTCTGTCCGGCTTCACACACAGCTCTCCCGATGCTACCGAGAGGCACGGTGGGATGTGGGGTACAAAACGTTGAAAACACTGACAGCAAGAAAGACAGCGGGACTACAATTCCCGGCGACCACAGTGTTACCAGCTGTAAACACCCGTACGTCACGCAAAAGAAGCTGTTAATCCACCCCTTCCCGAGTGACGACACAATAGTGGTGGAGAAAGAGGAAGATGTCCTCGCAAGTTATTGAAAAGAGTACGAAGAAAGACGCCAGTGTGAGAATAATTGAAACACGCGACCCGAAATATTACACTAGAGGGGGACTAGAATGCCTGCTATCTAGATTCAATGCTGATGTTCTACTCTCTTGACTGTTTTGCCTAGGAGCATACTTGTCAATATTTTGTAACCAAAAATTTGTCGTATCGTTCAGGGTTCAAGATGCCAATTAACAGATTGCCATCTCTGCCAGGGGAAAATACCGCCATACGTTTACATTGTAAGATTCTGCAAAGGGTCGGACATGCTATTTAAATAGAACTTTTCATAAAGGAGAAAATGTAGTGTAATGGCTAGCGCTGCCGACTTTGGAACTGGGGAATGGAACCTTTTCTAGCTTTTGCGACAAGAATTTTAGATTCTATTAAGGACACAGAGATGAGGATTATGCTTTCTCTATCTTTACCACTCCAAAAACAGCAGCCAATAAAAATAACAGTAAAACACAACTACATCACCCATGAGGCTTTGAACCATGCCTCCTCAATAGCCCACCAATAGTGTACAGGCATAACCTATTTTTATTTTATTTATTTATTTAATGCATTTTTATATAGCACTGACTTTACCCAAAGGTGTCAGAGCGCTTCACAATAGAGCCAAGTACGTTACATGAGGAGAAGATTACAAATTAACACGTGTCAGAAACAAACGAGAAACAAGTACAGGTAAAATAAAATAATAGATGGCAGTCACTCAAAAACACACAAAACACAATAGGATGAGGATTGTACAGGCATAGATTACAAATTTACAATAATGAAAGAACTTCCTTGAGGGAGACGAGAGGGGGTGTATTAATTCTTTAATTCTGGAAGTGTCTTTGGAAGAGAAGAGATTTGAGGTCAGTTTTGAAGGTCCGGGTAGAGGTGGTGGTACGGAGTAGTGGAGGAAGAGAGTTCCAGATTCTCACCGCATTGCCTGAGAAGGATTGAGCCATCGATCTTTCCCTTTTGAAGGTGGGTGGCTCAAGCAGTACATTTTCCGCATTACGAGACGGTCTAGAGCCTTCAGAGAGTTTCAGTTTATTCGCCAGGTATCGAGGGGAGGAAGTGTGCAAGGCTTTGTGGGTGATACAGGCAGTCTTGTAGATTGATCTTGCCTCGATGAGAAGCCATCGAAGAGAAGACAAAATCGGTGTGATGTGGTCATTTCTTTTGGCCCCAAATATAAAACGAGCCGCTGAATGGAGAACGGATTTAAGAGGGGAAAGGTGGGATTTGGGGAGGCCAGTAAGGAGAGAATTGCAATAGTCCAACCTAGAGAGAACCAGAGATTGGACCAAGGTTTTTAGGTCTTGCTCCGGAAAGAAACGACAAATCCCCCAGAGAAGGCGCAGTTGGTATCGTGCATTCTTTGCCATGGAATTGATGTGGGAGCGTAGATTGAGCCTTTTGTCAAGTATGACACCCAGGGATTTTGCGCTGTCGACAACGATAGGTTTAGTGTTGAGTAAATTCAACTGATCCTTCCAAGATTGAACAGGAGGAGGAGAGAGTGAGGTAGAGAGGAGGAGGAATTCAGTTTTGGAAGGATTCAGAATGAGTTGATGAGCTAACAACCAGTTTTGGATAGAGTTGAGAGTCGACTTGAGGTTTGAGATCTCGTGCAGGGCCGGCTTTAGCACTGGTGGCGCCCTGTGCGACAATGTCTGTTGGTGCCCCCCCAATGACCACCTCTGCCACGGATTCCCTCACTAGTTAAAAAATGGGTGGTTTCCAAGATGTCTCAACGCGCGTTTCGGCAGTGAAACTGCCTTCTTCAGGAGAGCCACCTCCAATTACGTTTTCATCGCAAATGATGCGAAAACCTGAAAGCAGGCTACAAGGGATCTCCAACTCTTGGGTTAGCGTATCCCAAGCACTGGTAAAATGTCCGTAAGATTCAGTCCCAGCGGAGTTAATACTTATGAGTAGATTAATGAAGGTCACATGAGAGATTCCCTATGTGTACCTTAAGCTATTTTGAAGTGCAGGGTAGTGTACGGGCTGTAATTCTCAGAGTATCGATATAAGGATTCTTGTGCTCATCGTAGCAAGAATACCGGGCGGACTGTAATTCCCTCGATATGGTAGTGCCTACTTTCCTGGCCATCTCGTCACGGCATGGCATCGTTTGGGCTGCCTGCATAGTTCTATCGTCCTGAAGAACTTGCACTACCATATCGAGGGAATAAGTATTAACTCCGCTGGGACTGAATCTTACGGACATTTTACCAGTGTTTGGGATACGCTAACCCAAGAGTTGGAGATCCCTTGTAGCCTGCTTTCAGGTTTTCGCATCATTTGCGATGAAAACGTAATTGGAGGTGGCTCTCCTGAAGAAGGCAGTTTCACTGCCGAAACGCGCGTTGAGACATCTTGGAAACCACCCATTTTTTAACTTACTCATAAATTGTCACATTGATATCATGAAAATGAATATGAGATAAAAAATGTATAAATGATGGATTGTAATATGCAGGCCGTGTAATTAATGTATCCAGCAAAAATGCACACTAGGCGTCCTTATTTTAATGAAGCATTTCTTCAATAAAAAAACTTTTTCGTATTTTTCTAATTTTAGTGTCACTATCATCATTTATATATTTATGGTCTAATATTTTGTTATGAAGTAGCCCTAGGAACTTCACAGCATGTATGTCCCTGCCTAGGTGTACTTCACACTAGTATCAGGGGGCCCTTTGTTCTTTACAATTAATTTTCTACCCATATGAACCATTTTCATAAGATTAGGATGATGAAAGACTGGGCAAAAAAACATATAGCTGTAACATAATCCTTGCAGTTTGCATGCAGCTCTAGGATAACAGTTAATAGCTCAATGTTCTATATTAGGATTTTGACTTATAAACCACAAGTAACAAAAAGAGCTCTCTTACAGAAGCAGTAACCCACTGACCTATTTACATTATATGCACTTCCTTATCTGCATGGTACACGTTCTTAGCAGCAGGCATTTTAACCCTCTGCGCTACCTTAGGATGAGTCAAAACTTCCACTAGACAAACCTCCGGTCCCTTTCCAGGAAGACGATTAATCACCGGACTTCTCTTGACATTTTAATTGATGTCGGCTAGGAACAAGGCAGCAGGTGCTTTTAAAATGATAATAAACATTTTCAAAAATGATGCCCCCACCCCAAGTCAACGCCCGGTGCGGTCGCACCGATCGCACCACCCTAGAGCCGGCCCTGATCTCGTGTGCAGAAGACACCTTCAGGTAGATTTGAGTGTTATCCGCATAGAGATGGTAACGGATCCCAGATTTACTTAGTAGATTTCCCAATGGTTCCAAATAGAGATTGAGCAAAGTGGGTGCAAGGATAGAACCTTGAGGGACGCCTTGACCTACCGCCAATGAGGACGAAAGATTGTTCGCTATTTTGATCATTTGGGATCTGTCCGAGAGGAATGAGGCAAACCATTTGAGCACTGTGCCTTCCAAACCCATTCTCTGTTGAAGGGTGTTGAGGAGGGTGTTGTGAATAACAGTGTCAAAGGCTGCAGAAAGGTCTAGAAGAATCAGAAGACAAGACTCCCCTGAATCGAGTATGCGCAGCGCATCGTCGATCACTTGCAGCAGGGCTGTTTCTGTGCTGCAGTTTGGAATGAAAGCGGACTGGAAATTGTCAAGAAGATTATTATCCTTAATGTGTAGGGAAAGTTGTTTCGCTACACATCTTTCTGTGATTTTCGCAAGAAAAGGGAGGTTAGTGATGGGGCGGAAGTTGTTGAGGTCGTTCGCATCGGCTGAGGGTTTTTTAAGAAGTGGGGTAACCTGTCCTGTTTTAAGGGCAACAGGAAGGGAGCCTTGGCTGAGGAAGAGGTTAACCAGACTGGTCCAATAGGAGAGAGTATGGGTGTAGAAATCAATGGCAATGTCACTCAGGATGGGGTCAGAAGAATGGTTAGAGGGCTTTGTTTTGAGGATGCATTTGAGGAGGGCATCTTCAGAGATGGCGTCAAAGTTCTGCCAAATGACTAGGGATTTGCGCTCCTCTGTGGGGGTAGGATGAATGACCTGATCCACCAGTGGTTTCACTTTTTCATAAAAAAATATAGCGAAGTCTTCTGGTTTCTTTGGAGAATCGTCAGGCTTGATGATTGGGGTAGAGCCGTTAGGATTTTTGATGAGGTCAAATAGTTTTTTGGTCTGTTTTTGGCTGAGTCGAGGAGGGTTCTGAAGTGTAGAGCTTTTTCATGGAAGATGTGTTTGTGGTAATTTGATCTTGCTGAGCGTAGAATAGAAAGATTAGTGGTGGATGGAGATTGTCTCCATTGTTTCTCCAGAATTCGAAGGTTCTTCCTTTCTTCATAAAGGGATTTATTGAACCATGGTGCTGAAGGAATAGGCCTTTTCCTTTGGAGTGGAGCGACATTATCGATTTCGACTGCAAGGACTGAGAGGCATTAGGAGGTAAGAACGTTGACATCCAAGTTAGGGTCGAGCCTTGGAAGTGAAAGCATAGCAGAATCACAGAGTGTGTCAAGGTCAATGTTTTTGGCGTTACGGAACCCGGTAGTAGACCTTTTAGGTTGGCCAAGAGTTATAGAGTGTGATAGGTGAAGAGAGAAGGGGATGAGGAAGTGGTCAGACCAGTCTACATGAATAGGGATAGCGATAGTAAGCATGCCTGCTTTAGAAATAACAAGGTCCAGAATTGAGCCCTTCGAGTGTGTTGTTTCAGTACAGTGTTGGATAAGATCATTTTCTGAGAGAAAAGTGGCAAGCCTATTGGCAGCAGAGTCTTCCAAAGAGCCCCAGCGAAGATTGAAGTCTCCCAGGAAGATCTGTCTGTCACTTTGAGAGTATTGGTCGCTGATGAAGTCGGTGAGTTCCTCCAAAAAAGAAGAGCAGTCACCAGGCGGGTGATAAATGGCATGGAATCTGAAGAGTGAGCAGTGTTGAACTTGAAGCTCCAGAGACAGGCATTCGAATGTACGGAAGGAGCTATTAGGAAAAGCCTTAAGTTTAAGGGAGTTTCGGAAGATGATTGCAACACCTCCCCCAACTTTGTCTGTTCTATCATTTCTAAGGATAGAATAGTCAGTGGGTAATAGAAGATCAAACATAGTATGAGAGGTGTCGTTGAACCAGGTCTCAGTGAGGAAGAGCATGTCAAGATCGTGGAGAGTGATGGTGTCAGAAATTTCCAGTTTGTGTTTAGTCGCAGATCTGCAGTTGTGGAGCAGACAGCGCGCAACTCTGACAAGACTGTTTTGGTTACGGGGGCGATTGGGCTTTTGGGGGTGATGGGGATAATGTTCTTGTAAGAGGGTGCCCATGTAGAATAAGGCTGAAGATTAGTTCTGACAGAAGAGATGGTGGGAATAGTGTACAGAGTAGATTTACTTGGAGAGGAAAGTGGAGAGGGGATGATGTAAGAAGTCTTGTAACTAGCCTGTAAGTTAGCGATGTCTGCAGAAGACAGATTGTGATTGGCTTTTTTTGGGCGCGGGAGCAAGGTACTCCTCAGGAGTTTGGGGAAGTGAATATTTGCCAAGGGAATTGGGGTGTTTGTCAAGTTGGATAACTTAGTGCTTAAGAGTGAGATGGAAGCTTCAAGCTGGGCATTAGAGGAGATGAGAAAACCTAATTTATCTTCCAGAGAGAGTCGGGCTGAGCACGGAAGGTTAGGTGGCTCGATGGAAACAGGAGGGAGTGCAATTGGCGAGGGAGGGCAGGGAGAGGTGGGAGTGTGGGGGGGTATTGGGGTGCAGGAGTAGAAGATGGGGATAGATGGTGGTTGAGAGAGGTTGTTGGTGCATCTGAGGTGGAAAGAGAGTGATCATTGCTGAAGTTGAACAGAGGAGAAGAGTTGCGATCATATTTAGGAGGAGATAGGTGAGGAACGAGGATGGAGGGCGGAATGCGGGGAGGGTAAAGAGGGGTGTCATAGAATGGCGGGAGGATTGGGAATATGAGAGGAGAGGGGGCTGGAAAGGACCCGTAAGCTAGGAGAGGTGAAGGGACAGGCACCAGGCAGAGTGGGGGGGAGTGGGCTAGAGGGTGGTTGAAGAAAGAATATGGTTCTACTGTGTCCGAGGGAGGGAAAAGGAGGGGATTACCAAGGGGGGATAAAGGGTTGAGCAGCATTACAGGAGGAATGGAGGATAAAGAGAGATGCAAAGGGTTTGTGAAGAAGTCAGGGTACAAGGAGAGGGGGAGCAGGAAGAGAAGGGGGAAGAAGGGGGAAAGTATGGAAAGTTAACTGGAAGATCAGGTTGTAGGAGAGGTGGATTTAATAAGGGGGTGGTGGGCAGGGTTAGGTGGGAGGAGGTAGCATTGGAATACCGGGAAGGTGCAGAGTGGAAAGGGTAGTGTTAGCTAGAGAACCTACAAAATAGAAAGGCATCATCTTTACAGCCTCTTTTTTCACGAAAATTGCAATCCAACAAATAAGTGAAACAAACGTCCATAACAAGAACAAATTAACGGACCAGAACGAAATTCAATGGAGAATCACCAAAGTCCAGATCAACATCAACTCCCAAAGGGAACCATGTCTCCACGGCTCTACAGTCCGGTTCATGATCAGAGGCCAAAGGAAACAGAAGCACCAGGACGGTTCAGCCTTGCTTCTGATTGGAGCCTGAAAGCAAAAAGAAAAAATTAATCGTGATCCTCAACCTTGACTGAATCACAAGGGCAGGAAACACAGTAACAGTCATGACATAACCTGTATGTTAAACCATTGGACAGTTTACGTGTCCCAAATGATGGGATAATCCTCACATCCGTGTCTTTATTAGAATCTAAAATTCTTGTCAAAAGCTAGAACATGTTCTATTCTATGGCAGGACCGGAGACTCCGATTATGCTGATTCAAAGCTGACAAACCACAACAGAAGAAGCATGCACAATAGGCTTACAATAAAAAATGTTAAACAAAGAGTCAGAAGACCAATCAGCAGCACGCAAAATATCTTCCAACCTGGATTCCAATACAAATGCTTAGTTAGCATAGCCCCTCTAGCAGAATGAGCCCCATAACTGGATACATCAATGCCTGCTTCAGCCATGATCCAACAGACTCAACGGGCCAAGGTTGTAGCAGAAACCCTCTTAAAGGGTTTTTGAATAGCCAACAACAGCGGTCCCAGGGGATCAACCTTAAGTGACAAAGTGTGTTCTCCATAAACCTTTAAACATTTTACCACACAACTTTGCATTGTGGGGAAAAGCCGGGTAATCAATGGACCTGGACATAGTCGTCTTTTTAGAAATAAGAAAGGAAACGCCACCAGGAGAAAACAACCTGCCTGCTAAGTCAAGGGCTTTGACATCTGACACCCTTCGACACGAAATCAAACATAAAACATTGTCAACTTTGCAGAAATCTGTTACAAGGACAAATCAGAATTGACTGGCCAGAAATCAAGTAAGGACAGAACCTGATTGACGTCCCACAACTGCGAAAATCGAGGGTTTGGAGGGTTTGCCACCCTAATATCTTTTAACAACTTACACACCAGAGGGTGCATACTGTTGTGGCTCGCGCTGGCTTGCTCGTGCCTGTGCATCTCCGTGCCAGCGTGTGTTTAGGTTTGTTAGGGGTTCTAGGTACTAGAGGGTTAGATCTGTGTGCGGCAGCAGTTGGAGCTGTTGGCTTGGCTGAGAGGACCTGCGGTCCTGTGCTGCACTCGAGGAATAAAGTTCTACTTACTTCACCCTTTTGAGTGTCCTCGGTCTCTTCAAGTTGGCGACGAGCGACCTCGAGTGCCTCCGCACCCACGCATCGCAGCAGTCTCGGCATCCTGGATTCCATTTTGAAAGAAAACATCCTGTTTTCAAGTCTGCCTGCCATTTTAAGTGGATCCGATTGACTGCGTAACTTGGGACTCCCCCATGGAACTGAGGCGTAGTTGTATTTGGGGTGAGTCATTTTCCTGCTTTTCTTCTTTCCGGCTTTCGCTGCCCAAGACCCTAACATCACTCTGCAAACAGGCGCGCACTCTCCTAGTGACGTTGCAACGTACAGCTACAGCCTCGCGCTAATCTCTGCTCAGTTTCAGTTACCTAGATACGGCATTCCTGTCACGGCCATTGCGCGAAGCATTACGTTGCTTGGATACGCTGCCCTGCAGTCCCTGATCACGGAGTCTCTTTTGTACAGCAGTGAGTTAAAGCGCATTCACTACGCGTTACTGCCCTTGCTGCATGTTACTTCCGGCGGTGTTTCCCTCGCATTACGTGACACTCAATCTTTAATAGGAAAAGGAAAAGCTTCTCTCCTGCATAATTTACAGCATAATGGATTAATTTGCTTTCTCATTACTGCAAATTGTAAAATACTTCTACTACGTCCAAGTGATTCTCTGGAAAAAAAATATATATATTTTTTTCCCACCATCCAAAGTATTCTACATTATAAATGGTGAAGAATGGACAGTGTATGATTATATATCACTGAACTAGTCCATTTTATTATGAGTGCTCCAAACTTCACCATCAGCCCTCCGCAACCATTCTGGGTCTCAGGAAGTGAACCTCAACTCAAATGGACAGAATGGAAAGAGTATTTAATCAATTATATTGACACAGTCAATGTTGAGTGAGAAATGTCAACTGAACAGAAAAAAAAAATCTTACTAAACTCCTTAGGCCCTATTGGATTAAGAATGTTTTCTCGTATTTCAAAGACTTCTGTTGCAGGGGACACTAATGTGTTTACTGATGCTATTAATGATCTTGACAAGCACTTTTCTCCTAAAGTATGCATTGGTATCACCCGATACAAATTTTTTCAACACAAACAATCTAAGGTGGAAACCATTGATGAATATGTAGCGGATTTACAAAAGTTAGGTGCTGACCGCATGTTTGGTGTGTTACTTAATGATTTCATTAGAGACCAAGTGGTTATGCACTGTAGCAATCCAGTTATCCAAGAGAGATTATGGATAAATGGGGATTCTCCTTTAGCTACATTTTTAACTTTAGTAAGAAAAACGGAGTTATCAGAAAAAAGTGCAGTAGCCTTTCAAGTTAGAGATAAAGAGTCGTGCTCTGTGAATAGGGTTTTCAAGAGTTATTGCACTAAAGGTAATTTTCCACAGAAATGGGTAAGTTCAAAAACAAACAAGAAGATTACAAGTGTTATAGATGTGATAGTAAGGAACATCTAGCTCACAGTAAGATTTGCCCCGCCATCAATGTGAAATGTGGGAATTGTGGTATAAAGGGTCACTACGCAAAGGTATGTAAGAGAAAGAGTTGCGTAAAGTACATTAATGAAGATCAAATCAATGTTGAAGAGTTAGAGGAAGAGAATGACATGTCTAATTTTGTGATGGATGTCAAAGAAAAACTTATCCTTAATGTAAGTGAACCCTATTGCAAAGGTAAACCTGAATGTTGGATGGTTATTGGGGGTGTTGGTTTAAATATGTATGCTGACTCAGGGTCCCCATATACCATCATAAATGAAGATATTTGGAAAGATACATTTGTAGAGATTGTAGGTCATTATTTGCTAGCGACTGATATCAACCCTGAAGGCTTCGGTGGTGAAAAAACTTAAATTTTGGGTTACCGCTGGTTTACTTTTAATTTCAAGCACCGAAGTTCACGTGGGAAATTATATATAGCAAAAAAAAGGACCCTCCATTTTAGGTTGGCGAGACCAAAAGGATTTACACATAATTTTAGACCCAAATAGCAAAGAACAAGTTCTCATTCTTGATGAAGGTACATCTCTTGCAGATGAAGTAAAAAGAAATTTCCAAAAGTATTCAGTAAAACTCTTGGAAATTTAATTGATTTTGAACACAAGATACGCTTAAAAGATGATGCATGTCCTAAAATTCATAAGGTTAGGAATGTACCTATTGCCGTACATGACGAATTGACAAAAGAGTTAGAGAAATTGGTAAGTTCTGATATAATTGAGCCTGTTGAAGTTTCAGACTGGATTTCTCCGGTCGTTATTGCTGGACGTAGTAACGGAAAAATCAGGTTGTGTGTGGATTTGCGCTACCTAAATAATAATATCAAGATTGACAAATTCCCTCTCCCCAAGATTAGTGAGATTGTGGCTATGCTGAAGGGAGCTCGGTGGTTTTCCACCATCGATCTGTCCTTAGCATATCATCAAGTGTCGTTGACACCTGATTCCAGATGTTACACTGCATTCATTACTCCAAACAGTTGTTTTCAATACAAGGACATGCCCTTTGGACTTGCTTCGGCTGCGGCCGTGTTCCAAAGACTAATGTTCAATTTATTTGCAAAAGAAAAGAACTTGTTATTTTTTCAAGACGACATACTAGTCTTTGGGAAAGATAAGGAAGAACATGATGCGAAATTAATGAAAGCATTTTCCATTCTTGAAAGCAAAGGGCTTACTGTTGAATTTGAGAAATGTAAGTTTGCTGAAAAAAGCGTTACGTATTTAGGACGCATTATCGATGAGTCCAGTGTCAAACCGAAACCTGCATTGGTACAAGCCATTATTGATGCTACCACTCCTAAGTCCAAGGATGATGTAAGATCCTTCCTGGGTTTGGCAGAGTACTGTGCTAAATTCATACCTAGGTTTTCTGAGAAATGCTATCACATTCGTCAATTATTGAAACAAGGGTGTAAATTTGAATGGTTCTTGCAATGTGAAAGTGATTTTAGGACCATAAAAGATTCCATTTCAAAGGTCACTAAACTCCACAGCTTTGATCCCTCTTTAGATTGTGTCATTTCCACTGATGCCAGCAATAGGGGTCTGGGAGCTACGCTTTCTCAGGTGGATGCACACGGTTTGGAACATACTATAGCTTTTGCTTCCAGATCTTTGTCTCCTACTGAGGGAAAAGTACCCCACCATTGAAAAAGAAGCCTTGGCATGTGCTTGGGCCCTTGAACATTTCCGTGCCTTTATCTGGGGTAGACCTGTGACTATTCAAACAGATCATAAGCCTCTGGTGAAACTCCTTACCACTGAAGGTACTGCTTGTGCTTCTTCTAGAGTTGCTCGCATTTCTGTGCGTATGCAAGAATTTATTTACAAAACTGTTTACAAACCAGGAAAAGTCAACGTAGTGGCTGATTTCTTGTCTCGCATGCCTACCTTACTTAAAGAATGTGAAGAGAAATGGAATGGATGTCAAATTGCATTGGTTCATGACTCTGGTTTTCCTTCTATTAAGAAGGAAGATTGGAAAGTTGAGTATGAGAAAGACACGTTGTTACAAGAGGTTATAGATTTTGCTAGCAAAGGTTGGCCTGATAAAAGGAATATTCCTGTATCTGTAAGGCCTTTTTGGGAAGTGAGATCGGAACTCACTGTGGACGATGACATACTATTAAGGGGAGAGAGAATTATTTCCCCCATTAGTCTACGAAATGATATTCTACTACTATGTCACGAAGGCCATTTTGGCATTGGTCGCACAAAATCCATGGTTAAAAAATTGTTTTGGTGGCCAGGTGTTGACTCAGCTATTGAGAGGTTAGTAAGAGAATGTTCAGATTGTTCAAGAGCTGATAAATCTTCGCAAACTTGTAAACCCCCCATGGTTGTGGGAAAACATCCTCAGAATCCATGGGAGTCTGTAGCTTTAGACATCATGGATCGTGTGGGGCCTTCACATCTTTACATTATTGTTTTAATTGATCTATTTTCAAGATGCCCTGTAGTCAAGGTGGTGCAAAAAGTTGATACTATGGCAGTATTATCCTTTCTAGATTAAATTTTTAGCCAAGAAGGAATTCCAGTGTCATTATTAAGCGATAATGGCGTACAATTCCAGTCCAATACTTTTAAACAATATTGTAGCAGAGTTGGAGTGTCGTTGAAAAGTACCTCTCTTTATAACCAGAGTGGAAATGGCATGGTTGAAAGGTTTAACCAAGTCATTAAAGGGGTTATACAGCCTGCTTGTATCAATAACAAAAATTGGGAAATTGAATTGTCAAAAGCTGTTTGGGCTTTGTTAGAAATGGGATTTCTGGTTGGCCGGGGCAAGCGCCTAAGCCAGGCAGAAATCACCACTCTAGTCAGGGCAAGGGAGTTACACACTGAAGATAACCCCTGCTTACCGCCCTATTAGCTTGGCACGAGCAGTCAGGCTTATCCCAGAGGCAATGTGTAAAGCGTTTGCGCACCACACTCACACAGCAGCAACACACTAGGCACACTACAAAAGAAACTCCACACAAGGTTATATAAAAAAAATAGCCTTTGTATTATACAAAACACATTAGAATCATAATCACGCAATAAACACTGTGCCAACTGGCACTGGGCAATATTCACAGGGTATTATATACAGGACAGGGCCAATCGGGCCACTGTCAGAACCATCACAAAGCACAAGTAGCAAATGTAAAACACAACCAGTAACTACTGGCAGAATACTGTACTCCGCATTAGCATGGGCAACATAAACGCATTATGTCTGCATCACCTTAGGCATAAAACACATTATGCATAAACATCCCAAGCATAACATTTGCATTAGGCATCACCACATTAGGCAATAACATTATGCATAAACACATTATGCAATCCTTTAGGGCCTTGCGCCCGCCTAGTACACTCAGGTACCAACCAGGACCCCAGGCCAACTGGCCTTTCTCTGGGGCTCAAAATGCCCTCTGTCCAGAATGTCAGGGCGTAAACTGTGGGCCTTTCAAGTAGCCCTATGGCTGCAAAAGCAGCAAAGCCAAAGTGCGCAGTGCGCTGGGGTTTGGGGTGCGTTTCACCCCTTCCTTCTCACCAAAAGAAAATACCCCCTGCAGCTGCCCGCTCTCTCGCGGTGCAGCTGTGCGAATTAGGCCTGGCACCACTGTGCCTCTCCAGTCCCCCTCCGGGACTCTGGGAACACATGCCCCCCTTCGTGGCAGCTGCCCACAATCCGCGGTGCAGCTGAGGGTCAGGCACCGGTACCAACCAGGCCCGAGGAACCCCGATCACCGGGCTCCTCCTGGTGCCAGAAGAACTGCGCAAGTGGAGCCCCACTCACCGGGGCTCTTTCCAGGGGAAACAACAGCTGTAGCAGCAGGCACCAACAGTGCCCTGTGGCCCCCACTCACCGGGCGCCTCGTGGACTCTTCCGGTCTCTTCTGGCGGCCGCACCACCTTCCGGGCCTTGCTGGTCTCCTTGGTGCCTACCAGCGCGGGGTGGGCTCCCGCCTGGGTCTCCTCCACTGGGCTGCGTTCCCTCTGTTTCTTTCAGCCGGCTACCCCGATCAGGCTGCCACCGCCAGTCTTCCTCATGGAGGCAGAGGGAGGCGGAAATGGAGCCCGCGAGGCTCCGTAGCTGCCGCAGGCCCCGCCCAGGGTCAGGCACGGGCGCCTGGCTTCCGGTCTTCAGCGCTCTCGGAAGTCAGCACCACAATGCGGGGTAGGCTCCCGCCTCACCAACATGCGGGGTGGGCTCCCGCCCCAAAGTGGCACCGCAATGCAGGGTGGGCTCCCGCTTTTCTCCTGCGAGCACCTTCCAGCGCGGGGTAGGCTCCCGCCTGGAATCTCTTTTCGGTTCGGGGGCACTCAGGCCACGCCCCCAACCAGGACAGCTGCCTGGCTTCCTCTCTGGCCGCGCTTCTCTCGGGTCGCTGCTCGGGCAGCGGTGGCCCCTCAGCAGGGCACAAGGATGCGGGGTGGGCTCCCGCCCAACTCCTACGCAGTGTAGGGGAATCCCTACGCCGGGATTCCCTCGGCGTACACGTTGCAGCCCAGCACTGCAGGGCACGAACGCCCTCTTCTCCTTGCAGAGGCTGGAGCCCCCCTCCCTGGGGATCCAGCAATAAAGATATAGCGCTCTTGAGGCGCTAGAGTCCAGGACTTGGAAAGGGGCACAGCTGGGCCCAGGCAGGCCAGCTCACAGGGCCCTCCAGCAGGGAGGCATTCCCTCGTGGCGGTTCCTCCTGGGGCCCAGCAAGCAGCACCCCCAAAGCAGTACAAGGAAGCACAAAAAGCACAACACTACCTGGGGTCACAGCCCCAATATTTATACAACCTTTTCCTTTGTCTGCCCTTGGCACAGGGCTTGGGGGAACCAGCCTGAACTGGTTCTGTTTTTTTTTGGAGCACTCTGTTTACAGGGCTCCTCTTCCCCTTTGTCAGGTGGGGGCACGGTCATCAGACACACCACAGGGGGGCGGAGCCAGCATTCACCTAGGCAGGCACAGACCTATTCAGGGTCCGGGGACTACTCCTCCCACTACTCCAAATGCAGGTCTCGCATTCAGCCTAGCGCAGACTCACCCTGCCCTCCCTGGAGCCACACACACCTCACCAGCCCCTGTCACTCCAGAGCCAGACATGCAATCCACATCAAGCAGGCAGACACATAGCACACAGAAATGCCAACTTCTAAAAGTGGCATTTCTAAAATAGTGATAATAAATCTGCGCACACCATTGCGCAGCATTTATTAGGACTATTCCAACCATATCAAACTTGACCACGCTGCTCCTCTCATATCAGGAATTACCACTGAAACACTTATCAGGGAATCCCCAATGCATTCCTATGGGAGGGCAGCCTCACAGCAGTGAGAAACCAAAATGGCTGTTTGTCACTACCAGGACATGTCACACACTTAAGGTACATGTCCTACCTTTTACCTACAATGCACCCTGCCCGTAGGGCTAGCTAGGGCCTACCTTAGGGGTGACTGACATGCAGTAAAAGGGGGGTCACAGACATGGCACACACTTTAGGTGTCATGGCACAGCGCAGTAACACTGCGCACACAGGCCCTGCAATGGCAGAGGCCTGAGACAGGTTTGAAAGGCTACTTTGGTGGGTGGCGCAATCAGCGCTGCAAGCCCACCAGTAGCATTTAATTTACCGGCCCCGGGTATCTGAGATACCACTGTACAAGGGACTGACAGGTAAATTAAATATGCCAAACAGGTGCAGACCAATCTTATCATGTTTACCACAGAGAGCACACGCACTTTACACTGGACAGTAGTGCTAAAGTGCCCAGAGTCCTAGAACCACCAACACCATGTCAGAAAAAAAAGCTAGGAGGAAAGCAAAAAGTTCAGGGATGACCCTGCAAAAAGTGCCAAGTCCAACACAACCCCCTTCCAGCCAAAACGCAGGGCAGACCAATCACTACCTTGATGGACTTCCCTGCTTTGGGCAATAGAACACGGACGTGGGCCCGCAACTGCAGAGGCACACTCCAGTTCTACGCCATTCTGAACCCATGTGGTTCCCTCTGTTTAAGCTTCCAGGACCAACTAAGCTACCCCACTGGTACTCCCTAGCTGTCCGCGGCCAGGACCAGGCCCTAGGCCATCCAGATGTCTCTGGTCCTTGCCATCTCAGCAGTAACCCCTGGCACATAGTAACCATTCTCCACTCTTCCTCTCATCAGTGCAGTTCTAAACTGCCACTGATCCTCCAACCTAGGGTCCGCACCCTCAGGCTGACCAGAGGCCACGGGCGAGAATCTCCTCCCCCTACCTCTCCTTCTGGGGTCCCGCACTCTCCTCCTTGGAGAGGCACCCTCAGAACACAACTCTCCCACTAGTTCAGGACCTCTCTCCAGCAACTGGTCTCCCAACCTAGGGTCTAAACCCTCAGGTTGCACCGGGGTCAGAGGCGGGGACTCCCTCCCTCTGCACCCCCTTCCAGAGTTCTGCACCCTCCCAACTGGAGTGGTACCCCCAGAAGCCAAAACGGTAGGGACACTGATTACAGATGTCCTTCCTTCCAGGTCAGGCAGAACCTGAACCTGGCCTCCCAACCCAGGGACTAAACCCTGCGGTTGAACACTTGCCTGGCACACCAGGACTTCCGGGGGCGCACACAGCTTCCCCTGAGGGTAACACATACCTCATGTGTTGCGTGACAGTCTGCCTGGCGCAGATCTCTCGACCCCTGTCCATCTGACAGTGCGCGAAGATCCCCAAGGACAGAAGTGGTGTCACCATGGTCACTCCTAGGAGACTCAGCCCTTCTGGCTGGCCCCTGACCCACTGGTTCTCCCACTGGGGAACACATCCCCCTCTCACCCCTCCATCTGAACTTCTGCACCTTCCACTTAGGAATGGCACTGCCAGACACCAGAACCACTGGAGCTCTGTTTACAGACGCTCCAGGTTCTCCTGACACTAGGAGATCCCCCTCAAGTGGCCTACTAGTACAGCCTAGGCCCCCAACCTGGTGTTCCCTTAGGGAACCCTCCAGGCCCTGAGACTGGGTTTCGGGCACCTTGGGACACAGCCCACACTCACTACTTCTCCGCTGAGACAGGACGTGAGCCCCTACACCCCTCCCACTACACTGGGACCTAGCTGGGCTACTCTGAACCTCTCCCACCACACAGGTCTGGAAGATACCTGAGCCACTTCTTTTAGGATCACTCCCAAATGCCTCTTCAGACCCTCTGGCACTCACCCAGAGGTCTGCCTCCCATGCAAGCTCCCTGGGATCAGAGAACTCACACTCCAACAGGTGTTGGCGTAACCCCGGAAAACAATTACTGAACATGTGCTCTCTGACAAACAGATTGAACAGCCCTTCAAAATCATTTGCCGTGCTACCCATCACCCAACCTTTCAGTGCATCACAACATTCATCCACAAACTCCCCCCAAGACTGGTGAGACAGTTTCCTACTGCCCCTGAACCTCAACCTATACCCTTCAGGTGTGACACCCTCTTCCTGGGAACTAGGTACCGCACTCTGGGGTGGGACTTCCTGCACTAGACTCCATATTGCTGCCACCACTGGACCCCACCCTCACTGGTGAATCCAGACCACTAAAACTATACTCAGGTGATAATCTACCCTCCAGAGCTAGTTTCTCTCTGGGAAAGGCCCTCTCTGCCTCCGCCATCCTCTCCTGCGCTAAGACCCTCTCGGTCTCTAGCTTTTTCTCTTCAAGGACCAACGCCTTGAGACTCAACTCCTGGGCCAACAAGGCCTTTTTCTCCTCAACACCCAGCTGCGCTATCTCCTTGGCATGCTCTAACTTGAGCTTCTCCAAAGCCAGCTGATGCTCCCTTTCTTCCCTCCTATCCACCCACTCCTCTGGGGACAGGGAAAGGGATGGGGCACTGCCCCCGGCACTGGACCCAGCAAGGGACTCCCTATCTATGGGGTCCTCACTACCTACTGGCGTCCCTGCCCTGTCATTTTCTCTCTCCTCTTCAGACTCTTCAGGGCCACCGCCCCCCAGGGGTATGGACGGGGAACCCTCACTCTCAGAGTCCTCCCTACTCTTGGGGTCCTCCTCAGGGTCTCCCTCAGAACCACCACCCTCCTGGTTCTCTGTTGACGCCTCTTCAGGGAACTGTTGAGCATAGTACAGGGCCCTATAATAGTCCTTACGCTCCCATTTGCGCTCTGGCCACCTGAGCAGGGCTTTCTTTTTTTATTTTTTTTATTGTTTTTTTCCCCTTTTATGCAAGGAATATACAAATCATTTTATACAATCACAAATAAGGTCATCAAACATAATAAAAAATACAAATACAAATACAGCAGCAAAAACAGACATCATAAAGAAAAAAAAACTAGTCACATATGAAAAGGCCAAATTATATAAGCATACTAAAATAGAGAGTGTCTGCCAACAATAGCTGTCCATTATTCAACATTAAACCCAGTCAGTGACAGCGGCCCAGATCTTAGCTCCCATTGCACTCTTCCTTCTTCCCTTAGTCTTGTATATAGCTGATTCCAAGTTATACATAGCAAGCAATCTTGCCCGCCAACTCAAAAAAGACGGAGGCTCAGGATTTATCCAGTCCTGCGTAATACATGCACGCACCACTGCCATACAGATAAACAAAAAAGATACCATTGCATTAGACCTTGTATAAGCCGAGGTATCTGAGTAAAGGCCAATCAAAACCAGTTCCCCAGTTATGCACACTGATGACCCCATTATTAGTCCTAAAAATTGTTCAATAGACAAAAATAATTCAGCTAATTTAGGAAATGCAAAAAACATATGAACTACATCTGCTGCAAATAAACCACATCTATTACATTTGGTGCCAGCAGATGTCCCCCATTTAGAGATCTTTCTTGGGGTATAATACAGATCATATATGGCCATGTAATGCTGAGTACGTATCCTCCCAGACATCAGAACATGATTCGCAAGACTTAAAGATTTTATGACATCAATTCCCGCATGACCTAGCTTCGTTTCCCACTTGTCTTGACAAACCTCAACATCATCTAGAAGTGAATCGATCAATTGAGAATAAAATTGGCCGATTGTTTTTTTTTTCTGCATCCTTTCAATAAGAGGGACCTTTCTGAATTGAACTTCCACACCAGGGCCAAGCGAATTCAAATAACTCCGAATTTGAAGGTATTTGAAAAATTCATGTTTAGGGAGACCATATTTTGTTTGTAACTCGGCAAATGATACCAACTGTCCATCCTCATACAAATCCCCTAAACATTGAATTCCTTTTAAACGCCATCTATTTACCGTTTGGTCACGAAAAATCAATGGGAGTAACCCGGTA
Organism: Calotriton arnoldi; assembly: GCA_963921515.1. Lineage (NCBI taxonomy): Eukaryota > Metazoa > Chordata > Amphibia > Caudata > Salamandridae > Calotriton > Calotriton arnoldi. Next base: position 287,402 of record CAWUFW010006931.1, on the reverse strand, counting down.
GCTGAAAATGGGGTATATGCGTTTAAATTCGAAACCCCGAGTTGCCGTTTAACTAATCTCCAAACAAGGTATGCAGCTTTAAGAATTTTAAATTTCGTTTTCTTAAAGTAGCTAGGTTCTAATACTTTAACCAGACATCCATTAGCCTCATCACCCAGTCCAAACTCATAGATGGAAGGACTATGGCATGGCAAAAGCTTAACCCGATCCCCCACTACCAAAGGACTAATAAATTGCAAAACTGCTGCCCAATAATAAAAAATAAAATAAGGCATACCCCAGCCACCGCGATTCTTCGGCAATGCCATCTTTTTATAAGCCCTTCTCTGGCGTCTATAACCCCACAAAAATCTGGAACTAATCCTCTCTAGCCTCTTAAAACACAAAACTGGAAATTCGAGTGGGATTGTTCTAAACATATAAAGAAATTTGGGCAAAACTAGCATTTTTAAAACATTCGCTCTTCCATAAAGAGATAAATGTAGATGATCCATCCTCTCCAGCATTGAATTCACTTTAAGGAGCACAGGATTCATATTTAGTTCTGGGATCTTACTGATTGGTAAAGAGATTTTAATTCCTAAATATGTAACTTCAGAGACAGTTGTTATGTTATCAGGAGGTTCCCCACCAATAAATAGAATCTGAGTTTTGGAGATATTTAATTTGTACCCGAAAAGATCCCAAACTTAGATGCCAGTCCCTCAATTGCCGGTATTGCAGTGACAATGTCTCTAGTAACGACAACAATATCATCCGCGTAAGCCAGGGCTCTAGAGTCGGTATGTCGTAGTTGAACCGGTTTAATGTCAATAGCCTGATTTAGCTTAACCAAAAAAAATCGATATATAAAGCAAATAGTAAAGGTGAGCACGGGCATCCTTGCCGTGTGCCGCGGCTGATTGTAAACAGGCGCGACTCTTGGCCGGCTATTCGAATAGAGGCAACTGGAAGGAAGTATAGTGATTTCAATGCCTGCCGAATCACAGGGCCGAAGCCCTTCAACCTCAAAACCTCCCACATGTATGGCCAGGAAACCCTGTCGAATGCCTTCTCGGCATCCAACAGGGTTATTCCCATTGTAGCCTTGGTTGCTTGTGCCCAATCCACGAATGATATTAGGCGCCGAACATGATCTGCGGTATCGCGCCCAGGAATAAATCCATGTTGGAATCGTGAAACCAACGTAGAAATAATCCCCAACAAGCGTGCTGCTAGTATTTTGGCATACATTTTACTATCAGAGTTAATTAACGAGATAGGTCTATAGGATGCCGGCAGTAAGGCAGGTTTATCTTTTTTTAAAAAAAACTTAATAATGGATTTCCGCCAAGACAGTGGCGCAATCCCCTGTTGTGCAGACAGAAAAGTCGACATAATTTCCTCTTTCAGCACATGCCGGAAAGTTCTATAGAATTCAAGCGGAATACCGTCCGGCCCCACCGCCTTGCCAACTGCCAAAGATGTAATTGCTGCCTCCACTTCCCCCAGGTGATATCAAGATCTAAATCTTCCATTTGCTCGTGTGTCAGCTTAGAAATTTTGCTATCTCCACAAAACTCCGCTACTTTATCTTCAACTCCCAAAATATCCTCATCCATATACAATTGGCGATAAAATTTGCCAAAAACCTCTAGCTCTTCAGCTGGCTTATCCCTAATTAACCCCTGCTCATCCTGAATGTTATTAATCCTTTTAGCAACATCTTTTTGGTGTAATCTTTTGGCCAATATTCGTCCAGAATTTTCACCCACCTCATATATCTCGGAGCTATATACTGCGATTTGCGCTGCCAACTTTGTAGCAAAATTCTGATATAACCTCATTTTTTGAATAGCCAAATCATTTGAAATCTGTTCAAAGTCCTGACCATTGCTGACGGCCACCATAAACTCATTTTCTAACAGCCGCAATTTATTCATTTCATCCAAAAATTCTGCCCGCAATTTACGTTGTTTATTAACAGAGTAACTTAAAGTCTCACCACGAACGCCAGACTTAAAAGCATCCCACACCATATAGACAGAGGCAGACCCACGATTATTTTTAAAAAATTCCACTATCCATTTACTCATTTGTTCACAATAAGCAGAGTCAACCAATAACTTCCGTTCAAAAGTCCAGGCCCTTATGGAAGATCTGTGACTAATTTCTAATTCTAACAAAATAGGATTATGATCAGAAATTATTTTGGGTTGAATATCAATCCTGGTCTTACTAGCGAGTTCTGCAGTTAAAAAAAAGTAGTCTAAACGCACATGCTTGCGATGAGGTGCAGAGTAAAAAGTATTCCCTGGGGCACCCTTTCCTTTAAGCCACCATATATCTACCAGCCCAAAATCTTTAACAAGGCCCCTGGTAGCTTTAAAAGCTTTATTTTTCTTCCCGTCATAGAGATGTTTGCTTGATATGTCACCATTCCCTGCTAAATGGAGATTAAAGTCCCCGCATAAGATCAAGGGAGATGGCCAATCAACTAACTCAATACTGAGCTCATTCATCATTTCCGGGTCATCTGAATTCGGACCATAAATTGAACAAATAGTCATGGAAAGACCCTCTATCAATAACTCAATGATCACCCATCGGCCACAAAGATCTTCTTTTACACGCTTACACTTCCCCCACCCAAATCTTTTCAAAATAGCCACCCCTCTTGTTGTTGACCCTTGACGTGTACAGCCCACAAGTTCCAAACCCAAGTCCTTTAACCACCTCCTATTATTCCATGCAATATGAGTCTCCTGTACACAAAGCAGGTCCACCCTCATTGATTTAAGAATCTGGGCCATTATCCCTCTTTTTTTCCTATTATTCAGGCCACATATGTTCCAAGTACAAATAGAAAATTTACCCATCCTCAAACAAAGAACATGTTAACATAACTGACTCGCTTTGCCATTCCCTTCCCACCAAACTTCCTAATAATATTAATGCAAATACTACATTTATGATAACTTTATTCACCCAATCCTTGCTGCAACTCAAATAGAAAAAAAACATCTATACTATTCCTTGCCCCACCGCCCCAACCACCCTCAACACCCTTGTCACCCCAAGAGCCCTCCCCCACCCATGCACCCACCCAATGAGGCAGAGGGACTGAATGGTCCCTATAGCGATGGAGAGAAAGGATTAAGTGCCCTCCACTAATCCCCCCAGCCCCCAGCAAAAAAAAAAAAAAAAGGAGAGAAGAGAAGAAAAGAAAAAGAAAGCTGTCTTAATTGCCTAAATTATCTATACTACAGCCATCCCCCTAAATTGTGCCCAAAAAATCCTTTGCGGCAATCTCAGACATAAAAAAAAGCGTTTTATCCTTATAGATAATTTTAAGCTTTGAAGGATTTAGTAAGTAAGACTGTGCCCCTTTTGCTTGAAACAGCGGACTCAATTGACGCAAAAGCCACCTCTGCTGAACTGTGGCTTGACAGTAATCTGGGTGTACAAAAAATTCGCACCCCTTCCCTTACGATCTGGCCTTGCTAAGTCGTACAAAGATTCAAGAAGTAAAAAATTATTTAAACAAATCAGTATGGCTCTGGGTTTACCATCCACCCCCCTGGTACCACCCCGCATATGAAAAGGAAATCTATGAACACGCTGCAGCTCAAGTTCCCACTTCCATTGATGTAGTTCAGGAAAGGCTTCCGAGAACAAATCGATAATGAATTGACGAATGTCTTTCCCTTCCGTTCCTTCTGGAACGCCTAATATTCGCAAATTGTTCCTCCTTGATCTGTTTTCTAAATCAGTTAACTTCCAATTTATATCGTCCCGAAGAGAATGTAAGGTAGACACATCTGTTTTCTGCTGCACAATTTCATCCTCGATTAGGGAGATTCTGCCCTCCGCTTCCCCAATCCTGGCCGACATCTCCGTACAAGTCTTAACGACGCGGCGAACCGTGTTCTGAAGCTTGCGGACTGCCCCCTGCATCCGCAGGCCTTCTGCTTTTGTCTCCTCACGGTGTGACATTATAGCTTGATATATAGTGGCTAATGTGACCTCATTCTCTATCGATTCACCGGGACTGATAGATCCTCCATGTACATCACAGAGCACCCCCTACTGTCACTCACCTCCCCAAGATGTAATAAAGAAGTATGATTCAGCATAGGGGACCCATCGTTGCCTTGTCCATCCCTGGACAATTAATTAGATAAATCCTTTGTTTCTTTTACCTTTCGCACAGTACTTCTATCCCCAGAAGTTAACAAAGTATTTTCCTCTTCGTCCAGTGGAGCTGAACTGGTCAAACTTCTGTCATCAGCCCAGTCGCCTTCAACACTCTCTATCTCCGAGGTATTAGATACATCTGACATAGAATAGAAATTTCCACCTGAGTCCCCGGAGTCTGCCTCTATTATCACGTCGCTACTAAGTATTTCGCTGCTGGTCACAGACCCCGGATGAGTTTCGCCATGATTCATATTATTAGCCAGTGTTGAAGGTAGGGCACTCTGGGAATTGATTGAACCACCTAATGTCAGCTGGGGAGAGGGAGCAATCTCTACGGCAATTTTTAACGGATCAGCCACACACGAATTACACACCTCAGCTTCTCCCAATTCTTGCCCCGTTAGCTGTTCTTTTGACACAAGAGATGCATTCAAGCATGTCAAGGGCACGAGAGCATTTGTTGGTAATTCAGTTGTGCCACAAACTTTATCGGGAGATGTGTCCACTTGCAGGATGGCAGTTGTGCTCCTTGCTTGCTCAACGGCGGGGGTCTTACCTTTACCGGGCGTTTTTTTTTTAAAGATCCCAGGAATCTTTACCTTGGCCCCAGCCGAATCATTAATCCGAGTGATCCCGGGGGAGGAAATCGGATTCTCCTTCACAGCATCAGTGGTTCCAAGGACGTCGATATCTGCAGCAGTTGCCCTTTCCACCGGAAAACCCCCAACTTGAACAGGGGCTGACGCTGTAGCAGCAGCTGCTGCCCGAGTCTTTGTGCCCTTCACGTTGACACTGGCGTTCTTGGGACCCATCCTAGTCCAGCCCAGGTCTTCCTGTAAGCCCCGAATCTGCTCGGCCACAGCCACAATTCTCTCCTCTGGATACCGGACGCCAGCCGCAGCCCTGCTCCGCCAATCTCCACGGTAAGCAACAAATTCCCAAACGCGCCGGCGACCTTGTTGATACAAATGTATCAATAATGAAAACATTCCCAGGTGCTTTAAGCAACGTTTTTCGCAAGAGGCTTCGCTTCGACAGCTTCGACAACTACTAGAGGAGTAGGGAGGGTTGGTAGTGGAGAGCACTCATAGCCTGCCTCACTCGGACACGGACGTGTCTGCCATCTTGCCTCCACCCTGAGCAGGGCTTTCTGAAGGAATAGCTGAGTGTCTTCCCCATTCACTGCTAAGCCTCTCTCATCACAGTACCCCCTTAGCTCCTCTAGACTGTAGTAAAACAGATCATGTATGTTAAAGGCAGGTTCCATTCTGGCAAGGTACTTAAACCCACACAAGTGCAACAAAAGACTCCTAGGCGTAAGATCTGAAGCAAGAGTACACAATTTGAAAATGACACTTTTAAGGAGAAAACAAAATCAGGAAAAATAATCCCTAAACCTGTGATTATCTAAATGCAGAGTTTGTAGTGCAACCAGTTGTCGCTGTTGTACTGCGAAACGCAAGTCCTATCCTCACATCTGACAACCAATGTTAGAAATGGGATTTCTGGTTGGCTAGGGCAAGCGCCTAACCCAGGCAAAAATCACCACTCTAGTCAGGGCAAGGGAGTTACACACTGAAGATAACCCCTGCTCACCCCCCTGGTAGCTTGGCACGAGCAGTCAGGCTTATCCCAGAGGCAATGTGTAAAGCGTTTGCGCACCAAACTCACACAGCAGCAACACACTAGGCACACTACAAAAGAAACTCCACACAAGGTTATATAAAAAAATAGCCTTTGTATTATCCAAAACACATTACAATCATATTCACACAATATACACTGTGCCAACTGGCACTGGGCAATATTCACAGGAATTATATACAGGACAGGGCCAATCGGGCCACTTTCAGAACCATCACAAAGCACAAGTAGCAAATGTAAAACACAACCAGTAACTACTGGCAGAATACTGTACTCCGCATTAGCACGGGCAACATAAACGCATTATGTCTGCATCACCTTAGGCATAAAACACATTATGCATAAACATCCCAAGCATAACATTTGCATTAGGCATAACCACATTAGGCAATAACATTAGGCATAAACACATTATGCAATCCTTTAGGGCCTTGCGCCCTCCTAGTACACTCAGGTACCAACCAGACCCCAGGCCAACTGGCCTTTCTCTGGGGCTCAAAATGCCCTCTGTCCAGAATGTCAGGGCGTAAACTGTGGGCCTTTCAAGTAGCCCTATGGCTGCAAAAGCAGCAAAGCCAAAGTGCGCAGTGCGCTGGGGCGTGGGGTGCGTCTCATCCCTTCCTTCTCACCAAAAGAAAATGCCCCCTGCAGCTGCCCGCTCTCTCGCGGTGCAGCTGTGCGAATTAGGCCTGGCACCACTGTGCCTCTCCAGTTCCCCTCCGGGACTCTGGGAACACGTGCCCCCCTTCGTGGCAGCTGCCCACAATCCGCGGTGCAGCTGTGACGGTCAGGCACCGGTACCAACCAGGCCCGAGGAACCCCGATCACCGGGCTCCTTTTGGTGCCAGAAGAACTGCTCAAGTGGAGCCCCACTCACCGGGGCTCTTTCCAGGGGAAACAATGGCTGTAGCAGCAGGCACCAACAGTTCCCTGTGGCCCCCCCACTCACCGGGGCGCCTTGTGGACTCTTCCGGTCTCTTCTGGCGGCCGCACCACCTTCCGGGCCTTGCTGGTCTCTTTGGTGCCTACCAGCGCGGGGTGGGCTCCCGCCTGGGTCTCCTCCGCTGGGCCGCATTTCCTCTGTTTCTTTCTGCCGGCTCCCCCGATCAGGCTGCCACCGCCGGTCTTCCTCGTGGAGACAGAGGGCGGCGGAAATGGAGCCCGCAAGGCTCCATAGCTGCCGCAGGCCCCGCCCACGGTCAGGCACGGGCACCTGACTTCCGGTCTTCGGCGCTCACGGCGGTCAACACCACAATGCGGGGTAGGCTTCCGCCTCACCAACATGCGGGGTGGGCTCCTGCCCCAAAGTGGCACCACAATGCGGGGTGGGCTCCCGCTTTTCTCCTGCGAGCACCTTCCAGCGCGGGGTAGGCTCCCGCCTGGACTCTCTTTTCGGTTCGGGAGCACTCAGGCCACGGCCCCAACCAGGCACAGCTGCCTGGCTTCCTCTCTGGCCGCGCTTCTCTCGGGTCGCTGCTCGGGCAGCGGCGGCCCCTCAGCAGGGCACAAGGATGCGGGGTGGGCTCCCGCCCAACTCCTAGGCAGTGTAGGGGAATCCCCACGCCGGGATTCCCTCGGCGTACACGTTGCAGCCCAGCGCTGCCGGGCACGAACGCCCTCTTCTCCTTGCAGAGGGTGGAGTCCCCCTCCCTGGGGATCCAGCAATAAAGATATAGCGCTCTCGAGGCGCTAGAGTCCAAGACTTGGAAAGGGGCACAGCTGGGCCCAGGCAGGCCAGCTCACAGGGCCCTCCAGCAGGGAGGCAGTCCCTCGTGGCGGTTCCTCCTGGGGCCCAGCAAGCAGCACCCCCAAAGCAGTACAAGGAAGCACAAAAAACACAACACTACCGGGGGTCACAGCCCCAATATTTATGCAACCTTTTCCTTTGTCTGCCCTTGGCACAGGGCTTGGGGGAACCAGCCTGAACTGGCTCTGGGTTTTTTTGGAGAACTCTGTTTAAAGGGCTCCTCTTCCCCTTTGTCAGGTGGGGGCTCGGTCATCAGACACACCACAGGGGGGCGGAGCCAGCATTCACCTAGGCAGGCACAGACCTATTCAGGGTCAGGGGACTACTCCTCCCACTACTCCAAATGCAGATCTCCCATTCAGCCTAGCGATGACTCACCCTGCCCTCCCTGGAGCCACACACACCTCACCAGCCCCTGTCACTCCAGAGCCAGACATGCAATCCACATCAGGCAGGCAGACACATAGCACACAGAAATACCAACTTCTAAAAGTGGCATTTCTAAAATAGTGATAATAAATCTGCGCACACCATTGCGCAGCATTTATTAGGACTATTCCAACCATACCAAACTTGACCACGCTGCTCCTCTCATATCAGGAATTACCACTGAAACACTTATCAGGGAATCCCCAATGCATTCCTGTGGGAGGGCAGCCTCACAGCAGTGAGAAACCAAAATGGCTGTTTGTCACTACCAGGACATGTCACACACTTAAGGTACATGTCCTACCTTTTACCTACAATGCACCCTGCCCATAGGGCTAGCTAGGGCCTACCTTAGGGGTGACTGACATGCAGTAAAAGGGGGGTCACAGACATGGCACACACTTTAGGTGTCATGTCACAGCGGCAGTAACACTGCGCGCACAGGCCCTGCAATGGCAGAGGCCTGAGACAGGTTTGAAAGGCTACTTTGGTTGGGTGGCGCAATCAGTGTTGCAAGCCCACCAGTAGCATTTAATTTACCGGCCCCGGGTATCTGAGATACCACTGTACAAGGGACTGACAGGTAAATTAAATATGCCAAACAGGTGTAGACCAATCTTACCATGTTTACCACAGAGAGCACACGCACTTGACCCTGGACAGCAGTGCTAAAGTGCCCAGAGTTCTAGAACCACCAACACCATGTCAGAAAAAAAAGCTAGGAGGAAACCAAAAAGTTCAGGGATGACCCTGCAAAAAGGGCCATGTCCAACAGGCTTACAGAATTACTGACAATGAGCTTACGGGAGTTTCTCCATTCTTATTAATGAAAGGATGCAAACCAAGAGCAAAAGTTAAACCTAATTGGTTGTTTAATTCCAGTGTTGAACCATGGTCCTTGGAGGAAGTCAGGAGAACAATTTCTAGTACCCAATTGAAAAATAAATGTTACTTTGACTCAAAAAATTGTACCAAACCTGTTAACATCAAGGTTGGTGATTGGGTACGTATACTTAAACCAGGTTTCATACCTAAAGGGGAAAGTAAGTTTTTTTCCCCCAGCGAAAGTCTGTGAGGTTTTACTAAATGCTGTTCGCCTTGACAATGACAAAGTTTGGAATCTCAAACGTGTTGCCCTATGCAAGAACCATACTGATTGGAGCATTGAGAATAGTCAGGTAAAAAGATATGTTGATTTGGATGACTCTCTGGATACTGATAGTGTTCATGATGGTAATATTGAAACAAATGTTGATCAACAGGGGACTAGTACTGATGCAAACACTCTATCTGATGTAAGGAATGATAATTTGTCTACAAATGTTAACCAAGAGAACCCTGTAAATTCTCATTTAAATGAGGCAGGACTTTCAGCCCAAGACATTGGAGATCTACAGTCTCATATAAATGAAAATACGTTGAAAAACGCAAATGTAAACCACCGTCATGGTTAAAAGATTTTATTGTGGAACACTGTAAATAATTTGTAATTTTTTTTTTTTTATTATTCCTCTTTCCTTCTTTTAAGGGGGGAATGTGGTGGGTTCTTTCTATACCTTGAGTTATTTTATCCTTTTTAGTTCTTATCTTTATGTTTTTTTACAGAGGGGGATGTGTTGTGGCTTGCGCTGGCTTGCCTGTGCATCCCCGTGCCAGCGTGTGTTTAGGTTTGTTAGGGGTTCTAGAGGGTTAGATCTGTGTGCGGCAGCAGTTGGAGCTGTTGGCTTGGGTGAGAGGACCTGCGGTCCTGTGCTGCACTCGATGAATAAAGTTCTACTTACTTCACCCTTTTGAGTGTCCTCCGTCTCTTCACATACCTACCGGTTTGCCATCAATCAGGTAGTGGCCAGCAGATAAGGCGGATCTGAAATTATTTACTGACCTGTAACATAACCCAGACTCGGATCACTGACTAAATAAATATCGACAACAAAAATATAGAATGGACAGAATATCGACACCAAAATATCGAAGATCAGAATATGGACTCCCTATCTACAAACAGGTAAGTACAAAAATATCGAAGACAAAATATCGTTGTTTAAAATATAGTTTGTAAAAAATATTGAATTTTTAAAATATGTTAAAAGTAATATTAACTTAATTAAATAATCAATATAATTAAATAAAACACTTAAAATTAATTAAAAAATATTAAAATTAATAAATAATATATGTAATCTCTAAAAATAAATTTACATCAGCGTTGGATAGTGGGAGGCTAAAATTTACTATTCCCACTCCAGTGAGTGCAACAGTAGGGAAAGCGTTGGATAGCGGGAGGGTAAAATTACTATTCCCACTCCAGTGAGTACAACAGTAGGGATAGCGTTGGATAGCGGGAGGGTAAAAATTACTATTCCCACTCCAGTGAGTGCAACAGTAGGGAAAGCGTTGGATAGCGTAGGGGTAAAAATTACTATTCCCACTCCAGAGTGCAACAGTAGGGAAAGCGTTGGATAGCGTAGGGGTAAAAATTACTATTCCCACTCCAGTGAGTGCAACAGTAGTGAAATCGTTGGATAGCGGGAGGGTAAAAATTACTATTCCCACTCCAGTGAGTGCAACAGTAGGGAAGCGTTGGATAGCGTAGGGGTAAAAATTACTATTCCCACTCCAGAGAGTGCAACAGTAAGGAAAGCGTTGGATAGCGGGACGGTAAAAATTACTATTCCCACTCCAGAGAGTGCAACAGTAGGGAAAGCGTTGGATAGCGTAGGGGTTAAAATTACTATTCCCACTACAGTGAGTGCAACAGTAGGGAAAGCGTTGGATAGCGTAGGGGTAAAAATAACTATTCCCACTCCAGAGAGTGCAACAGTAGGGAAAGCATTGGATAGCGTAGGGGTAAAAATTACTATTCCCACTCCAGAGAGTGCAACAGTAGGGAAAGCGTTGGATAGCGCAGGGGTGAAAATTACTATTCCCACTCCAGTGAGTGCAACAGTAGGGAAAGCATTGGATAGCGTAGGGATACAAATTACTATTCCCACTCCAGTGAGTGCAACACTAGGGAAAGCGTTGGATAGCGTAGGGGTAAAAATTGCTATTCCCACTCCAGTGAGTGCAACAGTAGGGAAAGTAATGATTTAATTTTTAACTAAAAATTAATTAATTATCAATACCAATAAAAAATTAATTAAAATTAATTACCAATTACAAAATATTTAATAATTAATTATAAATTCCAATAAATATTATTTATTAAAAATTAATTACCTATTAATAATTAATTAACAACAAATTAATTGTCAATACCAAAAATGCAATAAGTAATAAAAAATTACCAATTAATAATTAATTAACAATACATTAATTAGCAATACACAAAAATAATTTCAATAATTACAATTAAATTACTTCCCACCCTATTCCCCTATAAACCCACAACCCACTCCAAAAAATAAATTAATTCAATTAACATAATTATCAATTAATCAATTCATAAAAATTAATTACCAGTTAATAAAAACTAATTGCCAATTAATAATTAATTAACAATAAATTAATTATCAATACCAATAAATAAAAATAAATATTTACTTAATTACAATTAAATTACTTCCCACCCTATTCCCCTATAAACCCACAACCCGCTCCAAATAATAAATTAATACAATTAACATAATTGTCAATTAATCAATTCATAAAAATTAATTACCAATTAATAATTAATTAACAATAAATTATCAATACCAATAAAAATAAATATTTACTTAATTACAATTAAATTACTTCCCTATAAACCCACAACCCGCTACAGAACTAAAACGCAAAATTAAATTAAAAATAATTAATAATTCCTAATAAATCATATTTAATTTACAATAATTAAATTACTTCCCACCCTATTCCCCTATAAACCCACAACCCGCTACGGAATTAAATTACGCAAAAATTAAATAACATAAAATTAATTACTTTAAAAAAAATAAACATACATTACAAAAATAATATACACTTTTAACACATATACTAACATACAAAACACACACAAAAAAATCGATATTATTAAAAATTCGATATATTTTAATGCCTATATTATGTACTTCGATATTTTGACAGTCGATATTACTTACCTGCATTTCGATATTATTAACCACTATATTATGTCCATTCGATATTATGTCCATTCTATATTTTGACTTCGATATTCTGTCCATTCTATATTTTTGATTCGATATTGTGTCTAGTTACCCCCAGACGCAGCACATTCAGAGAGAAAATTCAGAACATCTCTGAGATCGGATCCCATTGGATCCACATTCCGTTGAAGGCACCAACCCACCCATCTCTTCCATGGAGAAGAATATCGTTTGTGGGTGGAAGGAGCCCAAGCTTGTTGTATAAATGCAGCAGCTGCAGTTGAAATGCCCTCAACCTGGCCAGGTCTCCCGATATTTTCCAAGCCATAAGAGTTAATTGACCTTGGAGGAAAAGAGGATGAGGGGAGCCCACTGGATCCAAGAGCAGACAAGGGAACGCAGGAAGGAAAATGGGGAGCGCTATCGACATCTCCAGAAGGATCAGGGACCATGGTTGCATCTTTCAGACTGTAGTAATCAGTACTAAGGATTCCGATTGCCGCCCTCAGGCCAGGCGACTCTCGGAATCATGGCAAAGGGCGGTAACAAATAATTCACCTATCCTTCCCAATGTTGAAGGAAAGCATCCATGGCCAGGGCCATCGTATCCGGTCTTCAACTGTAAAAATCCCTCAGTTGCGCATTCAGATGGGATGCAAATAGATCCATTTGACATGGACCCATTAGATGCAGAACCTTCCGGAAAATCTGAGGATGGAGCTTCCAATCGCTGTACTCCACCAGGAATCTGGAATTCCAATCCGTCACTAGGTTGTCCTTGCCAGGAAGAAATTCCTCAATGACTGTAATCTTCTTAGATAGGAAGTAGTGCCAAAAGTCTCTGGCTATGTTTGCAAGAAGGAGAGACCTGGTGCCCCCCCAGACGATTGATATATCGAACTGCGGGGACATTGTCCATCCCCAGCAGAATGCATCAGTTGTTCTACATGGGCAAGAGTGACCCTATGGCGAAGGAGCCTGCCAGAAGATCCAAACATTTTATGTGAAGTCGTAGTTCATCGGACGACCATCGACAGCCGGTACAAAAATCCCCACACCTTGCTCCTCAGCCCTAGCGGCTGACGTTGGACTCAATTACAATGTCAAGAGTTGTAAAAAAAAAAAAAAATGGCCCTGCCAGTCCACGCCTCTGTGTGCAGGAACAACCAACAGAGTTCCCCCAGAGCATCAGGAGATAAAGGGACCGGGTAATCAAACTTAGACCTTGTTGGAGATAATGGATTTTTAAGTGTTGCAGAGTCCTGTAGTGCAAAGAACCAGGGAAATCTGCCTGAATAGAAGAAGCTAACAGTCCCACAATCCGAGCCAGGGATCTCAAATATATCATCTGTTTGTACAGTGTTGACCTAAACTCCAGTTTGATGGATTGCACTTTTAAAGGGGAAACAGTAATTGGGCTTTGACCGAATCCTCCTGAAACTCCAAGAATTCTATCTGTTGAGAAGGAACCTTCACAGATTTTTGGGAATTGATCACAAACCCCAGATCCTGAAGCAAAGACTCCACCCAAGACAGATGTGTCATAAGTTGACTTTTGTCCTGTGCCATGAGAATCATGTCCTCTAGGTAGACAATCATGCAAACCCCCATTTCCCTCAAGCATTCCACCACAGTTTTCAAGAGTTTGGTGAACACCCAGGGGGCTAACGAGAGACAGAATGGAAGGGGCAGATACTTGTACCACTGATCTCTCCAACAGATATGAAGATACCTTCTGTGAGGAGGAAAAATGGGAACGGAAGTATAGGCATCATTGAGGTCGAGACGCACCATCCAGTCTATTTCTTGAAGCAGATCCCTCAGCAGGTGAATACCCTCCATCTTGAAATGGTGGTAAACCACCCAAGGGTTGAATACTCTGAGGTTGAGAACCAGCCTCTGACCTCCATCTTTCCTCTGAACCAAAAAAACATTGCTGCAGAAACCCTCTGGGTGAGGAAAAGCCAGTGCAATCACTTGTTTTAACAACAGCTCCTGAATCTCGGAGTCTATAAAAGTCATGTCTCGGAAAAAAAGGAGAGGAGGGGGAAGAGATGGCTGAACAGGTACATGAGACAGTTCTATACGGTAGCCCTGAACCGTATCCAAGACCCAAAAATCCATGGAAATCTTGGCCCAGTTGTGAGTAAAGTGACGCAACCTGCCCCCCAGAGGAAGAGTCGAAAGAACAGAAGGACTCATTACCTGCGGATTGATTGTTGGAGACTTGATAAACCCTGTTGATGCCTCTGTTATATGGTCCCCGGTACCCTCTGGATCTGGTGGGGTAGAAGCCAGCCTGGGAGGAGTCTTGACCATAGCTTCTGCATCACTGGGCGAAATCTCTTTGAGGACCTTGCCAGTTGAACCGGCCAGTCAAACGTCCTCTGCCGCGGCCCCCCCGGTCAAAAAGGGGTTTGAATACCCTTCTTTAAGGAGGATTATGTCTTGTCAAGAGACATGAAAGTGTTTCACAAACTTGGCAATGTTCTCAACGAAGCAATCTTCAAAACGTTGCCCCTCAGCCAAGGGGCCTGGCTCAGCTGTTGCCAACTTGACCAACTGAGGGTCAATTCTCAACAGCACTGACTTGCGGCACTCAGAAGCTAGGGCACAGTTGGTATTGCCCAGGAGACAAATTGCACGTTCGGTCCACCCAGCAAGAACCTCAGGATGAATGGGGGCACTTGTATCCTGCACGTGGAGGGCCAACTCAAGAACCTATGCCAAAGGGCCTGAGATATCATGCAGCTTGTCTTGACAAGCTGTAAGGGCTCTGTCTATACCTTTCTTGGGGCTTCTGTTGAATTTCTTAAGGAAAGGAAGAATGGTGGAATCCATGTTTGGGGTAAGAGCAGTTTTATGGGGAACATTGGGCCTAGGGCACTCATTCCTGAGTCTGGAGCTAACCTCCTTCTCAAAACACTTATGGAGGTGTTGTTGCATATAGTCGGCAACAACAGGGGCTGGTACTCAATCCAAGGACTTGGGGTGGATAATGTCAGTGGATTCAAAGGTGAAGAGGGTAGGAGGGTAGGAGGGAGGGAAGGGGTGTTGGAACGTTTGCTTTTCTTAGGACGTTTATTGGACTGGGACCAGTGAAAGGAAGAAGTTGAGTCGGTATCTGTGTTAGTAGCAGGGGAAGTCAAAGGAGTTGTAGAGACGGGGGTTTCCCAGCACTATAAGTCTGTTCATTCAAAACCCCTTGGGACAATTTACTAAGGGTATCAGAATGTGGCAGAGTGGATTCTGTCATAGGGGTAGACAGAGGTTGGGAGAGACCCCTGGGTGGGGTAGGGGAAGGGGCATAAGGACACCCGAAAGCTCATCAAGGCATTTGGAAATGGGCTAAAGGGATGAACTGAGAGGATTATCAAGGGATTTTTTGACCAAATGGTCACTTACCTCTACCAGGCCTTCATCGTATTAATAATCCTCATCTTCATTAGGGCCATAAGCCTCTAGGCCATGCTCATATGTCTCATATTCAGACATGGTCGAAGGGGGGGTAAGCCTCACACTTAGAAGTCCCCAGA
This sequence comes from Calotriton arnoldi, assembly GCA_963921515.1. Classification (NCBI taxonomy): domain Eukaryota; kingdom Metazoa; phylum Chordata; class Amphibia; order Caudata; family Salamandridae; genus Calotriton; species Calotriton arnoldi. The sequence goes on along the minus strand of CAWUFW010006931.1, from coordinate 271,782 downwards.
GGGAAGCAAGGGTCTTGAAGGGGGAAAGTAGGAGTGGAGGTGGGCAAAAGACCCTAAAACAGCCAAATTATTACAGTCCTGGGTAACTCTGCTGGTCAGGGTGTTAATGGGAGCAAGAGCTGGTAGTAGGACACCAAGCAATATGCAAATAACAACTTTCGAAAAATTAACTGGCTTTAGAAAGGGCGAACCCCTTCACCCAGCCAAAGGCAAAGGATTCATATGAAAAAATACCAATATTTATCTTTAAATTGCCCCAAGAGTTCAAAAGCCTGCTATCTTCCCCTATTATTGCAGCCCGGGGAGAGACGGCACCAGCGTGATGAGAGAAGTTGCCGAGCACACGAGACAAACGCGCCTGCAAACTTCCCAGAGGTACGCGTGTGTAGCCCAATTGGGCTACATGCGCTACCTCGCTCCCGGGAGGGGCTGCTGCCCATTGTGCGGCTGCGTGCAAGCACGGGTTAAGGAAGGGAAAGAGGGTCAATTAATTAATTAAGGCGCAACATGCACCCAGGAGAAGGGGGAAAGAAGCGGACTGTAATCGGTCTCGTTAGATATAAAGGGCGCGCTGCGCTGTGGGCAAACCTGTGGTGAGATCAGCACGTAATGCAACCATAACATAGCGCTGATAGCACGATTGTATCAACACAACATCATAAGGAAAAATACACATAAATGGAATACTAAATGGAGAGGCACTTATCTTGACTGCGGAGCAGCAAAGAAAGAGGTGGTAAAGATGGTACCTCTCTGTTTTGTAGTTTATGCTTATACACTATTGGTGGGCTATTGAGCAGGCGTGGTTCAAAGCCTCATGGGTATTGTAGTTGTGTTTTTTATTGGCTGCTGTTTTTGTAGTAGTAAAGATAAAGAAAGCATATTCGGGGCCTCTGGTCCTGCCATAGAACCAGGTTCCAGTCTAGGCGTCAGCTCAACATCAGGTGATTCTGGGCAAATCTCTTAATCTCCCCTTGTGTACAAAAATATGAACGAGTCCTTGTGTAATGCAACTGGTGCTCATGTAAAGTGCTATATTTAAACCACAAAAAAAACGTTATTATTAATGTAGCATATCCGTCTTTATTTACTTTAAGTATCAGTCAGGGATCATGGATGCAGCTCCAAAACACATTTAAAATGCTTTCTTATTTGAATTACTGTTTAAAGGGAATCGCTTTTGGAGATTTTGCTAGTTTCTGTACTGAGCGCTTGTTCTAGACTGTCCCTCGACTCAGAGTATCCTCAAATGGACGCCACCCACACACCCCCATCTGGGACTGGGATCGCCTCCTCAGGTGGAGCAGATCAACTACAGTCTTGATCTAACAAGTATTGGCAAAGCCAATAGGTCTCGCCTATGCAAGAGCTATTGGCTTTGCCAATATGTTTTACCCATGTTGCACACCAGCGTGGTTGTATTCAGCATTGCTAAAAGTTAGTGGCACAGAGGAGAGTGGCATGGAGTGTCAAAGAGTGGAATGGCGAAGAGTAGAGTGTTGTAGAGCGGAGTGGCAGAGAGTGTGGTGTATTGGAGAGTGGAGGAGAGAGGCAAAGAGAGTAGTGGCACGGAGTACAGTGATGCAGAGTAGAGCACAGTGGCATAAAGTGCTGTGACTGAGTGCAGGTGTGCAGAGTGCATTGGCATAGAGTGCAGTGGTTAAGAGTAGAATGCAGTGGCATAGAGTGTAGCAGAGTGCAGCACAGTGGCATAGAGTGCAGTGGCATAGAGAAGATCGTTTCAGAGTAGAGTGAAGTGGCGTAGAGTGGAGTGGTGCAGGGTAGAGTGCAGTTGCGTAGAGTGGCATAGATTGTAATGGCATAGAGTAAAGTGGTGTAGAGTGCAGTGGGGCAGAGTACATTAGAGTGGCGTACAGTGGATTGGTGTAAAGTGGACGGGCACAGAGTTGAGTGTTACAGAGTAAAGTGCATTGGCGTAGAGTGTATTGGGAAAGAGTGCAGTATTGCAGAGTGGCGTACAGTGGAGACTGCAGAGTAGATTGGTGTGGCCTAGACTGGAGTGGTGTAGAGTGCCAGTGATGTAGAGTAGAGTGGCGAAGAGTGCATTGGTATAGAGTGGAGTGGTACAGGGTAGAGTAGAGAGGCGTAGAGTGCAGTGGCATACAGCACAATGGCGTAGGGTGGAATGGTGCAGAGTGCAGTGGGTGGAGTGGTGTAAAGTGGAGTGGTGCAGAGTAGAGTGCAGTGGTGTGGAGTGGTGCAGAGTAGAGTGGGGTGGCGTAGAGTGGAGTACCCATGGTGTGGTAGCACACTGCCATTACAGACACATTTTCAATTGAAATTACCATTACATTTTTACCGACATACAGTATTACTAATAAAACTATACAGTGCACAAACGATAAGGTGTGGAAATGACATCACCTAGTGTATTGATTCGTTTTGATCATATTAAAGTTTCAAACACTTCAGAAATAACAGAAAATTTACTTCATTTGTGTTCCTGTTGCTGGGATTCTGCACATACACAGAACTATGCGGAGGATTATGGGACCTTGGTGTATAGGGGCTGAGCCTTCCTACCACCTTAGTACCCACGAGCCCAAGACCGACTAGCTATAGTATCTCACTCGCTCTCCTACAAAAACACAGAGAAGCAAATGATTAGACAACCCAGAACAAAACACTCCCGGATCTCTCAGGGATCGTGGTAACAAGACACACCTTTTCGCTCACACTCTCGCTCTTGTCCACAATAAGATCTGACCGAGACACAAATGTATTTTAAAATCTTTATTTTAACTAACGTGCTCTAACATGCAGTATACGTGCCACAACAAGCAGAAAAATGCATAACAGTAATACAGTTAGCTTCGCAGCCAGTCCATACATTATGAAGGGAGAAGTCATCTTATAAAGACAATGGAGAAAGGACTATAGTGCCTAACCTCCCTTCCCTTGGTAAGAATGAGTATTATGATATAATAGAAGATCTCTGGGTTTTGTTAGCAGACCCCATACCTTAGAGTATAGATGGGATTTCTACATCGAAGCTGGGGTTGCTCTTCTCCCTGGAAAGGTCCCTCTCCAAGTGTTCGTTACCTAAACATGTATCCCCGTAATATCAAAGTACGAGCTTCCAGCAGCAGCTGCGCTAGTGTGTTTTGTCTAGGTGCTAGAGCCTGGCCAGAATAACAAGGGGCATTGTTTATCGACCTTGCTCACAATGTCAAGACTAAACTCCAGGAACAAGCAGAGAACGAACACAGCAAACAGTTCTCGTATGAAAGGCATTAACAGAGTCCTGTAAAAATAAAGCTGTGTAGTAGTAACGTGCGCAAAAGCGGCATCATGGCTGCAGGGCTCATGCTAACTTAGTGATGTCGACAATGTACATATCTGGCACATGACACCCTCCCCATGGCCAGGTCGTAGCATATAGCCAAACAGAATGCAACGATAAGCAGAGACAAAGGCGCCAGAGAAAAGGCCAAATCGGAGTAAAAAAATTTGAAATTTGAATTTAATCTATTAAATAAATTAAAAAGAAAAAAAAACATTCTTTCAAGGTTGGTCTGGAAGAGGTAACAGATTACGTGCACCGTGGAATGCAATTCGTTCCAATAGATCATTACCATCGTTCAAAGCGAATAGGGATGCCATCCAGTTGAGAAGGTCGAAGGAGCAGACGTGCTCTTCATAATCCAGTGCCTCTAGGAGCATAGCCGGGCAACATGCGTGATATTCGATGAAACTCTGTTGCAGGAGGCACTGCGCAGCCTCACAGGTATTCTAGTGCGCCAATACTCCAAGTGCAGCCGCACGCATCAAACTGCCGTTCCCAGAACAGGTCTGATCATGGGCCAGTAAGGGACCCACTACCAGATCATAATCCAGGTCAGCACATGATGTATTGGAGAGGCAGACATCCAGGGCCCAGTAGAACGGGCACCTTCAGCAATAGAACACAGGTTGCACACAAGTAAAATAGGCGAAGCGGTAGGTAAGTCCATAACTCTCTCCCAGCATCGCCAGTGGCAAGCATCCAAAAAGTTGTTGTATTGGCTCACGGTACAGACGCACTTGGTCGGGTCTGGGCAGGACCACAGGACGGGAAGCCATTGCGTAACAGGAGTAGAAGTACCAGCACACAACACGCCAGTAAGAGGATCAATGGGAACCCTCTGAAGGCGCTGGAAAAAATATAATGAATAAAAGCCGGTATTACTCCAAAAATCGTCTGAAACGATAAAACTAGGCCAGACCCTACAAGTTTAAAAAAATGTGCAAGGCCTTCAGTTTCAGGCGCATTCAATATTTGATTAATTAGTTCCCCAAAATGCAGTGGGAGATTCGTATTCAAGAGTGACTGAATCTCACTTGATGGTCTAGCCACCTGCAATTCGAAGGTCTCTCGAGCTGAAGTGAGAGTGACTTCTTGTTGAAACAATAGCGCTTTGAGTCTGCTTAGTTTATTGAAGTCCCTTTTCAAAGTTGGAATGGAAGGCCACAATGAATTATCTACCCTCCCGTGTGGGGGCGGAAAAAGCACATTGCTGCAACAAGTAACACAATGGGAAACCGTTACTATATACGGAATGCCGGCCCGTAAACTGCAGCAGTTGTGGTTATTTAGGATAAGATAACTCCCATTAGAAAGCAAAGTTAACGTGGGAACAATTGATGGGACTGGAGTTCCTTTTAAAAAACAGGCCAAATTGAGCGCTAATACGTTGCAAGCGCAGTGAAGTTGAACTTGTGTACAAACTAAAGCATGTCCCACTGTAGAATCACAGTCCTCCCCTGTCAGGAAAACTGCCTTATCGTCACATAGACCGTGGAATGTAAATGGTAACAACCACAATACGTGCAGGAAAGTACTACTAAGGGGTTCAAACCTACCAATTGGATAATGTTTCATACATGCAGTAAATTGAAAGAGGGAAATGGGCAAAGAAATAACCCCGTTTATTAACCATACTGAGGAATCAGTCTCTGCTATTGAGAATAGTAGCTGGTCTAGTTTCTCAATATGTAATAGTGTGTATGTTGAATCTTTCATGGACATAAGCTTTTGTTTGTCCGTCAAATTAAAGGGTAAAAACAGGGCAGTAGCATTTAAATAATCCCAAGGCACTTACCCATTTTTCAATGTTTGCAAAGTCCAGCCGAATTGCATTACAGAGCACAATTGATTTTGACCATGATACAATACAGACACATCATTCTGCACAATGTCAATAACAGATGAAACAATATTGTCCAAAGTGTAAATACGAGAAGACAAAGTATTAATGCTGTTGTCAACCACATCTAAAACCTTACGCAAGTTGTCTTGATCAAGTTGCCGCAATCTGAAAGCTGCCTCCATTTGGGACAGTTTCCAGATTTCATTATAAGCTGCATATGCAAATCGTTTCGGGCGAGGGGATTTTGGACCTAAAAGGAAATCTGCCAAATCAATGTCGCCAGATAAACGTGAGAGATGTTGTTTCACAGACGACAAAGTAGACTGTCCCAACCATTGTTGACATAATTTACTCTCAGAATAGGAAGTAACCGAATGTGAGTGCGGGAAACGAGGATCTGGTCTACTGAGAGTAAATCCACTGGATTCATTTGAGAAACGCAACTGGCAAGCATTATTATTGAGGGGATATATTAACCAGCCCAAGGGATTAATAGTGGACGAGTTAAGGGTACCATTGTGGGCCATATCGTTTAATGCATCCAAAGTATAATTTGTATACTGCTGCCAGTCGTCATAGGCTGCTAAAGACGAGAATGAGGGAGAATTTAAATTTTTAGCTGTAGCTAAACCAAAACAAGTAGTCTGTTGTACAGTCTGATTCAGGAATATCAGCTGTGATGGTATCAAACACGCACGACGCAATGACTCAGTTCCCTGCACCTGCCAATATTTGGTACCCCATATCGATTTTAAATCGATCATTTCCTTCCAGTAATCATAACCTTTCAAGGATAAATTGGCAATGAAATTCGAAGAATATATCAATTTAGTATGGGTCAGCATGAATTTCGTGTGTATCGTAGCATTCAACCTATAATAATAAGAGTTAGGGTCGGAGAGATTATAGCCTGCAAAATAGACAAACTTATTTTTCTGTGTCCGCGAACTACCCTGGAATGGTGTAGGACAATGTTCCCATTGAGTATAATTAACTGGAGTTCGGACTGTGTTGGACTTATGCAAAAAATGATGACCATAATGTTGGAAACAGACTAAATCAGCATAATTAGCAGAATTTAAATACAAATCCTGAGTTTCAAAAGCAGTGTAATATTTCAAACCAGAAAACAGTCAATTTACGGCATTAATATCCCAGTCGTCTGAATGCAGGCCTGGCGTAATGACATCATTGAATGAAAACCGAAACACGTATGGCATTCGAATCGTCTCAGTCGGGCCGTAGATTTCGTATGGCACTTTACCCCAAACTATGCCATCCCCGACTGCAACCGCTGAGATGTTAACGTAGGGTTGGTCCCTTTTCATTTTATGAGAGGAAGTATGTGGTGCCAACACCACATCGACCGAATGGACAGCAGAGCGTTCTGGCAAATAATGGCCATTGATCAAAAGGAAAAGGATTGTCACAAATCCTATGGACATGAAGAGGAATATCATCGTTAACACCATCCAAATGTATGTCCATGGAGGGACCAGATAAATCTTTCGAAACCATAAAAAGAAAATACAAATTTTAATTGGTGGAGCCGCCACAGAGGATGTTGATGAAGAAGATGAAGAGCTTGAAGAAAAGTTCTCTGGCCATGTAATAACCACTGGTTCCCAGGCGAAACAATGGAGGTTGATCAGCATTAAATGATGATTGTACAGCAGTAGCGGGAATATCAATAGTGTGTTCCAGTAGTGGAGTAGCATAATCATGGGACGTAGCATCTGTAGATGACGACAAAACATCGATCGAGGTTTCTACTTCACATTCCCGGTTTGCTGTGGATGACATCTGTTGCAGAGAAACATCCCACCGAGGAATGCTATTAGGCATACTATTCAGTATCGGCCATATGGTGTAACTTGACATGTTCAATGGAAAAGAATCGTTCCTCCTTCCGACCAGGCAGTGGAGGTAAAATCACGGTACGAGTACCCTTTAATCCAAGAACTGGTACTGGCGCACGGTAGGATTGACCAAACTCTTTTTTGTTCTCCAACTTTTCCCGGACCAGATCACCCACTTTAGGAAGTCAGCCGGACACAGGAATCAGCACCGCTGCATCAGTGGACGAGGGCATATGATCCTTTGCAAGGGCATCTCAAGTGTTTTGTAGATCCTGTAACATAGCACAATGGTTATCTACGTCAAATGTTGCGGCAGCCGCCGCAACGTCTACACCATCATGGTCTGGCACAAACATTCTAATGCCAAAGAGCATTTCATATGGGGTCTGCCCACCCAGAGATCTTCTAGGGAGATTATTTAGTGCACGTTGGTCACCATACAAATGAGTCAGCCAACTCCGACTAGTACCTAGAACTCTAGTAGCTGTCAAAGACTGCTTTAAGTCACGGTTCATTCGCTCCACTATGGAATTGCCCTCCCGCCTGTATGGAGAAGAAAATTGCAGCAGCACCCTCAACTACCTTATAGCGTCCTTGTAAGCCTTAGAGGCAAACGCTGGACCTTGGTCAAAATGGAAGGTGCCGCAGGCAAATGTTCCGACAAAGACATGCAAGTCTCTAATGACATTTCGAGCGTCAGCACTACGTTATGGCCAAACCCAAAGGAATCTTGTGCATGAATCTACTGCAACTAAAATATATTTATATGCAGTGTCTGACGACAAAGGACCGCAGTGATCAAGGTAAATACAACCAAATGGTTGATTTGAAATGTAAAGTTGCGTATGTGGTGGTCGTGCAACTGTAGATGGCTTAATCTGTTGACAAATGTCACAAGACAGTACATAATTACAAGTCTGTTTATATAGGCCACGCCACCAATAATGCTGCTGCAAGAGAGACACTGTTGGTGAAACTCCAGCATGGGCTGATGCCATGCCCTCATGAGCTACTATGATCAAAGGACGCATGCGGTCCTCGTTGGGAATCAGCCTATCCCCAACGTTTGGTATTGTAGCAAATGGGACTTGCTCAGGTGATAAATGATATGAATATTTTGAAGGAAAACCTTGTGGGAACGACGTCCCATCCTTCGTTGCTGCTATAGCAGCAAGTATGTCATTGTCTATTTTAGTCATGGACCTGGTTACTGCTGCTACAGAACAAGTGGCTACTGCAGATTTGGCTGCCTCATCAGCCATAGAATTACCAACAGCATGTGCTCCCACACGCTGATGGCCAAGAGTATGGATAACATGTATGAGCGGTAGACTCTCTTTAAGAGCTGCCACTCGAACCCAAAGCGTTAAATGCTTTATTGCGCTGCCTTTAGAATCTCAATAATCATTTTGAGACCAAAAGAACAAATTGTCATAAAAGGATTGCACACAGTAAAATGAATCGCACACTATAAGAGTGGGCACTGCTGGATCAGCGAATTCTAGAGCCAACAACAAAGCACGCAGCTCAGCCAAATTAGCTGTACAGTCTCCTAGAGCCTGTGTGTGCACTAACGGAGACTTAAACTCACCGTCAACCATAGAGCCTGCCACTATAGCGCAGGCAGCCGAATAAGCATGTTTAGAGCACACGGCTGGTGGAGCCGATCAGTCGGTATAAATGATACATTTGTACCGATCCAGAGGAAGGAGAGACGATGGAGGTGTATGAACCTGTTCATATTGTAAAAACTCCTGCGTCTGTAATGATGGATCAAAGATAAAAGTGACATCCGCCGATGTCAATTAACTCACCCATTGAATCCAACCTGGATGTAAAGCTTTAGAATTAGGGACACTCGCCTTCATGACCGCTTCCAGAGCAGGCACAGGCGAGACCATAAGAATGCGATTACCTTGAGCCAGAGAGCGTTCTTTAAGAATCGCCATCTGCACTGCTGTAAGGATTTTTTCAGTCGAAGAGAAACGCATCTCGCTGAAGTGTACAAGTGCGATTTGTATGCAATCGGGACCGTATCACCCTCATTAAACGTCAAGTACATGAAACCCACCGTACCCGGTACAATCCGTATGACTACATTTGTAGAATTGTCTCTGTTAGACCTGGCACCATTGGCGTGGGTCTCCCTTCCATTTTTCCGTGTTGTCTCCTCTGTTTTTTCTGGTGTTAGATGCTCTGGGCGCTGTGCCACTGCCCTTCAGTGCCACAGCGCGAAAGCTCCCTGTGTAAATATGACATGTGAATTGGTATATCCATGATTGGCTTATTTGGTTTACCTGTTAGTCCCAAGTAGCGTGGCCTGTGTGTGCCCAGGGCTGGTAAACCAAATGCTGCTGGTGGGCCTGCAGCGCTGGTTTGCGCCACCCACAGAAGCAGCTTGTAAAGTGTGTCTCAGACCTGCCACTGCAGAGTCTGTGTGCAGTCCAGAACTGCCATCTTGGCTGTGAAGTGCACCCACTTCCCAGCCCCTGAACCTTCCCTTGGCATCATGTAAGTCACCCCTATGGTAGGGTGCATTGTGTGTGTAAGGTGGGACATGCCTTGGTGTGTGTGTAGCATGTCCTGGTAGTGAATTACACCCAATTTCGTTTTTCACTTCTGTAAGGCTACCTGTTCCCCATAGGCTAGAATGGGCAGTTTGACTATTACATTCTATAGTCCTAACTGACCCCAGGAACATGGTAGAAAAACGAATTTAGTATGCCTGAGCTCAGAATATTAAAATACATCTTTTAGTGAAGTTTATTTTTATATTCTGTGTTTGAAAATACCCCTTTTAGAAAGTAGGTATTTTCTTGCCTAAGCCTTCCAGTGTGCTCTGCTGTTGTGTATTGGCTGTCTGGTTTTGGAGGGACAGGGCAGGCTGAGTCAGACCTGGGTTGAATAGAGAGATCTGCATTTAGAGTATGGGGAGGGGTGGCTCCTTGACCTGAATAGGGCTGTGCCTGGCAAGGTGAATGCTGGCTCTCCTACTGTGTGTCTGATAGCAGACCCCTCTTTCTGAAAGGAAGGATGCAGCCTGGTAAACAAAGTGCTCCAGGACTGACCAGAACTGGTTCTGGCTAGGCTCAGTGACTTGTAGCTTTTGAGAACAAAGACTTTTGGGGTATAAATATCTGTGCTGAAACCCCTACAAGGTGTATTGCTCCTGGATGTCAAGACGAACCTCTGTCCGTGTAACTGAAGGAATCTGCAGGAGGTGACTATCCTTGTGCTTGTGTGCTGTTTCTGGGATTGGCCTGCAGTGGTTACCATTGGACTTGGAAGAAGAGGGAAAAGGACTTTTGAGAGAACTTTTATTAATCTTGCTAAAGCAATCACCCAAGGGCTAGGAGAGAGCTAGCCTCCTGTTGAAGTCTCAGGCACATCAGACTTCACCACCAGCCTCCTGATTCCTCCCAGCGAGGATTTCTATCTGCAGGTGAGGCTCCTGTGAGTTCCAGGGCCTCTAGTTCTACTACAGAGAAGAGAGTGCTGAAATCGTCGCTAACGCACGTTTGCGAGCCGCCGCAGCCGAGAGCGCCCGAAAATCATCGCGCTGCTGCCGCCGAGTGCTCGCAACCAAAGATAGAGTCATCGCACCGAGATCATCGCTTCACGACATCGCAGCGCGGACGTCGAGCGTCCGCCATTTTCATCGCATCACATCAGGATCGTCGCTCCCTCGCGGAGCGCCATTTCTTCGCATCGCAACCCGATCGCACACGCATCAAGATCCTCGCCTCCTCCCTTGCGGCAGGGAGTCATCGCATCAACGGTCTAGCGTGCAGAAGTTTGTCGCATCGTCTCTACACGCATCAGCAGATCGGCGCATCATCCTCCCCTCGCGGCAAGGATTTAACGCATCGCCGGCCTCGCGTGCAGAAATTCATCGCTACAGCTTCTTTGCGACACTTTGTTGGTTTTTGCTACGAAATCCAGGTACTTTGTAGGTAAAAGGGTCGTGGAGACCACTGCTTTGAACTGAACTCCTCTTTGCACACTTGAACTATTTTTGCAGCATTTCAAGAGTAATCCTATTTTACAGTATTGTGGCTTTTTATCGTTATTGGTCTTGTGTTAAGTCTATATATAAAGATACTTATTTTTGATAACTACTTGTCTGGTGTCCCTTTGTAGTGTAATATAAAGGAGCTCCCTCGTGCCCTATCTATGAGTTACTTTTAGCATGGGCTTACATGATATATCTCAACAACCACAACATATAAAGAGAAGACATGAAAATTCTATAAAAATTTGTTTGGTTTATTTCAATTTCATCAATTTCTTTTCTTTTTTCAAATTTCTTTTAGATATATGAATGTCAAAATATTATTTTTGAAACACTTACATGTAATAAAACATATTAATTACAAAAGATATTAAATACAGCAGATTTAAATTAACCCCTGAATGCAAATTCATGAAAAAGAAAAACCTTTCATTCATACCACACTACATATATACAACATCATACATACTCATACCCCATCCATAGACACATATCTGGAAAATGGGAGACAACAGATGATATAGTCTCTATGACCAATAGAGTTAAATGCAAACAACAAGATCTAAACGGCATTGGTCGACGCGCGTTTCGGTGGCTGGAGCAATGGTGACGCCACCTTCATCAGGACCTTAACCAGATATGGTAAAACATTCAATAACACCCAGGGGAAACTAATGTTTACTCAGAAGAAGTATATGAGACAATCCGGAAAACCACTATTTATAAAATGTCAAATATTTCCATATTTGTACTGGAATTACATATTCCAAAATTCTCTTATGTGCGGAGCACTTGATAAATATTACTTTGATGATATGATCAATCAGAAGGGGATGTCCTACTGGGCATTAATCAGGCACTATGAGGCACAATAATTGTATTCAGGACACATTAGGTCACACAATTTCATCAGTGTTCTCTCTTCGTTTTAATGGTACTTCCCATTCAAGATTGGAATATTCAAGATTTATGTCCACAAGGCCGCCTATAGGTCAATAGCACGGGCTCCGTCCGGTATCCCAGCCTAAGTCCCTTTGTAGTGTTCCTCACTGTGTCACTGTGTATGGTCATAAATGCTTCACACACTGCCTCTGAGATAAGCCTAACTGCTCGTGCTACGTTACCACAGGGTTGAGCAGGGGTTATCAAAGGGTGGAACCCTCTCACTCTGACTTAGGAAGAAGGGTCCCTACTTGGACAGTGGCCAGCCATTGCCAACTAGAGACCCCCATTTCTAACATTGGTGGTCAGCGGTGGGATCTGGACTTGCATTTATGATCGCATACAGTAATTATAGTGTACACTACTAGTGAGTGCAGACCATAACGCAACCACATACGTTTTGAGGTTTTTTCTGATTCTATTTTTGATTTATATTGCCAGTTATTACTACAATGGGCAAGCCCAGATCCAATGCCTCGGAGGATCTCTCCTGGGAAGAAGAGAAATTAGAAACCTACAATGCCAAGCAGCTCAAATATTTTTGCAAACAATTCACAGTCCCTATCACAGGTCTCACTAGAAGGGAGGAGTATTACAAGGCGCTGAAGGCCTGGCTAGAAGCCAGGGATGCCCCTACGAATATGGGAGAGCTTGTGGAGGGGGAAGAGAATGCAGGAGAGCAGCAGGGCGAAGATAGTAGACTTAGTAGGAGATAAAGCAATTTCCAGCCCGGGCACTAGTGTGTCCGCTAAGGGTCTGTCCCCAGAAGAGATGGAGGACAGGGAGAGAGATAGGCGGCATAATATGGAGATGGCTAAGCTTAAAATGGATGGTCACAGGGACCTAGAGAACAAGAAGTTAGAATTTGAGATTATGAAAATGAAACTTGAGCATGAGAGAATATTGAGGGAGTTGGAGATTAAAGCAAAGAGTGTAGAGATCTCCCCCTCTGGTGGCAGCATACCTGTAGTGCATACTGAGCATAGAGTTTATATACCCAAGGAGGTTATTAAGGATTTCCACAAAAGTGAAGATATTGGGCAATGGTTTGCCGCTTATGAATTAGCCATGGTGTCCCACCGGGTCCCTGAGAAGGATTGGGGAGCGGGGTTGTGGGGACGCTTTGTGAGTGAGGGGAGGGATACCTTGTTGGACCTGCCCCCAGAAAGTAGGATGGTTTATGCCCACATGAAGGAAGCGTTGATGACCCGCTATGGTTTGACCCATGAGATGTATAGGCAGAGGTTTAGGACCTGCAAGAAGCTAGAGGGTACCATGTGGGTTGAATATGTGTCTTTTTTTTGCAGAGCAATGGAACGCTGGGTAAAAGGTAGCAAAGTAGAAACTTTTGAGCAATTTTATGATTTGATTGCATGGGAGCATTTATCTAGTAACTGTTTTCCTGAGCTACGCCAGCACCTAATTGATTGCAAGCTGACTAACCCTAGGAAGCTTGCTGAGGAGGCGGACCGTTGGGTTCGCACCCGGGTTCGCAAGGGTCCAGTGGGAGACTTCGCCAAAGGTGGGCAGGGTCCCCAGCAGAGAAGTGGGGGGGACAGGGGTAAACCGAGGGAGTTCCAAAGAGGGCCCCAAAGTAATTCCTAAGGGAACCAAGCAGTGGTGTCCCAGCCTCCCCAAGAAAAGAAGCCAGTGCCCCCGACAGGTAGGCCTGTTCAGAGGGGGCCCCTTACTTGTTATAAGTGTGGTCAAGTGGGCCACAGATACTATGATCCCCAGTGTCCTCAGAGGGATACTAGTGCACCACCCCGTGCACCACCCCGCCAGCTTGCAAGTGTAGCCCTGGGGGGGGAGGAGTTGGGTGCCCAAGGGGGTGGGATCCCGTAGAGTTGACCCTTGTCTCATTAGGAGACTTTGAGATGGTCCCTAAGCCTGCACTGCCTGATAACACTAAAAGTACAGGCAGTGGGTGACCATCAATGGCCATAGAGTGGAGGCTCTAAGAGACACAGGAGCCAGTGTAACTGCTGTCCGCTCCCGGTTGGTGTCCAAAGAGCATGTTGTCCCCCATGCATTCTACCCAGTAGTGTCCGCAGACAACTCAGAGAGCCAATGTGAGGTGGCTCAGGTTCCCTTTAAGTGGGGGGGGGGTCTCAGGAACTCTTCAGGTGGCTGTGAGGCCCGCCATGCCTGTAGACTGTCTGTTGTGCAACGATTTAGAGAACTCCCCATGGGCTACGGTGGAGAGGAAATCTCACTTGGAAATGTTGGGTCTGCCTGAGTGGGCGTGTGCTACCACTCGGTCCATGGCAGCCAAGGAGGGTGTTGAGAAGGACCTGGAGCCTGAGAGTATGGCCCAGATCCCTGCCTTAGAGAGAAGGGGCAGGGGGCGCGGGGTGCCGGCCCCCTTGGTTCCCACGGCCCAGGAGGGAGCAGACCCTGAGGGGGATGCCCTAGAGCCTACCGGGGAGCAGATCGCCGAACTGGGGGACCTGCCTGAGCTGACCCATTGGCAGCAGGAAGGGGGACCCACCAGGGAGGAATTTTGTGAGCAGCAGAGAGTTTGCCCCTCTCTTGAGGGTATGCGGCGACAGGCTGCAGCCCAGGCAGAAGGTGACATGTCTGGTGCACATCTGATTTATTGGGAGAACAGTCTCCTGTATAGCGAGCGTAAGGCTGCTGAGCCGGGGTCAGCCCGTGTGCTGGTGGTACCCGAGTGCTTCAGAGCCTTCCTACTGGGGTTGGCTCACGACATTCCATTGGCAGGACATCTGGGGCAGACCAAGACCTTTGAAAGGCTGGCCACCCACTTTTATTGGCCCCAGATGCGCAAGAGTTCAGACACTCATTGCAGGACATGTGAGACTTGCCAGGCAAGTGGGAAGAGTGGGGGGAAGATCAAGGCCCCACTCCAGCCCTTTCCAGTTGTTAGTATCCCATTCGAGCGAGTGGGCATTGACATTGTGGGGCCTCTAGACCCCAAGACAGCCATGGGCAACAGGTTCATCCTGGTCTTGGTGGACCATGCCACCCGGTACCCTGAAGCCATCCCGCTCAGGACAGTGACGGCTCCCGTGGTGGGACGTGCACTGATGGGGATTTTCTCCCGTGTGGGGTTCCCCAGAGAGGTGGTGTCTGACAGGGGGACCAACTTCATCTCCCAGTACATGAAGTCTCTGTGGAAGGAGTGTGGGGTAACTTATAAGTTCACCACTCCTTACCACCCCCAAGGTAATGGTCTGGTTGAAAGGTTCAACTGGACCTTGAAGGGCATGATCATGGGCCTAGAAGTGCCCCTGAGGCGTAAGTGGGACGTCCTCTTGCCATGCCTGTTGTTTGCCTACCGTGAGGTGCCACAGAAGTCCTTAGGGTTCAGTCCCTTTGAACTCCTCTATGGCCATCCGATAAGAGGGCCTCTGAGTCTGGTCAAGGAAGGCTGGGAGCAATCTCCCAGAAAACCTCCCCAAGATGTATTTAGCTACATGTTGGCCTTCAGGAACCAGACTCGGCGTTTCAGAAAGATTGCTGAGGCAAATCTGGAAGCGAGCCAGGAGGAAATGAACGTTGGCACGACCAGAATGCCACTCTGGTCGAATTTCAACCTGGTCAGAAGGTTTGGGTACTGGCCCCAGTGGAGCCTTGTGCGCTCCAAGATAAGTGGACCGGTCCATTTGAGGTGGTGGAGCGCAAAAGTCCAGTTACCTACTTGGTGGACTTTCAGTCTCCCAGGAACCCCTTGCGGGTCCTGCATGTGAACCGCCTGAAGCCCCACTTTGAGAGGTCTGAAGTGGGCATGCTTCTTGCCACAGATGATGGGATGGGGGAGGATAGTGAGCCTCTTCCTGACCTCCTGTGTGCAGGAGAGAAGGATGGGTCAGTGGAGGGTGTGATCCTCTCCACCACACTGACCCCTGAGCAGCAGAGAGATTGTCATCAACTGTTGGGGCAATTTTCTGATTTGTTCTCCCTGGTGTCACTGATTGGTGCGTCCATGAGGTGGATACCGGGGACAGTCCTCCTGTCAAGCACAAGGCTTACAGAGTGACTGACAGGGTCAGGGCTTGCATTAAGGAGGAGGTCTCCAAAATGTTTGCCCTAGGGGTGATTGAGTCCTCTAGCAGCCCCTGGTCCAGCCCCGTGGTCTTGGTACCAAAAGCTGCGACGCCTGGTGCCACTCCTGAACTTAGGTTCTGTGTGGACTACCGAGGTCTCAATTCGGTCACGAAGACCGACGCGCACCCCATCCCCAGAGCTGATGAGCTCATAGATCGGTTGGGGGCTGCCCGGTACCTCAGCACGTTTGATCTGACGTCTGGGTACTGGCAGATCGCCTTAACTGATGGGGCAAAGGAGAGGTCAGCATTCTCCACACCAGATGGGCACTACCAGTTCCGGGTGATGCCCTTTGGGATGAAGAATGCCCCTGCCACCTTTCAGAGGTTGGTCAACCAGGTGTTGGTTGGGCTGGAGGATTTCAGTGCCGCCTACCTGGATGACATTGCAGTGTTCAGTTCCTCCTGGGAGGACCACTTGCGCCACCTCTGGGAAGTGTTGATGGCGCTGCGCAGAGCAGGCCTCACAATCAAGGCCAGGAAGTGCCAGATTGGGCAGGGTTCTGTGGTGTACTTGGGACACCAGGTGGGGAGTGGCCAGGTGGCACCCTGCAGCCCAAGATTGAAACCATCCTGGCTTGGGAGCCCCCCCAAGGACCCAGACCCAGGTGAGGGCCTTCTTAGGACTCACGGGTTACTACAGGAGGTTTGTTAAGGAGTATGGCAACATTGTTGCACCCTTGACTGAGCTGACTTCCAAGAAGCGGCCAAAGATTGTGAACTGAACTGACACCTGTCAGAAAGCCTTTGATGCCCTCAAAACTGCCATGTGTACAGCACCCGTACTCCAGGCGCCCAATTTTGCTAAGGAATTTGTTGTCCAGACAGATGCTTCAGAGCATGGGGTGGGGGCCGTTCTGTCACAGATAAATGAAGAGGGACTAGACCAACCTGTAGCCTTCATCAGTAGGAGGTTACTTCCACGGGAACAGAGGTGGAGTGCAATTGAGCGTGAGGCATTTGCTGTGGTCTGGGCACTGAAGAAGCTGAGACCATACCTGTTTGGGACTCACTTCCGGGTTCAGACAGACCACAGGCCCCTCAGATGGTTGATGCAGATGAGGGGTGAGAATCCCAAGTTGTTGAGGTGGTCCATTTCCCTACAGGGTATGGACTTCACGGTGGAACACCGCCCTGGTACAGAACACGCCAATGCTGATGGTCTGTCCAGATTTTTCCGCCTTAGTGATGAGAACTTCCAAGGGGATGGGTAGTTCTCCCCACATTTCAGCTGGAGGGGACACGTGTTAGACCTGGCACCATTGGCGTGGGTCTCCCTTCCATTTTTCGCTGTTGTCTCCTCTGTTTTTTCTGGTGTTAGATGCTCTGGGCGCTGTGCCACTGCCCTTCAGTGCCACAGCCGAATGCTCCCTGTGTAAATATGACATGTGAATTGGTATATCCATGATTGGCTTATTTGGTTTACCTGTTAGTCCCAAGTAGCGTGGCCTGTGTGTGCCCAGGGCTGGTAAACCAAATGCTGCTGGTGGGCCTGCAGCGCTGGTTTGCGCCACCCACAGAAGCAGCTTGTAAAGTGTGTCTCAGACCTGCCACTGCAGAGTCTGTGTGCAGTCCAGAACTGCCATCTTGGCTGTGAAGTGCACCCACTTCCCAGCCCCTGAACCTTCCCTTGGCATCATGTAAGTCACCCCTATGGTAGGGTGCATTGTATGTGTAAGGTAGGACATGCCTTGGTGTGTGTAGCATGTCCTGGTAGTGAATTACACCCAATTTCGTTTTTCACTACTGTAAGGCTACCTGTTCTCCATAGGCTAGAATGGGCAGTTTTACTATTACAGTCTATAGTCCTAACTGACCCCAGGAACATGGTAGAAAAACGCATTTAGTATGCCTGAGCTCAGAATATTAAAATACATCTTTTAGTGAAGTTTATTTTTATATTCTGTGTTTGAAAATACCCCTTTTAGAAAGTAGGTGTTTTCTTGCCTAAGCCTTCCAGTGTGCTCTGCTGTTGTGTATTGGCTGTCTGGTTTTGGAGGGACAGGGCAGGCTGAGTCAGACCTGGGTTGAATAGAGAGATCTGCATTTAGAGTATGGGGAGGGGTGGCTCCTTGACCTGAATAGGGCTGTGCCTGGCAAGGTGAATGCTGGCTCCACCTCCTACTGTGTGTCTGATAGCAGACCCCCTCTTTCTGAAAGGAAGGATGCAGCCTGGTAAACAAAGTGCTCCAGGACTGACCAGAACTGGTTCTGGCTAGGCTCAGTGACTTGTAGCTTTTGAGAACAAAGACTTTTGGGGTATAAATATCTGTGCTGAAACCCCTACAAGGTGTATTGCTCCTGGATGTCAAGACGAACCTCTGTCCGTGTAACTGAAGGAATCTGCAGGAGGTGACTATCCTTGTGCTTGTGTGCTGTTTCTGGGATTGGCCTGCAGTGGTTACCATTGGACTTGGAAGAAGAGGGAAAAGGACTTTTGAGAGAACTTTTATTAATCTTGCTAAAGCAATCACCCAAGGGCTAGGAGAGAGCTAGCCTCCTGTTGAAGTCTCAGGCACATCAGACTTCACCACCAGCCTCCTGATTCCTCCCAGCGAGGATTTCTATCTGCAGGTGAGGCTCCTGTGAGTTCCAGGGCCTCTAGTTCTACTACAGAGAAGAGAGTGCTGAAATCGTCGCTAACGCACGCTTGCGAGCCGCCGCAGCCGAGAGCGCCCGAAAATCATCGCGCTGCTGCCGCCGAGTGCTCGCAACAAAAGATCGAGTCATCGCACCGAGATCATCGCTTCACGACATCGCAGCGCGGACGCCGAGCGTCCGCCATTTTCATCGCATCGCATCAGGATCGTCGCTCCTCGCGGAGCGCCATTTCTTCGCATCGCAACCCGATCGCACACGCAACAAGATCGTCGCCTCGCCTCCTCCCTTGCGGGAGGGAGTCATCGCATCAACAGTCTAGCGTGCAGAAGTTTGTCGCATCGTCTCTACACGCATCAGCAGATCGGCGCATCATCCTCCCCTCGCGGCAAGGATTTAACGCATCGCCGGCCTCGCGTGCAGAAATTCATCGCTACAGCTTCTTTGCGACACTTTGTTGGTTTTTGCTACGAAATCCAGGTACTTTGTAGGTAAAAGGGTCGTAGAGACCACTGCTTTGAACTGAACTCCTCTTGCACACTTGAACTATTTTTGCAGCATTTCAAGAGTAATCCTATTTTACAGTATTGTGGCTTTTTATAGTTATTGGTCTTGTGTTAAGTCTATATATAAAGATACTTATTTTTGATAACTACTTGTGTGGTGTCCCTTTGTAGTGTTCCTCACTGTGTATGGTCATAAATGCTTCACACACTGCCTCTGAGATAAGCCTAACTGCTCGTGCTACGTTACCACAGGGTTGAGCAGGGGTTATCAAAGGGTGGAACCCTCTCACTCTGATTTAGGAAGAAGGGTCCCTACTTGGACAGTGGCCAGCCATTGCCAACTAGAGACCCCCATTTCTAACAGTCTCTTGTTAAGAGGAAGTTTGTTGCCAGCATATCTGACTGCAAACACCGAAGAATTGCGGTGTGTTCCGGAAGCCAGCTGGAAGATGAAAAAGTTGGTTGTATCAGCGCATAAAGCGGCTTGATACGCTGGGCATAATCAGGAATATATGTTCGCCCGAAATGTAAAAATCCCAGCAAAGATTGTAACTTCTTTAAAGTGGACGGAGGTTGCAATTGTGCACATTTCTCCAAGAAATGAGGGGCTAAGCCCCTACCTTCGTTGTTGAGTTCGTAACCCAAAAAGAGCACCACCAAGTAGGCGATGTGAGACTTAGCAAAGTTAAATTTGAACCCCAGGTCAGCAAAAGACATAATGACATGATCAACACGGACTAGATGCGGTATCAACTCGTCATCTGTCAAATAAATGTCATCAACGTATGAGAAAGCATCTGGGTCTATGTTATGCAAAAGAGACACAACACGCGCAGCAAAAGCCCTAGGACTATTCTTATAGCCCAGAGCCAAACGAGTAAATCTTTTCTGATTGTCAGGAGTCAGATTGTGACAGTAAAATCCATTGGATATATCAAGTGTTGTTGAACAAGTTACTTACCTTCGGTAACGATATATCTGTAAGAAACATAGGTTAGTTATAGATTCCTTACCTTAGAATTACCCCCAGGCGCCTGACTGGATCCGGAAAGGTTTATCGTCAGCAGTACCCCTGCACGTCAGAAGGTGGCATCGGTCGACTCCGCATTCATCGTTGGCGTCGTGGTCGCCGGGATGACGTCGCGGTAGCTACATAGACGCCGCCCTCGCGCGCTGACGTCAGTTCAGTACACGACTTTCCACGGCAGAAGCGCAGAGCCATGCAAGACACTGACCACTGGTGCACAAAACTAGGGCCCTGAAAGGAAGTCCTTAACCCTAGAAGTCAGTTCGCAGAACGGGGAGGATGGGTGGGGCGGTAAGTAATCTATAACTAACCTATGTTTCTTACAGATATATCGTTACCGAAGGTAAGTAACTTGTTCATCTGAAAGAAACAGTTAGTTATAGATTCCTTACCTTAGACTAGATACCCCAGCAATACCAACCCCAGAGGTGGGTCTGCGAACTAAGTTCACACCAGAAAGTCCTGGAGAACAGAACAGCCATAGAAGCCGTCTCTCCGGACTTGGCTGTCTAGGAAGTAGTGTTTGGTGAACGTGTGCAGCAATGCCCACGTAGCTGCCTGACAGATGTCATTTAGGGGGACTCCTCGTCCCAAAGCAGTGGTAGCTGCCGTCGCCCTGGTGGAATGGGCGCCCAGTCCCACTGGAGGCTCCTTCTTTGCCAAAGAATAGCAGGCTTTGATGCACAGAACGACTCACCTGTAGATGGTCTGTTTGTGCACAGCCTGACCCTTCTTAGCACCCACGTAACCAACAAAGAGCTGGTCGTCCACCCGGAATTGTTTGGTGCGATCCAAGTAGAAGGAAAGCGCACATTTTGGATCCAGATGGTGGAGCCTCTCTTCCTCTTTTGAAGGATGCGGAGGCGGAAAGAAGGTGGGCAAAGTGATGGTTTGGCCAACGTGTAAAGAAGTAACCACCTTGGAAAGAAAGGAAGGTCTTGTTCTGAGGACGACCTTGTCCGGTTGGACAGCCAGAAAGGGAGGCTTGGAAGAAAGAGCTTGTAGCTCACTCACCCTGCGCGCAGAGGTGATGGCCACCAGAAAGGCAGTTTTCAAAGTTAGAAGCATGAGAGGACAGTTATGTAGCGGCTCAAAGGGAGCGCACATAAGATATGTAAGAACCAAGTTCAAGTCCCACTGGGGCATTACGAAGAGAACAGGAGGACAAAGATGAGTAATGCCCTTAAGGAAACGATTTACAACAGGGGACTTGAAAAGAGAAGGCTGATCAGGAAGCCTAAGGAAGGCTGAAATGGCCGAGAGGTAGCCCTTTAGAGTGCCCAGAGCAGAGCCCTGCTGGGCCAAAGAAAGAAGGAACAAGAGAACCTCAGAAAGAGGGGCAGAAAGGGGATCCACAGCCTTTGCTGTGCACCATGCCACAAATGTGTTCCATCTGCAGGCGTATACCGTCTTAGTGGAGGGACGCCTGGCTGCCAAGATAACATCCCAGACTTCGGGAGGCAGGTCAAACGACGTCAAATGCCGCCGCTCAATCTCCACGCAAGGAGGTGGAGGCTGGACAGGTTCGGGTGGAGGACCATCCCCTGCTGTTGCGACAAAAGATCCTCCCAAAGAGGCAGTCTGATCGGAGGATCGATGGCCATGTGTAGCAGCTCGGTATACCAGACTCTTCGTGCCCAATCCGGAGCCACAAGAATGACTTGGTCCCGGTCGCGCTTGATCTTCTTCAGCACTCTGGGCAGAAGTGGTATAGGCGGAAAGGCGTATAGAAGACCGCAACTCCACTCGCGACGAAAAGCGTCGCCGAGCAAGTCCCGCCTTGGAAATTCCAACGCGCTGAATTGCTGACATTGCGCGTTCTTTTCAGTGGCGAATAGATCTAACCAAGGCTCTCCCCACTGCTGAAAGAGACCTTGCACCACCTCAGAGTGAAGACGCCATTCGTGATCCATCATGCACCAGCGGCTCAGTTCGTCCGCCCTGGCGTTCAGTGAACCTGCCAGGTGTTGAACCACCAGGGATATGCCCTGATGTTCCAGCCATGTCCAGAGGCGAAGGGCCTCCTGACATAGGGTCCACGACCCCCCCCACCTTGTTTGTTGCAGTACCACATGGCGGTGGTGTTGTCCGTGAACACCTGCACTACTCTTCCCCGGACAGAGGGAAGGAATGCTTTGAGTGCAAGACGAATCGCCCGAAGCTCCAGAAGGTTGATGTGGAGCCCGGACTCCGCCGGAGACCAGAGGCCTCTGATCTCCGCATGTGGCCGCCCCATCCCAGGAGTGATGCATCGGTCACCACTGTGAACTCTGGTTGGGGAAGGGAGAGGGATCTGCCATTGACCCAATCCTGGTTCGTTAGCCACCACTGTAATTGGTGTGCAGTGCCCTCCGAGATCTGGACGCAATCGGACAGGTTCCCCTGATGTTGTGCCCACTGGAACTTCAGGTCCCACTGCAGAGCCCTCATGTGCCATCTGGCATGGTCCACCAGCAGGATGCAGGAGGCCATCAGACCCAGTAGCCTGAGGGTCATCCTGACCGAAACCCAGGATAGGGGCTGAAAGATCGGAATCATATCCCGAATATCTCGCTGTTCGGGAGGATAGACCCGAAACTGCGTCGTGTCCAGAACCGCTCCGATGAAGAGGAGCTTCTGAGAGGGAGTCAGGTGTGACTTCGGCATGTTGATGGAGAACCCCAGCGAATGCAGGAGGTCGGCCGTAGTCTGGAGGTGGGAGACGACAGCCTGGGGCGAGTCCGCCTTCAACAGCCAGTCGTCGAGATAGGGGAAGACTGGAACCCCTGATCTGCGCAAATGAGCTGCGACCACCGCCATCACTTTCGTGAACACCCGAGGGGCTCTGGTAAGGCCCAAGGGGAGCATGGTAAACTGAAAGTGCTCGTGGCCTACCGTGAACCACAGGTAACGCCGGTGGGCCGGCAGGACGGGGATGTGAAAGTAAGCGTCCTGCAAGTCCAACACTACCATCCAGTCTCCAGGGTCGAGGGCAGACAGAACCTGAGCGAGCGTCAACATTTTGAACTTCTCCTTCCGGAGGTAGGACATTCCTGAGATCCAAGATTGTCCTTCTTGGGCACCAGAAGTAGTGGAAATAGCAACCACGACCTACTTCTGGGAAGGGAACGCGCTCGATGGCTTCCTTGGCCAAGAGTGCCGAAACGTCCTGTTGGAGAAGGGTCAGATGATCCTCCGACATACGATGGTACTGAGGTGGCATGGATGATGGGGTAGTCTTGAAGGGGAGGGAGTAGCCCCTTCGGACTATTTGCAAAACCCCACTGTCTGACGTGATGGTGCGCCAGTGGGGGAGGTGATGGCGAATCCTGCCGCCCACTGGCATTTGGTGGCCCTGAAAGGTCAGACTAGGAGGGTTTGGAGGCTGCTGCAGAGGGGGCTGTGGTGGAATGGCCTGCCCGCTGGCCCCCAGAACCACGGCGCTGTTTCCCACGTCCCCCGGCCGCGCAGTGGCTGAACAGCTTGCGCCGGCCTGTGGCTCTGGGCGGGACGTGGCGGGGCACCACTTCCGTAGCCACGAAAGGGGCAAAAGGCAGACTGCGCAGGGCGGGTGGTGGAGAGGCCCAAGGACCTGGCTGTAGCCCGAGAGTCCTTAAAGCGCTCTGGCGCATTGTCTGCCTTGTCACCGAATAGGCGACGGCCATCAAAGGGCATGTCCATAAGGGTGGATTGGACATCCCCTGAAAAACCAGTCGACCTCAACCAGGCGTAGCGTCGAAGGGCTACCGACGTGGAAATCGTCCTGCCTAGTGAGTCGGCGGTATCCAGCCCACAACGATGGTAAACTTCGCTGCGTCTCTCCCTTCGGTAACTGCCCAAGAGAGTATGGCCTGGGACTCCTCCGGGCACTGAGGCAGCACTTGCGCAACTGTGTCCCACACTGAGTGGGTGTAACGGTCCAACAGACATGCGGTGTATACCGACCGCAGTCCCAAGCTGGAGGAAGAAAACATCTTCTTCCCAAGATGGTCCAGCTTTTTGGATTCCCCATCAGGTGGAGCCGTAGGGAATGCGCCTTTGGAGGTGGAGGCTTTTGACCACCAAGCTCTCAGGGGTGGGGTTTTGGGAGAGGAAAGTGGGGTCGCCCGGGGCCGGGCGTGGCATCGGGCAATCATCCTGTCCACAGGAGCCCCTGTGTTGGGCCTGGGCCAGGTGCCCAAAAGGATGTCCGTTAGGGCTTCATTTAATGGCAGCAGGGGCTCCGAAGAGCAAGCTGCTGGTTGAAGCACCTCTGTCAGGAGGTTAGTCCTGACTGCCACCTTAGGTAGCTCGAGGCTGAGAGCCTCGGCAGCCCTACACAACACCACTGCGTACGACGCTCCCTCCTCCGTAGCCACGGTAGGAGGAGACAACATGCCAAGGTCTGGTGAGGTATCCAGACCACTGGCTTCCCCCAGTTCCTCTCTCCAGTCCGGCTCATAACCTAACTGGTCAGTTAAAGGGTTTCCAGACCCCTCCCAGTCCTCCTCACCCTCCTCTGGCTGCCAATCTGGTCTCAAAGAGCCAGGGTAGAACAGGGGCACAAAAGTACCCATCGTCGCCAGATCCGGCGTCGGTCGACGCCGGTCCGGCTCCGTGTCTACCTCGAGGTGGAGGCCGGGGTCAACGTCGGCTGGGGGCACAGCCGACGCCGGCTGCGGACGTGGTGCCGGTGGAATCGGTGCCGGGGGAGGCGTAACAAGGTCGACCGGCGCCGATCCAGATCCAGGCCTGGATCCAAGGGGAACATGCGGTGCCGAGGCCGGAGCCGCCGGCGTCGAAGGCCCAGGACCCCCAGCCGAGTCCGCGGGGCCTGGAGGCGCGCTGGCGGAGTCGGGCTGCCCAAAGATGGCGTGTATCGCTTCGTAAAATTGACAAAGCTGGGCAGGGTTCGCTCCACGTCCCGGAAAGGGGGGGGAAACCCTGAGTCGACCCTTTGGGCTCCGCACGCGGAGCCGCGGGAGGGGCACCACCCACATCCCTCATCGCGTCGGCCGATGGACGGGGAGAAGTCGAAGAGCGACGGTGCTTCTTCGACTTCTTCTTGTGCTTCGACTTACCTGACCCAGAGTGCGAAGACTTGAAAGATGAATGATGGTGGCTCCGCCACCGGTCCCTCGACCTCCTACGCGACCGGGACCTCGAGCGGTGCGGAGCCGACTGCCGGACCTCGAGAAGCTTTTGGGACCGCTCCTGCAAAGACTTCGGGTTCATGGTCCGACAGTCAGAGCACGACTTGGGGTCGTGGTCGCGCTCCAGGCAGAAGAGGCACACGCGGTACGGGTCCGTCACCGGCAACAGTTGGCTACAGGAACCACAGGCCTTGAAGCCAGGCATCCCTCGTGCACCAGTCGATGGACTTGAAAAACGATGTCGACAAAAGTCGAGAAAAAGTCAGTCAAAAAGTGTCTGGGGGTACCGCTCTCTCCAGATCTGCGCTTGGTGGCGCAGAAAAAGAAAGAACTGACGTCAGCACGCGAGGGCAGCGTCTATGTAGCTACCGCAACGTCATCCCGGGGACCACAAAGCCAACAACGAACGCGGAGTCGACAGACGCCACCTTCCGACGCGCAGGGGTACCACTGACGAAAAAACTTTCCGGATCCAGTCAGACGCCTGGGGGTAATTCTAAGGTAAGGAATCTATAACTAACTGTTTCTTTCAGATTTATACTTTTTACGAACTAGGTTATTTATCAACGCAGAGCTGTGTGTGTTTTGTATGGCAAATGTACGAACATGACTATTCAAATTCCTGTAATCCAACACTATACGATAGGAACTGTCTGGTTTCACTATCGGAAAAAGAGGATTATTCATTGATGAAACACAGGGTTCAATTACACCCTGATATTCCAATTGGGTCAAGATTTCACTCACGGAAGCTTTGGCGTCTCGTTTGATAGGGTATTTGGCTTGTGGCTGTGGCATGGAATGTAAAGGTATCTCATGGGCCGGTGATAGTTTGTCCCAGCCACTTGATTACGATACACAGCCGGCACTAGGGCAAAAGTCCATTCCGACGCGTAAGCCTGTTTAGCCTTCTCCGAAACGTAACAGGAAAAACTAGGAAGTATTACGTCTTCCCCCCGTGACAAAGCCAAGACAAATGGGGGAGGCCAATCAGCCTCCGCCAACAAAATGTCATAAGAGGAAGTAAGGTTTTCCCAAAAGATTCCTTAATTGTCCGTCTGATATCACCATCAATTTGGAGGATTATCTCATTAAGCCTATCCAGGAGTGCAACTCGTGTATCTGCTGTTTCCACTGTTACAAAAGTATCAGTTGCTATCGCCTCCAGACAAGGACGGAGTGCCTCCCGCACTATGGTAACTTCTGCCGCACTGTCGAGGAGTGTCACAGCCCATCTCCAATCAAGGAGCAGGGTTCTCACGGTCTGAGGCATATTTTGCTGTCAAGCGGCAACTTTCTTCTTCTGAAACAGGGCACGGTACGGAAGCTGTCCCTCCTGTTTTGCTTTTGCATCAAACTGTTGTGGCTGATCACGTCTTTGTTGAGTGGTCTCGCCTTGTCTGCGATCCTGCCGCTCCCCTCCACCGAAATGAAATGTGGGTCCGATGGTTCCTGAAAGGAACGAGGAGAGTGCAATTAGGAACCTGAAATCTTTCTGGTGTCTTAAGTTTAGTGCGGTCACGCAAATCATAGCTACGTTCAGAAGTATCAGGTGTCAGCGAACCTGCACACGAACCTAGCTTCTGTTGTTGCTGCCACTTATTCTTATTCCAGTTCTTCTTTGGAAAATCTGGACGCCCCTCCTTTTCTAGCTGGGGATTATTTTGTGCCAGAGTAAAAGGTCTAATTCCCAAATTATTGCGTCCAATGATTTATAAACTTTAGCTATAATCTTTGGCAATTCACGTTGTTTATCCACGTCAGCCACTGCCTCAAGGCGCTGACTCACCTGCAAGCTAACTGCTTCCCCCTTGACGTTAGCAAGAATCATGTCGGAGACTATAGGGAATGCCCCAACTAGTCTCATCCCCAATTCCAGTGCGGCCTCCACCCCGTGTTCATCCTGAACTTTCTTAAGAACCGTCGGAAGCACAGTCATGGTGGGGGTGCCAAAGCATAGGGAGTAAACCGCTGCAAACACCTTCCCCCAAGTGGTGCAATCTGCTAAATTGGGAATAAGACCTTTCGGTAAACTCATGGTAAGTATCCTGTGTTTATCCACAGGAGACGTGTGAGGAAAAACAGCTTCGAGTTGCTCAAACATTTCGGCGAACCAAAAAGGGCATTCATCCCTATTCTGAGGTCGCTTCCCCATCACCAAATTAATCATGATAGGACTTATAACCATGCCACCATGCCCTGGTGGCTGAACGGCACCTGCGGAACCGCCGGTACATTATGAGAAAGATATTGAATGACACTTCTATGAACGTGAATTAAAGACGTGTGTAATAGTCGCAGCTCTGTGTGTGAAACTGTCGGATAATTTGGATGTGGAGTAAAGCCCGCCAAAACGGGCCAAGTGGCTCCGTCAACCGACAAGGGTCCGAGACGGACCACTTAAACAGGGTGAAGTAGGGCGCCATTAACCCATTTGGTGTGCTCCCAAGCTGACAACGGAACTTCAAGTAAACGATACAGACGGTAATTTTGTGGCACCGCACCATGTTCATATTCATGAAAGAAATTATCGTTCCCATCAACCGCAGGAAACTTAAGTCAGGAGTAAAAAACCTTGAAGCGGTAAGCTGCATTTGCCTCTACTACAAATATAAAATCCGCACCCGCAACTGTGACTCCATTGGCGGTCAAATGCGCAGTAACCGCAGCACGGTTAGGCGCAGGTATGACTATCGGTTGTGCCATTATAGAATGAAGCACAACAATGGGCTAAGAAGAAAGAGAACCTTTTAGAATTCAAGCTTGAAAAACCTATAAAATTTCCAATATAGGAGGTAAACTCCCCCACACCACGGACGTCTCCGTAACTGGTGCAAGGGTATCGTGGACAAGCGCAATCGCTTCTCAGTGGTCCCGTGAATAAGTACCAGACCAAACGTTGGTGGCGCCATTTTGCAGGGATTCTGCACATACACAGAACTATGCGCAGGATTATGGGACCTTGGTGTATAGGGGCTGAGCCTTCCTACTGCCTTAGCAGAATATGACTCGTTACTACGCGAGTCATTACATCGCGTGGCATTACAACGCGGTCGTTACAACGACCGCGTTGTCACCACGCAATGCCATTACTACGCAAGTCATTACATCGACTTGCAGTAGATGGCACGCTAACATTAGAAATGTATTAATTTCCTATTCCAACTCCAGCCTACGCAACAGTAGGGAAGGTGTTGGAATAGTAAACTATACTATTCCTTATGTTAGCGCGCCATCTACTGCAAGTCGATGTAAAGACTTGCGTAGTAATGGCATTGCGTGGGGACAACGCGGTCGTTGTAACGACCGCGTTGTAATGGCATTGCGGTGTAATGACCGCAATGTAAAGGTCGTTTCCCGCCTTAGTACCCACAAGCCCAAGACCGACTAGCTATAGTGTCTCACTCACTCTCCTACACAAACACGGAGAAGCAAATGATTAGACAACCCAGAACACAACACTCCCGGATCTCTCAAGGATCGTGGTAACAAGACACACC
Source organism: Calotriton arnoldi (assembly GCA_963921515.1). Classification (NCBI taxonomy): domain Eukaryota; kingdom Metazoa; phylum Chordata; class Amphibia; order Caudata; family Salamandridae; genus Calotriton; species Calotriton arnoldi. The sequence goes on along the minus strand of CAWUFW010006931.1, from coordinate 243,007 downwards.
TTTTCGCTCACACTCTCGCTCTTGTCCACAATAAGATCTGACGAAACACGAATATAGTTTAAAATGTTTATTTTAACTAACGTGCTCTAACATGCAGTATACGTGTCACAACAAGCAGAAAAATGCATAACAGTAATACAGTTAGCATCGCAGCCAGTCCATACATTATGAAGGGAGATGTCATCTTATAAAGACAATAGAGAAAGGACAATAGTGCGTAACCTCCCTTCCATGGTAAGAATGAGTATTATTATATAATAGAAGATCTCTGGGTTTTGTTAGCAGACCCCATACCTTAGAGTATAGATGGGATTTCTACATCGAAGCTGGGTGTTGCTCTTCTCCCTGGAAAGGTCCCTCTCCAAGTGTTCGTTACCTAAACATGTATCCCGGTAATATCAAAGTACAAGCTTCCAGCAGCAGCTGCGCTAGTGTGTTTTGTCTAGGTGCTAGGGCCTGACCAGAACAGAATAACAAGGGGCATTGTTTATCGACCTTGCTCACAATGTTCAGACTAAACTCCAGGAACAAGCAGAGAACGAACACAGCAAACAGTTCTCATGTGAAAGGCATAAACAAATTCCTGCAAAAATAAAGCTGTGTAGTAACGTGCGCAAAAGCAGCATCATGGCTGCAGGGCTCATGCTAACTTAGTGATGTCGACCATGTCCCTATCTGCCACATGACATTCCTAATTCTGATAAATTCTGAAAGACTTACACAGTTCATTTAAATGAATGAATAAATAAAGTCTTTATTGCTTGATTAACAAAAATCATTGCAATTAAAACATCTTAACAATTGGACAATATATTAAAAAAAACATTATTACATTTAGTTACAAGCCAATGGTAAAACTATTTGTGAGCATCATTCATTTTATTTAAAACAATAACAAAAATATTCTTGGCAGTTTATAAATACATTCATATTTGTGCAATAAAACCAGTTAACTTTATCAATCATTATACAAATGGACTATAAAATCTATCGGACATGGGCTGGACAGTTAATTTAAATGTTTTTGTGTGCTAGAAACAACACTCTTCCCTACCCTCAGTATCCATCAAGATTGCCACACAAATCCTCTCACTTTGAAGTCAGAGAAAGAAAAGTAAGCAAGCCCCTTCGGAAGACAGCGTCTGACATTTGACCTCGGTCTTTTAGTGCACTGCAAATGTGTCGAGACAGGCCTGTTTACAGAAAGGGAGCACTCGGAAGGGTACTGTAAATAAGGTTTGGGCAAGGGAAGGTACAAACTCAAGCTGGGCAGCCTAAAACAAATAAAGCCAGCAAATGAAAAGCAAGAAAACGTGAGTTACAAACCACAAAGCCAATGGAAAGCAACAAGCAGAATCCATTCCTAGGTAATCTTTCTGAGTGTCCCCAAGATGTCTTTAGCAAACCAGGCAGCTGCGCTGTCTGGTAGGCTGTGACCTAAAAATTGCTTGAAAAAGGATACAGTCACTGATGTCTTCACCACCTCTCCTGACAGTCACCATGGTACCCTGCACTTGGGGCATCTGCCAGGGAACCAGTTCACATGGGAGACAAAACTTCCTATCTGGATGTCGATCTTTTATTTGCACCTTGTCTCCCACTTGTAGTTTACTCATTTTTGGCATTCAGGCAATTCAATTTTTGTAGCATGGATTCATTGTCTGGTAATGCAGGATCTTGCCCTGAGTGGTACTGAATGGCTACCACCACTACTGAACCCATTGCAGGCTTGACTAGGAACTCGACTGGTGGTAATATGATGTGTCTGTCCATACTCCTGGGGATATAAATAAAGCGGCTTTAGACTGCACAAGGGTTTTGCCTGTACCTATAATCCAGTGTGCTGTGCCTATTATTTTATAGTCCCGCACTCTGGAGTAGGCCTTTGTCCAGGCCCCAGCTCACATTGGCGATGAGGATTCACCCACTGCCAGAGGCAGCTTTGCTGCGGTTGCCACTGAGCTCCACGGCTCCGCCCTCGCAGCCCACTCACATTCCAGACCTGAAATTCGCGCCTGAGTCTGCACTTACACTGGCACTCGTCGCCCTGCCCACGCTCCTGTCCTGGACTTCGCACCCATCACAGCGCTTATTGCTGCAGTCGCAGCCCCGCCCAAGCTTATGCCCTGCCCGTTGCACCTGGGTCGACACACCGTGCTGCAGCCTCAGCCCGTGCAGGGGCACTGCTTATCACACCGGGGTCAGCCCCAGAGGTGTGACCTCTGTTCGGGCCCGGCTCATCTCGGGGCCTAGGCACGCTGCATGCTGGTGACTTCATTAGGAGCTCCTGTGTTTGGCGTCTGCCTGGTCGTGTGCCAAAGGTTCATGAGTGCTTCTGTGAGGGACGGTATGGTTGAGTCAGTGTGCGTAAGGCTGTGTCGGTGAGTGTATGGATGTCTTTGTGGTATATAGGTGAGTAACACGTGAAGGGCTCGATCCTGGGTGGCCTTGTGATGGTAGGAGACCCTGTATGAGTCACAAGCCTGCACTTTTACTACTGTTGACTGTGCAGCGCCCTGTGGAGTACACCAGAAATTGCAGTTACTTTCTACGAGGTGTAGAGCCAGGTTCCTTCTTGCTTGCTGAATTTACAATCCCCACACCATGGCTGATGACGGCAATGCACACCGTGCCCAGGTACCACCCTTGCCGGCAACTCCTCCATCACACAACTCGATGGGGGCCCTTCAATCATTCAGTGAGCTTGTGGATTCTGCCACGCTGCTCCTAGATAGAAGATGTGGGTGGGCCGGCTGGACAATTATTTTTAAACCACCCATGAAATCGATGGCACAGTCAAGCGTTCTCTTCTACTCCACTATGCGAGGAGGAAATCTACAAACTGTTTGAACACCTCCCCAACACAGGTGCAGAGGATGATTACGACAAGGTTGTGCGGGCCCTTAACACTCGTATGGACCCTCAGCTAAACCCCGATTTTGAGCGTTTCAAGCTACGCCAGGCCCGCCAGCATAAAGGGGATATGTTTGACAATTTCTGTGCCCGCCTTCGTGAATTGGCCAACACCTGCACGGCTGATGACCAGCCAAAGTTGATCCATGCACAGATCATCCAGGGGTGCAGGAACAAAACCCTACTGGGCCTAATACTAAGGCAACCCAACAACAGTCTCAATGACATCCTCATTCTGGCAAGGTCACACGACTTATCAGCGGCACGGTCCACAGAGATGGATATGGCTCTGATGCATGGCTCCAGCAAGCCATCAGTGGTGAAGATGGAAAACGTGGATGCAGTGTCCACCAGGGCGAAGATCACCCACTCCAAGCCGCACACACCAACACAGTTGGTTGCACAGTTCAGTAACTGTGGCTGTGAAGAACACCCCCTGGAACACTGCCCGGCCCAAGGGAGGACACAGCTCTAACTGTGGCGAGTCCAATTGCTTTGCCAAGGTGCTCCAGGGAGGACCAAGGGACCGTGGGGCCTGTGTACGACAGCTGGCGATAAAAGCTATTTGTCAGCTCTCGCGGGCTGATCCAGAACACAAGGGAACAGCCCAGCGCAGCACGTGGGTGGATGACAATAAGGATGCAACACCCTCAGAGGATGAAGAAGTCTTGCTCATCTCATTCACCGAACACCTCAAACGGCACTGGAGACAGCAACACACTTGTGTGGTCGAAGTAACTGGCACATCTGTCTAGGCCCTCATTGACTCGGGAACATCTGTCAATGTAATGGGTCTCCAGCAGTATCAACGCCTCCACCCAAGGCCAGTTCTATCACAGTTGACAACTAATATCTACACATACAGGGGGAAAACACCCCTACCAAAAGGGACAATGAAGGTACATGTTACATCCAACAGTCAGGGAATACCAGCCACAGTCCACGTCATCGGAAAAGACGCTGAAACCCTCCTCAGGTGCCACACAGCAGAGTACGTAGGCCTGGTATTGTTTGCAAGGAATGTACAAGTGTTTCAAATTGATGAACTGTTGAATCAGTTCCCCAACCTTTTCCAGGGGTTGGGGTGCCTCCAAGCCCCCAATCCAGCTCCACATAGGCAAGACAGTCAACCCAGTGGCTCGACGACATCGGCGTGTGCCATTCCAACTGCGGCCGCTAGTGGAACAGGAGCTAGACAAGTTGTAGAAGTTAGGAGTAATTGAGAAAGTTTCTGGGACAACGCCATGGGTATCGCCGATAGTCATTGCCGAGAAACCAAAGTAGCCCGGCAGGATAAGTCTGTGCATCGGCATACGCCTCCCAACCAAAGCCATTAAATGGGAGAGACACATCACTCCCACTATAGATGATTTCATAGTGGATCTTAACTTGGCCTGGTGGTTTTCAAAGCTTGACCTCAATGCTGGGTACCACTAGCTGCAATTGGATGAAGGAAGCAGGTACATCACAACATTCTCCACACACTTGGGCTTGCTGAGGTACAAGCGAATGAGCTTTGGAATATCATCAGCAGCTGAAATGTTCTAAAATGCAATCATGGAAGTGCTATCTGGTCTGCAAGGAGTCATGAACGTCAGTGATGACATTCTAATATACTACGCAACAGCGAAGAAACATCATCCGCGTCTAAGAGCTACCCTGAAGCACCTGTATGATCACGCCATCACTCTCCACAGGGAGAAGTGCTCCCTCTTCCAAACTAGCAATGAATTATTCGGCTATGCATTCACACAGGACGGCATCCAGGTTGACCCGAGGACTTCGCAAGCGATTTGACAGGCCCAAACACTGTGAAGTTCGCAATTTTCTGGGGATGGCCACTTATTGTGGCTGGTTCATCCCCGGCCTGGCAACCATAGCGGAACCCCTCAGGGCACTCACAAAAGCTGATGCCAGATGGACCTGGGGCCCTCGCAAACAGGATGCATTCCAACGGGTCAAGTCGGCGTTTCTCAGCAAGGCACCAATGGCCTACTTTCACCCCAAGAAAAGGACAGAGCTTATTGTGGATGCAAGCCCCGTGGGGCTTGGGACAGTGCTCACACAAGAGGTTGATCCCAGGAGGTGGCCACCTTTGGCGTTGGCAAGCCGAGCCCTATCCCCAACAGAGGCAAGGTATGCCCAGATCGAGAGGGAGGCCCTAGCAATTAAGTGGGCCTGTGGACATTTCCACCTGTATCTGTGCAGGCGAGCATTTTGCATAAACACGGACCATCAGCCCCTGGTCTCACTTTTCAAGGACAACCACAACCTCCACCCCGGATTAAACGGTGGGCGATACAGTTGCAGCACTACCAGTTCGAATTGGTATATCAACAAGGGTCCAGGAATCCTGCTGACTTTCTATCCCAACACCCGCCCAAGCGGATGACATGCCACAGCAGGAGGCCAGCCAGATGGAGGAGGACATACGGCTGGTGAGCCGGGGGGCATGCCCGAGGGTGTTGAGTCTTCCCGAGATCTGCGATGCAACCACTGGTGATACAGTGCTGATGAGGGTCAATGCAATACTGCTAAAAGGATCATGGAACACACTCCTGAAGGATGCCAATCACTGGAGTGGCCCAGAAAAAGAATGACTAACGCAACTTTGGAGAGTCCGGCATGAACTCAGTGCTACTCAAGACGGTCTCATTCAAAGGGGGCACAGACTAATCATCCCCGAAAGTCTGATGAGGCGGGTAGTAAAGCTCGCTCATGGAGGGCACCAAGGGACTGCAAAAACGAAATCACAATTGCGAGGGAAAGTGTGGTTCCCTCGATTGGAGGCAGTAGTGGATGACCTGGTAAGACAATGTGCGGCATGACAAGTCACCTGGAAGCCCGAGCATCGCTAATAACGGAAGAACCATCTGGCGCTCCATGGAAAAAGGTCCAGATCAATTAGGTCAGCCTCGATTTTGTGAGCTTCCCATATGGGAGGACCACCATGGTACTAATGGACGCCATTCTAAATACCCCATTGTGAAGCTCATTGAATCGACTGCATTCTCAAATGTCGCCCCAACACTGGAGAAGATATTGGCCCTGTACGGTATCCCGGAGGAAGTAAGGACCGACAAGGTCTCGAATTCCAGGAGTTGTTCCAGCGCCTAGGCATACGACATCGCAAGATCACCCTGCAGTGGGTTCAGGAGAATAGCGAGGTGTCGCAGTTTATGCTGACATTAAACAAGGTCCTGTGAATTGCTGTGCATGAGGGAGTGAACCCGGAAGCCAGCTTACACCGATTCCTGCGGGAATACCGAGGCACTCCGCATTGCACAAACCCATGTCCTCCGTGGGCTCTCATGCTAAATGGTTACTGGCGCAACACAATTCCGGTACACCCAGAGTGGACTCAGTCTGAGTATGATCCCAATGGTACCCAAAACAGGGTGATACAGAATAACACTAGGGTGAGCATTAAGAGGAAATTGGCCCACTGCCGTCTAGGAACCAGAGATCATGTGCTCCTGAAGGACTGCCGACTGGGGTGGAAGTTATGTACACTGTACGAACCAGGAGTGTGGGAGGTGACAACTGTGGAGGGCACAATGGTGACCACCTGCAGAGATGTAGAGACAGTCACTCGGAACATATCATGGTTTAAGCTGGTGGACACCTATGACAGGGAAAGGAGGGTCGCGGTAGAGAACCAGGAGGATGGAGACCTCACAGCAGCAGACAGGCTCTATGATCAATAACAGGAGGGCGACCAGTCTCTGGATCAGGGCAAGTGTGACAATCAAACAACAGGTTCCCAAGGGGAAGTGAGCACAAAAGAACTGCCTGACATGTCCCGACGTCAGCACTACAACTTATACCCACAGTCAGTACCAAGTCAGAGACTGAATGACTTTGTGTGCAATATTGAGCCCTAGGAATCACAGCAAAGTGGGGAAGGGATGTAGTGACCGTCCCGGCCACTACGGCCTGACCTGTGCACCCAGATGTAATGCAGCTCACCCTCTGGCCGGCCGCGCCTGGAGGCTATAAATAAAGGGGCTCTTGACTGCATGAGTTCTTTGCCCGCATCTATAGTCTGGTGTGCTGTGTCTGTCATTGTGTAACCCTGTGCTGTGGGGTAGGCCTTTGTCCAGGCCCCACCCCACAATAGGCACAGTCTCTACTTCAGGGTATTTGGAATAGTTGTCGATCATTACCAGCCTATACCAGCCATCTGCTACCCTTCCAAAGTCAGCACTGATGCTTACCCACCAGAGCATTTGGTATAACTTCATTGAGGATAGGCATTGGTGGGTCCGGACGCCTGTGGTCAGGCACATTTCACAGGTTTTGACCACCTGCTCTACCAGCTCATCAAGTGGTGGAACCACACTTTATTTAAAATTTTGCCCATGATCTTGACCATTCCCTTATGAGCACCATGGGCCACCTGAACAACACACATCACTAGGCTTTGTGGTATTACGAGTCTATGACCTCTCAGGAGATAGCCCACTTAAAGGCTGGCAGTTCATATTAGAAGTAGTACAGAGAGGAGGGTGTCTGTTGAGCATTTGAAGTTCTCCAAGAGGCATGTGTCTTCAAGCCACTAACGCAATCTGCAAGCAGTCGTCTGCTTTGGTGGCTCTCTGGATCTCAGCTAGTGTCATGAGCTGTGGCTGGGACCACTCCATGAAGTATCACACATATTCTTCGATCTCTCTAGGAGCCTCTTTTTCTCCCATGGTTGACCGAGGATGTTGCGATAGGTAATCCACCAGATTCTGAGATCCTAGCTTGTACTCCATGGAAAAAAAGTATCCCAGTAGTGGCAAAATCTACTTCTCGCCTTGGCAGTGGTTTGGATGCTGTCCCTTGAAACAGAGGATGAGTGGTTTGTAGTCAGTATGAACCACTATAGGGTAGCCATAAAAGTACATATGAAAATATCGACACCCCCAATGGATGGCTGTGGCCTCCCTTTCAGTTTGGGAGTACTGTTGCTTGGTGGAGGTAAGGGCTCGGCTGGCCTATGCTACGAGAGCCCACTCACCAAAGTTCTGTGTATGAGATCAAATCGCCACTAGTCCCACTTATAGCTCCCTCTTTGTGCCAGATCAATGTAGGCTAGGGTGGTCTCAGCCGACAGAGCATCTTTGGTGTTTTGAATTGCCTCCACCTGCACCTCTTTCTAGACCCAATCAGCCAATGCTTTTGTGAGCTCTAGGGCAGGATAGTGAAGGCTGTCAGATTCCTTCTGAAGCTCCGCCAGCAACTGATCATGCCCAAGAAACTCATCACTTCAGTTACAGAGGGCAGGACTTCTGCTAACATGATATCTGTCCCCTTGGCAGTATGTTATGTTATGTTAATAACTTTTATAAAGCGCGGCGATTACCCAAGGGTGTCCTGGCGCTAGCATATCTATCCTGAGGCAGCGAGCAAGGAGGAACTGAGCTTATTCAGCAAAAAGCCAGGTCTTCAAACCCTTCCTAAAATCTAACAGATCAGCAGCGTTTCTTAGGCGAAACGGAAGGTCATTCCAGGCTTTCGCCGCGCACACAGCAAAGCTTCTGCCCCCCCACAGAGCTTTCTTCCTGGGCGGTACAGAAACCAGCTTTGCCCCTAACGAGCGAAGTGCTCTTTTCGGAATGTACCACTGGAACAGCTGGTTCAGGTAGTCTGGGCCTTTGCCATGCAGAGCTTTAAAGACCATGCAAAGTGATTTGAAACGCACTCAACTCCTTACTGGGAGCCAGTGCAGCTTCCTTATTTCCTTTGAAATGGATGAAAATTTGGATGTACCAGTCAGAAGTCTCGCTGCTGCATTTTGCAGCAGCTGAAGTTTATTCAAACTTTTTTGTTGAATATTCAAATACAGGCTGTTGCAGTAGTCCAGCCTCGACAACACCAGAGCTGTGACCACTGTTTGGCGACTACCTAGAGGTAGGAATGGCATTACTTTCCTAACCATTCTGAGCACATATGCAGTTGATGATGTTACTGCATTAACCTGATCCCCAAAGGTGAGTCTCTCATCCACAATTACCCCCAAATTCTTCACCTTTTTTGAAGGCAGAGGGAGAGAGCCCATCGAATCAGGCCACCAACTTGGAGTCCAAATATTAGTATCTTTTCCAAACAGTAGGACTTCAGTTTTGCCTGAATTAAGCTTCAGACAATTCTCTGCCATCCATTTCCCCACTGATTGCATACAGGCTTGGAAACGCTGTTCTATACCCGTTTCCTGACCTGGTCGTAGAGACACCACAATTTGGGTATCATCCGCATAGGAGGTAAGACCAAACCCAAATTCTCTAATAATGGGGGCCAAGAATGAAACATAGACATTAAATAGAGTGGGGCTAAGGGAGGACCCCTGTGGGACCCCACAGGGTAGCGAAAAGGGTTTAGGTTGATATCCACCTAATGCAACAGAATGTCCTCTGCCGGATAGAAAAGAATTTAGCAAAGCCCAGGCTTTGGATTGGATCCCACACTCTTTAGACGGTCCATCAAGATACCATGATGGACCGTATCAAAGGCCGCAGATAGATCCAACAAGATCAGAGCCGCCCTCCCACCTCTATCAACGGCCTCTCTGATCTCTTCTGTGGCCTTAATGAGGGCAGACTTGGTGCTGTGTCCCCCTCTGAAACCATACTGGGAGGGGTCCAGGGCTTGTGTTGCTGCCAGGAACGAGCTAAGTTGAGTGTTCAAAATTTTTTCTACCAACTTGGCTGGGAGTGGAAGACGCGAGATCGGGCGGAAATTATTGGGGTCTTTAGGGTCCAGGCTTGGTTTTTTTAACAGGGGCAATATAGAAGCCAATTTCCAACAGGTGGGGAAGTGCCCTATTTCACACATTCCCTCAAAAACGGAGGCCAGAGATCGAGCAATGGGACCAGGTGCCAATTTGGCCACTGCTACTGGGCAAGGATCATAGGGTGATCCTGATTTAGCAGCCATAAGCAGCTTCTCCAAATTGTCCGGAGATACTGGCTTGAAAGTATCTAGTATCTCAGTGGGAACTTTTAAGGGCTTAAGTTTTTCACTTGCCGGAACCAACGTGGCCCTATTTAGACCGCAAAAGGCTGAGAAAATGGTTTCCACTTTGGTCAAGAAGAAATTGGCTATCTCCTCACACAGCTCTTGACTTGAATCAACTATGGCTGGGCGTGGAGTGGCCAGGCTGGAGACAGTTCTGAATAGCTCTTTAGCCGAATGTTTCGCTAGATCTACACGTGCCACATAGAACTCGTTTGGCTAGGTGGAGCAGTTGTTTATACTTATGCAACCCCATTTTGTAGAGTTTTTTATCTGTTTCTTTATAGCCCCTTCTCCAACTTCGCTCTAACCGTTTGCAGGTGAGCTTGTGATTTTTCAAGTCTTCAGTATACCACGGGGCAGATGGTTGTAGTCTTTTAGGGCAGAAAGATTTTTTGGGGGCTAGTTTATCACAAGCCTTCTCAAGCCATTTTGTATATACCATGGCGGCTTCTTCCACACTCACCGGCAACTGGTTGGCCGTGGAGATGAGAAGCTCTTGTAAAGCAGTTGCCTCAATATTCTTCCAGGCTCTAGTTATTATTTGGCCTTTTGGGTGAGGCCCGCTTGTGGGTCGAGTCCTAAATGTCAGCTCGAATTGGGCGGCAGCATGATCTGACCACACAAGAGGCAGGAGGCCAGTAAACTGAAGGCCAGGATGATTAGAGAAAATACCATCCAAGGTGTGACCTGCCATGTGTGTAGGGCCAAGAACCAGTTGCTTCAAGTCTGCACTATTCATTGTATCTATCAGAGTCACAGTATCGGGGTCAGTTAGACTCTCCAGATAGAAATTAAAATCCCCCATGATTGTATATGCGTCTGTGCAGAGGCCTTCTTCTAAAATGTTATCCAGTGAAGCTAGAAAGCTATTCCTAGCTCCCGGTGGTCTGTATAAGAGAATACCTTTAAACGTATGATGGTTGGAAAGCTTGAGATTAAAGGATAGTGCCTCACATGTTTCAGATGGGACCGACTGAAATGATGCCTTGATAGAATTGTGATATCACGGCCACTCCCCCCCCCCTTTCCTATGGGGTCTATTTTGCGTATAGCATAAGAACTCTGGTGGGGTGGCCTTTAATATATCAGGACCAGAGGAATCATCCGTCCATGTCTCCGTGATAAAAGCTAACTTTATGTCCCATTCTTCAATAAGCCTTGCGCATTCTAGGCTGTGCTTCACTAGAGATCTCGCATTAACCAAACAACATTTAGTTACTTGGGTATTGTCCCCACCCGACCCGGATCCTTGATCCTTAAAACAAGCAGAAGGCAAATACAGGATTTTAGGAAGGATAGTTTGACAATTAAGACAAACCTGCAACCGTGGTGTAGGTGGGGAGTCAAAAGAAAGGCATGTGCAATCTCGACCCCTGTCCGCCCCCCTCAGTTCTAACAGAGTCTTTGAGGTATAAGTGAGAGAAGGGGGTTTGTCTGCCCTACAACTTCCAGGGGTCTTGGCCCTGAGCCCGGTCCAAGCGCGGACGAGCGCAGACGGGTTTGCCTTTGGCGCGCCCGCTGCGCGTGTCCGCTGCGCGCTCGCACCTGCATCGGGTTTTAACTCCTGGTCAGGGAATAGCCTGGTCCGCTAACCTATCTACCCCCAAGATGGCCGCCCCGCCTGACTCCACCATACACGTCCGTGTGAGCCCCAACCCTGCCTCAGCAGAACCGAGATCAGCACAATGCAGGTAAAAGCAGTTTAAAAAACGAGCCACATAAAACCAATAAAAACAGGAATATTTCAAAAACGAGTAAAAGCTCTAATTAAATTCTGTAAGGTTCAGGACAAGCAGATTCAAGTTCTAAAATTGTGCAAAATATCGCTAGTACCTCCCGGCTCAAGCCTCAGGAGACAAAGTATCAGTTGCTGACCCAAAGAAAGTGATGTGGGGTCTCAGGAACTCACATTTCTCCTTACCTTAAATAAATGAGAAAGACGAGAGGCATTTGGCAAAACAGGAACAAGTTGGTTTAATTAAACGCTGCAGACAGGAGAGCCTCGACAGAATGTGTCTGGTCAAAGTCTCTCGGTGTACAAAGTTTTGGCCACTGTTATATACAGTTCATGAGGTACAATAAAGCAATTTTCTACATTCCAGAAAAGCATCTCAGTCACAAATGTGGGCATCTGATAAGGACACAGATGACTTTCGACCTCGGGGAGACCTAGTGTGGGCCAGTGTGTATGTGTCCGGCATGAGGAGCATGTGATCGCTACTTGTGGTGTGCATGTCGTGTCCTGATTGGTTGAGTTTTTCTATCTACATGTGGCATCTAGCTTTGTGATATTTTGTGGATGCAAGCCCTTGGCCAAACGTGTTTTATTGGGGCCAATTTCCTCTGACCTGTTTGTAGTGCAACTATCTATCTGAGGGTTTTCCGTGGGGGCGCGTTTGTCTTTAGGTTAAGAGAGACCCCACCTGTGACCTGGTATTCGATAGGCCTGGGTGTAGGTCGTAGAACTTGTCTAACCACGTATCTCTGACTCTGGGTTGATGGGAAGGTCACCTTGGGTGAATCCGACAGCAATGATACGAGTTAATTGAAACTCTTGAAAATAATATGGCAGTCAATGGTATCATTTTTATCGTCATCCTTAGCACTGTACATTGGGTTTCCATAGCATACATTGACATTGTTCTTACTGGTATTAACACTTAAGTTTGCATAGGTCATAACATACCTCAGCATTGTTGTTACTGGTAACAGTATCGTTATTTGAGCATCGATTATGACATACATTGATCTCGTTATTTGAGCATACACTGATCTCGTCATTGTTGGTGTCGGTGCTACTGTGCTGGTACAGGTTATGACATACATTAACATTGCATTGACGGGCACTGGCATGGTCGTGCAGGCACAGGTTATGGCATACATTGACATTGCATTTATTGGTATTGCCACTGTCAGGCCTGCACACATCACGGTAATCACTGACATCGTATTCACCCATTCCAACACCTTCATGAGGCTGTCTACTTTTGTAGTATGCATGCCAAGTGTCGACTGAATCAGTTGTAGCTTCTTAGCAGTGCTGCAGCTCGCCAACATGCCTATCTCTCCTTTCATCAAATACATATTTACTGAGGTGGTTGCCTCCTTGTGTGTGATGTCCGTGAGGAGGGGTCCTGGGTGTCCATAAGCATGTACTCTTACTTTGGTGACTTTCATGGCTGGCTGACAGACCTGAGTCTCATAGGTTTCTTGGGCCATATTATTGATGGAGGACCAGTGTCGATGATGGCAGGTTCTGGCCGGCCCCCAGTCATCACTTGGCAATTGGATGGGGGCTGATGAAAAATGAAATTAAATGAAATACCAGCATTTGTAAAGCGCACAGCTACCTCCGGAGAGGTGTCCCGGTGCTGGGGGCCGTCGGGAAGATTAAGCAAGCTATTGCCCAGAGTCACAAGGTGCTGGGCTAACCTGCCGCTGGCGCCGGGGATCGAACCGTGAGCCCCATGTTCCGGAGACAGCCGCCCTGGCCGCTGCACCACACCTCTTCCCTGCACGTGCCTTGCTCAACGGCATGCACCTCATGAACTGTGGCTTCTCTTTCATCGACATTCAGGTCATCGTAAGTGAAGTCATCCACAAATGGCGCAACGGCATTCACTGCCTGCTTCTGGGAGTTATATTGGTGTCAAAATGACCTACACACTTTTGCGATGTGGTTCACTTTTCTGCATGCTGAATACCTCTAGCCTGCATCTAGGCACTCCCCTCTGTGCGTAAAAGCACCCACCCCCACCCCTGCGCCAACATGGTGGGCGAGATCTCGGGCAGCTTTCTCGCTTAAGCCAGGCTATCGCCCTGGTGATCTGGTTTACCATATGCTAAGCTCTCGCCTTGGATAGCTCTTTTGAGTGCCTGACAGTAGAATGTCCTGCATGGACTTCTGCTCTTTTAGCTTGGCTGACACAGAGTCCTGCACAAACTGCTTTCGTATTTTCTCTGTTTCATCTCTCAGTATGCACATACTGGGGAGTTCTTTCAGTCAGGAGTAGAAGGCACCACTGATTAGTCAGCCCTTTGCTGAGCTTGGTGCACGAGAAACTGTTCATAGTCCAGATTAGCCAAGGGTTTGAAGTGGCTGTTCAGTGCTGATATGACCTGGCACCTTTCATGAGACGGTCTGGTCCCACAACTTCTCTGGCCTACACAAATTGCGTAGGAGGGGTGGGTAGGGACTTGCTAGGTTGTCAGTATACTCTTTGACTGCCCTACCCACTGTAGCAGTTGCTGGCACCTCTGTACGTGACTGACATGGAGCTCCTACCCTTACAGCTGGTGAAGCATCTTCTAATGGGCTGATCCCATCACCGTGGTTCAGCTCAGTATCACACTCTCTGGTAGGCCGAGTGTCCACCCAAATCTCTGTCTTCCTCGCGCCAGCTTGTCTGTGGCGGGTGACTCCTGGGCCGCCTGTACAGGGAGAGCATTCTGTGGCCGTGTCGCCTGGAGAAGCAGAGCCTCTCTGCGAGCTAGACTTCAGGGCTCAATGCAGCTTCCTGCGGCCTCTCTGCAATGCCAGCTACCTCAGCACTATGACTGCCTAGACGCTGCAAACTGCGGTTACTTTGCACCAAGGGTGTTACAGGTGGGTCAGATGGATGGGCGTGGGCTAGCTCCCATCCTAGTCGTGATTACATGATGCCAGTCTGCAGTGCATGAAATGAGGACACAGCCTCTTGTGGGCGGATGCAGCAACTAGACTGCCTCTATGGCTCAAGGCAGCCCTCTTTATTAATTTGGGTATGTCACCCAAAGGAAACCAATAACTCTGAAACCCATGGGGTCACCTCCAACAAATTCACTATGCTTTGTACACACAACATTTCAATAACTGCACCATAAATAGAAATGGCATCAGATGACCTTAGACTGGACCACAACGTTACTAGAAAACATGTCACTGGGCCCAAATCAGAGTAAATGTGTGTAGGGTAACCACCTCACTTTATGTCATCAGGGACATTGCTCAGTTACTTACCGGTAATCTTCATTACTTCTATATCCCTTATCCTCATCCTAATCACTACTTAGTGATGAATGTTACCAATTTCAAGAACAGGAAACAAAACAAGAAATCCTGATTATAAGCCCTACCCAGCATTAGCTGGGAACTATAAAAAGGCTAGCCTCCCTCAGCACTTCATGTTTTGTTTCCTGTCAGGACTAGGGACTAGGTATGCTTCAACCTTCAACGGCTGCATAGTTGGTGGGGAGTGATGGAAGGGATACTTGAAGCCATTTCAGTAAGACTGTGCTGCATGCTTGCCAGTGCATCTTACCATGAAGAGGTGTGTCTTGCTATGTTTTGTGTAAAGTCATCAGAGTTTTGTGGAAGCTTATTTGAGGGCAGCACCCGGTTTTTCTCGGGGTAGAGACTTGCAAACCTGTGTATGCGAATTGACTGTGTTCTGGGAAGGGTGTGATTTTTTGCTTCCACCTGTGCTTGGACAGGGTTGGTTTAGTTTTTAGCAGGCGTAGGAAGCACGAAGGATATGGAACTCCCTCCAAAAAAAGAAATAAACTTTGTGGGAGGGATTAGGTGTATTTTGTTTATTTAAACTACTTTTGATACTAAACGTGTTATCGGATGGGAAAAGCAAAGACATTGTTCTCCATCTTTACCACTGCTCCTGCATCACCACCAGCCAAAAGGAGCAGGGAGCAGAAAATAGGAGAGGATTAAGAGTATTATTTCAGAGATTTTATCAGAAAAAGAATGTAGGCAAGAGCATTTCAGAGCAGGAATCTATGTACTCTGTTGTATCTGCATCAGAGTTGTCAGAGGATGCCTTTTCATCTCCACTAGAGCAAAAGGAGAAGAATTTTGCAAAGGATTTATTGCCTCATTTACTGAACAATGTTAGTGAGGATATGGGTTTTCCTGTAGAAGAGGTTGCTGGTTCCTCCAGAGATAACGTGTTAAACACAATTAAGAATTGTCAAAGTGTATGCCTGTAAATACATTAGTATGTGATGAACATTGTACTGAACGAATGAAAGATTAGAACCACGTTACTGAGGTTTATGGTGAAGCATTGCCCTTTGAAATCCATAGAAGATAAACCTCCTGATGCCATCCATGCAAATTCAGTTTAGGCAAGCCTAGTGGGTAGATCATCAGCGGCAGAAGAAAATATCCTAAAGGGCCCAACAGAGAAGAAGGTGGATGCTCTCTCGGGAAGGTCTATTCAGGCTCACGTTTGGCTTTGTGAACTGGAATGTCAGGGTCCTACATGCCGCAATCTTTGTTATCGTACTTCAAAAAATCCCTAACACCGTTCAGGAAGGGCAGGAATGTGTCAGCCTGTTAGAGAACATGGAAAAAGAAGTTAAGTTCCTATCAAACATTGCCTTTGATTCATTCCCAGCAGCAACTCTATCATGTGGTGCATTGATAGCGAAAGACGAAACAGGTTTATTAAGGACTGGAACAATGATTCAGCTCAGTGATATGCAGTTGTAAGGATTCCTTTTGAAGGGACGAGATTGGAGCAGAATTGGAAGATAAGCTGCACAAAATATTTAAAGAGATGAAGCATTATTCTTCCTTTAGGAAACAACCAAGGTCATCAACATTTTTAAACACAAATCCTCGTTTAGACGGCCATCCAGCTGACAACAGAATTCTGATAATTCATCAAAGTATCAACCAAGATCCTTCCCTCAGAAGTTTCAGTAGAAACAAAAACAAGACATTAGGTACCAGGAGGTTGATGGCTGGGAGTTAAAGGTTGGTAGCTAGTTTAATCACTTCCTGGTGAATGGGCAAAGATCTACTTCAGACAAGTAGGATCTAAATGTTTTCAAGAGAGGGTACCAAATAGAATTTGCATTTCCACCAATGGGCTCGGGATCATTCCTACTCTTGTTTCATGATGAGAGATTAAATTAGCAGCCTCAAAGGAAGGGATTCGACCTGTTTGGCGGAAAAAGGCAATTTTAGCGGTCCCAGAGAGAAAGAAAAGGAACAGTGTATACCTGATAATGTTTATGGTGCCAAATATGAATGGATGTTTTCAGATGGTTACAGAATTGAAACACCTGTAAAAATGTAATAAAGGTTCCACTCAAAATTGAGTCCTTACAGCACATAATTCCATTGATAATGAATGCTTATTTGTGTGTTCCAATGGAAGAATTGCATCAGAAGTACCTGAGATTTTGTGTGAAAGTTCCGCATTGGCATTTCAGAGTCATTTCCTTAGTTTTGAGATCATCGCCAAGGGTCTTCCTGAAGGTGGTATCTCTGATAACTGCCCAGCTTCATCTGCAGGTAAAATTGGTATTCCCTTACCTGGACGACTGGCTGTTACAAGCACCATCTCATCAACAACAAACACAGCCTACAGAATAGACCATAACTATGCTAAACCAATACAGATTTCTTCTGGACAGATCCAAGTGTCAACTTCAGCCATCTTGGAATCTCATTTTTATTGGGGCAAGATTGAAGTCTCATCTAGGGAGAGGTTTTATTTTCCTCTAGAAAGAATGGATCGATTACAGACACTTGAATTAGTTGCTACAGAAAAAGAGGTGACAGCCTTTGATTGGATTGAGATAAAAGGTCATATGGAGTCCTGTGTATTTACAGTCCAGTGCATAAAATTGCACTTTAGGCCATTGCTATGACATATTCATAGACACTGGACACCATCATCAAACAGTCTGGAGCACATGGCCCCAGTGACATAAGATATAAGAAGGGTATTTAAGTGGTGATGGTGTCAGATAATCTTTCTGAAAAGATTCTTACAGGCAGATCCACCTTTGGTATAAATTACAGATGCTAGTTCCATAGGATGGGGTGCGACCCCAGGGAGTAGGATGTGTAAGGAAATATAGACATGAGGATGTCAAATTGGAAACATTTAACAGGAGTTTTCAGAGATTTACTCCACGTCAAACAGTATCTACTCTATTCCAATTTGTAGGTAAGGACGGGGAATTCAGTATCAGTGGCCTATGCCAACCATCAAGATAGTACTCACTTTCAGTCGCTGAATGAGGTAGCATGTTCTCTAAGTCTATGGGCAGAGGAAAATCTTCTCTCAATTGCCGCAGTTCACATCAAGAACTCGGACAATGTGGAGGCAAATCA
Organism: Calotriton arnoldi; assembly: GCA_963921515.1. Classification (NCBI taxonomy): domain Eukaryota; kingdom Metazoa; phylum Chordata; class Amphibia; order Caudata; family Salamandridae; genus Calotriton; species Calotriton arnoldi. The sequence goes on along the minus strand of CAWUFW010006931.1, from coordinate 224,973 downwards.
TTTGAGCAGAGTGTTTGCTGCATCACAGAATCATACAATGTCCAAGACAACCTTCCTACGGATATTCTCGAAGTAACGCACCCTCTTCATGAATATTTTTGCATCTGGGGCCAACTCTCTTCTTCTGAGGGTCTGCTACAGATTTCCAGAACAGGGAGCCTGGGAAGTGTATGCCCTATTTCTGAAATGGCCATAGAAGCTGTTTGCCTTCCCACCATTTCTACTGATTCTGTGGATATTATTAAAAAACACGCAAGAGAAGGCACAAGTGGTGGTGCTGGTGGCACCATTCTAGCTTCAAAGAGCATGGTTTCCATTACTCAAGCAAACTCCTTGAATTTTTCATCGCTTTCCTGCTCCATTGAAAACATGCAGCCCTCTGCTTCCTCTAAGATTCACTGTGTTGTCTGGAGGGGGAGAGGTTAACTCTTTCAAATTAAGGGTTACTTCCTCATTTGGTGGACGTGATTCAATCTTCCAGAAAGCCATACTCTGAAGTCTTGTTCAAGACATTGGGATTCTTTTTACTCTCGGCATCACAATACTATCTATCTTCTTTTTCTAACGGTCTCTGCTGTTCTCCAACTTTAGTAGACAATGTCAACAAACATTTACCATTATCCACGTTGTAATTGCATTGGTTTACTATTATGGCTTTTTGTGAAGAGGATACTTCCTTTCTTTAAGCAGAGTCATTAGTAACAAGAATGTTCAAGAGTTTTGCTATGCCACGCTCTGTGTCATTCTCCTGCACCACCTTGGGATCTTCTGTTGAAGTTGAAATCTTTACAGTACTTTCTTTTTGAATGTTTGGAGACTGCTAATTTGAAGTTTAAGTCTCACAAAGTATTTTCTTGGTGGCAATCACTTCAGCACGATGGTTGGGTGAACTTCTGTCCTTTGTCGTCCTCCTTTTTTAAGATTCCTGGATAATGCCGTTATCTTAAGACCAGATTTTCTTTTCATCCTAAAATTCTTTCCAAATTTTACTTCTCACAGATTACACTTCCAGCTGTTTTTCCTTCGACTGCTTCTGAAAAAGAGAAATTGTTAAGTTAATTGGCTGTTAAGCAAGCTATATCTGTTTAACTTACCATTACAGCAGTTTCATGAAGTTGGACTCTCTTTTGTTACAACAAGAAAAGGTGGCTACAAATCCACTACCTATACACAATCAGTTAGAAACAAAGTCATGGGTGCTCGAAAGGGAGAAGAGCCAACACTTCTTCTTCTGTAGGAACAAGTCCAGAGCAAGATCAAAATTCCAAACACTGCAGAAATAATTTGAAGTAGGGTTCTGTTGTAAGTAATTCACCAACAGCCTTTATTTTCATATAGTGTTTCTGAAGACTTTGCCAACACGTGTTTTGTCTATGCTGTAGGTACGCCAGCAGACTTCATCAGGGCTATAATGACAAATGCACAAACTTAATAGTCATCCCTAAATTGAGCATGGCCTGAAACCGTCACCAAGGTCACACTGACCTTATCACCATGTGTGAAAAAAGCATTCAAAATGGGATTCCAAGAGGATCAAACTTATATTAAAATGCAATTGAGATTTATGTATTATTATCAGCACTCACCAATAAGTATCCCACAGAAAAGAGAACAAAGAAAAATAATAACCAAGAAAGAAAAGTAGAGTGATGTAAAATTACAGGTCTGCCGCCAGAAAAAAGGTGAAATGATGAAATATCTGCTCACCTAACATCGAGTATACCAATGCGTATCTATACTCACAAGGTCTTCAAGTATGACATCATCAAATGTCTGAAACAAATACCTTCTATTACTTTCTTAGGAAAAGTAAACAATCAAGCTATTCTTTGGCCAACGTGTAAGGGCATGAAAAAGGCTCACCCAATATTCAATCAAAAGGTGTAAACGTGAACCTACAAAGTTTTAGAATCAATGGTCCAGTATCTGCAATGTACAATATAAAACAAAATCACTCGAAATTAACCCTCCTAATAAGAGTAATCCTACTTTCTAGGACGAGCGCCCGAAGCATTCAATTGTGTCTTTACTGCATTGATGCACCAAAAAGATTAAGGAAAAAATAAGCCTACAATATGTGCATAGTTTCAGTACCTCCACAGTAACAATCCCAGAAGGAATCATGTGGTGCTTAAAGTAATATGCCAAAAGTATGTCACACGCTATGTGAGTATTTCGAATCCCATCATACTTGTATGGACATTAATAGTAAATTACGCTCAATATTAGATGTGGTAGGGGTGTAAGTACATGCAGTAATTCTGTGTGGGAAGTCCCTAATCTAAGCCCATTAAACATGAGAAATTGCACAAAAACGTGTGGCATATATCATAAACATGAGTCATCTTACACCATGCACGCAAGGCAGTTGTAGATGAACGGTGCGGGTTGATAAGCGTGCATGGGCATGCAAATTTGTTTGTGTCAAGATATTAGTATCACTTACTGCTAATCAAACAGTATATTCAAGTACGATAACATGCACAGTGCTGCAAAAATATAAATCGCATAACCTCAGGTGCTGTTTGCTAGTTAGAAAAATTCTGCTCAAATCTGCATCTTAACTTTCTGGAGGAGAGTGCTCCCACGATCATATGATCCACGTGGAGTATTACAAATCCCAAATTGGCATTCTGAATGGCTTCCATCTTGGGACCTTATTTATACGAACTGGAAAAGGACCTAGCTGCATATCACGTAACTGTCTGGTGAAAGATGGACTCCAACCCGCGTAGTCAAAACGCTGTCGCCATTTTGAAAGGAGTCTGATAAAGTATCCCGAAGGGGGGGCTAGCAGTGTTCCACATAACCATCAAATAAAAGACTGACTCAAACCTGTATATCAAGACCGCGGTCACCATCTTGAAAAGGAGTATATTAAGGATACCCTAAAAGCATTCATCAAGAATGGGGTTTATATACATAGATGTCACACAATATCACTGGCCCAATATAATAAGAACTCATCTCTGGTGACCCAATATTATTAATTTCGGGCTACAAAGAGAAAGGAGGGAATGCATTTTATGCTGTCTCTATTAATTTTGGAGTTACAGAGAAAATGGAGGGAATACATTGTACACTATCTCTACCAATCACAACCTGAGAATAATGTGTCACAAAGGGTAGTGAAGGGCAAGCCTATGGTGGCTACATTTACAAGTCAATAACCAAAATCATTGCAATTCTGCCCCTAAGTCTTAACATTCAAGTAAATGTATAATGCATAGATGTGAAAATGATGAAAGGAAAAGGGAGCTAAGACATGGAGTCAAGAGCATATTTTAGTGAAGTACATATGTGATCTTAGAGAGCATATTTTGCGACACTTGGAAACATCTCACTGAGCAATTGTACTCATGATAGCTGTCAGAATGTTCGTCCTTCCTCAGAGTCTGCACGTGAAGCCACAAGAGACCCACCTCTCGACACCTCCAACTCTAAATTAGTATGACACCACAGAGTCTTGGAGTGATCAAGCGGGGGGAAGGGAATTGGGAAGTGTTAGAAATGGGATCTCTAGTTGGCAAGGGCTTGCACCTTTGTCCAAGTAGGGACCCTTCTTCCTAGTCAGGGTAAGGGTTGTTACACTCGTGAAGTAACCCCTGCTCACCCTCGTGGTAGCTTGGCACGAGCAGTCAGGCTTAATTCAGAGGCAGTGTGTAAAGCATTTGCACATAACCAACAGTAATACAGTGTAAGCACTACAAACGGACACCACACCAGTTTAGAAAAATAACCAATATTTTATATACTCAAGACAAGACCAATTACGACAAAAATCCACAATACTATACTTTACGAATGAATACTTGATACGTTAACTTCTTCTTTGCAGGAATAGCACAAAAGCAAAGTTCGTACGAGTCGGTAGCTCCGTCCGAGCCTACCGTGATGCTGAGAACCACAGAGTCTAACAGTTCCAGCCGACCGCGTCGATACGGGCCAGCAGAGTCGTGAACAGACTCGGTCACAGTACCTTTTCTCGTTGTGGCTGGTACGGAGTGTACGAGCCGGTCGGCGTTCGTCGCGGTTGCGGTGCAAGACGGAGCGATGCAAGGTGCGGTGTCCCTCGATGCGGTGCAGGCAGCGGCTCGATGAGCGTCGTGCAGACGGAGTCGGTGAGTCCAAGGCGTGCGAGGCAGGGCGAGACGATGCTCGATGCGGTGCTGACAGGTTGCGATGCAGGCGACCTAGCCGGAGGGCGGGAGCTGGCGTCGGACAGCGGTGCGAGTCGGAGCGGTGCGTCGCAGACGTGCGAGCGGTGCCCCAAATGCGGTGCGGTCTCGACTCTTGAGCCAGTTGCAGCGACAGTGTCGGTCTGGTCCGGCTGGCCCAGTGAAGCGATGCGATGCGAACTGCGGTGCCCACAGGTCACGGTGCAAGCAGCGGCTCGATGTTGGCGGCGTCGGACGTCGCCCACGGTGAGACCAGGGTTGCGATGCGAAGCGGGGCGATGCGGTCTGCGGTGCAAACAGGTCACCGGCCAGGGATGGATTCGGTTGACGGAGTCGGTTGCGGTTCCCTTCCTCTGTGGCAACTGAAACAGCGTTCCAGAAGCGGTACCCAGAGGCTTGTGAAGTCTTTGTAGTCCCTGAGACTTCTTAACAGGAGGCCAGCTCGGTTCCTGGCCCTTGGAGATACTCAGCACAAGTTCGTAGAAAGTTCAGTCCAGTCCTTTCACTGCCCAAGGCAGAAGCAGCAGCTGCAGGCCAACCCAACAAAGCAACAACACAGCAAAGGGGCAGTACTCCTCCTGGCAGCTCTTCCAGCGCTTCGTCTTGGCAGGTTCCTTGATTCCAGCGAGATCTAAATTCATGGGGTCAGGGCCCCAATATTTATATCCCAAATTCCTTTGTTCTCTGAAGGCAGAGAGGCCTTCGCCTAGTCCAAACCAGTTCTGGAGCACTTTGTTGACAAGTCTCCGTCCCTTCTTTCAGTGAGTAGGCCAGGGACATCAGACGCACCACAGGAAGTGGAGCCAGCATTGTGGAGGGAAGGCACTGTCCTATTCAGGGCCCAGGTGCGACCCCTCCCACCCATCTACAGGTCGATCTGGCTATTCAGCCCTGCGCTGACTCACCCTGTCTCCTGGCATCCCCCAGCCCCTGTCACTCACATTCCAGACACGGAATACACAATCTCGCAGAGGCAGGCTTGGATGGTTAGACAAGAAAATACCTACTTTCTAAAAGTGGTATTTTCAAACACAGAATGTTAAAACCAACCTTACTAAAAGCTGCATTTTATCATTCTGAGTCCAGGCATACTAAACTCGAATTTCTACCATGTTCCCGGGGTCAGTTAGGATTATAAGCTGTAATAATCAAAACTGCCCGTTCTGGCCTAGGGGGAACAGGTAGCCTTGCAATAGTGAAAAACGAACTAGGCTGTAATTCACTATCAGGACATGCCGCACACACCCGGGCATGTCCTACCTTTCGCGTACAACGCACCCTGCCCACAGGGGTACCTTGGGCCTACCTTAGGGGTGACTAACATGTAGCAAAGGGAAGGTTTAGGGACTTGCAAGTGTGTGCACTTGCCAAGTCGACATGGCAGCCTCAGGCTGCGCACAGGCTCTGCGGTGGCAGGCCCGAGTTACACTTTACGGGCTGTTTGCGTGGGTGGCACAATCCAGTGCTGCAGCCCACCAACAGCATTTGGTCTATAGGCCCTGGCACTCGCAGTGCACTTTACAAGGGACTGACACATAAACCAAATAGGCCAATCATGGAAACACCAATCCATAACACATTTTATACAGGAGCACTTGCACTTTCCCACTGGACCGCAGTGAGGAAAGTGCGCAGAATCATTACACCAGCAAAAACAGAGTCAAAACCGGGAGGTCAGAAAGCAAAAAGTCAGGGGAAACACGCCAAAAGATGCCAAGTCTAACACATGTCCCCTCCAGCTGAAAGTAGGGAGAACTACCCAACCCCATTGGAGTTCTCTTCACTAAGGCGGAAGAACCTGGACAGACCATCTGCGTTGGCGTGTTCTGTACCAGGACGGTGCTCCACCGTAAAGTCCATTCCCTGTAGGGAGATGGACCACCTCAGCAGTTTTGGATTCTCACCCCTCATTTGCATCAACCATCTGAGGGGCCTGTGGTCTGTCTGAACCCGGAAGTGAGTCCCAAACAGGTATGGTCTCAACTTCTTCAGCGCCCAGACCACAGCAAAAGCTTCCCTTTCTATGGCACTCCACCTCTGTTCCCTGGGAAGTAGTCTCCTGCTAAGGAAGACTACAGGCTGATCCAGGCCCTCTTCGTTCAGTTGTGAGAGCACCGCTCCCACACCATGCTCTGAAGCGTCAGTCTGCACGACAAATTCCTTGGAGAAGTCAGGTGCCTTGAGCACGGGCGCCGTGCACATGGCTGCCTTCAGGGCATCAAAAGCTTTCTGGCAGGACTCAGTCCAGATCACTTTCCTGGGCTGCCTCTTAGAGGTCAGCTCTGTTAAGGGGGCAACGATGGTGCCATAGCCCTTAACAAATCTCCTATAATAGCCGGTGAGACCTAAGAAGGCTCTCACCTCTGTCTGGGTCTTGGGGGCTCCCAAGCCAGAATGGTGTCAATCTTGGGTTGTAGGGGCGCCACCTGGCCGCTTCCTACCTGGTGTCCCAAGTACACCACAGAACCCTGCCCGATCTGGCACTTACTGGCCTTGATCGTGAGGCCTGCACCTTGCAGAGCCCTCAACACTTTCTCAAGGTGCTGTAAATGTTCTTCCCAGCTGGAACTGAACACAGCAATGTCATCCAGGTAGGCGGCACTGAAATCCTCCAGCCCGGCCAACACCTGATTGACCAACCTCTGAAAGGTGGCAGGGGCATTCTTCAACCCAAAGGGCATCACCCGGAATTGGTAATGACCTTCTGGGGTTGAGAATGCTGATCTCTCCTTGGCCCCATCGGTTAAGGCAATCTGCCAGTACCCAGACGTTAAATCAAACGTGCTGAGGAACCGGGCAGCTCCCAACCGATCAATGAGCTCATCAGCTCTGGGGATGGGGTGCGCGTCAGTCCTGGTGACGGCATTGAGCCCACGGTAGTCCACACAAAACCGGAGTTCTGGAGTGGCACCGGGCGCCGCAGCCTTTGGGACCAATACCACTGGGCTGGCCCAAGGACTGTGGGAGGGCTCAATCACCCCTAACGCCAACATCTTAGAGACCTCCTCCTTGATGCTGGCTCTGACCCGGTCAGTCAACCTGTAAATCTTGTGCTTCACAGGATGGCTGTCACCGGTGTCCACGTCGTGGGTACACCAGTGAGTAACACCGGGGTCAGAGAGAACAGCGGGGCGAACTGTCCCAACAACTGGCGACAGCCCCCTGCTGCTCCTGAGTCAGAGTAGGGGAGAGGATCACACCCTCTACTGACCCATCATGCTCCTTGGTAGACAGGAGGTCAGGGAGAGGCTCGCTCTCCTCTTCCACCCCATCATCTGTCGCCAAGAGCATACTCACTTCGGACCTCTCGAAGTGGGGCTTGAGGCGGTTCACGTGAAGGACCCTCAAAGGGTTCCTTGGAGCCTGCAAATCCACCAGGTAGGTGACGTCACTTTTGCGCTCCTTTACCTCATATGGCCCAGTCCACTTGTCCTGCAAGGCACAAGGTGCTACTGGGGCCATGACCCACACTTTTTGTCCAGGTTGAAATTCGACCAGAGTGGCGTTCTGGTCATACCATCTCTTCATTTCTTCCTGGCTTGCTTCTAGGTTCGCCTGAGCGAGTTTCCTGAAGCGGGCAGTTTGGTTTCTAAAGGTCAGCATGTAGCTAAATACATCCTGGGGAGTTTTCCTGGGAGCTGCCTCCCAGCCTTCCTTAACCAAACTCAGAGGTCCTCTGACAGGGTGGCCATACAGGAGCTCAAAGGGGCTGTACCCAAGAGACTTCTGAGGCACCTCCCTGTATGCAAAGAGTAGGCATGGCAAGAGGACGTCCCACTTACGCCTCATGGGTTCTGTTAGACCCTTGATCATGCCTTTCAAGGTCTGGTTGAATCTCTCCACCAGACCGTTTCCTTGTGGGTGGTAAGGAGTGGTGAACTTGTAGGTTACCCCACACTCCTTCCACAGGGATGTCATATACTTCGATATGAAATTGGTCCCCCTATCAGAAACCACCTCTCTGGGGAATCCCACACGGGAAAAGATCCCCATTAACGCCCGGCCCACCACTGGCGCCGTCGTTGTCCTGAGAGGGATTGCCTCCGGGTACCGGGTGGCATGGTCCACCAAGACCAGGATGTACCTGTTGCCCATGGCTGTCTTGGGATCCAGTGGCCCCACAATATCCATCCCTACCCTTTCAAAGGGTGTTCCAACAACCGGAAAAGGTTGGAGAGGAGCTTTGACCTTCCTCCCACTCTTACCACTTGCCTGGCAAGTTTGGCAAGACCTGCAGTGTGCATCTGACTGCCTTCGCATTTGGGGCCAAAAGAAGTGGGTGACAAGTCTGTCAAAGGTCTTGTCCTGCCCCAAATGTCCTGCCAAAGGTACGTCATGAGCCAGACCCAGTAGGAAGGTCCTGAAGCGCTGGGGTACCACCAGCACACGGGCTGACCCAGGCTCAGCAACCTTAGGCTCACTGTATAGGAGACCACTCTCCCAGTAGATCAGATGTGACCCGGACTGATTACCAGCTGCCTGGTCTGCAGCCTGCCGCCGCAGACCCTCCAGAGTAGGGCACTCGTTCTGCTCCCTGCAGAACTCCTCCCTGGTGGGACCCCCTTCTTGCTGCCAATGGGTCAGCTCAGAGATGTCTCCCAGTTCGGCTACTTGCTCCCCTGTAGGCACCGGGCGTCCCCCTCGAGGTCCGCCTCCTCCCGGTCCGTGGGAACTTCGGGGCCGGTTTCCCGCGCCCCCTGCCCTTCCTCTTGGCAGGGACTTGGGCCACTGTTTCAGGCTCCAAGTCCTTTTGATCACCCTCTCTGGCTGCCATTGACCGAGTAGACACGCATGCCCACTCTGGCAACCCAAGCATCTCCAAGTGGGACCTGAGCTCAACCTCCTTCCATGAGGACTGCTCCAGGTCGTTTCCTAGCAGACAATCTACAGGCATGGTAGGGCTCACAACCACCCTTAAGGGACCTGAGACCCCCCCATTCAAAGGGAACCTGCGCCACCATACATTGGCGCTCTGAGTTGTCGACAGCAACTACTTGGTGGAATGCTCCTGGGACTACTTGCTTCTCAGACACCAGGTGACACCGGACTGAGGTCACACTGGCTCCAGTATCTCTGAGAGCCTCTACCCTGTTCCCATTAATGGTCACCCAGGTGCTATATTTCTTTGTGTTAGGGGGCACCTGGTTTCCTGGGACCATCTCACTGTCCCCGAGTGAGACAAGGGTCATTTCTGCGGGATCCCCACCCTCCTGTGGGCACCCCTCCTCCCCAAGCGCTACACTAGCCAACACTTTGGACTGTCCACCGGTGGGTGGCTGTGTCCCCTTCGGGCACTTGGGGTCCCCCTTAAAGTGACCTACCTGGTCACATGCATAACACTTGCGGGGGCCGGTCTCAACAGGCTTCCCTGTAGAGACCCCTTTCTTCTTATCACCGGGGGGCTGGGAACCTTTACCCTGGGTACTAGTTTGGGGCCCTTTAGAGAACTCCTGTGCTTTACCCTTGTCCCCCCACCTTTCTGCTGGGGACCCTGCCCACCTTTGGCTGAGTCTCCCCAAACGCTTTCTTGTGGACCCTGGTACTCACCCAGCGGTCCGCTTCCATAGCAAGCTTCCTGGGGTCAGTTAGCTTACTATCAACTAGGTGCTGGCGCAGATCTGCAAAACATAGACTAGACAAGTGCTCCCATGCAATCAAGTTGTAGAGCCCCTGAAAATCTGTTACACTACTGCCCTTCACCCAACCATCCAGAGACCTGCAGAACACATCCACACATTCCAACCAAGTGTTGACATCAGACTTCTTACTGGACCTGAACTGATCCCTGTACTTTTCAGGAGTAAGACCATACTTCGTGAGAAGGGCATCCTTCATGTCAGCATAGGTGAGGTGATACCCCTTACCCAAAGCTATCAGAGCATCCCTTGCTTCTTCCGGGAAAAGTGGCCACAATCCTGCTCCCCAATTCTCCTCAGGGACCCCATTCATGTGTATGGCTGCCTCATAACCCTGGAACCACCTTTGTATGTCATCCCCCTTCTTGAACTCCTTGCCTACGTTCTTGGGAATGTGCACAATCCTGTCTGCCTTTCTGGACGAATTGCTGCCACCATCTGAGCCTGACTTACTCCTAAGTTCTAGCTCCTTCAGTTCTCTCTCATGCTCTAAGAGCATCTTCCTCTCCTCTATGGCCAATCTCTTCTCCTCCCGCTCACTCTCCAGCCTGAGCTTCTGCAGCTCGAACTGCCTTGCCTCCCGCCTGTCCTCCAGCTCCTCTGGGGACAGACTGCTGCTGCCCGACCTGGCGGGTTCCCCCCTACCCAAAAGCACATCCACCCTGGAAATAGGCTCCTCCGCCTCCTCACTGAGATCACCAGGCTGCCCATTGGCATGTCTGGCTGCTACCCAGGCCCTCAGCGCCTTCTGTAGCTCCTCCTTCCTTGTGAGGCCTTTAATTTGGACTTTCAGGTTTTTACAAATCGCTCGTAACTCCTTTACGGCGTAGGACTCCAACCTGTCCTCCTCAAAGATAACTTCCAGAGATGCAACGGATGATGCAATTGATTCAGGCATGACAAAAGTCGTGAGTTGAAACTGGCAAGATCAAAAATAGGCCAAAAGAAAAAGAACCAGTATGTGGTACGTAATGGTCTGCGATATGGTAGTAGTGCACACCAATCACTGTAAGTCAAGTGCAAACACAAGTCCTATCCTCACCGCTGACACCAATGTTAGAAATGGGATCTCTAGTTGGCAAGGGCTTGCACCTTTGTCCAAGTAGGGACCCTTCTTCCTAGTCAGGGTAAGGGTTGTTACACTCGTGAAGTAACCCCTGCTCACCCTCGTGGTAGCTTGGCACGAGCAGTCAGGCTTAATTCAGAGGCAGTGTGTAAAGCATTTGCACATAACCAACAGTAATACAGTGTAAGCACTACAAACGGACACCACACCAGTTTAGAAAAATAACCAATATTTTATATACTCAAGACAAGACCAATTACGACAAAAATCCACAATACTATACTTTACGAATGAATACTTGATACGTTAACTTCTTCTTTGCAGGAATAGCACAAAAGCAAAGTTCGTACGAGTCGGTAGCTCCGTCCGAGCCTACCGTGATGCTGAGAACCACAGAGTCTAACAGTTCCAGCCGACCGCGTCGATACGGGCCAGCAGAGTCGTGAACAGACTCGGTCACAGTACCTTTTCTCGTTGTGGCTGGTACGGAGTGTACGAGCCGGTCGGCGTTCGTCGCGGTTGCGGTGCAAGACGGAGCGATGCAAGGTGCGGTGTCCCTCGATGCGGTGCAGGCAGCGGCTCGATGAGCGTCGTGCAGACGGAGTCGGTGAGTCCAAGGCGTGCGAGGCAGGGCGAGACGATGCTCGATGCGGTGCTGACAGGTTGCGATGCAGGCGACCTAGCCGGAGGGCGGGAGCTGGCATCGGACAGCGGTGCGAGTCGGAGCGGTGCGTCGCAGACGTGCGAGCGGTGCCCCAAATGCGGTGCGGTCTCGACTCTTGAGCCAGTTGCAGCGACAGTGTCGGTCTGGTCCGGCTGGCCCAGTGAAGCGATGCGATGCGAACTGCGGTGCCCACAGGTCACGGTGCAAGCAGCGGCTCGATGTTGGCGGCGTCGGACGTCGCCCACGGTGAGACCAGGGTTGCGATGCGAAGCGGGGCGATGCGGTCTGCGGTGCAAACAGGTCACCGGCCAGGGATGGATTCGGTTGACGGAGTCGGTTGCGGTTCCCTTCCTCTGTGGCAACTGAAACAGCGTTCCAGAAGCGGTACCCAGAGGCTTGTGAAGTCTTTGTAGTCCCTGAGACTTCTTAACAGGAGGCCAGCTCGGTTCCTGGCCCTTGGAGATACTCAGCACAAGTTCGTAGAAAGTTCAGTCCAGTCCTTTCACTGCCCAAGGCAGAAGCAGCAGCTGCAGGCCAACCCAACAAAGCAACAACACAGCAAAGGGGCAGTACTCCTCCTGGCAGCTCTTCCAGCGCTTCGTCTTGGCAGGTTCCTTGATTCCAGCGAGATCTAAATTCATGGGGTCAGGGCCCCAATATTTATATCCCAAATTCCTTTGTTCTCTGAAGGCAGAGAGGCCTTCGCCTAGTCCAAACCAGTTCTGGAGCACTTTGTTGACAAGTCTCCGTCCCTTCTTTCAGTGAGTAGGCCAGGGACATCAGACGCACCACAGGAAGTGGAGCCAGCATTGTGGAGGGAAGGCACTGTCCTATTCAGGGCCCAGGTGCGACCCCTCCCACCCATCTACAGGTCGATCTGGCTATTCAGCCCTGCGCTGACTCACCCTGTCTCCTGGCATCCCCCAGCCCCTGTCACTCACATTCCAGACACGGAATACACAATCTCGCAGAGGCAGGCTTGGATGGTTAGACAAGAAAATACCTACTTTCTAAAAGTGGTATTTTCAAACACAGAATGTTAAAACCAACCTTACTAAAAGCTGCATTTTATCATTCTGAGTCCAGGCATACTAAACTCGAATTTCTACCATGTTCCCGGGGTCAGTTAGGATTATAAGCTGTAATAATCATACCTGCCCGTTCTGGCCTAGGGGGAACAGGTAGCCTTGCAATAGTGAAAAACGAACTAGGCTGTAATTCACTATCAGGACATGCCGCACACACCCGGGCATGTCCTACCTTTCGCGTACAACGCACCCTGCCCACAGGGGTACCTTGGGCCTACCTTAGGGGTGACTAACATGTAGCAAAGGGAAGGTTTAGGGACTTGCAAGTGTGTGCACTTGCCAAGTCGACATGGCAGCCTCAGGCTGCGCACAGGCTCTGCGGTGGCAGGCCCGAGTTACACTTTACGGGCTGTTTGCGTGGGTGGCACAATCCAGTGCTGCAGCCCACCAACAGCATTTGGTCTATAGGCCCTGGCACTCGCAGTGCACTTTACAAGGGACTGACACATAAACCAAATAGGCCAATCATGGAAACACCAATCCATAACACATTTTATACAGGAGCACTTGCACTTTCCCACTGGACCGCAGTGAGGAAAGTGCGCAGAATCATTACACCAGCAAAAACAGAGTCAAAACCGGGAGGTCAGAAAGCAAAAAGTCAGGGGAAACACGCCAAAAGATGCCAAGTCTAACAGGAAGGGAACAGCGGGGAAGGAGACCTGTGAAGCAAAAGTTACTCACAAATAAACAAATGAAACTTTAACGATAAGCACCATACACTGATTATATCACCAATAGGCTTCTGGTGATGAATACTAGTTCTGTAGCTAAATAAAAATGTTTATGTGCAATATACTGACAATATCACCAATGAGCTTCTGGTGATGAAGAGTTCTGTGGCCAAATTATAAGGTTTATGTCCAACGCTTTTTTGAGGAATAACTTAAAGCGTGAATCTAAACCACATATGTTGAATTCTTATCAAGGCATTGACACAGAAACTTTTTTTTGCTTTCTATTCTTTATTCATGTATTCATTATTTCCAAAATCATAATGAATACCAACAACAAAGTCCACAACACATATTAAACATTTGTATCTGAATTTTATGCACACGGGTCTAAAACACGGAAATGCACCAATCGTAAATGCTCAAATTGTCTGAATATCATAACCTTCAGTGATTATCCTCTTTTCTCTCCTTACTGGACAGAGTACGACCTACTCTGAATTGCGTATACGAGCAGAGCTCGGAACGCGGAAGAGGTCATGACAAACGCTGCAAGCCAGAGCCGGCCACCCAGAAGGCGAAAGAATCGCACGACTCACCGCTATGGGAACCAGCTGCTCGAACCACGAGGAGCCAACAGCGGGACTGGAAGACATGCCTCCAACCAAAGAAGACGCCTCGCTGAAGCCGAAGACGGAGAAGAGAGCTCTGGACCCAAAGCACTCCAAGGAATAGTGAGCGCTGAGCTCAGGGTGTGGCTGGCTTTATGAGGCCTGCCACACCCAAGATGGTGGCCAACGAGTATCATGGGACATGTAGTCCAGAGTGCCAATAAAGGACCTACAAATAAAGCAACTTACCATGAAACCACACCAATGAGCAAGGATAAACCACAAGCAGTAGGCAAACAATAAGTAAAACAAATAATGGGACACATATATACGGTTCAGTGCTGATAGTGGCACAAAGACCACCAATGGCCGCCTCATGTGCTTTACCACATAGAAACTTAGCACACAAAGGTGATGGGACACAGGAACCAAAGAGATGCGTGGGGTGGGCCCGAGGCCGCTCACCACCCTAGGTCTGACAGTACTCCCCCCTCCCAAGCGCGGTCTAGGGCCCGGCTTTTGAGGATAACAGAGGTGGAAGTGTCTTAACAGCCGGGGAGCGTGAATGTTCCCAGCGAGTTCACAAGAATCATTTTCAGGTCCATACCCTTTCCATGACACCAATTATCATAAAGAGGAGCCCGGATACCTAGAATCCAAAATGTCTCGTACCTCATACTCCCATTGTCCATGAATCAAAAGCGGAGCAGGACGTTCTGGACACAGAGCGCCCGCCAATTCTAGCAGGGAGGAGTGAAACACTGGATGAATTCGTAAGGAAGCAGGAAGCTTTAGTTTGTAAGTGACTGGGTTCACTTGCCGAATTACTTCATACGGCCCTATGTATTTGGGTTGAAAGAAATTTTTTGTTTTAAATGTGAAGTTCTTCGTAGAAAGCCATACTTTGTCTCCAGGATGATATACAGGTCCTAGCCTATGCCGTTTATCATAGTGATGTTTGTATCTCAGTTTGGCTTCGTTGAGATGGTGTTTTAAGTGTTGCTGCACACAATGCATGTACGTTACAGTGTCTTGAACAGCAGGAGTAATGGACATTGATTTTGGCAAGGTGACTGGTAAAGTGTGAGGCTGATAGCCATACAGACCAGCAAATGGGGATGTACCTATGGATGAGTGGTAGGAAGTATTATACGCCAACTCAGTCATCGAAAGTAACTCAGCCCATGAGTTGGCAGCATCCGCTGCATAGCAACATAAATATTGTTTTAAGGTCTGATTTAACCTCTCAGTTTGTCAATCTGTCTGAGGGTGGTAACTTCTCGACATTGTGGATGAAATATGTAACGTTTGACACCAAGTTTGCCAAAACTTGCATGAAAACTAAGACTCTCGATCGGATAAAATCACATTTGGCAACCCATGAAGACGTACTACTTGTTGAAGGAACAGTTTTGCCAATTGACTAGAAGTTGGAAGTTGTTTGCAGGCAACAAAATGAGCATACTTGGTGAAACTGTCGACAATTACCAAAATGACTGAGTGTTGTTGTACCAGTGGTAAACCCGTTATAAAATCCAATGAAACATGTTCCCAAGGGGAAGATGGAGTGGGCAGAAGTTTCAACATGCCTTTGGGTTTACTATGATCTACTTTATTTCGTGCTCAAGTTTTACAGTCTCGGACCATTTGAGTAATGTCCTTTTTCATATTAGGTCACCAAAACTGTCTTTGCATATTGTCAAACGTGTTCTTGGGTCCTGGATGTCCAACCGTTGGAACGGAATGCAACCAGTGAAAAACAGTTTTTTGCAGTTCTATTGTAGGAAGGTATACTTGTTTCTCAAACAATGGTAATCCTTGTACTACTGTTTGTTTACTGTCTTTCTTAATCTATTTTGCCCAACACGTAATAGGAAATTGTTCATGGATTTTATCCAAAAATTGTTCTGCAGATAAAACATATAGAAATCCTAGTAGGAGCAATGATGGACTGTGGTTCACTCATAGTATTGTGCAATGAGGAATATTTTCGGGAAAGAGTATGCTTTTTTATTCTTGAGCCCAGGTCTGTACGTAACGAGAAAATCATATTCTGCAAAGAACATCATCCAGCGAAGTTGACAAGGTGTCAAAACTTGGGCAGAACTCATAAACTGAAGATTTCTATGGTCAGTATATACTGTGACTGTAAACTTGGCCCCCAGAAGATAATGTTGCCGCTCCTTGAAAGCATCGCCAATGGCTAACAACTCTTTTTCCGCATTGGTGTAGTTTTGTTCCGCACTGTTCAATTTTCGTGGCATGTAGGCCAGTAAGTGGAGTTGGCCAGTATCGTGATTCCTTTGTGACAAAATGGCTCCGATTGCAACCTCAGAAGCATCGGCCTCCAAAATAAAAGGTTCATTGAGATCTGGATGTGCTAAGATGAGTGCAGCAGTGAAGGCGTTTTTTAATTGTTGAAAAGCCTTGTCAGCTTCAGGTGACCACTCAAATTTAACCTTTTTCCATAACAACACCACTAGAGAGAAATAATCGATGAACTGCCGATAAAAATTGGAGAAGCCGAGAAAACATTGTACGCCTCGTACTGATTTAAGCATGGGTCACTCTGACACTGCTTTCATTTTTCTTTCAATCATTCTCATTCCAGAGGGGGGCAAAATTACTTCCAGAAATTCAACTTGTGTAACATGAAAAATCACATTTAGTTAACTTGCAGTACAATTGATGTTCCCATAAGGTAGTCAGCACCTTTCTTACATGAACTTCATGGATGTTTACACTTTCAGAATATCAAAATTTCATCTATGTACACGATGACAAAAATGTCCAGATATTTCTGGAACACATTGTATAAAAAGAACTGAAATGCCGCAGGAGCGTTGCAAAGACCGAAGGGCATTACAAGATATTCAAAAAGACCATACCGTGTTTTAAAAGCTGTCTTCCATCCATCTCCATCCCTTATTCAGACCAAGAGATATGCACCTCTGAGGTCTAATTTGGTGTAAATCACTGCCGTTTTTACCTGGTCCAATAACACTGGAATAAGAGGTAGAGGATATTTGTTCTTTATTGTGATTTTGTTTAATGCCCTATAGTCAATGCACGCTCTTAGCTCCCCATTTGCTTACAGGACGAAGAAAAGTGGAGATGCTGCTGGAGAGCGTGAATATTGTATGAAGCCATTCTCCAAATACTGGTCAAGTTATTGTCTCAGGTGTTGGTTCTCAGTTTCTGACAGAGCATAAATACGATAGTTAGGTACACAAGACCTGGGTACCAAGTCTATCTGGCAATCGTTAGCCCTATGTGGTGGTAACATGGGCGCTTTTGTTTCACTAAAGACCTCAGCAACGTTGGAGTACTGTGGAGGCAACGCAATATCTTTCTCGGCAGCCGTGGCAATATATCCTTATACTTCATTCTTAGTTGTCGCTCCTGCTTGTGAAAAACACTGTTTTAAACAATGAACTGATTAAAAGCGGAGTTCTTGTTTTTGCCAATTGATTGACGGATAATGTAAACAAAGCCATGGAATTCAGAGTATAAACCCATATTGCGGAACTTGAATGACGTCAAATTGTAGAGTTTCTGAATGTATTTGGTCTGTGGCATCCATGCAAGTCAGGTGAATCAAAATGGTTTTCATAGTCACTGGACCCCTGATAAAATGTTTCCGTCCACTGCTTGTACTATTTCAGGTATGTCTTTCTCAACACATGGAATTTGTAAATGTTGAACTGTCTCAAAATCAACGAAATTCCCAGTAGCTCCTGAATCCAGTAGCACCTGTAGCTGATGTTCTATGACATCTAAAACTAGTCTCACAGGCAACCGGAAATGAGCCCTATAATTTGGAACACATGAGTTGATGGAAGGGAAAGCAAGCGTACCCCAAGAGATCACCTTCCAAACATCTTGGGCAAGTTAGTTTTCCGTCATGATATCTACTGCTGCCACAAGTTTATTTGGAATCAGAGTTTTACCTTTAGGTTTTATTGGACATTCTTTTACAAAGTGGCCCTTTCGACCAAAATACGGGCATTGTCCAGTTCGTCGCCTAGTTTCTTTCTCATCTTTTGACAATGGTTGTCGTATAGTTCCAATCTCCACTGGTTCCGATGTTGTCTCAGTTGTTATGTGCTGCACTCTTGGTCGTTCTACGCGCCACCCTGTTTTGTCACATTTTTTCGATCTCCTTTCCTCTTGGCTAAATCGGTGATTGAAACGTAAAGTGAGATTGATCAACTCAGGAGAAGAAGTAGGTTGAGGGTCTATTTGGGCCAACACATCCTTAAGTTCGTCTTTAAGACCTTGATAAAACAAAGCTGATCGTTTTTCTTCTGGAAACGATGTCCCAGCAATTAAACGATTAAAATGAGACAAATATGTAATCAGATCCTTGTTTCCTTGTTTGAGTTCTAACAACTCTCTATCAGCTGTTAGTGTGACAGCACAATGATCTAATACCTTTTCAAATTCTTCTACAAACCTCCGTCAGTTATATAACAGTGAAATATCCTGTCGAACAAGGGGAACTGCCTGTAGGAAGCTGGGTTTCTGTTCCAGTAACCCCCCCCCCACACTTTTTGCCAGACTACTGATGCACTTTGACTTGATGTGCCCTGGCTCCCTTCCAATCAGGTACCCAGGGCCTGTGTTCTTTCCCAAAACTGTACCTTGAACCCACAATTGGCATCTCTCTGGCCACATGTCAGTCCCTTGTAAAAGGTACCATGGGTACCAAGGGCACTGTGGCAGGGAAGGCCTCTAAGGGCTGCAGCACTTATTGTGCCACCCTTGGAGGCCCTGTACCTTTCCACACACACACTGCCATTGCAGGCTGCATGTTTTGATGCAGAACAAAGTGAAGAGTCAGCATGGCACACATCCCTGTGTGCCATGCCTACAACCCACTGCCCTGGCATAGGTCTGCCACCCCTCTAGCTGGGTACACTATACCAGTGGTGAGGGGCAGGTGCATGAGCCCTGTACCCCTACAGTGTCTAGACCAATTCTTAGACATTGTAAGCGCAGTAATGCCATTAAGAGTATATGGTGCTGGGAGTTTGTCATTACGAACTCCACAGCACCATAATGGCTTTACTGAAACTGGGAAGTTTGGTATCAAACTTCTCAGCACATTAAACCCACACTGATGCCAGGCCAGTGTGGAATTTAATGAAAAATGCACTCAGAGGGCATCTTAGAGATGCCCCCTGAAAACCAACCAGTCTCTGCTGGGTTCCCTGACTGGTACACACCAGCCTGGCACCACAAGACATGTTTCTGGGCCCCTGGGGTGGATGCCTTTGCTCCCTGAGCCCAGAAACAAAGCCTTTCCTGGGCGGAGGTGGTCGCACCTCTCCCAGGCCAGGAAGAGCTATCTGTGGCAGGGGAGCTTCAAAGGCCTTGCCGCCTTTGTACCATGACCCCCAGCCTCTCCTGCTATCAGGAGCAGGTCCCCTTCCTGTCTCCCCTCCCTTTTGGTGGGAAGACAGGCGGGAAAAATTAGCACAGCACAGATGGTGTGCCCACCTCTGCCAACTCCACCCCTCATGTGGGGGAGGCAAGGTGAAGCCCACTCTTCAATGCCCGCCATCCTGCAGATGGCAGGCACTATCCAATCAGGATTAGAGATTGTGCCCATTCCTCCATGTGGGGTGAGCACACCAAGGGTGTAGTCACCCTACGGTCAGTAGCCCATTGGCTACTGACCTTGAGACCCCTAAAACGCCCCCTAAATACAGTATGTAGGGGGCAGCCCTGAACCAAGAAGACAGATTCCAGAAACCTAAGAAGAAGAAGGACGAAAGAAGACGCCCAGCAGAGGAGACTGCAGAGAAGAACTGACTTGGCCCCAGCCTTACCGGCCTGTCTGCAGTTTCCAAAGATCCTGCGCCAAAAGTCGCCTTGTCCTGCAGCCAGCGACCTTCAGAACCCTGGGAGGACTGACTGCCTTCAACAAAGACCAGATCTCTTGTGAACAGCAGCTCTGTTCAAAAGAAACTCCCAAGACAGACTGAGTCTGCTGAGGACAAAGAAACCCGACGCCTGGAACCACCACTGCCCCCGCCGCCTACGGCCCGAATCTGGGTGGCCCACCGGTTCCAGCGAGGTCCCCCAGCGCTCCAGAGTCCAGGTCCACTGTGGGTGACCCCTCCAGGACTCCCCAACATCACCTGCAGCCTCTGCACTGAGACACCCCAACCGTGAGTGGCCCAGTAAGGTGAAATCCGACCTCAAAAGACACCCATGCATCCAGCCACCCTATGCCCTGGAGAAGAGAACCTGAGGTGCACCTACGTCCCCAAGCCCTCCAACTTACCTGCTCAGCTGTTGGTTCCTCCCAAAAGTCTTCCTGGAGCGAGCCTGCAGCCAAAATCCAAAACCAGCAACTCCCATTGAAAACAACAGGCCACCCGACGCCAAAACAGCACCCTACACCCAGCCGCCCCTGAGCCGCTGTGGGTGCACCTTGTGTGCTAAATCGGATCTCCCTTAGCCCTGAGCCTAACACCAGGAGCTTTGCTCCCACAACATTGTGGCCTGCTCGTGAGCAGCCACCAACCAGAGGCCCCCTATCTCCCATTGGATAACATTGGGACTCAGCACTCTGCACCCGGTTGCCCTAGTGCCTCTGAGGGTGTACTGAGAGTGCATTCTTGACCCTGGGGGAACCCTGCTTCTTACCCCAGAATACCAACTCCCACAAACCAGTACTTACATGCAAACCGATAACTTCCTTTCCTCCCACAGGATTGCATTGGCTGTTTTCCTTGAAAGTTCTTCTGTGTGGAGTTGGTTTGTATGAAACATTGAAAATCTGCAAATGTACAAACACTGATTTACTTACCTTTTCTCTAGGAATTGTCCTAGTGTGATATCTAGGCATATCACATTGAGTAGAAAAAGTAACTTAAAAAGTAATCTGAAAAGTAATGTACAAAGTAATCTGTAAAGTAACTGAAAAGTGATTTCGAACTGTTGACTTACCTGTAAATCAGCCAACTGCATTTAAACCTGCATTCAACTGTAAATCACAGCATAAGATTTTGCAAAGTATTATTTCACTTACCTGCACCAGGCTTGGCTTGGTTCTAGAAATAAAATAACTAAATAATATTTTTGATACAAACAAATTGGTCTGAGTTCAGTCTTTGAGTGTGTGACATAATTTCTTGCCTGAATGTGTACAACAAATGCTTAACACTACCCTCTGATAAAGCCTTACTGCGCGCTCACACTACCACAAATAGAGAGTAAGGTGCTATCAACTTTTACCTCTGCCTACCTTTGGGGTGCCACTGGACTCTGTGCACACCATACCTCATTTTGGTATAGTATATACAGAGCCAGCTTCCTACACTGCCCAAGTGGCAGCATCATCCGAGAGATAGGAAATTAAGAAGGCTATCCTAGACTGTGGATCAGGAAATGCACTAGGCCGGCAAGTGAAATGTAGCTCTATTTGTGTAAGAAAAATTAGTATTTTGGTAGGATCTCAAGAAGAGCGTTCGAAAGGTGCCAACGGGATCTGCGTGGGAATGTTTACTGCAATATTAGTGGGAGGCTGTGAATCAGACCGAGAAGGTGGGATTGTAGTGGGAGGGAGAGCCGCCCCTGCCCCTTGTTGTTGTAACCAATCCACTTTATCGGAGAGTGCCGCAGTAGCATGCTTACCCTCGGCCAAATCCCTCTGCATTTGTTGAATAACCTTCATGAGGTCATCTAAGGTGGCCATTGTAACCTCCAGTGCAGACTGGGAGGAATAAAATACGTGGGCTCACTATTCTGTCAGAACGTTTGTCCTTCCTCAGAGTCTGCACGTGAAGCCACAAGAGACCCACTTCTCGACACCTCCAACTATGAATTAGTATGACACCACAGAGTCTTGGAGTGATCAAGAGGGGGGAAGAGAATTGGGAAGGGAACAGCGGGGAAGGAGACCTATAAAGCAAACGTTACTCACAAATAAACAAATGAAATGTACTTTAACGATAAGAACCATATACTGATAATATCACCAATGAGCTTCTGGTGATGAATAGTTCTGTAGCCAAATTATAAGGTTTATGTGCAATATACTGACAATATCACCAATGAGCTTCTGGTGATGAAGAGTTCTGTGGCCAAATAATAAGGTTTAGGTGCAACGCTTTTTTGAGGAATAACAAAGCTTGAATCTAAAGTACATATGCAGAATTCTTATCAAGGCATTGAAACAGCATTTTTTGCTTTCTATTCTTTATTCTTATATTAATTGTTCCCAAAATCATAATGAATACCAACAACAAAGTCCACTACAAATATTAAACACTTGTATCTGAATTTGATGCACACGGGTCTAAAACACAGAAATGCACCAATTGTAAATGCTCAAATTGTCTGAATATCATAACCTTCAGTGATTATCCTCTTTTCTCTCCTTACCGGACAGAGTGCGACCTACTCTGAACTGCGTATACGAGCGGAGCTCGGAACGCGAAAGAGGTCGTGACAAGCGCTGCAAGCCGGAGCCGGCCGCCCATAAGGCGAAAGAATCGCACCACTCACCGCTGTGGGAACCAGCTGTTCGAACCACGAAGAGCCAACAGCGGGACTGCAAGACACGCCTCCAACCAAAGAAGACGCCTCGCTAAAGCCAAAGACGGAGACGAGAGCTCCGGACCCAAAGCACTCCAAGGAAAAGTGAGCGCTGAGCTCAGGGCATGGCTGGCTTTATGAGGCCTGCCACACCCAAGATGACCGCCACCGAGCATCATGGGACATGTAGTCCAGAGTGCCTATAAGGACCTTCAAATAAAGGAACTTACCCTGAAATCACCCCAATGAGCAAGGATAAACCACAGGCAGTAATATAGACTTCAACTAGGCAAACAAACAGTAAAACAAGCATTGGGACACATATATATGGTTCAGTGCTGATAGTGGCACAAAGACCACCAATGTGTAGGAATGGCAGCATCATGTGCTTTACCACACAGAGGCTTAGCACACAAAGGTGATGGGACACAGGTGCGCACCACAGAGATGCGTGGGGCGGTCCCTAGACCACGCACCGCCCTCGGTCTGACAATAGCCTATTGGCAAAAGTCTGCATCAGTACAACAGTAAGAACACAGTTACAGATAACATATCTGTATCTTTGTAGTTGAGTCTGAATGCCCAACCCAGTATAATAAGGTAACAATTAAATATAAGTAATGGAAAAAAAACCTCCTCCTATTGACGGGCGCAACAAATAATCTTTGACTCTTTAAGAGACCTGCTTAGGTGGTAGCTCCCAAATATTGGGGGTTTACATGTGTACCCATCTTTTCATTTCGTGGGATGGTGTATGTCGGCAAGATGTTACCTTGACCCGTCAGGTTCGGAACGTCATGTATATAAGTAATAAGAAAGAGGGAAGCAGATTGGTTAGGCATTCCTAATTGACCATATCCTAGTCTATCATAGCCCAGGGCCTTGGAGCTATAGTAGTGACGTGTTACGGGGTGGTAAAAATGTCGGAAGCTTTGAAGGACTACAGTAAGAGGTCCCAGCTCTTCGCTATGGGTCTTTACCGTAAGCCACAGTGTTCTTCCCTGCAGAGAGCACCACTCTCCACTAGACCCCAATGTTCCACCTCTTCTTTCCATGCAAGTGCTATAGGCGGAGCAGGCGATTTCCACCTCTTCGTGATGCTACATTTGGCCAGATGAGTGCCAGGTCTGCAAATCTAGCCTGGACTCCATGGCCGTTTTGCCATGGGTAGAGACCTAGAAGGCAACTTTCAGCTGTGTGCCATGTTGTGCCCTCAACTACCCCCTTCAGGGCCGCCGTAACCTGGCTCCAATAGTGGGGACAGGACCAGAGCATATGATTTAAATCAGCATCTTGCTCGGGGCACCTTGGACATGCCATTGTGGTGTTGGGGAAAATGGAATGTATCCTATGCCGTGTTAGGTAAGCATGCTGTATTATCATGTATTGTATGAATTTTAAGACATGAGTTGCAGGATACCCGTTCGGGGTAGTTTAATATAGTCTTCCACTCTTTGTCCTGGAGTGTTCTACTTATATCCCTCTCCCACTTATCCTGCAATGGTAATAGAGGCGAAGGTTGGTGAGTGCGGATTCCTCGATAGAACCAACGGATCAGGTGTCTACCAGTAACCATCAAGTATGGGGAGTGAACCAGTTAATTTGTGGCAGGTTCAGTCCCATCCGGTGCCCAATAACGCTTAATGTATCACATCAGACTTGTGTGTGTGATTAAAAAGGGCCTCTGTGAGCCCCTGTTCATGTATAAAATCTGTGTGGTTGAGCAATCTTCCATCCCTAAACAGTGCCCCCACTTCCGTCAAGCCTGCTTGTGCCCAAAGGGAAAGTCCAGTAGCGTCAATGTGCCTGTGGAGGTGGGAAGGCCGAGAAGTGGTATATTGGAAGAGTAGGCAGTGGTACCTTTGCTTCTAGTCAGGGTAAAGGGGATACATACTTTAGATAACCGCTACTCACTCCCTTGGTAGTTAGGCACGAGCAGACAGGCTTTTCCCAAAGACAATGTGTAACACAGTGATAACACCACAAATGAACACCACACCAGTTTAGAAAAATAAAGTATCTTTATCTAAACTCAACAAGACCAAAACGACAAAAATTCCCACAACAAGTAGTAAAATAGCACTTAATAACAGTTACTTTCAAAATAAAGCTTGTAGAAAAGGAATAGCACCACCTGGGGCTATTATGACATTGTGACAGCAATAAATCCAAAGTGCGGCGCCAACTGAGAAGTGCGCGGCATGGGCACGGAGTCACACGGACCCCCAAACAAACAGTACCTTTGGAAGACGAGATCTATGATGATGCACGGCGTCGTGCAGATAAGGCATCGTTACTGAGGTCGAGGCGGGCTCCCTGGCTACCATGGGGGAGGCAAGGCATCGTGTCCATTAGGAGGCGACATGTCGAATCCAGGACAGGGGAAGTCGGGTGTGTCGGCGGTGAGGCGTCGGTTCCGGTGAGGCGATGTGAAGTCGGCGAGTACGTGGACTCACCATCGGCGGTTATTGGCGCTGCGATAACAAGATGCAGGCGCTGGCGGTGAGGGGGTCGGTGCAAGCACTGGCGTCCGGAATGCCGATAACTGCAGGTATCTAAGGGCTTTGGAGCTGCGGTGCAGGCTGGGCGGTGCGTCGTGCACTTCACGAGCGGTGCCCCTGGCTTCAGTGCAGGTCACGGTGTCACGGCGGTGGCGCTGACGGCGTCGGAGATTGCTTTTCTTGCTTCTTTCAAGTTGCTTCCAGCTACCAACAGAAGGAACAACCTCAGAGGCCCAAAACAGGAATAGGCACCTCCTGGCAGGTCAGAACTTACAGCAATAGAGTTCAGGGGAGCTGGGGGTGAAGTCTTTGTGTCCCTGAAACTTCAGAACAGGAGGCCAGCACACACAAGCCCTTGGGGATTCTTCTTCAAGCAGGTTCACAGCAAAGTTCCAGTCTTTGTCCTTTCCTTGGCAGAAGCAGCAACTGCTGGACAACCCCACACAGCACAAGGGGCAGTACTCCTCCTCACAGCTCTCCAGCTCTTCTCCTTGGAAAAGGTTCCTCGAGTCCAGAAGTGATCTAAAGTTCTAGGGTTTAAGGTCTACTACTTTTACCCCATTTTATCTTTGTTCTTCTTTGTTCAAGGGTCTCTGAGCCCAGTCCAAACCAGTTCTGTCCTCACTGGTGCAGTATGACCACAGGGGGTGTAGACAGCATTGTGCACGGGAGACCGGCCCTATTCAGGTGCAAGGAAAAATCCTCCCACTACTCTAAATGTAGCCAAGGTCTATTCAGCTCAGCTCTGAATCATCCAGGAAGGGCCAGGCACACCTCAAACCCACAAACAGACAAGAGGCACACAGAATGGTTAAACAAGAAAATGCCTACTTTCTAAAAGTGGCATTTTCAAAGATACAATTTAAAAACCATCTTTACTAAAAGATGTGTGATTAAATCCTGAGTTCAGAGAGCCTAAACGTTATTCCTCTATCGTGCTCCAATGGGAATTTTTACTTGTAAGATGTTACAAAGTATCTCCTATGCTATCTTATGGCACAGATAGCCTTTCAATAGTGAAAAACGATATTGGCAGTATTTCACTATCAGGACATGTCACACACACCAGTACATGTCATACCTTTCACATACACTGCACCCTGCCCATGGGGGTACCTTGGGCCTACCTGAGGGGTGTCTTACGTGTAAGAAAAGGGAATGTTAGGGCCTGGCAAGTGGGTGAACTTGCCAGGTCGACATTTCAGTTACAAACTACGTGCACAGTCACTACAGTGGTAGGTCTGAGACACATTTACTGGGCTACTCAGGTGGGTGGGACAATCAGTGCTGCAGGCCCAATAATAGCATTTGATTTACAGGCCCTGGCACACTCAGTGCACTTTACTTGGGACTTACTAGTAAATCAAATATGCCAATCAGGGAGAACCAATCATGATAACAATTGACACAGACAGCATATGCACTTTAGCACTGATTAGCAGTTGTAAAAGTGCCCAGAGTCCTAAAGCCAACAACAACAGGTCAGTAAAAACAGGAGGAAGAAGCAAAACGTTTGGTGATAACCCTGCAAAAAGGGCCAATTCCAACACAACACCCTTCCAGCCTAACGCCGGGGTAGACCAATCATTACCTCGATGGGCTTCTCTGCTTGGGGCGATAGAACACGAAACCTGGCTTGCAACACCAAGTTCCTGTTCTACGCCTCCCTGAACCCAGTTGGTTCCCTTTATCCATACTCTCAGGGCCCACTAAGCTGACCCATGGGGAACCCTTCTCTTCACCTGAGAACCCCATCTGGGCAGTGGCTAAACTTTCTTTGCTCACAGATGTGTCCCAACAGGCAGACAGTACCCAAACAGCCAACACAGTGGTGTGGCCCAGTCCACCCCGGAGGTGTGACTCCTGTCCTCCTCCCAGGGGCAACTCTGTCCACCAGGACAGCAAGCCACAGTGGCCACTGACCACTGTTAGTGATGAGAGCCAGGCCTCAGGCCAATCAGGGCCCTCTAACCTCTGTGGGGTCAGAGTGGGAGCGGTAGCCCTAGGTGCCTGGCACCCTTTGTCCACTCTCCCTCCTGCCAAGTCAGGTATGGCATCCTAACACTGTCCAACCAGCCCAGGGTCCGTACCCTGCGGCTGGATAGGTTTCAGGGTCTAAATACTTATTGCTGTCTGAACCACACAGGAGCAGAATGACGCTAGGTCCCAATACCCTTCTCAGAACCAACCCTGCTAGGTCTTTTAGTATTCCATTGCAGGTAAGTTCTAAGGGGGGGAAAGGGGTTGGGGACAGAGAAGAGACTGCTCCAATATTCTGCCTGTTCAGCTACGTCTTCTTCTTCTTCTTACTGGACTGCAACATTAACATGTAAAAACCTTTATTTACTGTGCCTTTTAACTTACTGTTTTTTCTATGGTGTATAAATAACTTATCTTACCAGAATGTTTACTGAAGCTTACTTCTCTTCTACTTCTCATGTATTGTTTGCTAGGTTGTATGAGAAGTCTTCACTCAGATCTCTTTCCTTTTCGTTCTCAGGTACAATCTGCACTTGATCCTGCTATTCCTTAATGTAAGAAAGATAAGGTAAGTATTTATTTCTGTATTCCTAATTTATGTATTATTTGGGTTTCTCTTTCTTTCTATTAATTCACTGTTAAGAGACTGGAGTGGGCCTTGAACTGGGGTTTCTGGAGTAGGATGACTGGTTTTCTGTCTTTAATTAGTTTTTAAACAATGCTTCAGAACTTAGGTTAAATGTTAAAAGGAAGCGTTGGTTTTATTCAGGCCTTTGGTTTTAATGTTTGCTGGAAGCACAATTTATTCTGCCCCCGGTTTTAATGTTTGCTGAAGAGTTAATTTATTCTGGCCATACATGAGGAGAACATTACTGGAGTTCTTTAACTAGCCTTCACATTATTTATCTTCAAACCTAACACGTGGCATGAGAAAGAAATATGCCGGGCTTTTGATCACCTTTTAATTAATTCTCAGAAGAGTGAACAAGTTTCAGTCTAAGAAGACACTGCGTGTTGAAAGGTCATGCCTGCGCCTGCCTCTGACAGATTCTGGAACAGCTGAAAAAGACAGCTGATTCAAAAAGCTTTTTATTTAATCTTCTCCGCTAAGGAAAGCAATTACTGAAAAGTATTTCCAGTTTTCAAACGAAGGAAAATATATTCTGACTTCTTTCCTTTTTCTCTTTAAATAGAAATTTACCTCTGACACGATAACCTTTTCTCACAGAATGTTTTATATTAGCTACATAGTTTAACACTAACCTGATTAGTGAGGGAATGTAGTTCCGACGAAGCTAACCCCGATTTTATCGGAACTACCCTAACTGACTTCCACGACGCTGGGAAAACAGGTGCTCTTCAAATTATTTCTTCAGTGAAGTGCGCAGTGGAATGTTGAAGCACACTTCACCAGATGTCATGAAACCTAAAAGACTAGACTGCTAACAGCGGTGTGCTGTCGCAGTATGTGCATGTTGGCAGCCATCTTGGAGTTCCATCGGTGCCAACAAGCACTCCAGCTTGAGGGATTATCTGACTTTTGGTAAGTTTGTAGGGGGAAAATGGTAGCCAGCATAGAGTTAGAAGGAGGAAACCTCCCGTGAGTCCTGACAGTACCCCCTCCCAACGGGGTTTCCTCCGGTCGTGGTTTGGCAGGGAATTTGGCATGAAAGGCTCTAATTAAACGGGGGGCATGGACATTAGTACTCTTTTCCCAGGAACGTTCATCAGGTCCATAACCTTGCCAATCAATGAGGTAGAAAATTTCATTGCGGATGAGTTTTGAGTCCAAAATTCGTTTACCTTCGTACTCCGCCTCACCATTAACCATCAGAGGATCAGGAGGGGAAACCCTACGCAACCCCGGTTGAATTGGTTTAAGGAGAGAAACATGAAATACTGGATGAATTTTGGTAGAACCAGGAAGAGATAGTTGATAAGTGACTGGATTTATGACCTTCTCAATTGGATAAGGACCCATAAAACGAGGCTGAAATTTACGGGGACCTTTGAGTCTGAGATTTTTGTACTCAACCAGACTAAGTCTCCTACATGAAGCTCAGGTTCTTTTTACGTTTTCGGTCAGCGAAGTGTTTGTAACGATCCTTCGCGATCGACAAATTCTGGGTTACTGAGTGATGAATTTTAGTTAACTGTCGGGCGATATCTTGAACAGCAGGAACATTAATATCATCAAAATTAGCATGAGAATTGGGATGTCTGCCTGAGTTTATAAAGAAAGGGAGTGGCCAGTGGATACATTTAGAGCATTATTGTGAGCATACTCCGCAGTCCATAAGTGGTAAGGCCAGTCATCCTCCTCATCTAACAAATAAAGTCTGAGGTGTTGTTCTAGGTCTTGGTTAATGCGTTCAGTCTGACCATCAGTTTCTGGGTGAAAACTGGTGGAATAACGATGGTCAATATTAAGGCCTTTGATGTAAGCCTTCCAAAATCGTGATAGGAACTGAGAGCCCCTGTCTGAAACGAGGACCCTAGGAATCCCATGAAGGCGAATAACATGTTGATTGAAAAGTTGGGACAATTGTTTAGCAGTGGGTGTACCTTTGAAAGGTATATAATGTGCCATCTTAATAAAAGTGTCGACAACTACAAGAATGGTATCATACCCATGGGAAGAAGGTAGATCAACAATCAAATCTAAGGAGACTGTGTGCCAAGGATATGGGGGGGTTGGCATGGGTTGTAGGAGACCTTTAGGAGCTTGCCTGTGATTTTCCCCATGCACAAATTTCACAGCCTAACACATATTGACGGACGTCTCGGCACATGTATGGCCACCAGAAACGACGTTTGAGTAATTCTTCGGTTTTCACAACACCTTTGTGGCCAGCCAGAGGGTTGTCGTGACATTCCTGCATTGCCTTCAGCTGAAGCTCCTTGGTGGGTAAATACAGGGTGGTACCTAAATAGGGAGGCCATTGCGAATGAAACGTTGTGGATCTTCTGTGGCCCAGTTCTCCATTTCAAGGTCGGTCATCAAATTTCGAACGTGATGTTCAAAGGGTTCTAAGGAGATAGTTCCAATGAATTTTCCATCAGGTATGATTTGCTTGTTTTCAATGACTGAAGTTTGATTTTCTGTGTCGAGTCTAGAGAGGACATCAGCCTTTCCATTCTTGGATCCGGGACGAAAAGTGATAACAAAATCAAAGTCCGCAAAGTAAAGAGACCAACGCAGCTGACGTGGTGTGAGAGTTCGAGCAGATCGCAAAAATTTAAGGTTGCGGTGGTCCGTAAACACCGTTACGGTGTGTTTTGCCCCCATTAAGTAATGCCTCCAATCTTTGAAGGCATCTTTGATTGCCAGGAGTTCTTTTTCTGTAATCGTATAGTTGCATTCCGCAGGGTTGAGTTTGCGGGACCGATATGCCACCGGGTGTAACTGTCCCGTGTCCTTGTGCCTCTGAGAAAGTATCCCTCCGATGGCTAGGTCCGATGCGTCTGTCTCCAAATAAAAAGGCTCAGAGGGATCTGCATGAAGCAACACCGGTGCTGTGGTGAAACTGTCCTTCATCAACTGAAAAGCTTCTTCTGCTTCTTCTGACCATTGGAACGGAACTCCCTTATTCAGAAGACGAGTCAGCGGAAGTATCTTATTGGAGAATCCATTAATGAATCGTCTGTAAAAATTAGAGAATCCGATAAAGCTTTGAACCTCTTTGATACTGGTAGGAGATTTCCAGTCTGTTATCGCCTTCACTTTTTGCTCATCCATTCGAACTCCTGCAGGTGATAACACAAAACCTAGGAATTCTACTGTATCTGTGTTGAAGAGGCATTTCTCCAATTTAACGTATAGAGAGTTCTCTCGTAGACGTTGTAAAACTGCTCTGACCTGGTCGTGATGTTCTTCAACCGTGTTGGAATAAATCAGGATGTCATCTATGTAGACTATAGCGCATCGGTCAATGAATTCACTTAAAACATCATTGATAAAGTACTGGAAGGCCGCTGGTGCGTTACAGAGACCATATGGCATCACAAGATACTCATAAAGGCCAAATTTGGTCCTGAACGCAGTCTTCCACTCGTCGCCTTCCCGGAGTCTAATCAAGTGGTACGCTCCTCGTAGGTCTAGGCGAGTGTATATCTTTGCTTCCTTCACTTGATCAATTAGTACTGAAATGAGAGGCAATGGATAACGATTCTTCACAGTTATCCTGTTAATCGCTCTAAAGTCAATACAAGACCTGAGATCTCCCTCCTTTTTCGGCACGAAAAAAAGTGGGGAAGAGACAGGGGACTGCGACGGTCGGATAAATCCGTTCTCCAGATTCTTAGCTAGGTATTCCTTCAAATGGATGTTTTCCTTCTCCGTTAATGCGTAAACTCTGCTGCATGGTAGATTAGCCCCTGGTTCTAGATCAATTTTGCAGTCATAGGGCCTGTGGGGGGGTAACGTCTCTGCCTTAATCTCATCAAAGACGTCTGCAAAGTCTTGGTATTCATCTGGTATCATGGTAGTTTGGATCACACATACCGAACCTCCGCCTTCACACAATTGGGTGGCAGCGCAGATTACAGAAGAATGTTTCTGGTCGTCGAAACAATTTTTGGTGCAGTAGTCTGAATTTAATTGAATAGTTCGGGCTCCCCAATCAATTAACGGGTTGTGTTCCGTTAGCCATGGTAGACCTAGAATCAGTTGAAATTGGGGGCGTCTATTAAATTAAATTGCAAGGTCTCTTGGTGTCCTTCGACAGTAGTCATGTGTACCAATTCAGTATGACTGGTTATGGGCCCTGAAGTTAAATCCGTACCATCAACCGCTCTGACCTTCTCACTTTTCTCCTTCTTGATAGCTTGTAAACCGATCAGGCTAGCGAATTTGTGGTCGCAGAAATTACCTGTTGCCCCAGAATCTACCATGACGATTCCTGTCAAAACCACATCTCTAAACCTTAAAGTCACAGTCATAAGCAAA
This sequence comes from Calotriton arnoldi, assembly GCA_963921515.1. Classification (NCBI taxonomy): domain Eukaryota; kingdom Metazoa; phylum Chordata; class Amphibia; order Caudata; family Salamandridae; genus Calotriton; species Calotriton arnoldi. The sequence goes on along the minus strand of CAWUFW010006931.1, from coordinate 193,077 downwards.
TGGGGAGAGGAGACTTGTAGTGTGTTTGCCAATTGGTGATTTGTTGGAGTCGTTTTTCCATTCGCATCCACAGGTCCAACTCCCCTTACCTGTGGTGCCTCTAGTTTTCCTTCTCCTTAGCCGGCAACTTTGGTCTTTTTAAGCAATTCTATGTCTATGTCCACTTCCTCCACAATATAGGCACAGTTTGTTCAGCCTTCTCTTTTCTTTTTCTTCTTTAGACAGTGGACCTCTGACTACACCGATTTGCATGGGTTCAATTCCCGAAGAACTCTCTACTGTCCGTGTGGATTCTGTTTTGACACGGTCAAAACGAGGAACACTTGGTCTAAGCTCCTTCCGCCGTTCTCCTTTCCGCTCACTTTGCCGATAATCGATCTCTAAGGTTAAATCCACTAAGGCAGAGATATCGGTGGGTCGATTAGGGATTTGAGATAGAGCGTCCTTCAGTTCCTCTCGCAATCCTCTATAGAATACTGCTGCTCTTTTATCCTCGGGCCAGTTAGTCTCGACCACTAGTTTATTAAATTGGGCTAGGTAAGACACGAGTTCTCGGTTTCCTTGCTTTAACTCCAACAGTTCGTTGTCTGAAGCTTGAGATGCTGTTCTTCTATCAAAAATTCGGAGAAATTCCTTCTTGAAGTCATCTAAACTGTACAAAATTGGGTCATCCTTGGTTACTAGTGGCATGGACCATGAGGCGGCGTCCCCACTAAGGTAGGACAAGATAAACGCCACTCGGGATTGAGCATCGGGGAAGATCGTTGGACGGCACATAAAATGCAGAGAGCATTGGGTCAAAAATATTTGCACTTTCTGCGGGTCTCCATTGAATCGCTCTGGAGGGGCAAGAGGAATTACTGGGGATAATGAGTGGATTACTTGTGTGGGGGCAAAGGATGAAGTGCTGATGTTAGGACTCTGGGTTTCAAAGGATGTGGTGCTTGGCCTAGATCCCAAAACTGGTGTTCCTGTTTTAAAGGTTATTATCTCCTGTCTTAGTATTTTATTTTCCTCTCTGACTGCCTCTAAGTCCCTTTGTATATTACTCAAAATCTCGCCCAAATTTTTTAAATCAAGTCCTTCTGCCATTCTGCTCAGGTGCTTGTACCAACGTGGGCACTTCACTCTGTCAGGGTCTAAATACTTATTGCTGCCTGAACCACACAGGAGCAGAATGACGCTAGGTCCCTATACCCTTCTCAGAACCAACCCTGCTAGGTCTTTTAGTATTCCATTGCAGGTAAGTTCTAAGGGGGGAAAAGGGGTTGGGGACAGAGAAGAGACTGCTCCAATATTCTGCCTGTTCAGCTACGTCTTCTTCTTCTTCTTACTGGACTGCAACATTAACATGTAAAAACCTTTATTTACTGTGCCTTTTAACTTACTGTTTTTTCTATGGTGTATAAATAACTTATCTTACCAGAATGTTTACTGAAGCTTACTTCTCTTCTACTTCTCATGTATTGTTTGCTAGGTTGTATGAGAAGTCTTCACTCAGATCTCTTTCCTTTTCGTTCTCAGGTACAATCTGCACTTGATCCTGCTATTCACTGAAGACACTGCGTGTTGAAAGGTCACGCCTGCGCCTGCCTCTGACAGATTCTGGAACAGCTGAAAAAGACAGCTGATTCAAAAAGCTTTTTATTTAATCTTCTCGGCTAAGGAAAGCAATTACTGAAAAGTATTTCCAGTTATCAAACGAAGGAAAATATATTCTGACTTCTTTCCTTTTTCTCTTTAAATAGAAATTTACCTCTGACACGATAACCTTTTCTCACAGAATGTTTTATATTAGCTACATAGTTTAACACTAACCTGATTAGTGAGGGAATGTAGTTCCGACGAAGCTAACCCCGATTTTATCGCAACTGCCCTAACTGACTTCCACGACGCTGGGAAAACAGGTGCTCTTCAAATTATTTCTTCAGTGAAGTGCGCAGTGGAATGTTGAAGCACACTTCACCAGATGTCATGAAACCTAAAAGACTAGACTGCTAACAGCGGTGTGCTGTCGCAGTATGTGCATGTTGGCAGCCATCTTGGAGATCCATCGGTGCCAACAAGCACTCCAGCTTGAGGGATTATCTGACTTTTGGTAAGTTTGTAGGGGGAAAATGGTAGCCAGCATAGAGTTAGAAGGAGGAAACCTCCCGTGAGTCCTGACAATAGGAGACTGGGGTGGGCTCTCACCCACCCTGTCCTCCTCCATGGGGCTCTGCGCCCTCCCACCTGGAGCAGTACCCCCACACCTCTGAATTGTCAGGGCACCTGGGGCAGGTGTCCCACACAATTCTCTCACCAGTTCAGGGGTGTTATCCTGCAACTGGTACACCAGCTTAGGGTCTGTACCCTTAAGCTGGAGACGGGTCAGGGGTGAGGCTGCCCTCTCCCTGCCCCTCTCCTGGGGCTCTGCACCCTCACACCTGGAGCGGTACCCCCAGAAGACAGACGGGTAGGGGCACTGTTAGCAGTCGCCCCTTCCTCCAGGTCAGGGGGGGCACCCTAAACCTGGCCCTCCAACCCAGGGTCTGTACCCTTAGGCTGGACCTGTGCCTGGCAAGACAGGACTTCAGCGGGACTACACCAACCCCCTCCCCCCCCCCAGGGAAACACACTCCTCATGAGTTGTGTAAGAGGCTGCCTGGCACAGAACTCAAGCTTCCTGTCCACCTAACAGAGCATGAAGAACCCCCACGCCAGAAGGGGCCTCACCAGGGTCAGTCCTGGGGTGCTCTGACCTCAGAGCTGGCAACCCCTGACCCACTGGTCCTTCCACTAGGGACTGTGTCCCCCCTCACCCTTTTGTCTGGACTAATGCACTCTCCCAAATGGAGAGGTGCTGTCAGACTCCAGACCTGGCGGAATGATTGTTACATGCTACGCGCAAACACCCCGAAACAGGTGCTCCCGCGCAAACACCCCGAAACAGGAGCTCCCATCGTGGAGAACAGTACCTTACCCCAATGACTCATCCCGTCCGCTTCGAAGGAAAAACCCTCTATCAGAGAAAGACTTCTCTTCCCTACTCCACTCGTACGAGCTCCCATCCCCTCCCCTTAATATTACGCACACTGATAACTCTCAGAAATTCTCCCTAATCCAATCCATCCCCTCCAAGCCTCTAGAACTACTAGACACATTTCGCGAGGTATAGTTGAAAACAACCTCATGCGAGTACCCATCCTATACGAACCAAACACCACTCCTACCAAGTCCCGGCTAAAATGTATCCTACTTAACTGTAGGTCGGCCGCTAGACATGCTGCCGATATCGCTGACCTCATACTTACTAATGAACCTGACCTTTTAATCTTAACCGAAACATGGCTAAATGATTCATCCACGCCCATCCTAGACATACTAGTACCCCCAAACTATCACATCACAAGACTAGATAGAATCGATAGACCAGGTGGTGGTATTGCCTGCATACATCGGAACAACATCTCTGTGAACCGCTCCAACTCTCCCATTCTTTCTTCCTGTGAATATTTATGTTTAGACATTACGAACAATAACAAACCAATATGTTCACTACATGCATTTTACCACCCACCAGGGGATAACCTCACCTTCATCGAACACCTCATGGACATACTTGCTACAAATGCTGGACAACAAAACCTACAAATATTCCTGGGGGACTTTAACCTCCACTGGAATGACCCGGACGACCCTGAGGTCAATAGCCTTAAAGCTTTCCTAACTGACCTTAATCTGTCCCAAATCTGTGACAGCCCCACTCATGAAAAAGGCTCAACCCCGATCTAGTAATTTCCAAAGCAGATTCCACCCAGCTCGAATTGATCCTCCCCTGTGACTGGTCTGACCATCACATCATCACTTTCCACATCAATGAATCAGTTAAACTACTCTCTGTCCAACCCACGAGGACAAAAATCTGGAAGAGGAAGCTAAAAAAAACCTTGGTCCCGATTTACTCGCAACCTCTAGCTCCAACATCATGATTCCACCGGAAGGCTTGGACGAGGTACAAGATTTGACCAATCATTACCTCCATTCCATGAACACGTTGTTAGACAATCTAACTCCCTTACAACTGAAAAGAGTCGCCACAAAAGACTCAAAACCATGGTATGATGGTAGGCTAAATGAAGACAGAAGATCACTAAGAGCAATCGAACGACAATGGAGATCGGCACCTTCCTCTGACAACCTCAAGTTACTAAGATGCACGAGAAACTCCTATTATAGAAAGATTAGACGTTCTAAAGCAGACTTCTTCAGTAAGCAATTAGACCAAGCCAAGAACCGTCCCAAAAGGCTATTCGAATTAATCAAATCTCAATCTAAGGATGTCTCCCACCCACCCACCAAATTTAATCCAGACATACTTCCCAATTGCGAGGATTTTGCCTCCTTTTTCACGACAAAGACTGAAAACATAAAGACAGACTTGCTTAACGATCTATTATCACACACCGACCCTCACATGATCTCCGCACTGGCACCGCAAGGGACCCCTCTTAGCTGTTCTGCAAAGTTCGACCTCAAAAACAATGCAACCTGGGCCTCCTTCTACACTTACAGCGAAGAAGCTATTCTAAATACGCACATGGCCCTGAATCCCTCCAATCACTTCACAGACCCTCTCCCAGCCAACTACCAAAAAGACTTCATTCCAATTATTGTGCCTTTATGGACTAGGATTATAAACTCCTCTCTCCTTCAAGGAACCATCCCTGACATCCTTAAAGCAGGTCAAGTATCCCCCATCTTAAAAAAGCCATCGGCGAACCTGACAGACCTAAATAACTATCGCCCAATATCCAACATCCCCACCTTGGCCAAATTGCTAGAAAAATGTGTTCACACGCAGCTCAGCAACCACATAGACAACTTCAACCTGCTTGATCAATTCCAATCAGGTTTCCGTGCAGGGCACAGTACCGAATCAGCCATGACCCACATAATAGACGATGCATTAAAAATCCTGGACAAAAATGAAGCCCGTTTACTAATCCTGCTTGACCTATCTTCGGCCTTCAACACTGTCAAACACGACAACTTACTTGACCTCCTGAATCACAGAATGGGACTATCTGGATCGGTCCTAAACTGGTTCACCTCCTTCCTTCAAAATAGAACACAAAGATTTAAGGTCAATCAATCCAAGCCCACCCCAGTCACCTTAGGAGTACCACAGGGATCATCCCTCTCCCCTACACTTTTCAACCTGTTTATGGAACCACTCACCGAACTGCTCAGCTCCTCGAATGTCCACTATCACATGTACGCAGATGACACAACTCTACATAAAGATCCATTCACCTGAGGACATGAAATCTCTCAACTCAACGCTCCTAAAGACACAGACATGGTTGGCAAAAAACCATTTAAAACTAAACACCCTCAAACCCGAATTCCTCCTAATCGCTCCCCCCAGCCAATCAACCATCATCCTTGAGTGAATGAAGCACCTAACAGCTCTCAAGGGTCAACCTCTCATTATCGACTCAGCAAAATCGCTAGGAATAACTCTGGATAATAAACTAAATATGCAGAAACACATCAGCGCAGCAACAAAAGGAGCAAATTTTCAAATGAACACACTGAGAAAACTGAAACCCTTTCTGACCGCAAATGACCTCAAACAGGCAGTTCAAACGCTAGTAATTCCTAGAGTGGAGTATGGGAGCGCTACTCTCTGTGGCCTGCCCAGATCGACGACGGCCCTTCTAAGAGCCTCAATCAATACAGCGGCTAGACTCATCAAAGGCTCCAAAAGAAACAGTCACATCTCCCCTGACTTTCGTGCCCTCAATTGACTACCTTTCGAGGCCAGAATTCATTTGAAAATCGCCTGTATGACACACAAGGCAATACATCACAAAACACCAAGATACCTAGCTGAGAAATTGGTGTTATCGGGTGGGAACAGAACCACCAGGAGCTCCTATAATCTTCTACTAAAACCACAACGATTTAATAAGATGAAAACATACAACCGGACCTTCTCTGGACTGGCTCCCAGGATCTGGAATGCCTTGCCCCCAGAAACGAGACAGAACCCTTCCACAGCCTTTTTCAAACAAGAAGTGAAATCGTTTCTCCTGGCCAAATTCACTTGAACTATTTATGTATTCATATATATATTTGCTAGTCCGTAATAGCTACTACCTTCGTATCAGTCTTACTTATATTATTTGTATGCGTGTTTTTGTCACCTATATTGGTCCTGTAAAGCGCTCTGATACCCGCAAGGGTCTTGTTCGTGCTATACAAAACCTTCAAAATAAATACAGTAGTCCCCCCAGCTCTCCTGACACCTTGGGATCCCCCTCAGGAGATGGCCTCCCGGTACAGAATAGGCCCCCTTCCTGGTGTTCACTCCAGGAACCAACCAGGCTCTGTGACGGGGTTTTGGTGGGACCCCTCAACCATCCCACTACACTGGGACCTATCTAGGTCACTACCAACCTCTCCTACCTCACCTGGTTGGGGAACACCTAAGCCACCCCTTCAGGATCACTGCTAAAAGCTTCTTTAGACCCTCTGGAATCCACCAAAAGGTCTGCCTGTAGCGCAAGCTCCCTGGGGTCAGAGAACTCACACTCCACTGGGTGTGGACATAGCTCTTGAAAACAGGGACTAAATATATTCTCTCCAACAATTGAATCACACAGCCTCACACAAGTGTTAGCCCAGCTACTCTTTGCCTCACCATCCAGTACCTTAGACAAGTACTCCACATCACCCTCCTGATATGGGCAAAACAGTGTCTGACTGTTTCCGTCACTCAACCCTCACTCTTCTGGGCAGTCTCCATACTCACATACCAAAGCTTCTTCCATGGGGGAACCCCTCTCCCGGCACCTCCCATCTAGAGTCAGTTGAGTGTCCCTCCCACCACTAGGAATTTGAACCCCTGTGCCAGTACTCCAATCCACCTCAGGGACACTGCACACCACTGGAGCTACCTCAAACTGTGGAAACGTGTAATATTTTACGTTAGCATAAGCAACAGCCATTTTGGCTGTGGTGCCCATTTCGTTTCCTTCGTAATTCTTCCGTCCTCTGCTGCTCGTCTTTTCACTCTGCTTGTGCTATCTATTTTAGTTGACCTCCTGACATGGCTAAGCAATGTACGTGCTGGGGGTTTGTAGCTGCCGGTGCACCTGGTCTTAGACGTTATCTGTTGACTGTTTACTGCTGCCATAAGCATTCCTGCTCCCCCTCCCTATTTGCTAACCAAGTAGTTATCCATCTGCCCTTGTTTGCTGATAGCTATTTCTAAACTTGTTCTTTCCATTTCTGTCCATATGCTTACATTGCAACAAAGCTGTATATAAGGACAATGGTTTGTGAGTTCAGTGTACCTCCTCCTACAACACGAGAGTGTTGTGTGGACGTGGTCCCACTCATGAGTGATTAATAAACTTGTTGTTTTACTTCAGCTCCAGTGCCGATCTCTTTTTGTTAGTCTTTGGACCCGTGGACAAGAGGGTGACCCTGCACCAGTGTGCTCACTTTTGGGTACATTTCCACAGTTGGCGCCCAGCACGTGGGGCACCATCGGAGACGCGGCCGTCCGAAGGAGTGGTCTCGACGGAGGATCGAAATATTACTGAGGATGCGCACTGCATGAGGAGACCCTTGTCTTTGCAGGCCGACGTGACTTTTCCGGTTTTCCCGATTTGACCCTCCAGGTGGTGGCCGGTCTCGACTGGGGCTTTCTTTGGCGTACTTTTTGCAGTGACCATTAGGTCGACCAGAGATCGGCAGGTGGGAGTTGGAGACTTCTGTTTGGTAAGGTCGCTGAAGCAGCACTCTTGATTTGCTTGGTTTGGTTTTTGGTTTGGCTTTGATATTCATTCTTTGCAAAGACTGAAGGCAGGTAATGTGGAGATTTTTCTCCTTTTTGGAATATTTGTTTGGAGTAGTAATATTTTACATATACTTGGAAAAACATGCCTGTTCTCAGCACACTCCGTAAGTGGTGTTGCTGTTCTTGTGGTACCAAGAATATTTTAACGCAAAGTCAGCCGGCTCCTCCGGAAGGGACCCCTAATAGAGAAATGTATATCAAATATGGTATTTCTCCCATAATGTACGGTTCATTATGGAACAAATACACAAAGAAAGAGTCCGATTTACAATGGCCAGTGAATGGGTCATTCAATTCTAAAAAGGTTCAATATGTAGAGCAGTGTTTATTTAAAAGTAAAAGTAGACAGGACATGTTTGATTGTGTACGTATGTGGGATAAAGAAGTGCGAGAGAGAGCGAAGAGAGCAGAAGCTATAGCAGAAAAAGAGCAGCGGAAAACGATATATCAAAAAGCGTTGGAATTAAAAGACAAAGAAATTAAAGAAAAAATAGAAAAGGAAGATAGAGAACGTCGATTAGAGGTAAATGGCCAGTTTCCTATTAGGCGCCCTATCTATCCACTACTTAATACGCCTCAGGATGATTGCATCCTATTAGAACGACCCCCACCCCCGTATAAATTTCCCACTCCAAATGACCCTGAGGATGAGGCTTCTGACGAGGAGCATTCTTCTTAAGAGGATAAAGATAAAGACAGGCAATCTGGGCGACAGATTCGCTCTACTTTGACTCAAGCAGAAAAAGATACATTAATAACTGCTGCTAAAGAGGAAGCTCGTCGGACTACAACAGCGACGATCCTCATAAATATGGTTCAACCTTGGAAAGATATAGACCAGTTATATTTCGTAGAAAAATTCTGTTGGGAGGTAATATATGGTTGGCGGCATATTTCTGACGAAACAGAACCAGCTGATCTAAACGTTGATTATAAGCGGTTGGTAGATGGGACTTACCTTTTTCAGATATACCTGATACGATTAGACGAATAGTTAAATTACGAAATGAAACATTACATTTACGTAAGGAGCAAGAATTAGCTAGAAAGAGTAAAGTAGTAGAAGCAGTTCAATCCCAGGCAGAGAAAACAGATGTTCCGGTGAAAGAAGGCAATTCCGGCAGTAATAAAGTTACTATGAAACCAATACGTGAAGCCGCACCCCTGTAGGTTCCCCCGAAGGGTGCAGGAATAAATGATAAAACTTCGGATGCTGCACAGGGATATTTTATATATAATTGGGTTTACACTCCTTGGAGTAGAGCAGATGTTATGGCTCTTAAGGCTGCTTTGCCTGACCCCCGGAAAAATCCTGCCGCCTTCTATGAGGAGGTGGAAGAGGCGGACGTTCAATGTATACACCTGGAGTGCCCCCTCTTCCTCGAGCAAATTTGTCTCCTGATCAGTGTGCCTATTGTAAAGAGACTGGGCATTGGTGTTCTGAGTGCCCTCTTTTGCGAGGTCAGCAGTACCAGCGGGGAAGGGGGAAGTATGAGAGGACGCCCAGGGAATTCAGGAAACAGGGGAGGTGTAGGAGCTCGTCCCAGGTTTGAGGCAGTTGAACAAGGACCAAATTACTCTAATACTTTTGATAGACGAAATCAATACCAAATGTCTGATTATTCTGCTGATGCACTTGCAGATTCCGATTACGCATAGGGATGCCTAGGATGGGGTAAGGGACCGGTTGAGGTGCCAGTAGATCAAATGGGTCCTTATGTTGATGTAAATGTCTTGGGATCTACTGATCAGTTTCTGGTTGATACAGGGGCTACCCGTAGTGCTCTGTCTAAAAGATTGGTTCCTAGGGCTCCCCTGTCCGGCACAATGATACCATCGATGGGGTTCGATGGAACACCTACACCTAGCCCGCTATCACAGCCACTTGAATTCAGACTTGACAAATTCACTGCAGCATGTCCATTTTTGCTTTCCCCTAACACACCGGACAACATTGTGGGTATCGATATGCTTAAATATTTTCGTGCTATAATACGTTGTTCTCCGGAAGGTGTGCGTGTTATTTTGAATGACAATTATCCAATGGTTGAGAGATCCTGTCCTATCAATGAGGATGCCGCTCTGGCGTCCCTACCTTGTGGGCTAGATCAGATACTGATGTGGGTCAAATGGTTATTCCACCAGTGCAAATCCAAGTAAGGGAAGGTGTTTCATTGCCTCGACTGCCCCAATACAAAATATCCCGAGAAGGTGAAGAAGCATTAGCAAACATTGTTCAAGATTTGATCAAAGTGGGGGTAGTGGAAGAAGTCCCCTATAAATACTTGCAATAGCCCTATCCTTCCTATTTTGAAAAAAGACACCGACACTAAAATTTACAGATTCATTATTGATTTGCGTGAGGTTAATAAAATTGTAGTACCCCAATATCCGGTAGTTTCTGATATCACAACCCTTCTCACTATGGTCCTGCAGAGCTCCACAGGGCTATACAGAGAGTCCTAGCATTTACAGTCAGGCATTAAAAAGACAGCTTGATTCCTTTCCTGTACCAAAAGGGGTGGCCCTTATCCAGTACGTCGACAACCTCTTGTTAGCTGCAGATACCCCTGAGCAGTGTGAATAAGGAACACTTTTATTTTTATCATTTCTTGCCTCCCATAATCAAAGTCTCGCGAAAGAAATTGCAATATTGTAGACAGCAGGTTACCTATTTAGGTCACCTCCTGTCTAAGGCGGGACGTGCACTCACACCAGATCGCATTCAGACCATTTTTAGATACTCAGTGGATCCCCAGTTTTTCGCACATTATTAAACCTTTGTTGGCCCTTTTGACTAAAAACACTCCGATGCCCCTCCCATGGACTGCTGAATGTCAGAATGCCTTCCAACAGTTATGCCAAGCTCTTTGCTCTGCACCAGTATTAGGAACTCCAGACTAAGTGTAATGCACACAAGAAAGTGACTGATAAAATAGGAGCAGGTAGTGCCTTTGCGGATCACACAGCCCGTGAGACCGCAATGCAGCGAAGCACCACATCTATGTATGTGGTTAAATCACAAGCTGAACGTTGGCATGATGCCAGGCAGGAAGTGCTGGACATGCAACAATCTGCCTCTGCTGGCGAACTAGATCAATGGTCTAAGGAGGGAACACTGGATGATGAGGGCTGCTGGAGGAATAAAGATATGACCAAATGGAGGTTACCCACAGCATACTTATACCCCTTGATTCACATGGCACATGGGCCGGCACATGTTAGTGCATCCTCAATGGCAAAACAACTCATGCAAGTTTGGGATCATCCTGATATTGCTGGCACTGCTAAAAAGATAGTCCAGTCTGGTCTGGTCTGTCTCCAGTATAATCCTGGAAAGGGAACGCGAACTCCAACAGGAGGGTTTGCGACACCATCTGCATCTTTTGAGGTCCTGCAAATGGACTACATTCAGTTTGAGCGCTGTAATAATTATTGGGCAAGTTGTAGAATATGTCATGAAAGGGTTGGGGATTAAGCAGAAATTTCATGCTGCTTTTCACTCACGGTCAGCAGGCCTGGTGGAGCGTTGCAACTCCACCCTGAAACTGAAATTGGCTAAAATACAGGCTTCCACGTCTTTGAAATGGCCTGATGCACTGCCCCTAGCCTTGCTTTCTATCAGATCAATACCACATACACGATCTGGCCTTACGCCATATGAGATTGTCTTTGGCAGGCCCATGAATATTTGGGGGGTCCCCAAGCCTCGCCCTATACATGATGTTCCCCACATGTTGATGAGTGACTATTTGTCCCAGTTAACTGACAGTTTGTCTTCTATTTATCAGCAGGTACGGGAAGCTCTTCGACAGGTCGCAGGGTGAAGGCCGCGATCTGCGGCCTGGCGATTTCGTGTTGACGAAATCGTTTCAACGGACCAGTTCCTTGGCACCTCGGTGGCGTGGCCCAGAGCAGGTCCTCCTTGCTACCAGAGCTGCAGTCCGAGTGACCAACCGGAAGAACTGGGTGCATGCCACCCATTGTCGAAAGGTTCCGCATGCCCTTGTGAGCCCAGCTGTGCTGACAGATCACCGCGACATCCTGGTCACCGAGAGAGGACGAGCAGCGTCACCTGAAAGGCCTGAGGAAGTCTTCCCGGACCACATGATCCCTGGTGCATCTAGATATCTGCTTCGATCCAGGAAGAAAGCCATTTCATCGCAGAAAGAGACTGTTTGAGCCACTGTCCTGGGTGGTTAAAGACTGACTACAAAGGGGGTACCCTTTTAGTGACTACTCGTCTCAACGTTAGTGAAGAAACCAACGCCTGCCCAGGACCTTAGGGCATCATCTATTTTGTTGTTTGTCGACGAGATAAACATGCCTGAGGAGAAGAAATCAAATGCTGCAAAGATCTGTAGCGGCTGCACCATGTTTATTACTGGATTGACTCTGACTGCTGTCATTATTGCTCCGATGATGTGGGTTGTGGAGGAAGTAACTGGCTCGAAACTTACTGCCTGCTACTACTCCTGTCCCCACAGAACATTATTACTTCACTCTACCCTATCATGAAAAGAAGCACAGAATACAAATGTTGCATCATACTCATAATGCTATGAACACTACCAACTGCTGGGTATGTGGAATGATGCCAGCCCATCAGAAGGGAGGAACGCCTTTCATTCCCTTGCCATTCTCGCATCATGGCTTCTGTAGAGCCTGGTTCGCACTGTTGTGGGCCTCTGAAATCAGTAATATTACTCTAGCTGATGTAGGAGGACTTCATGCGCGATTAAACAAGGTTTGTTACCCCGATGAGGAAGGGGACCCACAAGCCAAAGGAACTGTATGGGAAATGGAGGAGTATCGCAAAGGAGATTCCTCCACAAGCTATGTTTTCCCCAACACTCGAATGGCCAAGGGTAACGGGCCTCCTGTTATCGCTGTTACTAGAGCCCGAGCAAATCTTTGTGTGAGTAGTTTTGGCAGTATTCCAGTGGGAAAAAGTGACTGTACTACAGTATTGAATATTACTGGAACGAACAATAGCAGTTTTCTATCCTCACATAACACTTATTTCATTTGTGGAAGTAAAGGTTACTATCATCTACCAATTGGATGGTCTGGAATATGCTATGTGTCCTTCTTGCTTCCTCCTGTGTTCTTAGCACCTGCATCTTATCATAAAGATCAAAAACTGTTTAATGACATTTCCTTGAACCGATTCAAAAGAACTATAAATAATGATGAAGTGGATCAAACTGACACTGCATTACAACAATATGTTGACTTTAATTTGGGACTCTTTTTCTTTGTTGGTGCGGCTTTAAACAGTAGGAAAATTAGACGCTTGACCCGTGTAGTAGAGGCTGTGACTAATCAAACAGCAATGGCTCTTGGAAATATTACAGAAGAACTCCAAATTACGAGAATTATGACTTTGCAAAATAGAATGGTGCTAGATGTAATCTTAGCTGAGCGTGGTGGAGCATGTCGCATTATCGGGAGTAGCTGCTGCGTGTTCATCCCTGACCACGCCCCTTCTGTTTATGATGCCATTTCCAAAATGCATACAATAGCCACTGAGATACATCAAGACTCAGGAACATGGACTTGGACTGGATGGTTCTGGAACATATTTTCTGTTTGGGGTCTTAAAATATTGTCAGCCTTGTTCATAATTATTGCAATTCTCTTCTCTTGTTTATGTATTCAATGTGGGCCAATGCTCTGTTCCCTCTGTATTTCCACTTGTACTACCTGTTTACCATCTAAAACAAATGTCCAAAATGCAAATGCCCGTTCAGCAATGGAACGAGAAATCTGTGAAATGATGGTAATTGACATGCATGATGTTTATCGTACCCCTTTAAAAGCATAAGAAAATGTCTTAGCTTATGCTAAAAGGGTCGTCTGTGGAAACGTGTAATATTTTACGTTAGCATAAGCAACAGCCATTTTGGCTGTGGTGTTCATTTTGTTTCCTTCGTAATTCTTCCGTCCTCTGCTGCTAGTCTTTTCACTCTGCTTGTGTTATCTATTTTAGTTGACCTCCTGACATGGCAAAGCAATGTACGTGCTGGGGGTTTGTAGCTGCCGGTGCACCTGGTCTTAGACGTTATCCGTTGACTGTTTACTGCTGCCATAAGCATTCCTGCTCCCCCTCCCTATTTGCTGACCAACTGGTTATCCATCTGCCCTTGTTTGCTGATAGCTATTTCTAAACTTCTTTCCATTTCTGTCCATATGCTTACATTGCAACAAAGCTGTATATAAGGACGATGGTTTGTGAGTTCAGTGTACCTCCTCCTACAACACTTGAGAGTGTTGTGTGGACGTGGTCCCACTAATGAGTGATTAATAAACTTGTTGTTTTACTTCAGCTCCAGTGCCGATCTCTTTTTGTTAGTCTGTGGACCCGTGGACAAGAGGGTGACCTTGCACCAGTGTGCTCACTTTTGGGTACATTTCCACAAAACCTGAACCCCCTGGTGTATGTTAACCCCCTCGTTCAAGTCAGGCAACACATCTCTGGGTGTGTGTACTTCTTCCTCAGCACTAAATATCACATTTTTGCTGCCACCATCTGAGCTGGACTCAGCTCACCTGGCTTCCATCTCTAGCTCAGCAAAGCTCAGTTCTTGAGCAACACACATTTCTTTTTGCTTGGCTGTGACACCCATGGCCTCAAGCCTCCTGAGCTCCTTATCCAGCTCTCTCATTCTTATCTCTTGTGCCAAAATCAATGTATTCTCTTCTAAGGTATAAGGGTTATTGCTCTCCTCTGCCTTTGCCTGGAGCCTCATGAACTCCAACTCATGACCCCTGGCCCTGTGCCTTTCCTCCATTTCCTCTGGAGCCAAATTCCTGGAAGAATGATTGCTGCCAGCCACAGAGGCTGCTCTCCCAACAGGCAAAAACTGGGATCTGAAGATGCCCTCTGGCACACCCCAATCCACATCTACATCATCTGCCTCACCAGCTTCTATGGCTTTCCACCAGGCACTCAACGCCTTCAGCAGCTCCTCTTTCCTAGAGGTGCTTTTAATGAGGCATCCAAAGTTTTTGCAAAATTGCTTGAGCTGATCTACTTTGTAGGTATGCAACATTTCAATGCGAATTTTCAATTCTGCTTCCTCTGCTGGTTTACCAGAGACATGGTGTGTGGATACTTCAAGGGTCAGATCAAAAATAGAATCAAAAGCACAGTATGTGGTTGCCTAGTGGTCTGCACTAAACTAGTGATGTACACCAATCACTGTGGGTCAAGTACAAATACAAGTTCAATCCTCACTGCTGACCATCAATGTTAGAACTGGGGGTCTCTAATTGGCAAAGGTAGGTACCTTGGTCCAAGTAGGGACCCTTGCTTCTAGTCAGGGTAAGGGGGATACACACTTTAAATAACCTCCACTTACCTCCTTGGTAGCTTGGCACGAGCAGACAGGCTTATCCCAAAGCCAATGTGTAAAGTATTTGTACTCTAAACACACAATAAAACAACGATAACACCACAAATAGACACCACATCAGTATAGAAAAATAAAGTATCTTTATCTAAACTCAACAAGATCAAAACGAACAAAATCCAACATAGAAGTAGTAAAATAGCAGTTAACAACAGTTACTTTCAAAATAAAGCTTGTGGAAAAAAAATAGCTACACCTGGGGCTATTACGACATCGTGACAGCAATAAATCCAAAGTACGGCGCCAACCGCGAGGTGTGCGGTGTAGGACACGGAGTCACACAGACCCCTAAACAAACAGTACCTTTGGAAGATGAAGTCTATGACGATACACGGTGTCGTGGGAGTGAGGTGTCGGTGCTGAGGTCAAGGCCAGCTCACTGGCTGCCACGGGAGAGGTGAGGCATTGTGTCCACAAGGAGTGACGTGTTGGATCCAGGACAGGGGAAGTAGGGTGCGTCGGCGATGAGGCGTCGGTTCCGGTGAGGCGATGTAAAGTTGGCAAGTTCATGGAGTCACCCTCATCAGTTATCAGCGCCGCGATAACAGGATGCATGCGATGGCAATGACAGAGTCGGTGCGAGCATGGCGTGGGGAATGGTGATAACTGCAGGCGTCGGCAGGCGTTGGCAGGTGTCGGAGCTGCAGTGCAGGCCAGGCAGTGCATCGTACACTTCATGAGCGGTGCCCCTGGCCTTGGTGCAGGTTGCGGCATCACGGCGGAATCGCTGATGCCGTCAGAGATTGCTTTTCTTGCTTCTTTCAAGTTGCTTCCAGCTCCCAACAGCAGGAACCACCTCCAGAGGCCCAAAACTAGAAGAGGCACCGCCTGGCAGGTCAGAACTCTCAGCAAAAGAGTTCAGGGGAACTGGAGGTGAAGTCTTTGTGTCCCTGAAACTTCAGAACAGGAGGCCAGCACACACAAGCCCATGGAGATTCTACTTCAAGCAGGTTCACAGCAAAGTTCCAGTCTTTGTCCTTTCCTTGGCAGAAGTAGCAACTTCAGGACAACCCCACACAGCACACAGAAAAAGGGGCAGTACTCCTCCTTACAGCTCTCCAGCTCTTCTCCTTGGCAAAGGTTCCTCTTGAGTCCAGAAGTGATCTAAAGTTCTAGGGTTTAAGGTCCACTACTTTTACCCCATTTTGTCTTTGTTCTTCTTTGTGCATGGGTCTATGAGCCCAGTCCAAACCAGTTATGTCCTCACTGGTGCAGTATGACCACGGGGTGGAGACAGCATTATGCAAGAGAGACTGGCCCTATTCAGGTGCAAGGAAAACTCCTCCCACTACTCTAAATGCAGCCAAGGTCTATTCAGCTCAGCCCTGAATCATCCAGGAAGGGCCGGGCACACCTCAACCCCACAAACAGACAGAGGCACACAGAATGGTTAAACAAGAAAATGCCTACTTTCTAAAAGTTGTTACTAGAGGAAGACTTGGGTCTTTGCGCAAACTAGATTAGACCACTTCTATTGTGTATACTAACAAAATATCTAGTTGCCTTATTTCTCAATTTATTCAAAAATAAAGGCGCTGATGCCCATAATTCATTAGCCCTTGTGATTTATTTCACTTTTCTTTATCTTTTTTTCAGAAAAATGTTTGTTGCATTTAAAGCATGTCAACATGAAGGGAAACACTTAATTTGTGAAAACACGTAATACAAACATACATAGACCACAGTTGTGTTTACATAAATAACATGTACAAACTTACTGACATATTTTTTACATAACATATTTGACCAGTCCTTTACTGACACATATAACACTTGGCGGAAAAATCACTTTTAGAATGTGTAAAGTATCCTGCCATTGTGTACTGCCCTGGGGACGCTGGCTTGAATTGATAGTCATAAACATGATAGTCCACAACATGATAGTCCACAAGAATGGGAAACCCATCAGTCCTAGGTTCCAGCTTGTAGCAAACTCTGAAGAGGGACCCGGAAAGCTGGGACAGGAACAGTCATTTTACTCTGTTTCGCCGACTAGAAATCTGAGCAAGATAAGATAACTCAACTGCATGGAGAAAGAACCACGCGAGGCATGCGCACTTGTGCTGATGGGTTTCCCGTTCTTGTGGACTATCATGTGGCCATAGGTTTAATACTGGACTATGGAACATGGGCGGCGCATGAAAAACACCATTGATATTCACAGAAGCTTGTCAAACCAATACTGGCAAAAAATAAACAGTCTCACAAAAGACAAAAATGTGTCATTGTGCGGTGGGCTTGATTTAAACGGGCAGCGAAAAGGACTTTATAGGCGGAAAGACAGAAAAGAATAACAGTGCTCCCCTAATCACAAGGAATCCGACTTCCCTAAACAAACGAAGTGGCAAGAGCTGACATTGGAACTTTCCATTTCGACATGATTTGAGAAATGACCAGGTCCAGGTCCTGAGGAGAATCCCTGAAAAGTTTGGGGTTTGAAACGCGTTGACCCACGCCCCTGGGAAAGGACTTTCGCAGCATTAGTGTCTGGGAGAGATTTAGCATTGCAACCACTCCCCATATGACAACAATTGAAGCCAGCGTCCCCAAGGCAGTACACAATGGCAGATACATTACACATTCGAAAAGTGATTTTTCCGTCAAGTGTTATATGTGTCAGTAAAGGACTGGTCAAATATGTTATGTAAAAAATATGTCAGTAAGTTTGTACATGTTATTTATGTAAACACAACTGTGGTCTATGTATGTTTGTATTAACTGTTTCAACAAATTAAGTGTTTCCCTTCATGTTGACATGCTTTAAATGCAACAAACATTTTTCTGAAAAAAGATAAAGAAAAGTGAAATGAATCACAAGGGCTAATGAATTATGGGCATCAGCTTCTTTATTTTTGAATAAATTGAAAAATAAGGCAACTAGATATTTTGTTACTTTCTAAAAGTGGCATTTTCAAACACACAATTTAAAAACCATCTTAACTAAGAGATGTGTTAATAAATTCTGAGTTCTGAGAGCCTAAACTTTATTCCTCTATCTTGTCCCATTGGGAATTTATACTTGTAAGATGTTACAATGTATATCCTATACTATCCTATGGGATAGATAGCCTTTCAATAGTGAAAAATGAAATTGGCAGTATTTCACTATCTGGACATGTCACACACACCAGTACATGTCCTACCATTCACATGCACTGCACCCTGCCCATGGGCGTACCGTTGGCCTAACTGAGGGCTGTCTTACATGTAAGAAAAGGGAAGGTTAGGGCTTGGCAAGTGGGTGCACTTGCCAAGTCAAAATTTCAGTTACAAACTGCGTGAGCAGACACTACAGTGGTAGGTCTGAGACACATTCACAGGGGTACTCAGGTGGGTAGCACAATCAGTGCTGCAGGCCCACTAGTAGCATTTGATTTAGAGGCCCTGGCACACTCAGTGCACTTTACTAGGGACTTACCAGTGAATCAAATATGCCAATTAGGGAGAACCAATCATGATAACAATTTACACAAAGAGCATATGCACTTTAGCACTGATTCACAGTGTTTAAAGTCCCCAGAGTCCTAAAGCCAACAACAACAGGTCAAAAAAATAGGAGGAATAAGCAAAACTTTTGGAGATAACCCTGCAAAAAGGGCCATTTGGGGATAACCCTGCAAAAGGGCCAATTCCAACAGCCGAGGAGTGGTATATTGAAAGCGTAGGCAATGGCCTGTGTGGTGTATTTCAAGGCTAGTTTTCAATATGTAAGTGCAGTCTTGAGTAATACCAGAGTCAATATTGAAACTGTCTCCCCTGGGCACAACAGCCTGTGAAGCCTCCCCTAAGCAATCATCCGGGGTGTGTAGGCTCTTACAGATTGCGTACCGCCAGCCAATAAGAGAACCATTGTAATTGCCCTGCCGGGCAATATGCGCAAAAGTGTCCCTCTTTGGGATACTTTAGCAGACTCCTTTCAAAATTGCGACTACGTTTTGACTACACAGGCTGGAGTTCGTCCTTTACCAGAGGGTTACGCCATATGCAGCTAGTCCCTTTCCAATTAGTATAAATAGAGTCCCAAGATCGCGACCATAGAAATGCCAATTTGGGATCTGTGATACCCCACTTGGATCATACGATCATGGGAGCACTTTCCTTCGGTAAGTTAAGATGCGGATTTGAGCAGCAATTTACTAACTGGTATACAGCACCTGAGGTTACCTGATTTTGAATTTTGCAGCACTGTGCATGTTATCATACTTGAATATACTGTTTGATTAGCTGTAAGTAATACTATTGTCTTGACGCAAACTAATCTGCACGCCCATCGATGTGCGCCATTCACCTACAACTACCTTGCTAGCACGGTGTAAGAAGGAGCATGCTTAGGATGTATACCGCAAGTTTTGGTGCATATTTCTCATGCTTAATGGGCTTAAATTGGGGACTACCCGCACAGAATTACTGGATGTACTTACACGCCTACCACGTCTAATATTGAACGTTATTTACTTTTAAATATGATGGGATTAGATATACTCGCATAGCGTGTGACATAATTTTGGCATATTACTTCACACACCACAAGATTTCTTCTGGGATTGTTACTGTGGAGGTACTGATACTATCCACATATTATAAGCTTATTCTTGCCTCACTCTTTTTGGTGCATTAATGCAATAAAGGCACGATTTACTGCTTCGGGGCAATCGTTCTAGAAAGTAGGGTTACTCTCATTAGGAGGGTTCATTTCGAGGGATTTTGTTTTATGTCGAACATTGCAGATAATGGGCCATTTATTCTAAAACTTTGCATCTTTATGTTTACACCTTTTGATTGGATATTAGGTGAGCCAATTTCATGCTCTTACACCTTGGCCAAAGAACAGTTTGATTGGTTTCTTTTCCTAAGGAAGTAATAGGATATATTTATTTCAGACACTTGACGACTTCATACTTGGAGACCTTGTGGCTATAGATACACATTGGTATGCTCAATATTACGTGAGCAGATACTTCATCAATTCACCTTTTTCTGGTGGCAGACCTGTAAATTTACTTTACTCTACTTTTCTTTCTTGGTTATTCTTTTTCTTTATTCTCTTTTCTTTGGGATACTTTTTTGGTGAGTGTCAACGATAATATATATCAATTTCATTTTGATAGAAGTTTGATCCTCTTGGAATCCCATTTTGAATGCTTTGTTCATACGTGGTGATAAGGTCAGTGTGACTTTGGTGATGATTTCAGGCCATACTCAATTTAGGGGAGAATATTAAATTTGTGCATTTGTCATTGTAGCCCTGATGAAGTCTGCTGGTGTACCACAGCATAGACAAAACACGTGTTGGCAAGGACTTCAGAATCACTATATGAAAATAAAAGCTGTTGGTGGATTACTTACAACAGAACCCTGCTTCTAATTATTTCTGGAGTGCTTGGAATTTTGGTCTCTCTTTTGTTACATTTGGCCTTTCTGGATACGGTAACAAGCCCTTAAAAGAACTTTGAGTCAGTGGTTATGAGAAACAAATACATTGGGTTTTTTAAGTCAAGAAGGGACAATGTCAAAGAATGTTCAAGGTTGTTCAGCTCGATCTGTGGAAGTTTCTTGGGTGACGGTTCAAGGAGTTTCATTGGAAAACATTTGTAGAGTTGGAACTTGGGCCTCAGACCGTACCTTCATTAAACATTATAGACTTCAAAATGTACAAAAAGCACAGAACTTTGGTGGGGGAGTACTGCACTCAGCAATAATTTGAATACTCTACATTCTGGTTATGGGTTCCTTGTTCATGATTCACAATATAGCAATTAAACTACCCTGTGTGTTGCATAATATTGCAATTTATATCGTATTTACTATTAGGTGAAAGGCCTACTAATGCTTTGGTATACCTCGCTAAATAATGACTGGGAGGAGGATGTAGAGGTAATGACCCTGTTAAAAGGCATTAAATTATTTTTAATCAGCAGTTGCCAGTTAAGATGGGAATCCAGCAAAATACATAATTAGCCAAAATTGTCAACCCTGCTTATGTGATGACCTTTTGCCATAAAATTCCTGGATTTAGTGCTCTTAGGTCCAACCACCATAGTGTAGGATTTTGAAAAATTGGTATTAAGGTCCTAACTGTCCATGAAATTAATAAAAAGATCTAAAAATTGCTGAAGACCTTTTGCAGTACGTGAAATCAGGACTGTATCATCGGCATATAGTAGGGCAGGCACTGGGCGGCCACCAACCCTAGGGACATCCTGACACTGCTCAATTAAAAAAAATTCCCAAATCATTAATATAAAGGATAAAAAGAAAGGGCACCAGGATACATCCCTGGCTAACCACTCTGTTTAGCTTAAGGTAGGGTGTGCCTTACCCAATAGGAGCATATCTTACCAAGGTCGAAATACCCTTGTGGAAGTTACACAAAAGAGTGACAACTGCAGGCTCTTCCTCAATGGACTCCAGCAAGGCTCAGAGCATAGCTCTATTAACTGTGTCAAACGCTGTACTGAGGTCCATAAAAGCTGGAAGGATGACTCACTTCTTTGCACTGGTATATTTGCTAATGAGCACATATAGGTTTAGGTTCTGTTCTATGGTTCTCCCACTTGGTCTGAACCCATATTACAAGTCCAACAGGACATTATGCTCATTTGCCCAAGCCGTAAAGCCATCTAACAAAAAACTCAGCCAAGATTTTTTACCTTGCAATACACCAAGGAAATTGGTTGAAGACAAGCTGGGTCTGCTCTATTACCTTTCTTGAAAACTGGCACTATCACCGACTTTTGCCAAGGAGGTGGCATAGGGCCGCACACAGCAGTGTTTAAATGCAAAGTCAATATAGGGACCCAAAGATCAATACAAGATTTATATAAATCCCCTGGAATCCCACCAGGGCCTGAGGCTTTCCCTGAGGGAACGGCTAAAATGGCAAATTGCCCCTCGTCCCAGCGAAAGATAAGCCTCTCCTCTTCCCGAGTACCAGGGAAGAGAGAGGTTGGCCCGTCAGAAGTATAAATAGCCTCAAAGTGGCTAGTCCAAGAATGCTCTGTGACTGGCAGCGCCAGGTTAGACAGATGCTCCGAGCTAAACAGGGACTGGTTTGCCACTCTCCAAAATGCTGCACTGTCCTTACAGGCTAGATTGTAGAAGCCCTAGCCTTCCGCACCTCTTCCTGAATCGGCAGCTTTTTATGCAGAGCTGCCATCAAGTCTTTATGGGCCCTCGAGCATCTCCTATTGAACCACTTATGACGATGAGGGGGTAATGCAGAACCAGAACTGGAAAGGGCCAGCTTCGCTGCTCTGCAAATGTTGGAAAAAGATTCCAAAATGCAAGTGACAGGGGCATCCTCATTAAGACAAATAAGAAAATCAGAATGACTTGAGGTGACCAAACTCAATAAAAAAATCAGCAGGGACAACCTTTGCTCAACTAATCCTAAAACTAATCCTACAACTATAAGGTCTGTAGTTACTACAGGCTCCTTGTATATATGTGACGTGCCCGCTCGCAATTCCTCCCAGTAGAAGGTAGCTGAGAGAGGGTTATGATCACTCAGGACGTCCTTTGCCACTTTGAAATTTATAAGAGAAAAAAAAGCTAAGCTGAGGCAAAGAAATAGTCAATGATCGAACTATAATCCCTGCCCACCAAGTCAGCAGTACTATGTTCCTCCCTAGTCAGCAGATAAACTAAATTATAGTCAGAAATCAAATAATGTAACCTGTCATCCTGTCTTGTATGTTGAAGATGAACATATTCCAAAGGAAAAAATGAGTTACTGATATCCTGATGTTATTACAAGACGTACAAGGATGCAAATTAAAATCTCCCAATAACAAAATCATAGTGACATTTAACAATCTTGAAAAATAGTCATCAAAAATTGTTTTAAGAGCTGAAATGACATCATAAGCCTCTCTAGTCGAGACCGGGTTATAAACATTCACATATAACAGCCTGTTATTGTTTGGGGAGATCAGGAGATCACTTAGAATGTTGAGGAAATTAAGTAATATCCTCTCTACTTTACAATTCAAGCCCATATTTACAAGAGGCCCCAGACTGCCCTCCCCCAGGTCTCCCATGAGTGGAAGGAGTCGTGTTAACAAAAAATGTAGCAAAACCATCCATATGCAGGCACCCCTGAACATCCCAGGTCCCTTGCAAATAGATTGAAGCTACTGAGCATCTTTCATGCAACCCTCATCCGAGACTTTATCACGCTACCCTCGCTACATTCCAGCTGACCACCTTAAAAACCCTAGCAGGAAAGGGAGCTTCTTCAATGGCCAAAACTACCATCTCAGGGTATTGAGGCAGTCAATCCTGTTCATTAGGCGGAGTCAGAGGCTCAATTCTGTAGTTAAGCTGTATGCTAGGATTCAAACCCTGGAACGGTAAGGTGGGGGGACCATAGGTCTGTCTAAAAGGCACCCCTCCCCCCCCCCCACGGGTCTAGCAATGTGCAGTGGTTAAAAGAAACCTAGAGGGAGTACTATAATATTGCTGCTCAACACCATGTTGTTCCCAAGATCGAAAAGTATATGCCCCAGTCCTTTTGCATCCCGAAAATGTATAACAATACAGTCACCATGGCTCGACCTAGTGGTGTTCCCTATCCACCCAACTCTTCGTGCCATGGTGATCTCCTCTTGTAGCGGTAATTCTGAGGTAACCCATTTTGAAAGCCAGTGGGTGACCTTGTTTTTGAGCTGCTCAAAACTTGTTGTGTCTTTACATTTAATGGGGGAACATTTGTCATCAAAAGGGCATAAGGTGTGGAGGCAGTAGGCAGCTGAATGACCACCTGATAGGGTTTGACCTCCGGAGTAAAATTCAAAGGAAAAGGATGGAAAACATCTCCCCTTGAAGGCCATGAACTGTATGCTCAATGTTAATTGGAAGAGAAATACTAGGGAGAGAATTACTACGGGCTTTCTATTATTCTTTTGAGGAGCAGCCACAGTTAGGATCTCAGGAGTGCCACTTTTAGTCCCTGATCTTTTGGGGGATACGGAGGGGTCAACTAGAGGCGAGTCAGTTGACAACCCCTGGAAAGGGGCATGAGAAACAGCATGGGAAACGTTGGGTACCAGAACTACACAGCACATTCTCTACTTGCTCTACAAGCCAAAAATACGACCTAGGGTCCTCCGCCAGCTTCCCCACCATCGCTTCAAGTTAGATAAACATACGTTAAGCACATCAAATGCAACAGAAATGTTGTGTCCAGACTCTGAAATGGAGCTTGGAAATTATAAGGTTCCAAAGCTGCGGATGAGGCCTAAGCCAAATTCCCCTTCTTCCCCGACTTGCTTTCCAAGTTGGGTCGGCTAGATGACACAGTGATCTTATTTCTCACTCTGGCGCCTTCCGTAGGAGGTTTGCCCAATATAGTGCTCGGCGCGTGGCCTGGTTTCTTGTGTTGCAACCCTGCGTCCATCCCTTCGGTCAGCATACCACTGTCAATGGAAGGCCCGAGTAGGCATTGTAGTGGACAGGGCCTCTGCTTAGGCAGTTAAAGAACCAGCCTCGGGACAACTGAGTGCCAGTTGATCTGCTACATTAATAATTTCCTCAGATAAAACTTCCACCACGTTATTGAGGAAAGTCAATATCGATGTATGTGTTTGCAGCCTCTTAACGGCCACGTCAGTATACTCACTCCTCCTTCTTCTTCATAATGAAACAGGCCTCGAGGGAGAGGATAGATGTGGCCCTTGGAAGTCAGTACGCACAACCAAAACTAAAGGGGGGGGTAAAAATGTCAGCAAAGAAGAAACTTCAAAGTCAACTCACACACGACACCAGAGGGGCCAAAGCAGATGTAAAGGGGGTGGGCCAAAGCAGATGTAAAGGGGGTGGGCAAGCCCAGCTGTGGGCTTTAACGGGCGCAGACAGGCTGGCTTTTGGCCCGAGCACAGCCGGGGCAGGGCCCAAGCTCGGCTCGCGCAGTGGGAAGGAGTTGTGCGCTTTATAGCGCTACGGGAAACATCAGCGCCTCCAGGCGTGTGGATTTATAGGGCTTGAAAGTCCCCCAGCAGCCCCCAAATAGATTCCTTTTCCCGAGCAGCGGGAATTAGTTGTACGCTTTATAGCGCTGCATGAAACGTCAGCACCTCCAGCATGGATTTATGGGGCTTAAAGTACTTCAGCGGCCCCCAACCGGATTCAGTTTCCTACTAGGGTGACCAACTGGCATGGGTGCAAATTCAGGGCGGTAAATTTAAAAATTCAGGACAGAGGTTCAAAATTCAGGACAAAAATTCAGGACAGAAGGTCAAAATTCAGGACAAAACTTTGTGAAAAAAGGTACGTTTTACAGACAAATCAGAGGAAGTTGCGCGATAGTATAAAAGTAAGTAAATAGACAACCACTTAAGTACAAGTCAACATAAGTTTATATTAGGTTGAGACAATCGTGCACTTCACGTTTATTTGGTATGCGTGCAGCTTTGATCAACTGTGCAGGTCTTTTTGTGGTATTTCATATGATGATTTACATTCTGTCATCCATTAATTCTTTCATCCATCATTCAGTCTTTCACCATTCATTCTGTCCTTCCATCTGTGTGCCCATCTATATCCAAACCTTTTCAATCATTTGCAAACCTATCCATCATCTATCCTTCCATCCATCCATCATTTCACTCATCCCTCCCTTCATCCACCCGTTCACTCATCCATCCATCATCCACCCTTTCACCCAATCCATCCTTTCACTCATCCATCCACTCTTCCACCCATCCATCCATTCACTCATCCATCCAACCATTTACCCTTTCACCCAAGCCATCCTTTCACTCATCCATCCAGTCTTCCACCCATCCATTCACTCATCCATCCAACCATTTACCCTTTCACCCATCCTTTCACTTACTCATCCATCCACCCAGTCACTCATCCGTCCACCCTTTCACTCATTCATCCATCCTTTCTTCCAGCTCTCCACCCTACCTTTCACTCATTATGCATTCTTTCACTCATCCATCTTTACATTCTTTTTTTCACTCACCATGCACCCATTTGCCCATCCATTCTGCCAATCATTCATCCATGCTTTCACACATCCATCCATCCTCCCTTTCTCTCTCCATTCCCCTTTCACTTAGCCACCCATCCTTCCAGCCACACTTTACCCATACACCCACCCACCCATCCAGTTGCAGACAGACGAGGCCCATCAAGAACTTCACTCTCGCTGTAGTTCCTAAAACAAGGGGTGGGGTGGGGGAGGGTTCACTATGCACCTGCACATAAGCAATCTGAAAACTTGGAAGTCATGAGTCATGCATGATGCAGTGCCAGGATGTGAGGTGACTGTGACATGGTGTTGTTTCAAGGGCTTTACGTGGGATGAAAAAACTGGGGGTCTCTCCAAGGGGTGTGTCTGATGTAATTAAGGGCTTGGCTTAAAACACCCAAGCTAAAAATATGTGCTGAGCATAGTGTGCCGCCCGACTGGTATTTTGCTGTTTCTATCATTGCATCCAGTAACATTAGACCTACAACAAGCCATGAGTATTGGCTTTGTCAATGGATGTTAGTTGCATAAAATAAATAAAAAAGCAGCAACTATTGCTTCGTTGTATATAATATTAACAATGCTTCAGCTCTGAAATGAGACTGTGAAAGAACTACAAGATCTTCTTTGTAACTTTTTTACTTTGTACACTGTAATCATGGTACTTCTCTTCTACATATTCTTCTTGTTTGCCTGCTTGGTGTATCTTTTCCTTCTGTTGCAATAGTGTTTTAGAAGATTCTCCGGTAAAGAAAAGGGTCTGGGTCACGGTAAGTAATGGGAACCCTACAGTTTGTATGCTGTGGTCCCCTTATGTGCACCAGGGACCCATTTGAAACAAGAGCTAATGCCAATTAGTCCGCCAACTCCCACCTGCAGCAGATCTGGGAATTTGAGTAAGGCATTGATTGTGCACCCCACAGGTATTTATTTGCCTGCCTGATTTTCGCCAGTCAAATCCTGGCTCAAATCATACAGAGAAATGTGCGAATTCTGTGTTTCTGCACCTTGGAATAGGAAAAAACATGCACAGGTAAACAGTTATTCCTCATTCTGGGGGTCAAAACGTCAACACTGAATGAAGTGCAACATGTCACCCGAAAAATGCTGTACCCCATATCACTGGTGTTTACTAAATGCTCAGCTCACACCTAGATTTGTGTGAGAATTAAAATGGGGTTCCAAGTTATGAAATTTGAAGTCAGCCTTGCACTGCTGTAGGCTATCTAGACTAGTGTTCAGTGTCACGCTCCATACCATCGCCTAAGAGGAGTCTTAAATTCAAATGTCTACCATCTAACCCTAAGAGAATGCCCTGCCATAGACCGAGACTGGAGGAGGCCACCACATGCTTTCACAGCCCAGACTGGCCCATTGTCATTCTGTATGTGGCAATCAGCCTGCATACAGAATGACAATGGGCGGGTGGGGCTGCTCTTGTGCTACGAGGAGGAGTGCAAGGCGGCCCCATCAGGGGGCTGAGGCGTGAGGCCTCTCGCAGGGGAACAGTGCTGTTCCCTGCAATGCCCAAAATTACGGACAAAAGGCGTCCGTAAAAGGGATCCTCACGGACAACAGACGTGAGGTCCAATTTACGGACGGTCCGTGAAATTTACGGACGGTTGGTCACCCCATTTCCTACGCAACGGAAGTAAGTTGTGCACTTTATAGCACCGCGGGCAACGTCGGCGCCTACAGGCGTGTGGATTTATGGGGCTTGAAGTCCCCCAACGGCCACCAACCGGATTCCTTTTCTCGCACAGGGGGTGTGAGTTGTGTGCTGTGGGGGACGTGGAAAACGTCAGTGCCTCCAGGCGTGTGGATTTATGAGGCTTTAAGTCTCCCGGCGGCCCCCAATCGGATTCCTTTTAGTAAACATAACTCAGTTCAGGGTAAACATAAGTACAGTAATATCCAATGCTCTGACATTGGGCACTCGTCTACATGAAACCAAACATAATAACATTGGCAGCTTAGCTTATAACTCTTTCCAAGGCAGAAATTCACTGTCCTGCTAAGAAAGCAAAACATGTAACATTTTATTCACATCTCAAAGATTGGAATAACTTGGTTACAGGGGTCTAGAGAGACAATTTTCTCCCATCAATTCATATCCATGGATGCTGGCTCCAAAATCTAGCTCCCATTTATTCTGTGGATTTAGTAATGGATCAGGAGAGTCACCAACGACTTTGCCAGTTTTGCCCTATGGTGCTGCCATATGGGGGATATCGGGACTGCTCAAGCTTCAACTGAAGGAGAACAGTTTCTGTAGAAGACTGTTGGGTCTTAGCCCAAGTAGCTCACAATTCTTTCTTCATGAAGAATTGATTTTATCATTTGTAGAAGATCGCATCAAAGTTACTCTGCTCCTCTTGTGGTTGGCAGTCTGGAGCATTCACCACAAGTCCCTTAATCAAGAGGTGATCTTACATTTAAAAACTGTGATAATGGGCTGAATATCCCATGGTTGGTTTACATAAAGAGAACTGCCCAGACTGCGGGCAGACCTGATTTGTACTCTTCTCCCCACATGTTGGGCCAGGATGTGAGGGGCAAGATTAAGGCGTTATTTATGGGACCCGCCTCTGAAATTAGGGAGCCAAGTGCTTTGGCCAGACTGACGATGAGGTAATATTTGGTTATTAAAGTTTGTGATGGTCCTAAGCCGTACCTTTCCTTGGTAAGAAATGTCTGGGAACGCTCATTGCTAACCAAGTTTTGGGTTGGCTCTATTCAAGCTATCCCTGCTTACCAACTGTCCGGTATGATCCAAAAAGCATATTAGTATGCCCCGTGACAACTCTTCTCTGCAAACACTAAAGCACTTTACCTTTTTTTGCTGCTACTACGAGCCTTTTAGATGCACTTTATTATTACCTATTCGTAAAGCTCGTAGGTTTCGGCAATATAGACCGAATTTTTTTTTTCTTTGGCTGTTGACTGTTTGTTATGCAGTGGGAGGATTTTTAAAGTGCGCCCTGCATTGGCATAATTATTTGGACATTAAGGGACTTTTATGTCTGTATTTTATTATCTGTTATTTATGGTCCCCATGGGATTTTTTAGAAGTGATGTTTTACTATTAAATTTAAATGGATGTCGTTATGTATGTTTGTGTCTTCTATGGCCCAATTCTGGCCGATGAAAGATTTTTCTGAATCTAATTCTAGTCACCAACGAACTATACAGTCTTGAAATTACTTTTCTATCAATTATTTCCGCTGCTAATATTACTTCCAAAGTATTGAACTTGAGCACTGTCTCCAGTTTAGTCTTGTAATTTTTGAGGCCAGGTGGCAGTTATCAATACCTAAAAACTGTGACTTCTTTGACAGTTCCTCAAATTACTTAATATAATTGAAGTCTCAGACATTGCTCAGTTTCGACACACCTATCAAGTCGTATATTGAATTTTCCCATTTTAACTTGAGATTTAAGGCATCTCCGTTTTTAGTATCTTAAATTTTCTTGGAATGGTGTTGTCTGGTTGCTGGTCATGTAGCAGCAAATCATCCACATAAAGCAAAATTCTATCTTCCTGGCTGTTATTTCACTGAAGCTCTGGTACCTGGTTATCCTGTCTTAGCCATTCTGCCAGGGTATCTATCACTAAAGTGAACAGGAGAGGGAAGTGCGGGCATCCTTGGTGAGTGCTTTTTAAATAGAAAATGGAGGGGAGAGGACTCCACTTACTCTTACCTTATTCATTGGGCAGCTAAGAGGGACTCAAAAAAATCTGAGGAAAAGTGGTCCAAATTTCATTTTATGTGGGACTTGGGCCATGAAGGGCCAATGGACTGCATCCAAAGCCCTCTACATTTATCATTGCACTCATCTTGCATAGTTCCTCAGCTTGTGCGAGCATAACATATAAGCACCTCAAACAATGTCAACCAAGAACTTCTGTTTGGCTTGAAGCCATTTTTGTCATTGTTGGACTTGGCCCTTTTTGCCAGGTTCACCCCTAAACTTTTTGCATTTATGTGTTAGTAGTTTAAGTCTCTGGGCACTTTCGCACAGTGGTCCAGTGGAAAGTGCGTGCGCGCTCTGCGCACATTTAGTGAGATTGACCTGCCTCCCATAGGAATGCATTGGGGATCTGTGTGCCAGTGGTAATTCCTGTTATGTGAGGAGCAGTGTGGTCAAGTTTAGTATGTGTGAATTCGTGAGAATGAATGCTGCGCAATGGTGTGCGCAGATTTATTATGGCTGGTGTAGAAGTGCCACTTTTAGAAGTTGGCATGTATGTGTGCTCTGTGCCTGCCTGCCTGATGTGGATTGCATGTCTGGCTTTGTGAGTGACAGGTGCTGGATGGTGTGGGGAATTCCAGGAGCCAGGGTGAGTCAGCCCAGTGGTGAATAGAGAGATCTCCATGCAGATGGGTGGGAGGAGTGCACCTGGGACCTGAATAGGGCTGGGCCTTCCCTCCACAATGCTGGCTCCACCCCCTGTGGTGCGTCTGATGTCCCTAGCCTGTCCTGTGAAAGGAGAGAGGAGCTGAGCAAAACAAAGTGCTCCAAAGCTCCCCCAAACCAGTTGCATCTGGTTTTCCCCCAGTCCTGTGCTGGGTGACAAAGGAAAAACTGTGTATAAAAGAAGGGGCTGTGACCCCATGAAATTGTTCTTGTTCCTGGACTCGAATCTGCCAGGTGCGTGCTGCTGCTGGGGCCCAGGGGGGGGGGCTGCCATGAGGGCTTGCCTCCCTGGGCCCTGCCTTGCCCCTGGACCTTGAAGACCCTTTCTTGTGGGACCTTTTTGTGAGAAGTTGGCCTGGTATATGCTGTCCACTAATTATAGTGGGCACCTTGCACCAGTCCAAACAACCCCTTATTGGAGATAGGTTAAAGACAACCTTATTGAAAGCTATCCTAGTGGTAGCTATGGAGAGCAGCCTTCAGGCTAAGTCTTGAAGGAATGTAAAGCAGCTTGTTTTACCAGTCTATAATCTCTTGAGTGACCAAATGAAAGAGCACCACACCAGGTATATATTCAAAATATATGTATTTATTGCTAAACACACCCCTCTAGTCTCTTTATGAGGCTAGAGTTCGAAATACACAAGTTATAAGTTATTTAAACACAGTAATAGCACAAATACACGTTTGGGCCCTAGGGGCGTACCAAACCATATACCAATAAAGTGGTATAAGAACCACGACTGAACTAGACACTAGGCCTAGAGCCTCTAGAAGTGCTTGGACCACAAGGAACCACCCAAGGTAGTGACACAGGGGACCCACGGGGGACGCGTGCAGTGTAAATACACAACCGCGATACGCCGTTAACTTCTATGGAGAAAGTCGCGATCAGGAAATTAAAGAAAAGGGACACTTAAAGGAGGACTTGGAGCAAACCCTTTGAGAACTAGGTCGTTCTAGAGTCTCTACCCACGGGAGCACCGGAGTACTCGTGTTACCTCACCCAGGGAAGCCGGGTGCATAGGTGCCTTTCGGGGTCGGGTTTCGTCGTCGATTTGAATGGCGATCTGCTGCAAAGTGCTGCTGGCGACCAAGTGGAAAGTGTCCGGGTGGATCCAAGAGTGGATCGGAGATCTGAAGAACCTGAAAGCAGAGGGGACAGAGTCTGGGTCACTAGCCAGTGACCAGGAAGGCGATGAGCGGATGCCCACCGAGGTCGAGTGCTTCAGGTAGGTTGACGGTCGTCTTGACTCTTCAGCCACGAGGTCCAGGAGGCGTTGTCGGCGACCAGGAGCAGGATTCGGGCTGGTACACGACGTCTGTCGAGTGCTGAGGTGTCGGCGACCGGATTGGACCCAACAAGCCTTGGCAACGGCAAGTCTCGATGAAAGTGAAGAATGACGATGATGCAGACCAGCAAGGTCTGAGGAACTCACCCAGCAAGGGTAAGTGAGGGCAAGCCTGGAGCAACCAGGGAGCCCAAGAAGAAAAGGATTGGCCTTCGTGAGGGGCTACTAGCCAACGGGCTAGCGACCGCGAAGGAGCCTCGAGACGTCGCACGTGGAGCTGGCTCACAGGACACTCGTGGAGTGGAGGCCAGTGATCTTCGGTGCAGTTGGTGCTGGAGGCTAGGGCTACTCGGAGCCCAAAGCACGACTTCGTGGGAGACCCAGAAGAGGATGCACTAGCAAATGCGTGCGGTGTCCAGGGGTCACGGTTCCACGTTACCCACAACAGCTACGGGCCTCAGCTTTGCTGGGGACTCAGGGCAGCCTCGGGGAAGTCTGGAAATCCACCTCTGGTGATGCAAAGACTTCGGCGTCCGACGGGAGCTTAGGCGATGCAGACCGGACAATTGCTTCTTTGGTGCCTGCCAAGCAGGGGAGTCACTCCTTGACCCCAAGGGAGATTCTTCTGTCCTCTAGTCTTTAGTAGAGCTTCGAAGGTCCAGGATTCAGTGTCAGAGTTTCGTCCAGGGATAATCTAAAGTCCTAAGGACTGGGTTCCTATACTTATACTAAGTTTAGGGGTTGGACTACTCTGTGGCCCCACCTATGGGTGGGTCAGGGCAGAGGGGTGGCTACACCCCTTTCCCTTTGTCCAGTTCGCGCCAAAGCAGGGGCTGCAAGCCCCTGATCCGGTTTGAACTGGGGTATGCACAGGGACACCAAGTGTGCCCCCAGTGCAGGACTTCAAAGCACCCGAAAGTACTCCCGCCCAGCCCCAATACACACTATCCTGTCTGGGGAGGTGGTCACACCTCCCTGGGACAGGAAACCTATTGTCCAGGCCTCCCCTGCCGGAGTTTCGTCCAGCAGCAGGAGGCCAGACTTGTGTCTGTGGCAGCAGCATCCATTTTGTGATGCCAGGGCTTTAGAAAGAAGTTACCGGCCAGGCCAGGGTTAACATGTCTCTCCCTCTAGAAGGGTGGAATGCTACCCCCGCCGCCAGAATTGGCGGGGGGTAGTATTCCAAGATGTTTGACACCAAACACGACATGTTTCGGTGCAGCCATTCCAAAGTTAGCATTTAACGCGAGGTTATAATGCGCTTAAGAGTATATGGTCAGGCTGCACTACAAACAGCATCAGAGAAGGGTCTCCGAACGCTGCAGAGGGGCCCTGCTCATGCAGGGGCACCCTCTCACATAGGAACCACGCACTCTGCCTTCAGGATTGATAAGGCCTGCCATAGGAGTGACTTATAGGTTTATATGTGTGTATGTATATAGTGATATAGGTAACCTATATCACAGTAAGGAGTGCATGCACCACCTTACCCAGGCTGCAGTAGCAGACCTGTGGTGTCAGTTTGGATGGCCTTCCAGGGGTGGCATAATACATGCTGCAGCCCCTGGTAGGCCTCTGAGGTACCTATGCCCTGGGTACATAGTATACCATATACTAGGGACTTATAAGGGCACTCCAGATTCCAATCAGAGATGTGCCTAAGGCACATGGAAACCATTTTACAGAGAAAGCAGATAGACTGGGGCCCTGAATAGCAGGATCCCAGTCCAACTAAGTCATAAACCAGCAAAACACCAGAAAAAAAGTGGGGGCAACCATATAGTCAGATTCCACCTTCCTACACTTTTGTTTTATCTTTTACCTTAAACGTTTTTTATCCTAGCGCCTGGTGAGCACTTCCCTTCCTTGCCTGCAGAGCGCTTTATTTCCCAGAAGAGGAGGTCTGGGGCTTCGCAGCACAGCGCTGCCTGTTGCCTTGAGGGAATCCCCAGCGTAGGGATCCCCCCGAAATTGTTGGGAGACGAGCGGGTGCCCACCCCGCTTATGTGCCGTCCTGGCGGGTGCCCACCCTGCCGGTACCTTTATTCTAATGCGGGTGCCCACCCCGCTCATTTGCCGTCCCGGCGGGTGCCCACCGCCGGTATCTTTATTCTAATGCGGGAGCCAACCCCGCATTTCGCCACCGTGGCCCGAGCCGCTTTTGGCGCGACCCGGAAGACAGGCATGGTTGCCTGGTTGAGGGTGGGACTTCCTGCTAGCGGCCGGAAGTCAGCGCGGGGGCTCCCATGAGCCGGGGAGAGCTTCGCACGCCAGGAGATAGGAGTCCCGGGTCCCAGGAGGGGGCCCGGGTGAAGAGGGAGAGCAGCACGGGGCTCCCGTGAGGAAGGGAAGCCCCGCGGAGTGCCGGCCTTGCGGATGCGAGTCCCGGGTCCCAGGAGGGGGCCCGGGAGAAGAGAGTGATGCCGCCTCTCGAGTCCAGCCTGGAGACCGGACGAGTCCTGCGGCAGAGTCCCGGTGAGTGGGGACTCCCTGTTCTTTGTGCCCTTCGAGGCACAGTGCCATTTTCTCATTTTGGGCAGCCCCGTCTTGCAGCGGGCCGCTCCAACGAGAGGGGCTTAGTTGTTTCGGAGCCTGCGTTGCTCCTACCATGGCGCATGAGTGTTCCCAGAGCCTAGATGGCTCCAATGTTTGGCCTAATTATTTTCAGAGCCCCGTGGGGCTCCAGCGATGGCATATTGGTTGATTAGAGGGGCCCGTGCTCCCCAGTCCTACAGCTGCCCAGCCTGATAGAGGGCAGCTGCAACCTTTTGCATATAGATTCAAAGGGCCCCGGGAGAGCCCAGGCCGCAGTTTTAACTATCCCAGCTGCCCAGCAAGTAGTGGGCAGCTGCAACGTTTAGGCCTTTCTTCGGAGGCATTTCCTTGGTACGGGGTAGGAGGGAAATATACTCCTTTGCCCCAGATCTTCACAGCTGCGCAGCACTTAGTGCCAGCTGCAACGTTTAGGCCTGCGCAAGATTGCGCACCCTTGACTTTCGCAGCTTTGGCAGCGCACCCTGACTCTTGGGACATAGGGCATTTGAGCCCCCTTTTTGAGATGGCCAGTTGGCCAGGGGGACAGAGAGGTTTATAGGGCACCAGGCCCTAGTGTGCTTTATATGTTGGTAAAATTCTCTCCTAGGATTTATAAGCTAATATGATTTATGTGATGCCTTAATGTGATGTATGCCTTTGCTATGGTTTCTACTATGAGGTTATGTGCTACTGTGAGTATGTGGTGCTAGGAAATGTAATGCATGTAGTATGTTTTACGCACCCTGTTTTGGTTACCTCTAAAATGTGGTTTTTATGCTTGTGAGGGTATTACTTCCTCATGCGTTTAGGTTGTGATTTATTTTCCACTGAGATTATTTCCTAATGTGATCTATGCTTAGGATGTTATTGTCTAATGCGTTTAGACTGGCGAGATGATTGCATAATGTGTTTATGCTGGTGAGGTTGGTGCATAAGGTTTTGCGCCTAATGTGATGCTGTGCATAATGTGGTTTATGTTACAGGCTGATGCTAAGTACAGTGGTTACCAGTGAGTACTGGTTGTACGTTTCTGATATGTCCCACATTTATTATGTGTTCTACATCTATTACCTTTTACTAGGTGCTGGTTCTGACAGTGGTCCACGTGGCCCTGTCATGTGTACATAATCCCCTGTAAATATTGCCCCGTGCCAGTTGGCACAGTGTATTTGATGTGAGTACTATTCTAATGTGTTTGATGATAATACAAAGGCTATTTTTATATATAACCTTGTGTGGAGTTCCTTTTGTAGTGCGCCTTGGGTGTTGTTGCTGTGTGTGTGTTGCGCAAACGCTTTACACATTGCCTCCGGGATAAGCCTGACTGCTTGTGCCATGCTACCAAGGGGGTGAGCAGGGATTATCTTCGGCGTGTAACTTCCTTGCCCTGACTAGAGTGGTGGACTCTGCCTGGCTTTGGCGCAAGCCTCAGCCAACCAGAGATCCCATTTCTAACAGTCATCATGTACTAAAGTGTCTTTTATTTTACATAACCTGTTTGCCAAAATCAATGCCAATATTTTGGCCTCAATATTAATTACCAATATTAGATGGTATGACACTCCATTGTTTTATTGGGTAAATACTGACTTTCATAGGCTCCTTCAAACATTGCCCTCAAATAGGGGACTTTTAGTGAGTACTATTGTTTAAAACATTCTTATGGGAAACCATTCAGGCTCAGAGTCTTCTCAGAGGGCACTTCAGTGACTGCCTGTTGGATTTCTTTGTCAGATATCAGGAGGTCTAATTCCTGTTGATCTTCCAATGATAGTGTGCGCATGGGAGGTCGTTTATGATAGGGCTTTCCCTTTCTAATAGGGGTGGGCTTGTTTTTATATAGTCCTTTTACGTATTTTGCAAAAAGATTTGCGATCTCTGCAGGTATTGTGGTCAGTTGCCCGTCTTGGCTTAATATGGATAGGACAATTCTAGCTTCCCGCTATTTGTTGGCCAACCAATAAAGCAGCTTCACTGCAAGGGTGCGGGGTGCTCGTGCTGCATGTTCGGCCCAGCCCCAATCGGCCCTGCTGCAGAGGGCTCCTCTGCCACGTCGCGCCATGCAAAGTCGGCGTCTCCAGCGAGGCGATCCCGCTCTTCTGATCACAGAGTGGGGAGCCCCTCCCAATGGCTGCCTCGCTCATACGCTGAAAGGAGCTGCACTCTGGCCTGCAACAGTGAGATAGAAGAATGGCAGGCAATTGTGCAGGTGGGCAATTTAAACCGACAAAGCAGGACGTGTGTGCTCGGCAGGAAAAAAAAAAGAAAAAAAAAAAAGACACTAATGGAAATTGGTATCCACATGCCACTTGTCATGAAAGGAGGACACGCGTAAATAAAGCACATGTTATTCTCAAAGGAGGGTTTTCACTGGCATCAACCCCCAAGTCACACAAAGCCCAATTATCGACAAATAGCTCCACATCCAGGCTGAAGGTGACTGGAGAAGGCACACAAGGGGAGACTCAGAATAAGTGACTGGACCTGGCTAATCTTCACCATAAAGTGGCGAACATTTTGGCAGTAGGACCTTTTGCAGTGGAAGGTGCCCCATTAGCGCTGGCACCCAAGTGGAAGGAGTGGGTGGAGAGAGTAATGCTTTTCTTTGAAGCCATGAAAATCGATAATGCTCAAAAACAGGCTTCGCTACTCCATTTAGCAGGAAGAGACATTTATAAAATATCAAAATCAATCAGTCAATGAAACCACGCCAAAGATGCACCTCATCCTCAAAGCAGCCTTAAGAGTGCATTTTGAAACAATGGCAAAGCAGGACTACGAAAGGTTCGTGTTTTGACAGGCGAGACAAAAGGCAGTAGAATCCATTGATGTCTTCTATGCACGTCTTAAGGAGTTAGCTAGTACATGCGGTTTCAATGATGAGACTGATGAAATAAGAGGGCAAATAATCCAGGGGTGTGCCTCAGCTAAACTACGTGAGCGAATCCTGGAGGAGTCAGGCAAATCTCTAGCTGACATCCTGATGCTAGGCCAGACCAAAGAACTATCCAGAGCTCGTGCTGCGCACATGGAAGCCGCATTACAAAAACCGATAAAAACAGAACCAGTCAACATAATAACCCCGGCCCCTACAGCACAACAGGATAGGAGAAGGAACACGAGGACCCGGACCAGTGGATATTGTGCCGGACCCAATCATCGACCTTCAGAGTGTCCGGCAAGAGGCAAGAAGTGCACAGGGTGCGGAAAGTTTAATCATTTCATGAAAGTCTGCCGCTCAGGAAAGGGGCGAGTTCCGCCACCACTGTCAATGCCATACCAGAGGGGCAGGAAAGAAGCAGCGACATGGATGATGACGAGAGTGAGGAACACACGGTCCACTCAGTCTTCAACATTGGTGCAGCCTCCCAAAACACAAGGCACCTACCACAATGTCAAATACTGGTGGGAGAACACCCTTCCACTGCAGTGGTGGACACGGGTGCGACGATCAACATAATGTCGGCGGAAGCCTATGGGGCCATGCGTTCACCCCCACAGCTACTCCAAGCCATGATTAAAGTATTTTCATACAGTCAAGAGGCCTCTGGTGATGGAGGCAAATTTAGGACCACCCTAAGATATGGCTCAGTTGAATCTCAAGTATATGTTACTGAAGAAGGACATGGCATGCTTCTGGGGTGCCGAGCAGCTGAGGCTCTGAGCATCGTGACATTTGCATTCGGGATACATCAGGAAGCCATATATCACATCCTGGATGAATTTCCAAAGGTATTTGACAGCATCGGGTGCCTGAGAGACAAAGAAATTCACCTGCATATAGATCCATCAGTACAGCCGGTGGCTCTCCGACACAGGCGCATTGCGTTTCACGCGAGACCTCTCCTGGAAAAGGAACTGAACAAGCTTAAGGCTGAAGGGATCATTGAGAAGGTGAAAGGACCCACCACGTGGGTGTCGCCAATTGTCGTCGCAAGGAAACCCAAACAACCTGGAGAGGTGAGAATATGTGTAGACATTCGCCTGCCGAATGCTGCCATAAAAAGAGAGCGGCACCTCACTCCAACAATTGATGACTTAATTGGCGTGCTCAGCGGAGCAAGCTAGTTCTCCAAGCTGGATTTGCGCTCAGGGTATCACCAGCTGGTTCTTGCTGAGGAGTCCCGTTACATTACGACATTTTCGACACATGTGGGACTAAGGCACTACAAACATTTGAGTTTTGGAGTTTCTAGTGCAGCTGAAGTATTGCAGAACACAATTCAAGAGCTTCTCATGGACCTCCCTGGAGTGGTGAATGTCAGCGATGACATTTGGATTTATGCAAAAAACGGTGCCAGAGCACAATGCCCGATTACGGAAGGTACTGCAACGAATTCAGGACTCTGGTCTCACCCCGCATAGCAACAAATGTGAGTTCCTCCAGCAAAGGCTACAGTTTTTTGGATACATCTCATTAGAGGGGGTTGTTCCCGACCCCGAGAAGGTAAAGGATATCAAAGAGGCATCAGCACCTATCACTGTGACCGAGATACACAGCTTCCTAGGCATGATCAACTATTGTGGTCACTTCGTAAAAGATCTCACCTCGCTGACGCAACCTCTCTGAGAGTTGACCAAAGGATCTGACCCATTGTCATGGGGGATCTGAGCAAGAAGCTGCATTTCAGGCCACAAAGGATGCTTTGTCGTCCTCCACCACACTGAGTTACTTTGACCCGCAACAAAGCACCATGATAGCCGTGGATACCGGCCCTCGAGGATTAGGGGTGGTTCTAATGCAGAAATCCACTGATGAGAATGACTAGACCCCTGTAGCTTTTGCAAGTAGATCCCCGACTAACACCGAACAACGGTATTCTCAAAGAGAGAAGAAGGCCATTGCTATCCACTGGGGATGCCGCCATTTCCACCTATATGTGTATAGGAAACCTTTTCTGGTCACCACTGACCATAAGCCATTAATTCCACTGTTCATAGGAACAGCACCGGGAATGGAAAAGTGGATGCTCCAGTTGCAAGAGTACAACTGCAGAGAAGAGTACCGCCCTGGGTCGAATAACCCGGCAGACTACTCATCCAGGCATCCTTGGGCCGCACTGCTAGTGAGGAAGATGACACAGAGGAAACTAAAAAGTATGTTCGGTACGTGGTTGACTGGTCCCACCTGATAATTCTATCCCTTGAAAACCTGTGTCGTGCCACCACCCATGTCGAATGTCCACAGAAAACTCTGGAGACGGTAAAAACGAACAAGTGGCACAATTTCAAGAGCCAGTGGGTTTTACTCACCCCTAAAGCATGGTTGGTGTTAGAAAGCCTATATCATGTCTGCCAAGAATTGAGTGCTGATCCAAATGAATGTCTTTTGCGAGGGCATCGTCTGTTCATCCCTACCTCGCTCACCGAAAGGGGGATTCAACTGGCCCATGCTGGTCACCAGGGCATGGTGAAGACCAAGGGTCGACTCCGAACCAAGGTATGGTTCCCCCTAATGGATGAGAAGGAAGAAGCAGTCAGGTCCTGCCCGTGGTGTCAAGCATCGGGGGATGCCAATCCTCCACCGCCCATACAAACTGAGAAAGGCCCAAGTGGTCCGTGGGTATGTGCCATCAGGGATTTTGGAAGTCTCCCAGATGGAAGGCATACTCTGGTGATGATTGATGATTATTCCAAATATCCGGAAGTAGAAATCCTGTCTTCTCTAAGTGCGTCTGAAGTGGTACCCAAGTTGAAAAAAAATCATGGCTACCCATGGATTGATCAAAGAGATCAGAACTGATAATGGTCCTTCCTTTCAGGGGCAGGAAATAGACTCTTATCTCAGCTCCTTGGGAATTGTTCACAAGAAAATAACTCCAAGGTGGCCCCAAGCTAAAAGAGAGGCTGAGCGCTTCATGAGGACTCTAAACAAGGTCATCCACATTGCCTCAGCAAGCCAACAGTCCCCCGAGCAGGCCATTTACTCTTTCTTACGAGACTATAGGCAGACTTCCCACTCTACCACGGGGCGAGTGCCTGGGCACCTTTCAATGGGAAGGATCATTGTAGACTATTCCTCACCATCCGAAATGGGTTCCTAGTCCTGTGAATGATCATCTGGTCTATGAGCAGAGAAAGACGTCCAATGAGGTCAGTCAGCGGTGAAAAGCCAAGAGTTCAAGTCTATGAGTAGGTGACTTTGTGCTTGTGCAGGATTGGCATTTGGGTAGCAAGTTTAGGCTACTGTTCGAAAGTGATCCCTGGCACATTGTTTCTCTGCGAGGCACCCAGGTCACTGTGCGTCGTGGGCAAGAGACCATAACTAGGAACATTTCAGCATTCAAAAAGTTTCATCCCTGCCAAGGCGGTGCCCCGGATGTCGAGGATCCGGATAGTGGGGCCATCGATTTCGACATATGGTCTGAAAGCAAACAACTGGAGAGTAGATCAGTCGAGAGTGTTGATCCGAGAAACCAGAGTCCTGGCATGGTACCAAACCCCCTAGGGACTCCTGTCAACCGAGAGGCTGATCTCCAACAGGGCCGTGATTCTCGAACCAGGTACAGCCTCCGTAGCAATACCAGGCCCTCGACCAGACTGAAAGATCATGTGATCTGAAGAGCTGTCTTGTCCATGGTGTGAGTACATTCCTCATCCCAGGTATGGTCAGTGTGGGTAGATATTATGATGCTTGGGACTTTTTTCCATGAAATGTCAAATTCAGTTTTTGCTATTCTTCATGTGGTTTCAAAAGCTACTTTGCGTGATGTTTTCTATTTTGGGTAGGAATGTAATTTCGGCTGTTGAGATGACGTCACTCCAGCAGTCGTTAACATGTTGGTGTAGAGCTGGGGATGTTTTGGTGATGTGCCCCCGGGCTACTGCTAAAGTGGTTTATCCCACACTACGTGGGATCAGGATTATAAATGCCGCTGCTGCCTGGTGTGGCCTCAGAGAGGGACCCTGCGCAGCATGGGAAAACTTACCCTGTTGTGTCTGATTTTTTATGCAAATGGCCCCTCATGAGTAAAAGGGAATTCGCCTGCGCCCATACTGTGATCGCCATACCTGCCAGTTGCTGCATCCAGCACAGCGACACAACAGGCCCGATCCTAGAAGGGTCATATTGATTAAGGGGCCAGGCTAGGCAGGGGGACTCGTCTCGGCAGTGCAGATGATTATTATATGTTTAATTATAAAAACATTTAAGAAAAAAATGCAATACAAAACAAAAGAGACAGAGTCGGGGCTGTGGGGTGTACATTCCCTGACCCTTGCTTGACCCTGCTCTGCCTCTATAAATGAAACTATCAACCTGGAGGTGCACCGCCTTGGAGTCTGTGCAGCTTAGGGAACTGCTTCCTTACATTCCTAGGCAGTGCAGGGCGAAAGGCGGTGCTACTTTTAATGCACCTGCGGCCTGGCCCACATTTGCAGCATATCACTTTCCGCTTGCAGCCTATCTCTGTAGTATTGCCCTCTGCTGGTTAGGAGCTGCGGGGCTGCCCGTTTCGGAGTCTGAGGCCCATTGCCACTAGAGCACTGCAACTGCTATCGCAGTATCTGCAGCACTCTTGCTTGCAGCAGCAGTGTCCAGGGCAGCGAGGGCACTCCAGCCGGACAAGGAATCAGCAGTCCTCAGCACTCTACCACTGAGTGAGCAAGCATCATCTGTTACTCTGCAAGCAAGTCATATACACATCCTAAACGCACATATTTGAAGATGTTCACATATGCGATAAGACGAAAAAAGCAGAACGGACAAAAAAAATGTTTGCTTAACATGACGCAATTTTGTCAAGCAGGGAAGCCAGGATTGATCCCGTTTAGTAGTTTCACATTCTGCAGTTTAGCCACTAACTGGGAATCTTTCTCCAATGTCTGTTTTTAGTCCATGTTTAATGCTTTGACTTTAATTCGTAATTCTAGGAAGCGGGAGCATTTCCCCTTAAAATATCAGATTATGCCACTGCTTCGAGAAGCATATATTAGAACTGCTTAGAAACATTTCTGCTCCACACCCATATGACAATGCTATTAGTGAGCACTAAGAGGCGTTGTGTGCCCTATAGGTGCCTTATATTCATATTATAGGTGAAGCAACATCATAGCCTATTTAATCAAACACCAGAGGTTTTGTACGGTGCACAGTTCAAACTCACGTATTTGAATGTGTTCTGATATGCAATAATGAAGAAAAAGGTGGTGCGGGGCAATTAAATATTTGCTTAGGATCGCTCAATTTGTTCAAGCAGGAAGCCGGGATTGATCCCATGTTTTGTAGTTTCACATTGTGCAATTTAGCCACTCTTTCTTCCATATGTCTGTTTTAAGCCAATCGTTAATGCTTTGACTTTAATTCTTGATTATGTAAAGCGGAGGAGTCTCCCCCTTAAAATATCAGATTATGCTACTGCATTGAGAAGCATTTATTAAAACTTCAGCTTAAAAACATTAGTTCCCCAGGCCCAGGCGACAATGCTATTAGTGAGCACTATGAGGCAAGTCATTTATCATGTGTACCCTATATTTTTATTGTATGTGAAGCAATATTATAGATAATTAAATTAAACACTATAGAGTGTTATACAGCACACATCTTGAGCTCACATACTTGAAGGTTTTCTC
Organism: Calotriton arnoldi; assembly: GCA_963921515.1. Classification (NCBI taxonomy): domain Eukaryota; kingdom Metazoa; phylum Chordata; class Amphibia; order Caudata; family Salamandridae; genus Calotriton; species Calotriton arnoldi. The sequence goes on along the minus strand of CAWUFW010006931.1, from coordinate 150,015 downwards.
ATATGCGATAATGAAGAAAAAGGTGGCATGGTGAAACAAAATCTTTCTCCAGAACCACACAATTTGGTCAAGCGAGGAAGCCAGGATTGATGCTATATTTTGTTTGACTTTACTTCGTGGCACATGGACTGAGATCATGGGTGGCAGGTAGAAGCCACATTAAGGGACGCCTCTTAAGGTTCAAGGGTCCAAGATGCACTCAAGCTGAGCTACAGCAGGCATCTGGCTTGAACTTTCAGTGGCTCATCCACATCTACTTTCTTAACACTTCAACCAGCAGCGGCAGGTAGTGACACTAAGTTGTTTAGCCAAGTCCAGTCCCACCATGGCTTAATCTGCTGTTAAACTGGTGCCATCTTCAAAGTACTCAGAAGGAATTATGTTTAGGAGCGGCCGCTCGTACTGTGAAGTCCTCATCTGTAACAACAGAAACTACTGAACTAACCCTTGCTGCTACCATCTACCAAATGTTGTTGCTCAGGACGATCTAATCAGCAGCCCTTGGCTAAGAAGGACCACATTGACTTTCTATTGGTAGCCCTTTCCCCATCCTCCCTCACTTCAGTGCCTGCATCTCCAACCTCCAGTCACAGGGATGCAGTAAATACACTCCCACTGTCTGTAAAAGCTGTATCTACTGATACAGGAGAAAAATTGGATACATTATACACAATCACACATTATCTGAGGCCTGAGACTTCCATGCAAAGTTTATAAGTTACAGACAGTTTTAGGCCTCCATAGAACAGAGACCTCTGCACGGAAATAACTCTACCAATGACAATACGTTTAGCTGAGCTAATTAGGTCACATTGTTTGTTAAAATGCTAGTAAATAGCTTGCGGTCAGTAAGTTGAGCTACTGCATGAAACTTAGATCATATCTCCCTTCAGACTCAGGAAACCAGTCGTGCTTAAGCGCAGAAGCATGAAAATTAGGTTACCACAATTTCCATCTGCTAGAGGAAGGAGCCAAAATGCACCAAACACATAGGAGCCTGTTACCTTGGAAGTGCTGCGGTTTCTTACACCTTTAGCTTGAACACGTACATAGGAAGAAATACCAGGTGCACACCCTGCCTTAGTACATACTGATGTATATGTGCCTGCCTCTGCTGAGACCACACCTACAAGCCAGATAGTTGGTCACTTGCTTCTGCTGAAGCCACAGCTTCACACCTAACCGGTGGAAGAAACCACATACAAAAGGTCAGAGAAGCTTGGCCAATCAGCATTGAGTAGGACATAACCACACGCTGCGCAGTTAGATAAATTTATCTTTGCTACGCTTAGATTCCGAAAACCGAAACCCACATAGGGGGTTTCCACGCTCTTCAAGTGAGGCTAGGCCCACCTACCTGCACTTCTATTTCTGAGAAATTGCTGCATCTACTGATACTATCTTCTATGTACTGCACAAACATTGCTTACATCAGTGATCAACTTGTGACCTTTTCCTTTGTGGTTAGGGGAAATAAATGGGGCTGCTTCTGAGCTAAAACTCCAGCCATCAAGTTGCATCTCCTCGGAGGAGAACTGAACTCTCCTGTTGTGACTGATCCTTACTGCATTATTGTAATAAACCCATATTATATTGTCAACTTGTTTTTCTTGGTGTTTGTTCAACAGAGATTTTCCCTCCAACACTACTATCCAGCATGTGCCATGTTAAAACAGAGGTCATCCAAAATGCATCCTACTGGTTCTAGCACACAAACTTTGACCACACACTTAGTCTTACTACTACACAGTTGCTACACAAGCACTACAAGAGTGCAAAGGTTTAGGAGCTTCACAAACTACTCTATCGATCTTGACACTCACAGCCTCTTTGCTGGTCTTCCGAACACTTCTGCTGCATACCTATATCCATCACCCTTCAACTTGCCTTCAGAGTTTTACAGACCACTTGCCTTGTGTTGAAGATACCACTGCTGGCCTTGGTTCTAAGTGCTAACACAGCTGTCTTTCATTAACCATTTCTGCTGTCTTCAGCCCTCTGAGTTTCTTCAAATCCTTTCTACTACCCTTCACTGACCACAATCCATTTCACACATCGACCTTTAGACCCTTCTGACAAGTTTCAGGCCCTCTGATTCACTCTCAACCAGCTGTGCCAGCATCAGACAGAGTATGATATACTCAGAGTGCAACAGTCCTGACTTTTTATTCACTTGCATGCTCTTATTTTTCTGCAAATACTTACCATCAGTTCTAGGAGTGGGCAGAAAAGAGTGGGGGTTTCTAGGTGTTCACATAAAAATATGAATAAGAACTGTTTACACAAGGGATCTCCACATACATGTGTTTTAGAATCACACAGATCTCCTCCTTATCCCGGTGTTCTTCCTTCCCCTCCTGGCCTATGTATGCCTTCTGGTCTTGGTTCTTTTCCTGTTCCAGTTCCAAGTCTGGGTCATGTTGGTCCTCCCCCTGGTACTAGTTTGCTGAACACAGTGCTCCTCGTTCGCCCTTCCTGGCTCTGTTCTTCCTTGACTTTTTCTTTCCCTGGGCCCTTGTTCCTTCCTTGACCTCCGGGGTCAGGTCATCTTTGTCCTGGTTCTACTGATCGTCCCAACCATGATCTTACTGAGATCTTCTTCACCTGGCCTTCTTTTGCCGACAATTGTGGGTCTGGCAGTCATAATCCTCCTGGTTTTGATAATCCTGATTCTGGACCCTGTTTTCCTGGCCTCTTCGGTACTGCGTCCACTGGTTCTGGTCCTCCTCATTAGATGAACTTGGCTGGGCCTGGTCATCTTGGTTCTTGTCTAGTCTCCTTGGTCCAGACCAATTCTTCCAGCCCTTTCTGGTACTCTTGACCAGCGTGCCCTTGAAGTCCTTCTGATCCTCCTCATGCAATTTATCTGATTCCGGTTATACCGGCTCCTGGTTCTGTTGGTTTCCGTGGCCCACCTTGCCTCTTGTGACCTTTTCCTCTTAGACCTGGATTGTCCTGGCCCTCATAGCTCTTTGTCTTGTCATCATGGTCTTTCTGGCACTGCGCCCACTGGTCCAGACCATCTTGGTCCTGATTCTCTTTGAGTACATGTAGGAAGTCTGCTTTTCGGTGAGGTCACTACAAATTTTTCACCTCTTGCTGAACCCTATATTTATGCTGGTTTTTGACCTCGGTTCACTTTAGCCCTGCTAACCAGTAGTAAAGTGCCTGTGCTTCCCCTTTAAACATGGTAAAATTAGCATATTCCTAATTAGTATATATAACTTACTTATACATCCCTAGTATATGGTACAGGGTTACACAGGGCCTGGATGTTAAATGCCACTAGTGGACTACAGACCCTACTGTGCCATCCATTTCAGTGATGGTGCATACAAAGCGTCAGGCCTACCATTGAAGCCTTACTGTGGAAGTTTAAACACTGCAATTTGACCTATCAAATAAAACTATTGCAGTCAAATCTCCCTTTTAAATATTAGTAAGCCACCCCTATGTAGGCCTTGTAGTCCACAAGGCGAGGTGCTTGGTGTTTAAAGTAGGACATATAGAAATGTAATGTTAACATGTTCTTATTGTGACTAGCCCCCTAAAGCTATTTTTCACTATAGAAGGCCTAGCTGTCCTGTGTAGAAAACCATTACCGATAAAATGTAAAATGTAAGTCCGTTTTTAGGTCGAGCCTCGAGTAGCGCGCAAGCGCTGCTAGGCGAAGACTTTATGTAAGGGGGTTTGAAAAGCTGACCAGGCGCTCGTGCGTCGTGGCCTTTTTCGGGCGGTTACGCGCGACGCAGACATGTGTTTCCCATTATCGTGCCCAGACGCGGGCGCGATAATTGGAAACACATGCCGGCATGACGCACGAGCGTCTGGTCAGCTGAGCAGGCTGCCGCCTCGCTCGCCCCCGCTCCTCCGTTTCGATTCCGTGCTTGTTTTTAAAGCAATTATAGACTCCACTGGAGCACGCACTCAGCAGTCCCCCTGGGGCACAAGCAGGCATCCACTTTGGTGCTGCCTCGTAAAAAGCACATAGCTTGGTTCCCTCCCACCTTGCTGCTTCCCACCCACACGGCGCTTGTTTATGGATGTCGTGTCGTTACTTGAATATATCAATAATCTATTCTGAACTAAAATGTAAAATAGGTCTGGGGAGAATACATGCGCCGTAGACTGAAGTGTCAGGACGAAGGATGGGGCAAGACAACAAACATAACGCTCAAGATAACAATGGCAGTCACACAGAATCATATCTTTAATAAAGCTCTGTTTAAAGGTTCGGTTTCCTGAGATACCGGGGCACAAAGGAAGAACATCTTATGATATGGGGCGGAATAAAGAAATCTAAGAAATCTAAGAACGTACTGGAGCTGGGCCAGTCTGTGAGCCCTTTGATGGTATGCGACGACCAGTCTTGGCGTGTGAGAGTTTGGTTTGGAATGCTGATCGATGAACGCACTCTGCATAAGAGAGATTCTACTCAGATGCAAACACTGTACAGAGTTGGAATAAATTACCACAGAACAAAGTAGTGCTGGAGAGAGAAAATTCAGATCAAAGCAAGATCCTTGCTTGGTCTTTCTCTTGAGTCTGGCTTGCAACGGCGGTTTATTCATTTTTTATGATTTATGTGCCCACAAATATCGGTCTTTTAGCCACTTCACAAAATGAAACACATTGGATACCGGTTCTGTAAAGTGGAGAATCACCATTCTTTTTACATTTGTTCACGATATACACAGATGATTTTTATGAACGTCTACCAACATCAAATGTCATCTAACTATATGTTTTCTAACATTTAAACTTTAATAAATATTATTAAAAAAAGAACATGCACCAGATGACATCCTACATCATCAATAAACATAACAAACTTTAGTATGATCAATCAAACGGGGGCTTGACTTTTCTCGGAGCTCGTCCAGCTAAACTGAAGATATCATGAGCAGAGAAAAGTGCGCTGAAGAGGATACAAATTCAGCTAACATTTTTTTCCTGGGTGACGGTCTCTGCCTGCATGCTAATGTAACATTTCTTATACTCAACTGGTAAGAAATGCTCATTATAATTAGACCTGGTTGAAGTTTCCACATCAGGGCAATCTTGTCTAATTTTGTGAATTGTGCATTATTCTTGTTGTGGGAAATTGCCAAAATGACGTCATCTCAACACGTGGCGAAATTACTCACAATTTTACCAAGGGATCATGGGAATTATGTGAACGACCGGAACAGGCTATTGTTCCTGGCACTTTGGGGTTTTTTCACGATTTTGTTTAACGCAAAATGTGTCTTTGTGCAGAATTTCGGGTAACTACACAAAAGCAAATTCTGCGAATTTGGCACACGGCAATTAAGACGTCTGAGCAAGTTTAGCATTAACAACGAAATTATCAAACACCAGATCACATCAGTGACTAAATCCACAGAAATGTTCTTAAAAAGGGTCAGTCAAGGTAAGACAGAAAAAGAACAAATGATAGTGTGATCACTTGTGGTGTTTGATTTTTCGTCTTGATCGGAATAGAAGAAAAACAACATAATTTAAAGACAAGGATGCAACAAGCATTGGCATAGCCAATAGGTCTCGCCTTTGGGACCTTATAAGTGTTTAGCCATGCAACAGTTGATGTTGTTGCACCAAGGATATTGTGCTGTATAACTAAACACTTATAAGGTCCCAAAGGCGAGACCTATTGGCTATGCCAATGCTTGTTATATAGCGCAGCTACTCACCCTTACGGGTCTCAAGGCGCTGGGGGCCGGAGTGGAAATTAAGTGAGCTATTGCCCAGAGTCACATGGTGCTGAGCTGAGCTGCCGCCGGAGCCGGGGATCGAACCGTGAACCCTGTGCTCCGAAGTCAGCTGCCCTGGCCGCTGCACCACACCTCTCCACATTCCTAAAACTATCTTGGTAATGCGACTAGCTAGAAAAATAACTAAACAACTATTTTTAATAGTCATTGAAAAATCTGATTCAATGGTGACGTCACATTTGTTTTATAAATAATGAGGAAAAAGTAACTTTTAGAAAGTCACCTTTTCCATGCCGGAAGTTCCTAGAGGCTAAATTTGCATTTGTTTTCCAACTTCTACCAGCCAGTAATTAGTCTTTGAATAGGTGTGCAAAAGGTGTTAAATGCCTCCTAGGAGCAAACAATAGGCTGGCCTGAATGGGCAGAGATGACTACTCTGAACCTTAGAGAATATGCATATGTAATGTAATTTTTGACATTACAGATTCAAATTCTGCTTGACAGGTTGCTGGGTTTATATATAACACTGAGGGCGTACGAAAAAGGAAGAGAAACAGGATGCTTAGACAGTTCCTGTGTATCCACTGTCTACTTGCTGAAAACCCTGCTTTTGTTCTACCAGACTTCTGTCTTTGGGTTTATAGTGAGTACAGTGGCTGCCACAAACTCAGACAATGCCTAAATGCCTAAATAGGTATTGGCATCATCGTTAAAATTGAAAGAACGAGAACATTGCAGAATCCTAAAAATGAATGTTGCAATTACACTCAGATAAAACCAACACTAAAGGGTTGTGGAGGCGGTGAATTAATCCGAATTTGAATTACAAAGCTAATTAGAACAGAACTACAGTAGAGTACACAGTTTTTGTTGACGCGGTTTGTTGAAAATGAACTAACTATTCATAGCCCTGAAGAAGTCCCGTGAGGTTGGGACGAAACGCGTAGGCTGTGGCTGCATCTTGTTGTTTATATGCACTGTAACGAGGAATTGTGAACAAAAGAAAATAGTAAGGATAAAAACGTTTTTCAAAAGAAGAAGGTTGTCGTGTTGTCCTTGGTGTGAAAAAGACCTCTACTCTTGTCTGTTTGAAAAATGTATTTTTCTTGTGATAGTCATTGATATCCAGTATAGAGACTGTGCTCCTCTACCCTTGTTGTTTTGCATTTTGCTTATTACATTTTACCGTATTTTTCAAATTTGGTTTGGGATGATTTTTATTGTTTTGCATTTTGACTTTATTACTGTTTTGGTACTGCACAAATAGTTTACACATTACCTTAAGTTTTTATTTATTTTTATTTTTAGAAAGCCTTTATTGATAGACTTGCACATCAAGTTACAATGTACGTAGGCTGGGAATCCGCACTCAAAGAGGAAAACCACATCTGTTACATGCATCATAGGAACAATTGTACATAAGCAGCCCATAACAGTACTTGGAGGGAAGTGACAGGAAATGGAGTAAGAAGGGCATAAAGGAGCGCCCTGGGGAGGTCAAGTGCTGGCGAGAGAGGCCGTAGGGAGCCAGCAGAGCGCATGGAAGGGGAGGCTGCACTCTACGAGCCATCACCGGTGGCCGCTGCAGGCAGAGTGCCGGCGGGGGGCGCGGGAGAGGTCGCGTAGGCCAAAGCGCTCTGGCGCAGGAGGTAAGAAATGAGGGGACCCCAAATGTCAATCGGGCGGGAAGTTGCCGGCGTCAAATCCCAGAATTCGGACAGAAGCGTCTGACAACGCGCAGCATCCTCAAGCCAAGCGCTGACCTTGGGCGCGGGTCTCCGTCCCCAATGCATGGCGACCCTGCGCCGTGCGAGAACGAGCAGCATAGCGGTGAGCCGGCGGGAGGCGTCCGGACAATATTTCACAAAGCCTAAAAGACAGAGCAGTGGGTCTGGCATGACTGGTGTGGAGGTGATCTCAGTGATGGCGGTGCACACATCACGCCAATATGCAGAGACCTTTGGGCACAGCCAGGCGAGATGGGAGAAGTCAGGGGTGGGGGCAGAGCATCGGAGACATCCATCGCTAGGAGTGAGACCCATTTTGTGCAGCTGGGCAGGGGAACGGTACAGTCTATGCAGATATTTAAAATGTATGAGGCGCAGGCGGTAGTTGGGGGACAGACGTTTGGTCTGCTTGCAACAGTACAGCCAGACCTCCTGCGAGAGATCGGCGCCTAGGTCCCTGCTCCAAGCAGCGCGGGTGCGGTCAGCGGAAATCTGGGATGCCGCCAGCATGAAGGCGTAAAGTCTGGAGACCAGTTTGAGTGGGGAGGCGGATGTGTATGCGAAGTCTAGGGCAGCCAACGGAGGAGGGGGCCAAGGAAACGCGGGGTGCATCTCCCTGCAGGACGCTCTAAGTTGGTAATACAGCAGAGTGTCCATGGGGCCGGACTCGGCTGGAAGGGAAAAGAAGCCGCCGGCTGGGTAGAGGTCCGATAACGTGGACAGCCCCAGGCGCGTCGCACGTTTAACCATCCCGGCAGTTTGCAAAGGGGGGAATACCGGATTGTGTGCGATGGGCATGGCATCGGCAGAGAGCGTACTAGCGCCAGAGTAACTCCGGAGGCCGTCCCAGGCCCAGCGCAGGGTCTCCACAGTGTCGATCTCTCCGCGCAGGGATTTGGCAGGGGCAAAGATAGCGGTCTGGAGCGGCCAGGGAGCCGCAAGATCAGCTTCCACCGCCACGTGAGGCTGAAAAGGCGTCGGATGCAGCCAGAAGTGGAGGAAGCTGGCTTGGGCGCTTAGGGCGTATAATTTGAAACCTGGGGCGCCCAGTCCGCCACACGATGAGGGAAGCGTGAGAATATTGTATGCGATTCTAGGCTGACGCCCGGCCCAGACAAGAGAAATAATAAGGGAGCGAAGTTTACAAAAAAAATGAGCCGGGATGGGGATGTTCAAAAACAAGTAAAGAAACTTCGGGAGCACCACCATCTTGGCGATGGCTATGCGCCCCGCCAGGGACAAGGGCAGGCGTCGCCAGAGGTGGATCTTAGTTTCCAGCCAGTCGACCGTCCGGCCGAAATTTGCCCTCCAGAGTTCGTCCACGTCCCTGCTAAGCCAAATGCCCAGATATCTAGTGGGCCCCGACGCCCATACAAACGGATAATCCGGAGTGAAGAGGACAGTGGCGTCCGTCAGGGGAAAAAGAATGGACTTGCCCCAGTTGACCTGGATTCCAGACAAACCCCCGAAGCGCACCACCTCGCGGACCATGGGGCCAAGATTTTCTTGGGGATTGCAGACAGAGTGTGATGTCGTCCGCGTACCAGAGTGTGATGTCGTCCGCGTAAAATGGAGACAACCAAGGCTCGAGCCGCGAAGCCGAGACCCCTCTGGGTATGATGCTGCCGGAGCCTAGCGGCGAGGGGCTCCATAGCTACAGCGAAGAGCATGGGTGAGAGTGGACACCCCTGCCTCGTGCCCCTAGCGACGGGGATAGGCTCCGTGATCTGACAGTTGATCCGAAGGCGAGCTGTAGGGAGAATAAAGAAGGTGGATTTTGCGCAGAAACACCGGGCTGAAGCCTGAGGGAGAAGGTAGAAGAGGAAGGGCCACTCAAGAGTATCAAAAGCTTTGGTAGTGTCCAAGAGGGCAGCCACAGCCGGGAGTGCGGGGTTGATTTGATGGAGAACGGCGAATATAGTCCGGAGATTATGCGATGTGGCACGGCCGGGGATGAAACCGGATTGGTCTGGACGAGCTATCAGGGTCATGAGCGGAAGAAGGCGGGAGGCCAACAACTTGGCGAAAATCTTATTATCGGTGTTGATGAGAGACAGAGGGCGATAAGAGTCCCGGAGCTCGGGGGACTTGTCCGGCTTCAAGAGAAGCGTTAACAGGGCCTCGCGAAGCGAAGGAGGGAAGTGGCCGCACTCAAAGGAGTCGTTGTACATAGCGGCAAGGTGCGGGACTAGAAGGGGCGCGAAGGCTTTGTAAAAGGACGCAGGTAAACCGTCGGAGCCCGGAGCCTTATCGCCTGGCAAACTATTAATGGCTGCCAGGATCTCCTCCTTGGAGAAGGGTTCGTCGAGGTACTCCCGGTGGCTGTTGCCCAGCCAAAGAAGCTCAAGAGTGTCGAAGTATTGGTCAAGGATGTCGCGCGAGGGCGCAGCCCCAGCGGTGTAGAGTTGAGAGTAGAAGGCGGTGAATCTAGCCACCACCTCCTCGGGAGAGGTCGTTCTGTCCGGGCCCCCGTCCTGTAGCACTGTGATATAACACCCTCTAGAAGTTTTTGTTGGTGGCCCACAAGCATGTGTTAGAGAGGTAAGACATCAATTCTCGCTTGCTCTCTCTGAATTCGCCCGATTCATTCTGGAGCTATAGCGGATTCCTTTCATTTTCGTTTTTTGTCAGTGTTTTTGGAATTGTGTTCAAGAAAATAAAATAAAGCATCAAGTGGCATTATTGAATGCCACGCTACTGTACATACAAGGTAATTTGAAAAATTGTCTGAGGAGAGTGGTCGTGCGTACAATATTGAATGAATAGTAACACGTGCACTCTTTCTTTCTCTTTTATTTTACAGCTCTTTTTCCAGGTCCGGAGGAGAACCCCAAAATTTTCAGTGGGTTCGAAACGCGTAGGCCGTTTGTGATTTTGTGTCCAAACAAGTTTTGTAATATAAAGTTTTGAGTATCAGGTTATTGAAACACAGGTTAAACTAATGATTAAGTTTCTCCATTATAACCTGAATATATAACTGTTTGGCCTCTAGTTGCCCTGGGTCTGTGTCACATTTCATATTCCAACTGTGGTGCATTTTTTCTAGACCTTTCCTTTGGGTTCTTTGTTTTCTTTTTCTTTACTTAAGTTCTTGTTGGAATTTGAGCTCGCTCAAGTTAGGCATCATGTTTTTATAAATAGATGTAATGTTTTGTTTTTCATGTGAATAATTTGTAATGATATGTTTGTCTGTTATGATGTGGTCCACAACATGGTTTGTAATGTTCATGAAAAAATAATAAAATGAATTAAGATTTCATTTTTGAAAATCATTTAACATATTTAAAATAAAAAGAAAAGATTTATTCTTTAATTTAGTTATTCAATCACTATGAATGTCACGTGTGATTGTTGAAAGAGCACTAGAAAAATAGTTATCAGTACTGGCAAGTGTTGTGTTGTTTTGATATAAGAGGCAGCATGAGGCTGTCGTAGGAGATTAGCTAGAGTCTTGCCCGGGCGATCCCCTTCACCAAAGCGGCGCGCCCTCGCCTTCCTACCCAGAAAAGAAAGTTCCCTATTGGCCTCATCATTAAAATCAGAAAATTTACCCCTGAGTTGCGCAAGGATGTCGGGGTTAGGGCTAAGAGAATGCAAAGAGTCAAGAGCCTTGATTTCTCCCTCCAATCGTTCAAGAACACCACGAATAGAGCGCAGTACGCCAGCCTGCTTAGAGATGCATTCGCCCCGAATCACCACCTTAAAACCTTCCCAAAGTGTGGAAGGGGAGTTGACGGAGCCGGCGTTAAGGTCAAATTAGTTCGCAATGGCGGTTTGGATCTCGTCACAGAACACCGAGCCCCGGAGCGCATTAGGGGGCAGCCGCCAGGCAAACATGTGCCACGGGAAATGCGGGGGGAGCAAACTAAGGCGGACGGGAGCGTGGTCAGAAAGAGTACGTGCCATGTGCTCTACGGAGGTGACCCACGCGAAGGCGTCCTGAGTGGTGATCCAGAGGTCCAGGCGGGACCAACAGCCGAGAGAGCCCGTAGCGCACATGCCTTCGCGCTCCCCCGGGTGGGTGTGCCTCCACGCATCAAGCAGTGAGTTGTCGGTTAGTATGGAATGCAGGAGAGAGGTGGCGCGCGGGGCCCAGAGCGATCAAGGGTGATTGAAGGTGTAATGTTGAAATCGCCCCCCCCAAAGCAGCGCGGCAGGGCCCAGGGAAGAGATGTGTTGCCAAACTTGCGCAAAGAATTCAGGGTCATCGGAGTTTGGACCATATATCGCTGCAAGGATCAGGGGTTGGGCCAAGAGAGTGCCACGCAGAATGACAAAGCGCCCCCCAGGGTCCGCAATGACCTGAGAAGTGTGCCAGGGAAGCCCTTTGCGCAATAGGATGGATACCCCGCGAGAGTAGCAAGAGTAGAAGGAGGAGTGAATTTTGCCCCAATGTCTAGAGAGAAGCCTGGAGGATGTAGCGGGCAGCAGGTGGGTCTCCTGGAGGAAACAGATGTCAACCTTGTGTCGGATGAGGTGGGCATGTACTAGGCGGGCCTTTCGATGGTCATTGAGACCGCGGACGTTCCAAGTCCAGAGTGTGGTGTCCGTCATATCGCTGTGCCAGGAAAGTGAATGGCGGATGAGGACAGATGCAAAAGGGGAGCCAGATGTGATTGGGAAGGGATGTGCAGTGCAGAAGTCAATGTAGCAAATGACATGTTACAGAAAAAGTCATGAAACAGTGCAAACAACAAGCCTCGAAATGGAGGCAACAACCCCAATGAACCCCCCCCCCCCACCACCCACACCAACCCCCCAATCAGGTTGAGAAACTATCCCCACCCACCCAGGTGAACCCAAACTAGGAAGGGTAAGATCAAAGGCAAGGAAGGGAATTATCCCGTGGAGGCATGGTTCCGCCTAGCGTATGCCCCTGCCGCAAGGACAGGGTGGCCAAGCCGTGAGGTGTTGCGGACATCGATGTGAAACAAAGGGGACAACAAGGCACCCACATGGTCAGGGCACGTTGCATGGAATCAGATGAAGTATGTGGAGGGCTGGAGTGCAGGCCAGTAGTAGGTGCGTGAAGGGAGGGGCGAGAGGGTAGCCATTGCCTCATGAGTCGAGGGGGGCTCCATGACGAGCAAAAGGCCCTAGGCCAGGGGTCTAGCGAGCATGAGAGCAATAAGTGAAGAAAGGAGGAGGGGCGGTTGCCAGAGCAGGTGGGATTTGGCCAGGTAGGGAAGCATTATGCCAGAAGGCACAAACAGCAGAACCACAAGAGAAGAGGCAAAAGTCAGTCATTGTCACTCAAGTTGCCGTCGATAGCAGCCTGGGAGCTGGATGGGGAAGATCGTGGCTGCTTGTCAAGTTTTTTTTGCATAGGCCAGTGCCGCATTAGGCTCTGTGAAGACGTGCACCTGGGAGCCTTGTTTAACTTGCAGCTTAGCAGGGTAGGCCAGGGAGTAGGAGACGTCATGTTTTTGGAGCAGCCGCTTGGCCGGGAGGAACTCGCGGCGGGCAGCCTGCACCGCCACCGTGTAATCAGGAAAAAAAGGCAAGGGAGTTCCCCTGATGTCGAATGTCTCCCCTCTCCCTGGCTGCACGGAGAACAGCATCCCGGTCCATGAAGTTCAACAGTTTGGCAATGATAGGGCGAGCAGGTAGGCCAGGAGCGGGCCGAGGGCCCAGGGAGCGATGGGCTCGCTCAACGATGAAAACAGGGGAGAGGACATCACCAAATAGGTCCCGGATGAGTTGCTCGACGAAATCTTCCATTTTAGAGATGTTGGAGGATTCGGGCACGCCCGTGATGCGAAGGTTGCTCCTACGGGGGCACGCTTCCAAATCCTCATTCTTGCTCTTTATCAGCTCGAGAACTTTGTCCATTTGGAGTAGCTTGTGATGGTCTCGTGTCGCAGCATCTTCAATGTCCGAGACTCTGGTTTCAACGTGAGACAGCTGTGTGTCGTGCGTGTCAACCCGGGCTTTGACCGTGTCCAGTCGGGCAGTAAGTTGGTCGAGCTGGGTGGCGATGCCGGTGACAGTGGCTTTCACGTCGAGCATGATGGCCTTTAAGTCGTCCTCTCTGGTTGGGGTAACTTCTGTCTGGGCGGCAGGCTCGCCCGTGTCCATGGCCGCCCCATCCTGTCTTGTTTGCCTGCGCTGATCGAAGGCCAATTTGGGTTGCTTGGGGTCAGCCTTCCCCATGGTTGGGCCGCCGGACAGGCACAGGCGCACCCCCGGAGCCGCCAAAGATCAAGAAAGGTGGGGAGGCGACCTAGGGAAAGGCGGGAGGCAACGTAAGGAGTTATGGCCGTGTGTGGGGGGCAGGAAGTGCGGCAGATGCAGGTCCCCAGAGAAAGGCCACCGCAAGGGAGGCGTCACTGGACCGCGGGGCAGGGCCGGCGTAGGAGAGCGGCGGCCGCCAAGGATACCCGGCGGCCGTATCAATCAGGATAGGTGGCAGTGATGTTCAAGGCCGCCCAAGCGAAGTGAGAGTCCAAAGGCCAGCAGCTGGCACCAGCAGCGGCGCCGGGCAGAGGAGGCAGAGCAGGCCGAGAGGCAGTGGGATGAAGTGAGGAGAGAGGCAGCCCAAAGGTACAGCCCAATGTTACCCAAGGTTGCAGGCTAGCAGAGGATAGGGCCTCCACGAAGGCTGTGATAGACGTTGCTGCGGTTAATCCACGGGGGGCTGAGCCGGTCCAGGCGCCGGGGCAGCAGACACACACTTAGCGAAGTAGGGAGCCCAAAAGAGGAATAGCAGGCACAGCCACGCGAGTCGGCAGGCGAATAGGGCCTCGAGATGGGTTAACGGGCCTCAGATGCAGGAGAGAGCAGGCTCCGAGATCCTGGCGTGCAGGGCGGCGAAGGTTGGCCTCTCACTGCAGGGCGGGAGGGAGGCCGCCGAGTGAATCCCAGCCGTTGCGGCGGAGCATCCAGAGCGCTGAGGCAAGTCCGCGCTCGCAGGGGAGAAAGCAGCGGGGAAGCGTGGGGAGCGTGCCGCCCACGTCGCGGGCCGCAGTGAGGCCATAAGCGGCGATGGGGCCGGGTGGCACCGGAAGGCTCCAGGCAGCAGGGGGGGAAGGCCTTGGCCCCGCGGTTCGGCGTGCGCACCTCCTACCCCGCCATGAAGCACCCCAGCAGCGGCGCGACTCACATGTCGGGGAGTCAGGCATCAGCAGCCGGTGCAGGTAGGTCCACAGCAACGCCGAGGCCCGGCGCAGCCAGCCGCCTCGTGCCGTCAGGAGGCCCGCAGCCGCGCGAGGAGCCAGCGGCGAGGCCCGGCATAGAGACAATGGCGGGCGCCCAGCGGGGGATCAAACGATGCCCCCGGATGTGGAGAAGCAGGATGGCGAGGAGCAGAGCGAGGGCTCCTCCGAAGTCTGCAGGATTTTGGCGGATTGTAAGGCTTGGCCGGCAGAGCCCACTCAAGGTGCGGCCATCTTGCAGCCGGCTAAGCCACACCCCCACACATTACCTTAAGTTAAGCCTGTCTGCTCTGTGCCCTAGCTACCAAGGGATGGAGCGCAGGTTAATTTAGTGACTTTGAGGGTTCACCCTGACAAGGGTTTTGATTATTCCTTGACGTGGGTAGTCACCCACCGCAAATAGGAATCCAATTTCTTACAGTACTTCTGAGACTGGTCATTTTGGCCCTATCCTCCTGCAATCCAGGGTAAATTCCCTTAGTCTTCCTGATCTTCCTAACCCTGGCCCTTCTGCCTCGAGGTCCTGGTCTTTTTGTTCCACCTGGTAATTTGGACTGTGGTCCCGGTCCTCCTGGCACTGAGAGGCCTGTTACCAGACATTTTGGTTCTGATCTTGCTAGTCTTCCTTGCTCTGGTCCTCCTGGTATACTTGGTACTGCGCACCTAGTCTTCCTTGCTTATGCTGGTCGCCTGGTCCTACTGGCCATAGTCCTCGTGCTCCTGATCTTCCTAGACCTCAAAGATCTGGACCTGATTCTGCTGCTCCTTGTCCTTTTGTTTCTACACAAGCTTGCAATGGTCCCCCTTGTTCTGGTCCTTCTGGGCCTGGCCATACTGTTCCTAGCACTCCGGCCATGTCCTCCTGGCTATGGTCATCCTGGTCCTGACCTCTCTTGTAGGAGCCTTCTTTTACTTTTCACTTTGGCCCACCATGTCCTGGTGTGCCACGTCTCGGTCTTCTTTGTCCTGATCTTCCTGGTCAGCTTGGTCTTTGTTCCTCTAGTACCTTCTTTTCCTGGTTCTCTTAAAGCTTATCCTTATGGCTTTGCTTGCTTGCGTTCCCCGTCTCACCCCTGGTCCTTCTATTCTCCGTTTTCCTAGCCTTTGTCATTCTCATGAATATTACCTACTGGACCTGAACCTCTTGATCCTAGAATTTATAGTTTGGGTTCTCCTGGGCCTAGTTGTCCAGGATCTGGTCCCCCTAGCCATTCTATTGATTGTCTTCTTGGTGGTGGTTGTTCTTGTTATTGTCGTGCAGTACTGGTTACCATAAACCCATTCTTCTGGCCATCCTGGCTCCCCCAGGCTTTGCCGCTCCTCGCCCTGTTTCTTTGTGATCCACTTGGCCCTGGTCACCATGTTCTAGTTCTTCTAAGCCTGTACCTCCTAGTCTTGGTACCAGAGATTCTTGTCCTTTCAGTCCATCTGGCCTTTTGGGTTGTCATGGTCCTCCTGGCTCTGTTCTTTATCCTCTCGGTTCTCCAGGTACTGCACCTACTGGTGCTCACTCTTATGATCCTAGTTCTCCTTATCTGGGACCTCCTGAGTCTGGTCATTTTGGTCCTGGGATACCTGGCCACCCTTGCCCAGTCCCTTGGTCTCCAAATTGTGGTTGGCCTTCTTGCATCTGATCCTTCTCGCCCTGGTACTGCTACCAATGATTATAGATCTGCTCCACTTGGTCCTGATCTTCGTTGTCCTCATAGACTTGTTCTCATGGTCATGATCCTTTTAATCCAGCTAATCCTCCTCGCTGTAGTCCTTCTGATGCCTTTGGTCCTCATCCCCTTGGTCTTCCTAGTCTCTGGTCTGCTTATCCTGGCCTCCTGGTCCTACTGGCCATTGTCCTTCTCGTTTTGCTCGTCATAGTCCTCATCAATCTAGTCCTGATTCTCCTGGCCCTGGTCCTGCTAATCCCTATCCTCATGGTTCTTCAGTAACTTGCCCTGGCTCACTAATAATCTTCTTCACCTTTCCTAGTTCTGATGATTCAGGATCTCCTGCTCGTGCTAACTGTAGAATTTTCTAGTCCTGGCCTTTCCAGTCCTGCTTCATCTGGTCATCATTCCTGGTCCTCTGGATTCTCTTTCTCCTGTTTCACAGATTTCAAATTCTGGCCCTTTTCATCCTCCCAGCCCTAATTCTGTTCCCTCAGTCCCAAAGCCGGACTGGGAACCCAAACCGGCCCTGGCAAACTGCTCGGTCAGCCCCCCAGGGGGCGAGTGCGGCCGAGTTGTTTGTTAGGGCCGGTTTCGGCCGATTTTGTTACAGGGGGCCGATATTGCCGGACCCGGTAACAGAAACGGCCCCCCAGGGGCCCAAAACCGCCCCTACCATGGTGGTCCACCGGGGAAACGCCTGGTGCCCGCTACGGCCAGTCCGGCCCTGCTCAGTCCTTCTACTGCACCTGGTTTACCTGTTCCTAATCTGCATACTCTTGGTCCTCCCGGTCCATGTAGACCTGGTCTTCTTAGCGCTGATACTTCGTCTGGTCTTCTTAGATCTGGCTTTCTGGTGGTGGTCCCTCAGACCTTGGTTTTCCTAGCCCTTCTACTACCACTGTCCACATGTCTCATTCTAGTCCGAATATTCCTCCTGGTCTGGCTAATCCACCTTGTTCTTGTCCATCCGACCCGGTCATGGCCCTCCTAATAATGGTCCTCCTGTATCTGGTCTCCATAGTCCTTTTCCCACTGTCCCTGGTGCACCTAGATCTCATGATGCAAGCCATGTAGTCCTTGTTATCCTGTTTCAGGGTCCTCATGAGGCTGACCATCATGGGCCTTCTGATCCTGAACCACTGGGTCTGAACATTCTGGTCCTCTCTAGTCCTCCTGGCTCTGCTGATCTAGGGCATTTTGAGCCTATTAAACCTGGTCCTTCCTAGTTGTGGTCTTTTGGTTCTTTTGCTGCTGGTCACTTGGTCCTCCTTGATCACTATTCTTATACCGCCCCTCTTGGGTCTGCTACTCCTGGACCTGGTCCTCCTCGTCCCTCTGGACCTGGTGAGTGGTCTTCAACATTTCTAGCCCTCCTCATCTTGCTGGTCCAGGGCTTTCCTGGACCTGCACTTTCCTCCTATTTTTGGTACGTGTGTTCCTTCAGCCCATGGTCCACAGAGTCCTGATCTCCATGATCCACATCATCCTGGTCCTCCTGATCCTTCTCATCTTAGTCCTGGTACCTAGAGTCCTGTTTCTACTGGTTCTTTTCTTCTGGCCCTGGTCCTCATGCCTCTGGTCTTTCTAGCCCTCTTGGGGGTGCGGCTCCTGTCCCTATCCTTCTACTGGTCCTTGTCCTCCTTCTACCAATCCTCCTCATTCCCTCTAGATCCCCTCTACAATGACTTTAGTCGAATATAGCCTCCAAGCCAGTCCCTCAGATTTTTTGGGAGAATCTTGATTTCTTTTGCTGAGACAACCCTGTCAGAACAGAAATGGTCAACTCCCTGTCATTGCCTGGATTCCATTTGCTGCATGTCTGGTTAAATAAATAAAGACCTTCCTCATACTATTTATCTGA
This sequence comes from Calotriton arnoldi, assembly GCA_963921515.1. Taxonomy (NCBI): domain Eukaryota; kingdom Metazoa; phylum Chordata; class Amphibia; order Caudata; family Salamandridae; genus Calotriton; species Calotriton arnoldi. The sequence continues at coordinate 131,895 of CAWUFW010006931.1, read as the reverse complement.
AAGCCAGTAATATAATACATGATCTCTACTATTTAGCCTGCAGCCAGATAAACAGTGAAGTTTCGGATATTTAGCTGACTAAATAGCTGAGATTATGGACTACGTTGCTGGCAGCTGGGTAAATACCAGAGATTACATACTTTTTTCCCAATGGCTGGATAGTCACTTCTCTTACAGGCAGTTAAATGGCTCAAAAGGCATCAGGTTGGCAGCTAACTCACAGATCCAACTGACTAGGAGTCGGATCTTTCACTGCCAGGATGTTTATTTACAGAACTGAAAAGAGAAGATACAGAAGCACATATGTCAGTTTTCAGTCTCCTTAAGCTCCTCGCCTGTTAATGCCCCGCAGCCTCTGGTGTGAATGGCAATGCATTTCATGCGAAGAAAATACAATTATGCTCACAAACAAAAGTTCTCCACAAATATTTAAACACTGAGTTTAGTATTGTAAAGAAACATCTCCTCAAAATTGGGGGGAAGCATAGAAATACCTACACTTCTGGGAGGCATGAACGAATGGGGAAGCTTGGACGATTAGAACATGAGTCTTGTGCAATCAAATATCACAGGTTAATGGCAGGTCTTAAAAAAGCCTAGAAATGTATGTTAAAATCTGTAGGTGGTAAGAATGGCTAACTGCGGTACTACGGTCTACATCGGCAGGGTTGACAAGTATGAAGTTGCACCTTCAAGGCAACTGAGCTAAAACTTGAAAGGCTAATTTAATATTCTAAATCCAGTCCTAGAACGTTGTAGAGAAGGTTTAACATTCCCCAAATATTGTAAATTAGTGTGTAATATGAAAGTCTTAATGGGATTCTGCTGCCTGCTGTCATGAGAGTGCAGCTAGTGGCAAAAGCTATCAATAACATAATTTTCTTTAGTAAACAAAACATAGATGTTTCTAACTTTGAAAGTCTGCATCCTAATATGGTAATAAAGACACGAGGGCAAGCAGTATACACACCTATTCTGGCTTAGATTAGCAAATTAACATTCATTAGACTAAGCAAAGGCCAATAATCTATACAGGAAGTAGTTAGTCCCTTAACTGCTAATTCGGGCCTCGAAAAATCAGAACATTTTTACGAGACATGCAAGTCTAGTGACTTGAATAATCTACTTGACCTAACTGTAATGCGCTTGACCGATAAACTTGTCAAATTGTATAATCCTAAGCAAATATTTTATTTCACTCAGTTGCCTTCTTCATTATCATATAGAAGAGCACCTTCAAATATTTCTGCTGTATGCAAAACCCTTGTTTGATTTAATAGACTAAACATTTGATCCATGTATAATAAAAATCTAGCACACAAGGGTACACATGACCTCTGACTTGCCTCTTGTTCACTAATAGCATTGTTATCAGAGCAGGAATGTTTCTAAATTAATATTTAAAAACTGACTTTTATTAAATATATTACTAAAGCATTATGTGGTAGTGAACTGTCATTTACAGACATTTTTCATTGAAATGGCCACAAATGTTCCCACTGAGATGCAGTTTTACTGATAAAACTATCAAGCATACAAACAATATGTGGAAATTGCATTTCAGCAAATATTTACTATTTGCACATCACCTAGTAAAGTATCACCAAGTAAAGATTTGTTTTGATCCAATTGTAATCGTTATTTCTCTCACTTCAGAATTACAAAAAGGTGCTTTCCTAACTACAGAAATATATTTACAGTTAATTTATAAGCTATTTAAATGTTGTGTGCCAAGCACGACTGTCAGTTAACTTTATAAAATCTATTACTTTGCAGTCAGAGAAAGAAAACACTAGTCTCCAGGATAAAATAAGCAGCAATTTGTTAGAAGACATAAGCTGACATTTGACCTCTGTCTTTGAATGCACAGCAAATATGACAAGATAAAAACACGATTTAAAGGCATCTTTATTGCTCATTCAATTTCTGAATTAATGGAATACTTGTTCTTTGTCACCTAGAGATCTCGTGCTAGACCGAAGGCACTGTTGTAGTTATATGTAAGTCGGAGTTTCAATAGGAAGAGCGCTTTATGTTGTGCTAATAACTTTGGCGCCGTTTGATAAATCTTCACAAAACGTTTTTTAAAAGTTAATGGACCTCAGCTCCTTCCTGGAAGTTTTCAGATAAATCTGCCAAACGGGGGCCAAGAAAAAAGGCTGGTCCCCCAATTTTTTCCCCCATGCAATTTCCATAGTAAAAATTTTATTGAAGTGCAGATAAAACGGTTGAACAGAATTACACCAAATTTGGCAGAAAGCTACATATTTACCCAGAAAGCATGTACTTCGTGATTTGGTGTAAATCTGATTAGCTCTTTTAGAGAAATGAAGCTTTAAAAAAATAGCAGATTCTAGTGCCACAGGAGTCCTATGAGAATTGTTTTAAAAAAAACGGATTTTGATTGACTGTGTCCGTGCAGGAGAGAACGCTATGTTTGGCGGCCACAGCATGAAGGACAACGTTGTGCCTACCATTACATGACTCGGGAACTCGGCTCCTGAGCCCTGAAAAAGAAAAAGAATATAAGGACCAAAGTAGGGATACCCTGACACCATAGCGCTTATGGGGGGATTAAAAAAACAAATGGTTTCTTCTTGGTCCTGTGGTACTCATTTATAACCCCACCCGTGTGGTCCCAAGGGACTCCAGCGGAAGTCCCATCAAACCAAAAAAATAAAGCCACTAAAAAAAGAAAATGAGAGGCTGGGGGTCAGTGGTCGGATGGGTGCTTGTGGTTGTGTTGACCACCCGCCCTTCGGCGGGATGTGGCGGGGGGTTGGCAGGCTGCGGAGTGTAGGGAATAGGGCCTGGCCGCAGGGCACCTCTCACGGCTGAAGGCTGTGTGCAGGTGTGAGGATGATGGTCAAAGGTCATGTGCAGCAAGGGGTGGGGGGGGGGGGGAGAGTTTGGCCACAGACATATTGTAATAAGAAATTACTTTACATAGAAATTCACTGAAAAATATAAAGGTAACTGAAGTTATATGTTTTCTAATACTAAAAAATCTAACATTTTAAAACCAAGCCACCACTGAAATTCATGAGTTACATGGAACTGACAAAAATATAACTTGCACTGCTATGATGCACTTCTTATGATTGCACATATTACATCATTGATCATGTCTGAAATCTACAGTAGTGCAAGTTATACTTTTGGAAGTTACGTATAACATGTACATTTCTGTGTTTTTTGGTTTTAAATGGTAGGTTTTTTTATTAAATGGCCAATATATAACTCCCCTTTAACCATTGTTTTTTTCAGTGAACATATATTTATATATACAAGCACACACAAATACACACACTTCAAAACAAAAAACGAAAACACCTCTCAACCTTTTGTAGGTGCAATTCGGTATGTGCTAGTGTTCAAGTAAAGCCTGCATTTAGGTGGGAGAGATAGCCCGAATTTGTTTATAAGGTTTTATTTTTAAGCAAAAATTACACTATTTTACTCTTGTGTGCATTTTTAAAGACCGGTGTTTAAAGCACACCCGGGCTTTGCTAAAGATTTATTTGTGAGGTAGAAAAGTATCCCTGTTTTGACCCATGACCTCTGGATGCAGTTCAGAGGCCCCTTCACTCTGGCCTGGATTTAAAACTGTGTCAGCAAGCAATCTGGCCCGAATGAAGTCATGTCAGAGCCTTTGAACTCCAGCCCTAGTCTGTAGCATACACCAGTAGCTTAGTTGGGTTCTTCAATCATGAAAGGCAGTTCAGATAAAAGTTATGCCATAAAAAGGTGCACCCAGTTTGCTGCTATGGTATGCAGATGTTCCAACTCTAGTGGTGCCACCAGGTGTAGCGCTATAACGAACCACTCAATGAAGAGCAGATATCCAATGTTGAACAAATTGTGAGCTGGAAAACGCCTCCATAGCTGCACAGGCAGGGTTTGGTTCATAATGCTGACCCTCTCCAGGCCGTACCTCGTCTCTCACACAATGGAAGGTTTTTCAATGTAGGCAGGTCTGTATGTGTCAAAGGCACACAGAACAAACCTGAAGAGAAGCGCAGCTCCATTATTTATACAAGGGCTGTACAAACCATGAAGAACTTATCAGGCACAGGACTATGAAGACACCCCAGGAGTAAAGGAGTTACATTTCAAATATAAACATATGATCTCTTAATACCTATTGGACCCAGTCCTATCTGTGCAACACTGACACCCCTCTTCCTTTTTTGCATCTTCTCCACGTTGAACCAGTCTTTTCAACGTTGTTTAGGGCTCAAGGAAATCTTTTCTGAAGCTCTCCTATCTCAATGCTCCTTAGTTCCTAAGCTCCTAGAGCAAAACAGATATCCTGAAGTACTGGGTTGGGAAGTTGTAAGCACACCTAAATAACACTGTTACGGCGTTCCCGTACCTGAGAATTCCAACATGATGGTCAATGTCAGTTTGAGCAGAACCATTGTCTCCAGTGTGCATCACAGGAGAGACGAGCAACGCAAGCCATTTGAAGGGGTCGGGGAAAAGTGTCGATTGACAAGGGAATGGAGCCAACTACGGAAGAAGCTGGAGAGAATCGAGAAGTTTCAGCAAGCGAGAAGCGGATCGAGGCGGTGAGCAGCGTAAGGAGACCAGAAGAGCCGACTACAAGCCCAGCGGAGAATCAACAACACGGGGCCACAAGGTCCAGTGGTCCCCGTGGAGAGGAGGACGCTGAGACTCCATCTGCCAAGACCCAGTGTTATATTCCTGAGTTAACTAAACTTGTTTTTACAACTAGCTTCGCACAACACTATCATAACGCCCTGAACATCATGTACAAGGTCTCATTTCACTTTACGTACAAATGTCATCACCATCTTCATCCACGGGGCAACAAGGCAATCTATATATCCATAACACCACTAATCTATGCGCACATTGCAAGGCTGCTTTCTATTATAAAAGATGAACCTTCCAATAGATTAGCAGAGGAGATACTTCCGCTGACACAGAGGGCCCTTGCATGCTGAGAAATCACCACGCAGCGGTCTGACATCTTGTGAGAGGTGTTCAGTTCATGACCAAGACGGGGTCCTTCACTCTATCCCATCAGGTAATGGGGTGGATCGTCCCTTGGGGGATTCTTGGCTCCACACCTACACACACTCTAGTTACACTTAGAGTAGGGTTCGCATAATAGGAGTACGTTAGATTCTTGCTCTGCTTATATGCCTGCATATATTCATTGTTTAGCACCATAGAACTATATCTACTATTTACGCTTTTGGTGCTTGTATCACGTTTATCTGCTTCTGTCTACTAATCATTGCATGAACACGTATTTTATGCAAGAATAACATTGGTTCAATAAATATTATTGAAAAATGTCACACTGTGTATTCCATGTATATTTCTCAGAGAATAAGTAAGCACAAGCGACTGAGCCAAAGGTTCTGTACTATTTCCATGATCCCCGAGGAGTCAGGGTTGTCATGTTCAGTGGTTGCAAGAAAACCATTCATTCCCTGGTAGGTTAGGGGGGCTTATGGTGGCACTGTGAGCTAGCTGGTCTATAGGTCAACATATCCAGCGGGGGTGTACGGAATCAGTCTTGACACCAGGCCCTTAGTTTATGTTGTCTAAACAATGCACAGGTCCTACAGATTGGTAGGAACTACACAACATGGCGCCTCCAACATTGGTAAGGCTCTTATTTAATGGTCAAATCTGAGTAGTTCAGTCATGCTTTCTCAGAGACCCCTACTCACATTTTAACCCGAGACGTCCGTAGTGGAAAGGGAAACAAATCCGCCTAAGCAGAGTAGGCATACCTTATGTATTGGCTGTAGGTTAATCAAGCTTGAAGGATTAGAAGTTCCCACATTGTGCATACCATATCTCTATAAAAATGTGGGCAAAATACTACTGCTCTAACAATGACTGAACAAGCAGGTGAGGACGTTGAAGAACAGATAGTTGGTTTAAATATTTCAAAAAATTGCAGACAGGCAGTAACCATGAAATTACAGCATGGTCTCCCGACAACGGTTGAAACACACGAAGAATTCAGAACAGAGGTATTCTATTCTGTGGTTAAATTCCCGCCTGCAGATGCACACACACTGTTATTTCATGAATACATTGAAGATGAACCGCCTGACGAGTATTTCCGATATATGGACTTAGAAGTCCCATTAACTTACCAAGAGCACATTAATTGGTTTAAAGGCGCTCTACCCCATACTACAGAACATGTGAGACTCGGTCCGCTCAGCAGTGAAGGTACGACTTGGCCGGTCTTCGCATCATACACACCACATCCGGATGTTGCTGCCTTAACAGCAGCAGGGATGCGCAAACTGTAAAGAGATCTAGTAAAAATTTACAGAAATCTTACACAATATGTAATGAGAACATTTACAGTCTAACCTGCGGGGGCTGCTCAGGCTACACAACCACACATGGCTACTAGAGGTATTAGCCCACAAACACTAAATGCTGTTATGGGAAAGGCTCCCACCAGCCTGGAGCAAATCCCGTTCTGGATAGCACAAAAAACAGCACAGCTTGAAGTATTTTTTCACCATACGGGCCTGAGGGAAAAACACAGAATACTGACAATTTGCTTGCCAATGGGGATGGCTCCCCCGATAGAAGATTGTGCCACTTGGGGTACAATCTTCTCTGCCGTATATACCAGAACACATGGTACCCCTTCGATAACGGTCATACCAGATGTACTGAAGCAAATACAGAACGAGTACGGGGCAGAGCCTGCCTTAGATCTGGGGATGAAACTGATGGGCAACTTTGCCCAGGTATCATCCATTATGTTGAGTAACATAAAAGGGGAGGTAGCAGCAGTGGCTATATACCAATGCCTGTGGGATATCACTCCTGCACAACAGGAGAAAGAATTCCCTAAGATTATAAAAGATACATGTGCTTCACTTGGTAGAGATAAACTGGGAGCCAGACCTGTGAAACCAATAGTTAAGAGTAGTTCTGAAAAGGATAACTCTAAGCAAGCACCTGATTCTTCAAAGAAGAAATGGGATATTAGACAAAAAATAAACAAAGCAAAGCACAGTCACAGGATGGGTCTCCTCAACACAAACACACTGAAAGAAAATACAATCTGAGAAACCGTGACAACATTAGAAAACCTGACAGGTATCAGGATACTGATACACGTTCATCTCGTTCTTTTCAGGAAACATCCGAAAAGCGTTCGGAGAGAGACGGACGGTCAGAATACAGAAGAGTGAGTCAAGCCGAAAAGGGAGACACATCGCACTCTGGACTGCATCATTAAACAGGAAGACAAACAAAAGACTTCAAAATCGCAATTAAAAAAAGAAGTTGGTAGCTGGGATTAAAATTAGAAATGCCCAGGCTACTGAGGACTCTGTTTCTGAACGGGGAATGGGCAGTGACGATGCTGGACAGCACGGCAGAAGTCACAATAGCTCGCCACAACCTGATGAATTATCTGGGGGTAGTAGCGCTGAGTGAGCATATCACGGTGGAAACAACTGATACAAGGGTAAGTGTCCCACATCGTTTATATGAAATAAAGCTACAAATGGAGGGGGACCTACCCAGGAAGTTAAAGGGTCTCTTTTGGGAGAACCTGACCTATGGTTACGATATTCTTTTGGCCGAAAAGGATAGGCCTCCTGAGTTCGTAATGGATTGCCCAATGGGAGAAGTTCTTTTACCTGCTTTCTCCGACCTCGAACCAGAATCAGTTAAAAATTCATACCGCAATCATGTTGGGTGGGATGATGAGTCCCCTCATCACAAAATCCCATTAAAATCAATTCCTCAATGCCAGAGACAATACCTGATTAAACATGAGGCAAGGGAACAAGTCAGGGAGACCCTAGATCAACTTGAATACCAGGGTGTGATGGAGAATTGTACCTCACCTATGAGTAATCCATTGTTTCCCGTAATGAAACCCAATAATTCATATCCTCTAGTCTTAGATTATAGGCATTTAAACGTTAAACGCATCCACATGCATATTTGTCGTACAAAATGCACACAGTGCCGCACTAATGAATAAGATCGTGCAGAAAAAATACAAAACAATACTAGACATCTCAAATGGATTTTTCTGCCAAATTATAGTGTCTGGTAGCAGATATTTGACAGCATTCTTGGTGCTAGTCTCTCAATGCCAATTTTGTTGATTACCCCAGGGGTATAAGAATAGCCCCAGGTTGTTTTCAGCCAGGGTAACAGAGTTACTTCAAAATTTTGATGAGGAGGCATTGTCCTATGTAGATGAGATTTATTTGACGGACAATGAATTAATGGAACACTTGTCTAGGGTGAACCACATAATTCTTGGGTTCGCCCACTTGGGATACAAATTTAATAAAAAAAATTGGCCAGCTCAGTGTCCTATTTTTAGGGTACAAATTGTCCAGTGAAGGCAAAAGCCTGACAACATACTTTTTAGAAAAATGTGCACTGCTCCAACCTCCAACGACTGAAAAGACTACAATCCATTCTAGGGTTCTTGAATTTTGGCAGGACATACATTTTGAACTACGCAGACAGGGTGAAACCTTTCTATGACTTAATTAGAAATGATTTTTCAGTGCACCATTGGATACAGGAACATACTGATACCCTACGTTCCGTACAAGCCGACATGATAGCTTCTAAACATCAACATACACGTGTCAACACAACTAACCTGGTGATCCACGTGGTCGCAGGACCAACTGAGTACACCTATATCACTTTCAATGAAGGCGATACAGTACCTATTGAATACAAATCACATTTGTACCCAAACGCTGAAATGTGTTTTGCAACAACAGAAAAAATACTCACAGCAGGACAGACTGCTGTAGTGAGAGTGCTAGCACACGGGAAACGTATAATTGTCGTGACCCCGGTACCGACCCTAGAGGCCGTTATAAAGCTAAGCATCCTGAATGCTAAAGCACTAAATCCACGATGGATTCAATGGGCTTATCTCTCTCACTGCAACAGATACAGATTTGATTCTACATTACAAACACAAGAATTCCTGCAGTACGAACAAGAATATCCTCTGCCAAAGGAAATAATGCCTCTAGATCAATATAAATGTATCATTTATACCGATGGACCTGCCCAGCCGACCGTAGGAATGAAACAACAATATTCCGCGGCATGCGCAATTGTAAAAGGACGCATGCAGGACAGAAAGTTCCTTGCTGGCAAAACACACACTCAGTCTCTAGGGGACTGTACGGCACAGCTGGTGGAACCAAAAGCTCTGATACTGGCACTACAAAATACAGATCGTGAATTCCCCACACTTATAGTGTGTGATTCATTTTACTATTTCCAGTCCTATAACGAGTATTTACACTATTGGGGCCAGAATGGATTTAGGGATTCCAAAGGTTGCACGGTAAAGCAGAAGATGCTTTGGGAACAGGTGGCAAATCTGAAAGAAGGCCTGCCACGGGCTCATGTTGTTCATACATTGAGTCATTGTGTTGCCGTTCAATCAATCAATCAATCAGGGTTTTTTTTAAAGCGCAACTACTCACCCGTAAGGGTCTCAAGGCGCTAGGGGTGGGGGGTGGGGGGTGCAGGTTCCATTCCATCAAGGAGGGGGTCTGTCGAAGAGCCAGGTTTTGAGGTTTCTTGCGAAGATGGGGAGCGATGTCTGTCTGAGGTGGAGCGGAAGGGCGTTCCATGCTTTGGCCGCGAGGAAGGAGAAGGAGCGGCCTCCTGATATGGTCTTTCTGGTGCGGGGGACCACGGCGTACGAGAGCTGGGCTGATCGTAGGGTCCTTTGGGGTGTGTGGAATTTGAGTCGGCTGTTCAGGTATGCTGGTCCGGTGCTGTGGAGGGCCTTGTGTGCGTGGGTGAGCATCTTGAAGGTGATTCTTGCCTCGACGGGGAGCCAGTGGAGTGTGCGCAGGTGCTGGGAGATGTGGCAGTGTTTTGGCAGGTTGAGGACCAGTCTTGCGGCGGCGTTCTGGATGTTCTGTAGCTTGCAGTGAGGTTTTTGTTTATTCCGGCGTAGAGTGCGTTGCCGTAGTAGAGTCTGCTGGTGACCAGGGCGTGAGTGACGGTCTTTCGGTGTACGAGGGGGATCCATTTGAAGGTCTTACGAAGGAGGGGGAGGGTGTGGAAGCAGGAAGACGAGACAGAGTTGATCTGGCGATCCATTTTGAGCTCGGAGTCCAGGATGATTCCCAGGTTGCGTGTGTGGTCCGTGGGGGTTGGCGGGTTTCCGAGGGCGGGGGGCCACCAGGTGCAACTCCAGGCGTCGGGGTTTGGGCCCATGATGAGTACTTCTGTTTTGTTGGTGTTTAGTTGTAGGCAGCTGTTTTTCATCCATTTGGCGACGGCTTCCATGCCTTCTCGAAAGTTGCGTCTGGCGGTGTTGGGCTTGTTGGATAGGGAGAGGATGAGCTGGGTGTCGTCTGCGTATGACACGATGTTGAGTCCGTAGGTTCTGACAATGGGGGCGAGTGGAGCCATGTAGACGTTGAAGAGCGTCGGGCTGAGGGAGGAGCCCTGGGGGACTCCGCAGGTGGTAGGTGTGGGGTCCGAGAGGAAAGGGGGGAGTCTGACCTGCTGCGTCCTGCCGGAGAGGAAGGAGCGGATCCAGTCGAGGGCCTTGTCCTGAATTCCTGCGTCGTAGAGTCTGCGTATTAGGGTGCGGTGGGAGACTGTCAAACGCCGCTGATAGGTCGAGGAGGATGAGGGCTACTGTTTCTCCTTTGTCCAGTAGGGTGCGGATGTCGTCTGTTGCGGCGAGTTCATGTTGAAGGGAAATTAATGGCAGATGAAGCTGCCAAAGCAACAGTACGCACTGCTGCCGTTGCTGCAACAACTCGCTCCAGTACAAGAATAGATGGACAACTATGATAGCTGTCAATGCGACGCGCAACAGCTCAGCTCTGCCAAAAGGCTTTCCACTCAAGTACTCCAAGTTAGATGCACAAAATATTCTGTATGCTCAAATTCCAGAAGTGGGGAATAGAGTATTACCAAACGCTGATCGCAGATTGGGATTGATACTAGCTGCACACAAGGGTCTGGGTTTAGCACATGCAGGGATCTCTGCTACAGTTTTACTACTAAAGCAGCGCTATTGGTGGCCAGGTCTTACTAAGCAGACCAAGGACTTTGTCCTCAAATGCAACATCTGCCAGCAGATGAAGGGCTTCACTGTAGCATGTCGACCATAAACACCTCAATTGATCTCAGACAAACCTCCTGCGTGTGTATATTTGGATCATTGCGGCCCTTTACACTCTGACGGGGCTTACAAGTACATCTTGGTGGCAGTAGATTCATGCTCTAGATTCCTGTGGGTTTGGCCCCAGCGCTCAGCTGACACTCGAACTGTTATAAAGGATTTGCAAGTCTTTATTGGCAAATATGCAATTGGCACACTACATTCCGACCAGGGTCCGGCGTTTAGCTCTCGGGCTAACAAAGAAGCCAAGGGAAGTTTGGGTGTGGCCTTGCGGTACTCCTCCCCCTATCATCCTGAGGGAAATTTGGTAGTCGAGGGGAAAAACCTTGACTTAAAGCAATCATTAACAGCAAGGGTATTAGGCTGGGCGGCAGTTGGGTTAATCACCTATATGGGGTCTAGGGGGCACTTAACAGGCCAAGAAAATCCCTGGGGGGTCGTACACCTTATGAGCTCCTGTTTGGGGTAAGAATGTGGGTACCCGACCTCGATAGTGTCAGAACAGTGGCGGCTGAAACCCTATTTGACCTTAATGTTTGTTTGGATGTTTTACAGGACCTTAAATAATTCTGAGCTTTACAAAGCAACGTCCAAGTAAAATGCACCGCCACTGGGGAAGTGAATGAAATGAAATGAAGAATTTCTAAAGCGCAACATGACCCGGAGGTATCTAGGCGCTAAAAACACTAAAAGGCAGTTATTCCCAGAGAAATGTTACTGGTAGAGCCAGGTTTTTAAGCGCTTCCTGAACTGTAGCAGGTTGTGTTCGTTTTTCAGGGAGGTGGGCAAGGAGTTCCAGAGTTTAGTGGTAGTATAGGAGAAGCTTTTGCCTCCCCATTTTGCTCTTGAGATTTTGGGGATGGCGAGGTTGCCACTATTAGCAGATCTTAGTGATCTGCCTGGGATGTAGGGTTTAAGGAGTTGTGATAGTTGTCGTGGGCCTTTGCTGTGTATTGCCTTAAATGTGATGCACAAGGCTTTGAACTGGATGCGCTTGTTAATAGGCAGCCAATGTAGTTCTGCGAGAGCCTTGGAAGCTGAGGCGAGACGAGGAAGCCCAAGCAGAACTTTAGCAGCGGCATTTTGGGTAGTCTGCAATTTTTGTAGACTACGTTTGCTTGCACTGGTCAAAAGGGCGTTGCAGTAGTCTAGTCTGGAACCAATCAAGGCTGTGACTACTGTTTTCCTGAGCTCAAACGGGATGAGCGGTAGTATCTTCCTCAAGATTTTGAGGATGAAAAAGCAGGTTGCTGTTGTATGGTTAATCTGGGGCTCAAAGGAGAGCTTGGCATCAAACAGAACTCCCAGGTTCTTGACCTTATCAGCTGGTACTGGGAGAGGGCCCATGTGACTTGGCCACCAGCTATCTGACCAGACAATGGGTGTATTGCCAAAAAGCATGACCTCTGTTTTTAAGGCGTTGAGCTTGAGACAATTTGTCTGCATCCAATTCCCAATATGACTTATACAGTTTTTAAACCGAAACGCGGTGTCTGCGGACGAACTATGATTTGCGTGTCGTCCGCATATGACACCAGCGTAAATCCAAACGTTTTTATCAATTTGGCCAATGGAGTGACGTAGAGATTTAAAAGAGTGGGGCTCAACGACGAGCCCCGAGGCACTCCACAGGGCAATGTAAAGTCTGGGGTAACAAATGGGTCAAGCGCTACGGACTGTGTCCTGTTAGACAGGAAGGATTTGAGTAGGAGGAGTGCTTTATCTCTTATTCCTAGTGAGGCAAGACGATCGACCAACACGTCATGATTAATGGTGTTGAATGCCGCTGACAGGTCTAAAAGTATCAAGCCTGCACTTCCACCTTTATCGAGTGTTATCCTAAGTTCCTCCGTGGCTGTGATTAGGGCTAGTTCCGTACTGTGGTGGGCCCGGAAGCCAAATTGTGAGTGGTCTAGGATATCGCCTTCCATGAGGAAGGTGGACAGTTCCTCATTTAGATATTTTTCTATGATTTTGGCTGGGAACGGTATCCTGGAGATCGGTCTGTAGTTGGAGGGATAATCTGGGTCCAAATTTGGCTTTTTCAAGAGAGGCAGAATAGATGCTTTTTTCCATTCAGTAGGGAAGGCTCCTGAGGAAGCCATGGTGTTAAAGATAGGCCAAGGGTATCGCAAGACCTGCCTGAGTCCCGGAGATTGGAGACCTGGTCAGAGAGAAAATTGTGGACGAGTAAGAATTTGGGCCATATTACAGTGCGCCTGTACCTGTCCTAGCTGTCGAAGGAACCAGAGCTGTCCTTCTTTACCCCCTTTGCTGGCCGCCGAGACAAAACGTTTGTCTAAATTGATCTGATCAAACCAATGTTATATGGCCATTAGGGTCATTGTCGACATTGCTAAGTTAGTCTGAGCTCTGCTGCCATGATGCTGCTTTTGCGCACGTTACTACATGCCTTTATTTTGCAAGACTCTGTTTATGTCTTTCACATGAGAACTGTCTGCTTTTCGCGTTCTCTGCTAATTCCAGGAATTTAGTCTGAACACGATGTGCAAGGTCGATAAACAATGCCCCTTGTTATTCTGTTCTGGTCAGTCCCCAGCACCTAGACAAAACATGCTAAACACAGCTGCACTGCTGGAAACTCGAACTTTGATATTACGGGGATGCATGTTGTTCAAACACACACTTGGAGAGAGACCTTTCCATGGAGAAGAGCTATGCTGTTCCTATGATGTAAAGCTTCCATCTAGGCTTTAAGGTATGGGGTCTGCTGACAAAGCCCAGAGATCTTCTTTTATACAATAAAACTTCTTCCAGCCAAGGGGAGGGTGGTTAGGCCTTATAGTCCTTTTTCCACTGTCTGTATATTATGACATCCCCCTTTATATTCTATGGAATTGTAACAATGCTAATTGTTCTGAGTTTATGCATTTCGCTGCTGGTAGTGGCTCGTATACTGCATTATAGAGCACGATAGTTAAAATAAACATTATGAACTATTACAGTGAGTCTGCCAATTCTTATTGTGGACAAGTACGAGTGAGTGAGTGAACGGGTATGTCTTGCTACCGCAATTCCTGAGAGAGTCGGGAGTGTTGTGTTCTGCGTTGTCTAATCATTTGTAGCTTCGTGATTATGTAGGAGAACGAATGAGACACTATAGCTAGTCGGTTTGAGATTTTGGGTACTAAGGTGGTAGGAAGGTACAACCACTATACACTGAGGTCCCGTTTTCCTGCACATAGTTCTGTGTATGTGCAGAATCCCCGCAACATGGCGCCGCCAACGTTTGGCCTGGTTCTTATCTGCAAGACTCCCGAGTAGTGCTTGTGCTTGTCCACAATCCCCTCACTTCTGTTTCCGGAGACGGTTGTGACGGTGTAGCCTCCTATATTGTGATATTTTATAGGTTTTTCAAGCTTGAATTTGAAAAGGTCTTTTCTCTTTCGTATTACCCCGTTATTGCGCTGCCACGCATAGGTTGTTATTCTCTATAATTGATTATGGCGATTGTTATTGCGCCTCCTAACCGCTCACCGCTCAGGGCTTATTTGACTCAATATGGAGTACCTGATGCAGGTGTTGCGCTTATCTTTGTTGTGGAAGCGGATGCAGCTTACCGCTTCGAGGTATTTTATTCTTGGGTCACCTTTCCGGCAGTCAATGGAACAGATAATTTGTTTCACGAATATACTGCCACGGCCCTTCCTCAGAATTATCGTCCTTATAGGTCTCTTGAAGTTCCACTTACGACTTGGCAACACCAAATATGGTTTAATGGCACCCTTCCTCACCCGATAACACCGGTCCGTTTAGGCCCCTTATCGATAGATGGGTCCACGTGGCCCGTTTTGGCTGGGTACACCCCACACCCAAATTATCTCATGCTACAGTCGCAGAGCTCCGCGTATTACATGCTTCATTAATACGCATACATAGAGCTGTTATTCAGTTCATGTTGCGCATCTTCCAAGTGGGACCACCTGGCATTGCTGCACAACCACCTGCACCTGGTGGTGTGGTAATCAGTCCCTTAATGAATAATTCTGTGATGGGCAAGCGTCCGCAAAATAAGGATGAGCTTCCTTATTGGCTTGCTGAAAAGTTTGGGCAACTCGAAGCTGTTTTTCCTAACACGACACCTGTCGAAAAGCACAAGATTTTGACCATGTGCTTGCCTAAAGGCCTAGTTCCCGAAATAGCTGATTGTAACACTTGGGGTAAAGTGTTTTGCAGCGGTATATTCGATGTATTTCGGCACCCCCTCAATGACCGTTTTCCCTTCCGTGATTAGACATGTTCAGGATGAACATGGGGCAGAAGCGGCCCTGGAGTTGGGAATGAGACTGGTGGAGGTGTTAGATATTGTTTCCGATATGATCCTTGCTAATGCTAAGGGTGATGCAGTAAGCTTGCAGGTGGCACAATGCTTGGAGGCGGTTACTGACGCGGACAAGCCACACGAATTGCCGAAGATTATTGCTAAAGCATATAAGACCATAGGGCGCAATAGTCTGGGAATTAAGCCTTTTACGCAAACACAGACTCAAGCTCAAATTCAACCAAAAGCCCAGACTGAAAAGGATGGGCGCCCATTCTTTCCTAAAAAGAACTGGAAAAATAAAAAACAGGGGCAGCAGCAACACAGAGTCTTCTGAGCGTACTTATGACTTGCGCAACCGCGCGAAACTTAAGACTCCTGATAGATTTCAAGTCCCTGATCAGCGCTCTCCTCGTTCTTTACAGGACACATCGGACTCTCAAGCCAGTGGTGGGGAACGCCGGGATCGTGGCAAAGGTCCGACAACACAACAGGGACGGGATCAACCTCGACAGTTTGACGTCAAAACCAAACAAGAGGACCTGCCTTGTTTTAGACACCCGTATCAAAAGAAGAAAGTTGCCGCTTTAACAGCAAAATATGCCTCAGACGGTGAGAACACGACTTCTAGATTGGGCTTGGGCAGTGACTCTGCTCGACAGTGCAGCGGAGGTTACCATAGTGCGGGAGGCACTGCGTCCCTGTCTGGAGGCGAGAGCAACTGATACATTTATTACAGTAGAAACAGCGGATGCACGAGTTGCACCACCAGATAGACTCTATGAAATTGTCTTCCAAATTGAAGGTGAAATACAGCGTACAGTCACAGGGGTTTTTTGGGAAAATCTCACCTCTTCATACGACATTTTGGTGGCAGAGGCAGATTGGCCTCCACCATTTGTGCTAGCGGCTTCTAGAGGGGAGGACGTGATACTTCCAAGTTTTTCGCGTTATGTCCCTGAGGAACATGCAAAGGCTTACGCATCTGAGTGGGCTTTGGCCCTAGCCCCGGCAGTGTACCGTAATCAGGTGGGCTGGGATAGAGATTCTCCGGCACATGAGATACCATTACGGTCTATGCCCCAGCCACAGCCCCAATATCCAGTCAGACGAGAAGCTAAGGCTCCTGTTTTTGATATTCTAACACAGTTGGAATATCACAGAGTGATTGAATCCTATATATCACCGATGAATAATCCTCTTTTTACGGTATCAAAACCCGATGGGTCATATTGCATTGTATTAGATTATCGAAATTTGAATAGTCATTGTCGTACATTTGCGGTACAAAACACACATAGCTCTGCGCTAGAGAACAGTCTTATTCGTAAGAAATACAAGACTACACTGGATATATCCAATGGTTTCTATAGTCACAATTTGGCACCTGAGAGCCGTGACTTGACAGCATTTACCGCCGTTGGCAATCAAGCAATTTACACGTTTGCCTATGGGGTATGAAAATAGCCCCGGGGCTTTCGCTGCACATGTTGTCTCTTTGTTGGACAGCATAGACTCTGATGCGTTCTTGTACGTTGATGATATTTATCTGACGGACGATGAGCTGATGCCGCATCTTGTCCGAGTCGACCAATTTATTCTGTTGTTTGCCGACTATGGATACAAATTACATTTTTGCAAAATCACACATCGCTTATTTTGCAGTGCTCTTTTTGGGCTACGAGCTCAATAATGAAGGTAGAGGCTTAGCCCCCCACTTTCTGGAGAAGTGTGCACAATTGCAACCTCCGTCTACTCTGAAGAAACTTCAGTCTTTGCTGGGATTTTTGAATTTCGGGAGGACTTACGTCCCCGATTATGCCCAGCGTATCAAACCGCTTTATGCGTTGATACAACCAACATATTCCTCTGCCAGCTGGCTTCAGGAACGTACCTCTATACTACTATCTTTACAATCAGATTTGCTTGTTACTAACTACTTGTTGACGCGTGACAATACCACGAACCTGGTGATACGTATAGTACCGGGAGACAGTGAGTTTCACTTACTTGACGTTCAATGAGGGGGGCAAAGTACCTATTGCATACAAATCACATTTGTACACTGTGGCTGAAATGCGATTTTCGAATGTTGAGGAAGTTTTGATGGCAGTCCAGATGGCGATTCTAAAAGAACGCGCACTGGCGCACGGAAAACGCATTCTTATGGTCACCACTCTCCCTGCTCTAGAAGCAGTGACTAAGGCAAGTGTGCCAAACTCTAAGGCATTACATCCCCGTTGGATTCAATGGGCTACTTCATTGACATCGGCTGTCACGTTTATCTTTGATCCTGCTCTTCAGACACAGGAGTTTTTACAGTATGAACATGTTTATCCTCCTCCATTGTCGTTGCTTCCTTTAGATGAGTACAAATGTATCCTTTATACCGATGGCTCGGCCCAACCGGCCACCGGTTCCAAACATGCTTATTCAGTGGCTTGCGCTATTGTGGCTGGTTCAATTGTCAATGGAGAATTTAAGTCTTCCATAGTGCATACACAGGCGCTTGGGGACTGTACAGCGCAATTGGCGGAGCTGCGTGCTCTTGTTCTTGCTCTCGAGTTTGCTGATCCTAATGTGAATACTCTTATTGTATGCGATTCTTACTACTGTGTTCAGTCTTTTAATGACAACTTATTCGTTTGGTCACAAAATGACTATCGAGATTCTAAAGGCAGCGCAATAAAGCATAAAATGCTTTCGGTTCGAGTGGCGGAACTTAAAAAACATCTCCCACTCACACAGCTTATACATACTCTTGGCCATCAGCGTGTGGGAGCACATGCTGTTGGTAATTCTTTGGCTGACAAAGCGGCCAAATCTGCAGTAGCCACGTGTTCCGTAGCAGCAGTTACAAGGTCCATGACTAAGATAGATAATTAAATTTTGGCAGCCATTGCTGCTATGAAGGATGAAACTGCTTATCTGCAGGGCTTCCCTTAGAAGTATTCTCATCATTTATCCCCTGAACAAGTTCCTTATGCTAAAATTCCATCTGTTGGGGGTCGGCTGATTCCCAACAAGGACCGCAGACTTGTTTTGATCATTGCCGCACAAGAAGGCATGGCTTCTGCACATGCTGGGGTGTCTGCGACAGTCTCTACTTTACAGCAACGTTACCGGTGGCGTGGTTTATATAAACAGACCCGTAATTATGTACTTTCGGGTTACATTTGTCAGCAAATCAAACGGTCTACGGTCACACGCCCACCACAAACACAGCTATGTATTTCTAATCAGCCGTTTGGCTGTGTGTATCTTGATCACTGCGGTCCGTTCTCTTCTGATACTGCATAAATTTTTTTTTGTTGCAGTTGATTCGTGGACTAGATTCCTCCGGGTTTGGCCACAACGCTGTGCTGACGCTCGAAATGTCATTAGAGATTTGCGTGTCTTCGTCGGGATGTTTGCCTGTGGCACCTTCCATTCTGACCAAGGTCCAGCGTTCGTCTCTAAGGCGTACAAGGACGCAATGAGGTCAATGGGGGTGCTGGTGCAGTTTTCGTCTCCATACAGGCCTGAGGGCAATTCTATAGTGGAGCGAATGAACCGGGACTTAAAGCAATCTTTGACAGCTAGAGTCTTAGGTACTGGCAGGAACTGGCTGGCCCATTTATATGGAGTCCAACGTGCACTCAATCTCCCTAGAAGATCTCGGGTGGGCGGACCCCATACGAAATGCTCTTTGGCATTAAAATGTTTGTGCCAGACCTTGATGGCCTAGACGTTGTGGCGGCTGCCGCAACCTTTGACGTAGATAATCATTCTACTATGTTACAGGATCTACAAAAGACCCGTGACAGCTTTGCAACTGAACATTTACCCTCTTCCAATGATGCAGCACTGCTGATCCCAGTTGACGGCTGCCTTCCTAAGATTGGAGATTTGGTACGAGAAGAACAAAAAAGAATTTGGTCCCTCTCATCGAGCACTGGTTCCAGTACTTGGATTGAAGGGTATTCGTACAGTCATTTTACCACCTTTACCTGGTCGCAAAGACAACAGATACATCTCCGTGGACAATGTCAAGTTACACCGTCTGGCCGATTCTGAATAGTGTAACACCTGCAGTTTCATGCAACGCTATCTCTTTGAATCCGGTAACCTCAACCTCTACGGCTAATGCCCGTATCGCTGAGGTTGAGATGGAAACTACTATTGACCTTTCGCCTGTTCTTCCTCCAACCTCTTCCACCGCAGAAGTCGAGTATACTTACCCTACAAATGAGTCCCAAAGTGAAGTGCTGAACAGTCCTCGACATCATGCTGATTGTTAGACCCGTCAGCCCTAGGGTGGTCTTGCCCGTTTTTTTTTCCCTTTTGCGCCTCATTTTTGCCACCATATTTTTACTGGACCTAGGTATCCGGGCGCCTTGCCACTGCTAGCCAGTGCTGAGGTGCAGGTGCTCTCTCACTCAAGATGGCTGCCACAGGCCCCTGCTACTGCAGAGGGGCCTTACACGCATACACACTAGTAGCCAGGGTCAGGCTGGGACATAGGGATACAGTATCCATTCCGTCCCCGCCTCTGGGCCACTTAGCCAGACATGTAGAAGGTTCCAGAACCTTCCGGGCTGTGGGAGGAGTTATGTTTTGCCGCCTTTGGGAGGGTCACCTGACCTAGGGGTATAAAAGGCTTGGAGGGAAAACTTTCTAGTCAGTTGAGATGGGGCACCACTGATCCTGGGAGAACCTCTGCCGGAGTACAGGCTTTAGGGCCTAGGGGGGAGACCTACACTACTGCTGCTGGCAGGGCTGAGGCCCTGCTGTAGTAAGATAGCTGAGGAACGCCCACCACCCACTGACCTTGCCCAGTGTGAGGGGACCCAGGGAGCCACCTTCAGCATGCGGGGAGGAACATCAAGCACTCCCAGAACCACCAACTCATCCCCCCCCCCTCATAAGAAGAAACTTTTGACAAGAAACTCTTGACAAGAAACTCTTGACAAGAAACTCCTGACAAGAAACTCCTAAGAAGCAACCAATCTGGAACAGTCGCAAGACACCTTAATTTGAGGAGGCCTGACCGTCCAGCCAGGCCTGAAGCCTAAACTGCCAAACTGGGGATCACCAGGTAAAGCGCCGTACCCTGAAGCGCTAGACCTTCACCCCCTATCTATTCCTGCCTGCTGCTGGGCTGCCCCCCCTCCTCCCCCCCAAGTACTTTTCCAGTCAGCCCTGCCCACAGGCTGCTGGTGCGCCCGCGTTCTGTCTCCACGAGGGAGAAACTGCCCCCCTCAGGTCACTGACCTTGTGAGGAAATCACCGCCGCGGCCGCCGCCGCGTGAAGAGAAGTGCTGCTGTGAGGAGAGGCCCTCCTCGAGGCCGTGTGGTGAGGTGCCGCCGTCCGCGCCCTCACCGAAGGAAGCGCTGAGGTGAGGGAAGCCCCTCGAGTGGATGTGGTGAGGTGCGCCGTCCGCGCCCTCACCGAAGCCTCTACATAACCCCAAAATCATCGCCGCCGGGCACGGGGCCCCACCGCCGCGGCCGAAGAAATCACCGCCGCAGCCTAGCGCGATCCGCGAGGCCTCCAGGCCCCGTCGACGCCGTTGCCGAGCAACCGGGGACGCCGGCCGCGCCCCCAGGAAGGCCGCACAGCGATTGGGCGCCGGCTCCCGCCACGCCCCCAGCGCCGACGGAGGCCGAGGAAGAGCCCCGGCCGTGCAGAGGGAGACGGGGAGCCGGCCGGAGAGGACTGCCGGCTCCCGCTCCCCTTCCCGAAGTCCCTGAAGCACGCCAGACCCACTCACCTGATCCCGGGGGCCGGAGGAGGGTGATACCGGCCCCCGCAACGTGCCGCACAGTCACTTCCCTGATCCCGGGGGCCGGAGGAGGGTGATACCGGCCCCCACAACGACCCGTCATTCCGGCCAGAAGGCCGAGGTACCCCGACCGGGCCCCGCCCTCCAGAACACGGGCCGGGCCTGGAGATCGCCAGTCGCTAAGAAGCGCGACCAACGACCAAGCACCAGGTGAGCCTAGGAGGCCCCTAGGGCCCACAAAAACGCCACTGGGGGCCGGGGGCCACCATTAACCCCTAAATTAACCGTGTAACTTTCCCCATGAGGCGAGGCCCCGGAGAGGAGTGGGCCTAGCCTGGAATTAACCCCTAAGGGACATAGAAGCCCCAGGATACAGGACATGTTGAGGGGCTCCCCACAGTGTTTACTAATTTAATGCAGATGCCTATTGTAATTACTGCCTAGGCCTATGCTTTTAACTGCAAAGTCTTTACCACAGGGGGAAAGTGATTAATTGAAGTGAGCTGAAGTGTACACCGCCAAGAGTTGAAGTGTTTTATGTTACAGGTGTACTGTAATTGCGACGCCCACTGTACTGAATGTGGGTGCGCCTAGATTAATGCAGGCCTATTGAAATGTAACGTGAAAAGCCTTCTTTTAAGTAATTGAATATGCTTGAAATGAACTGCATGTTTAGGCCCATGTTTTATTAATGCACCTTGTGATCCTTATTGGTGCTACGTTTAAGAGATAATTCCTGCGGCCTCTTAGTGGCCTACAATGTTGATGAGCTATGATGCTTTATTAAGAATGTGCACCAGTTGAGTAATGCAATGAATTTAAATGTAGATCTGAATTAATCTGCCTCATCTGATGCTAACTTGATTTATATATAAAAGATCTTGATTTTAAATACACAAGCCTGGTGTGGTGTCATGTTATTGCGTTCGCATTCCTGGGTCAAAGTAAGAGTGTGCTGCACAACTGCCTTACACATTGCCTTCGCGTGCTTTCCCGCCTCGCGCCATGCTACCGTGGCGGACTCGGTTCCAACATTTGGTGTTCAGCGGTTGGATAAGGACTGGTGTTTGTGCAGCACCCTACAGTGACTCAGTGTGCGCCGCAATTAGACACCTATTGTAATGCAAGTGCTAGGAATTCTTTTGTAATTGCCGATTGTGTACATTCCTGCGTTAGGCCTGCTACCTACAGTCTAGAACCCTTTCCCTAAATTGTCTGGGACCCCACCTAGGAGGATGGAGTTTGAGTTAGCCAACCTAGAAAGGTATACGGTGACACAGCTCAAGGAGTTCTGCCTAGAGAGGGGGTGGCCGTCAAGCGAGGCGCCAGGAAGGAGGTGCTTCAGAAAGCTTTGAGGGCATGGGTAATGGCCCACCCGGAGGGAAGAGGGGACGAGGAGCAGGGGGAGGCAGACAACCCAGGAGAACTGGACCTACTGCACATTGATGTTAGCGAGAATGTGTTGCCAGGAAGACGTTCCAGGGCAGGCAGTAGTGCGTCAGGGGGAGTTTGTCGGCAGAGGAATTTGAGGACAGGAGGGAGGAGAGGCGATTAACATTAGAACTTGCTAGGATGGAAAGAGAAGGAGAACAGGCAAGGCTAGCCATGGAGGAAAGGAAGCTTGCGCATGAGCTTAGCCTGAAGGAACTAGAGCTCCGAGCCTTGCAGATGGAGATGCAGGGCAAAGTGAATGGTGGCAGCATACCTGCTGGGGTTCCACAGGAGCCCAAATTTTATCTACCAAGAGAGGTGATAGCCAGTTTTAGTGTAGGAGATGACATCGATAAGTGGTTGGCGGCGTACGAGGTGGCTTTGGTGGCCCATAGAGTTCCTGAGAGCTACTGGGGGGGAGGTCTTTACAGGTACATACCTCCACCAGTAAGGGACACACTTTTAACCTTAGATAAGGGGGAACAGACCAACTACCCTATCATGAAGGAGGCCCTGCTCAAGAAGTTTGGCCTCACCCCAGAGAAGTACCGCCAAAAGTTCCGCAACAGCCACAAGCTTCACACACAAAACTGGGTGGATTTTTTTGATTATGCCCGGAAGGCATTGGAGGGTTGGGTGCGTGGCAGCAACGTTGACAATTACAAAGGGCTGTACGACCTGTTCTTGAGAGAGCACCTCCTAGAGAAATGTTTTCCGGAGCTGCGCCAGTACTTGGTGGACCGCAAGCTGACCAATCCTAGGGAGCTTGCAGAGGAGGCAGACACGTGGGTCAGCACTCGGGTGTCCCACAAGGGAGCCGGGGCGGACCCCCCGAAAGGTGGACAGGGGCTCCCCCAGAAGAAAGAGGGGGGAGATAAAAAGAGGGAGTTCTTTAAAGGCCCCCAAAATAGACCGCCTGGGAGAGGGGTAGGTTCCCCATCCCAATCTGGATTCCAGAAACCCACTTATCCTGACAGGAGTCAGCAGCCCAGAACTGTCCGGTGCTACGAGTGCGGGGAGGTTGGACATTACAAGGGGGATCCCCAGTGTCGCAAGAGAACCCCAGCCCCCACAGGAGGTAAGAGCCTCGGGGTGGCCAGTGTAGCGCTTGGGGAGGAGTTGTCCCTAGGTAGGGGAGGTGAGTGGACAGGCTTGACCTTAGTTTCCCTGGGGGATAGAGAGATCATCCCACGGGTTCAGGTACCCGCGAACACTGCCAAGTATCGGCAGAGGGTCCTGGTGAACGGGGAGGAGGTGGAGGCTCTGAGGGACACAGGTGCCAGCATGACGATGGTGAGACGTCAGCTGGTGTCCCCAGAGCAGGTGATTCCTGAGGAATTCCACCCGGTTGTTATGGCTGATAATAGCCTGGGTCATTACCCCGTGGCCCAAGTTTCCTTTGAGTGGGGAGGAGTATCAGGTCTGTTGAAGGTTGCGGTGAGCCCTGCCATGCCAGTTGACTGTCTGCTGGGTAACGACTTAGAACATACTGCCTGGAGGGAGGTAGAGTTCAATGCCCATGCTGAGATGTTGGGATTACCAGGATGGACTTGCGTCGTCACGCGGTCCATGGCTGCCCGACAAGGAACTCAGCCCGGGTTGGAGCCTGAAATAATGGCCCAGCCCACTGCTGGACGAGGAGATGTCCAGGAGGAGACACCCGGTGAGATGGATGGGGAGCCCGCGGAGGTGACCCCGGAGTCCGCTGAGGTGGTTGGTGTTCCCGTGGGGGACCTGCCGACCCCTGCAGAGTGGCAGGTGGAAGGAGGGCCTACCCGGGAGGAATTTTGCCGGGCGCAGATGGAGTGCCCTACGCTTGAAGGCATGCGGCAACAGGCCGAAGCCCAAGCAGCTGGAACAGAGACTGGTAACTACCATGTCTACTGGGAGGATGGTCTCCTCTACAGTGAGCCTAAGGCTCCGGTGCATGGGTCATCAAGGGCCGTGGTGGTCCCCCAATGCTACCGAGCCTTTCTGCTAGAGTTGGCACACGAAATACCACTAGCAGGAAACCTGGGCCAAGACAAGACGTTTGCGCGTCTGGTCCCACATTTTTACTGGCCCAGGATGCGCGTCACTTCTGACACTTTTTGCAAGACTTGCACCACTTGCCTAGCGAGCGGCAAGACAGGGACAAAAGTGAAGGTCCCTCTAGAACCTCTCCCAGTTGTCGATACCCCTTTTGAGCGGGTAGGGATTGACATTGTCAGGCCATTGGACCCGCCGACTTCTGCAGGACATAGGTTCATTTTGGTGCTGGTAGACCACGCCACCCGGTACCCGGAGGCAATCCCTCTGAGGACCATCACTGCACCGGTGGTGGCGCGGGCCCTGATGGGGATTTTTACCCGAGTTGGATTCCCCAAGGTCGTGGTGTCAGATCGGGGCACGAATTTCATGTCGGCCTACATGCAGGCCATGTGGAAGGAGTGTGGAGTGACCTACCGGTTCTCCACTCCTTACCACCCCCAGACGAACGGGCTCGTGGAGCGCTTTAACAAAACCTTGAAGGGGATGATCAGGAGCCTACCCGAGGACTTGAGAAGGAAGTGGGACGTCCTCTTACCCTGTCTGCTCTTCTCCTACCGAGAGGTGCCGCAGAAGGGGGTCGGTTTCAGCCCCTTTGAGCTGCTCTATGGCCACCCCGTTCGGGGGCCCCTCAGTCTTGTCAAGGAGGGGTGGGAGAAGTCTTCCTCGAAGCTTCCCCGTGATGTGGTCAGCTATATGCTGGCAGCCAAGTGGCCAAGCTGTGGAAGGAGGCCTCGGACAACCTAGAGGCAAGTCAAGCCGTCATGAAGAAATGGTATGACCGGAACGCGCGGACGGTAGAGTTAGACGCTGGACAGAAGGTGTGGGTCATGGAGCCAGGAGAGCTTAACGCCCTCCAGGACCGGTGGACTGGGCCGTTTGAGATCTTGGAAAGGAGAGGCCAGACCACATATGTCGTCGATGTGAAGACCCCACGTCAACCCCACTGGGTGTTCCACGTCAACCGCCTGAAGCCCCACCAGGAGCGTTCAGAGCTCACTCTCCTAATGATAACAGATGGAAGTGAGGAGGAGGAGAGTGAGCCTCTTCCAGACCTTCTGGCGGCCTATGAGAAGGATGGTTCGGTAGAGGGAGTGGTCCGAGCCCCATCCTTGACCCCAGAGCAACAGAGGGACTGCCGCCAGGTCTTGGGACAGTACGCCTCGTTGTTCTCCCTCACGCCTGGGATCACGCACCTGTGTACCCATGATGTGGACACAGGGGACAGTCCGCCAGTGAAAACCAAGTCTTACCGGCTGTCCGATAAAGTCGAGGCTAGTATCCAGGGTGAGGTTACCAAGATGCTAGAACTGGGAGTGATTGAGCCTTCCAGTAGCCCTTGGGCTAGTCCGGTGGTGTTGGTGCCGAAAGCGGCCCCACCGGGCACCACACCAGAACTTCGGTTCTGTGTGGATTACCGCGGACTCAACTCAGTCACAAAGACCGACGCTCACCCGATCCCTCGGGCGGATGAGCTCATTGACCGGCTGGGAGCAGCCCGGTATCTGAGTACCATTGATTTGACGTCAGGCTATTGGCAGATCGCCATGGCGGAAGGAGCAAGGGAGAAGACTACGTTCTCCACCCCCGAGGGCCACTTTCAATTTCGGGTGATGCCCTTCGGGTTGAAAAATGCTCCAGCCACTTTCCAGCGGTTGGTGAACCAGGTGCTGTCTGGCCTAGAGGCCTTCTCTGCTGCCTACCTGGATGACATAGCTGTCTTCAGTAGCAGCTGGGAGGACCATCTGGAGCATCTCCAGGAGGTGCTACAGGCTCTGCAACGGGCTGGTCTAACCATCAAGGCCAGCAAGTGCCAGATTGGACAGGGAACTGTCGTGTACCTGGGACATCTGGTGGGCGGAGGTAAGGTGCAACCCTCCAAGCCAAGATTGAGACCATCTTGGCCTGGGAGCCCCCCAAGACCCAAACAGAGGTCCGGGCTTTTCTCGGCCTCACGGGATACTACCGCCGGTTCGTCAAGGGATATGGAACCATCGTGGGCCCATTGACGGAATTGACTTCAAAGAAGCAGCCACGCAGAGTCATCTGGACGGCTGCCTGCCAGGAAGCCTTTGAGACCCTCAAACGTGCAATGTGCACCGCACCGGTGCTCAGGACTCCAGACTTTGGACGGGAATTTATCGTGCAGACAGACGCTTCTGAGCATGGCATAGGAGCTGTGCTCTCGCAGCTGAATGACGATGGCCAAGACCAGCCAGTGGCCTTCATTTCCCGAAGACTACTCCCCCGGGAACAGCGGTGGAGTACCATTGAACGAGAAGCCTTTGCCGTGGTTTGGGCTGTAAAGAAGTTGAGGCCATACCTTTTTGGTTGTCACTTCCTGATCCAGACCGACCACAGATCCCTTCGCTGGCTCATGCAGATGAGGCGAAAACCCCAAATTGTTGAGGTGGTCCATTTCCCTCCAGGGGATGGACTTTCGGGTGGAACATCGACCCGTGTAGACCACGCCAACGCTGACGGTCTCTCCCGGTTTTTCCGCCTTAGCGACGAGAACTCCCTAGAGGTTGGGAAGCTCTCCCCTCTTTCGGCTGGGGGGACGCGTGTTAGACCTGTCAGCCCTAGGGTGGTCTTGCCCTGTTTTTTTTCCCTTTGCGCCTCATTTTTGCCACCATATTTTTACTGGACCTAGGTCTCCGGGCGCCTTGCCACTGCTAGCCAGTGCTGAGGTGCAGGTGCTCTCTCACTCAAGATGGCTGCCACAGGCCCCTGCTACTGCAGAGGGGCCTTACACGCATACACACTAGTAGCCAGGGTCAGGCTGGGACATAGGGATACAGTATCCATTCCGTCCCCGCCTCTGGGCCACATAGCCAGACATGTAGAAGGTTCCA
The DNA here is from genome assembly GCA_963921515.1 of Calotriton arnoldi. Classification (NCBI taxonomy): domain Eukaryota; kingdom Metazoa; phylum Chordata; class Amphibia; order Caudata; family Salamandridae; genus Calotriton; species Calotriton arnoldi. The sequence goes on along the minus strand of CAWUFW010006931.1, from coordinate 104,367 downwards.
GAACCTTCTGGGCTGTGGGAGGAGTTATGTTTTGCCGCCTTTGGGAGGGTCACCTGACCTAGGGGTATAAAAGGCTTGGAGGGAAAACTTTCTAGTCAGTTGAGATGGGGCACCACTGATCCTGGGAGAACCTCTGCCGGAGTACAGGCTTTAGGGCCTAGGGGGGAGACCTACACTACTGCTGCTGACAGGGCTGAGGCCCTGCTGTAGTAAGATAGCTGAGGAATGCCCACCACCCACTGACCTTGCCCAGTGTGAGGGGACCCAGGGAGCCACCTTCAGCGTGCGGGGAGGAACATCAAGCACTCCCAGAACCACCAACTCATCCCCCCCCCCTCATAAGAAGAAACTTCTGACAAGAAACTTTTGACAAGAAACTTATAATAAGAAACTTCTGACAAGAAACTCCTGACAAGAAACTCCTGAGAAGCAATCAATCTGGAACAGTCGCAAGACACCTTAATTTGAGGAGGCCTGACCGTCCAGCCAGGCCTGAAGCCTAAACTGCCAAACTGGGGATCACCAGGTAAAGCGCCGTACCCTGAAGCGCTAGACCTTCACCCCCTATCTATTCCTGCCTGCTGCTGGGCTGCCCCCCCAGTACTTTTCCAGTCAGCCCTGCCCACAGGCTGCTGGTGCGCCCGCGTTCTGTCTCCACGAGGGAGAAACTGCCCCCTCAGGTCACTGACCTTGTGAGGAAATCACCGCCACGGCCGCCGCCGCGTGAAGAGAAGTGCTGCTGTGAGGAGAGGCCCTCCTCGAGGCCGTGTGGTGAGGTGCGCCGTCCACGCCCTCACCGAAGGAAGCGCTGAGGTGAGGGAAGCCCCTCGAGTGGATGTGGTGAGGTGCGCCGTCCGCGCCCTCACCGAAGCCTCTACATAACCCCAAAATCATCGCCGCCGGGCCCGGGGCCCCACCGCCGCAGCCAAAGAAATCACCGCCGCGGCCTAGCGCGATCCGCGAGGCCTCCAGGCCCCGCCGAGCAACCGGGGACGCCGGCCGCGCCCCCAGGAAGGCCGCGCAACGATTGGGCGCCGGCTCCCGCCACGCCCCCCAGCACCGACGGAGGCCGAGGAAGAGCCCCGGCCGTGCAGAGGGAGACGGGGAGCCGGCCGGAGAGGACTGCCGGCTCCCGCTCCCCTTCCCGAAGTCCCTGACGCCCGCCAGACCCACTCACCTGATCCCGGGGGCCGGAGGAGGGCGATACCGGCCCCCGCAACGTGCCGCACAGTCACTTCCCTGAACCCGGGGGCCGGAGGAGGGTGATACCGGCCCCCGCAACGACCCGTCATTCCGGCCAGAAGGCCGAGGTACCCCGACCGGGCCCCGACCTCCAGAACACGGGCCGGGCCTGGAGATCGCCAGTCGCTAAAAGCGCGACCAACGACCAAGCACCAGGTGAGCCCAGGAGGCCCCTAGGGCCCACAAAAACGCCACTGGGGGCCGGGGGCCACCATTAACCCCTAAATTAACCGTGTAACTTTCCCCATGAGGCGAGGCCCCGGAGAGGAGTGGGCCTAGCCTGGAATTAACCCCTAAGGGACATAGAAGCCCCAGGATACAGGACATGTTGAGGGGTTCCCCACAGTGTTTACTAATTTAATGCAGATGCCTATTGTAATTACTGCCTAGGCCTATGTTTTTAACTGCAAAGTCTTTACCATAGGGGGAAAGTGATTAATTGAAGTGAGCTGAAGTGTACACCGCCAAGAGTTGAAGTGTTTTATGTTACAGGTGTACTGGAATTGCGACGCCCACTGTACTGAATGTGGGTGCGCCTAGATTAATGCAGGCCTATTGAAATGTAACGTGAAAAGGCTTCTTTTAAGTAATTGAATATGCTTGAAGTGAACTGCATGTTTAGGCCCATGTTTTATTAATGCACCTTGTGATCCTTATTGGTGCTACGTTTAAGAGATAATTCCTGCGGCCTCTTAGTGGCCTACAATGTTGATGAGCTATGATGCTTTATTAAGAATGTGCACCAGTTGAGTAATGCAATGAATTTAAATGTAGATCTGAATTAATCTGCCTCATCTGATGCTAACTTGATTTATATATAAAAGATCTTGATTTTAAATACACAAGCCTGGTGTGGTGTCATGTTATTGCGTTCGCATTCCTGGGTCAAAGTAAGAGTGTGCTGCACAACTGCCTTACACATTGCCTTCGCGTGCTTTCCCGCCTCGCGCCATGCTACCGTGGCGGACTCGGTAAACCCGGTTCCAACACTGATGCTGCCCTACCACCTCTAATAAACATGGGAGCAAGCGGTTATTTTGGGGACCATGCAAGCTTCTCTTATGACTCATCCACCTCGTCTTCTACTTCGACGCTTCCGCCTACAAAAATAAGTATTTTCATCTCTTGGTTCAAAAAGACTTACGTTGTCCCTCCATGGACCTACATCTGGTTGGTACTTATCCTGATGTTCCTCTTCATGTCGATTGGATTTGTGACAGTATTCTTCTTGCTCATCAATGGACATTATTTGCCAGAACGCTCTGGTGTGAACTTGGTCGATGGAATTCTGGCCCCTAATACATTGTCCCATATCATGGAACGTGATCAAGCTCTTGTAAACATTTCAGCTTTCCCAGTTGCAGATGGCATCGTTTGGGATAAAGTAGCTTTCGAAATTCACGGCCCGACGGAAGTGCTCAAGATACCATACGTGTTTTGCGTCTCATTAGGAGATGTGGTAACACAAGACATACATTCTGATGATTGGGATGTGCAAGCGGTACATTAATTGTTTTCTGATTTAAAGTATTATGCTGCTTTTGATGCTGAAGATTTATATTTAAATTCTGCCAATTCTGCTGATTTATTCTGTTATCAACACTATGGGCATCATTTTTTGCATAAAACAAACACGCTAATACCCGTTTTTAATTACACTCAATGGGAACATTGTCCTACTCCCGTACAGGGGAGTTCTAAAACCCTTAGAGATAAATTCACATATTTCACTGATTATGACACGTCTAATCTGGAATCCTATTTCTTTAAATTGCAATTATCATCTCAATCCAAATTTATCTTAACCCACACTAAATTGATTTATTCCAATTCTTTTAGAACTAAATTAGCCACACAGGGTTATGATCACTGGAAAGATACCATTGATTTAAAATCGATTTGGGGCACTAAGCCTTGGCAGGTTCAGGGAACTGAAGCTTTGCATCGAGCCTGCCTGATCCCGACTCAAATTTTATTTTTAAATGATACAGTGCACCAAACCACTTGCTTTGGCTTGGCAGCTGCAAAAAATTTGAATATTCCATCCATTCCGTCATTAGCTGAATATGACAACTGGCGCGCAGTCGAATTATACAATCGATGTATTGCAGGCTTTGTTTCGAAATGACACTTTCAATGTCTCTGAAATTGATTTGTCCGGATGGTTGGTGTGGCAAACAAATTCAAATGCATGTCAACTGCGTTTTTATAATGTAACACCTGGTTTCACACGGACTAGACCGTATCCTCGTTATCCACATTCAGTCACCACATACTCGGTGGGTAAATTGTGCCAACAATGGTTGGAACATACCACTTTGTCGTCAGTAAAACAACACTTGTCACTTTTGTCGAGTGACATCAGTTTGGCTGATTTTATCTTGGGTCCTAGAATTCCTAGAACGAAGAGGTTCATCTATGCAGCTTACAATGAAGTTTGAAACTTTCGCAGATTGAGGCAGCGCTTCGTCTGCACCAAATTGATCAAGCAAATTTGGAAAAAGTCCTTGCGGTGGTCGACAATAGTATCAATACACTGTCTTCACGCATTTATACTTTGGATAATATAGTTCCATCTGTTATTGATATTGTTCAGAATGATGTATCGGTGTAGTATCATGGTCAAAATCAATTACAATCAGTTATGCAGTTTGGATGGATGTTACAGACCCTCAAAATGGGAAAGATCCTTTGGGGATTATTTGAATGCTTCCGCTTTGTTTGTTTTTTTATTAGCATTTTCATTAAATACAACATAATACAACTACAAAGAACTTGCCAGTTGCAGTATCATTAATCAATAAATATGATATACTCACATGCCATACAATACTATAAGGATACAGATATCAGTCACATTATGTCTGCCAATTAATATAATGTCATCATAAGTTCGGGGGAAATCTTGGGATTGCCTGTACATTCTTACACTCACACATCCGGTCACCTTCATCCGCTACTATATATAGCATTCTCCACCTCTTTCCTGCGAGATCTCTCAGGGCCCACCCAGTCACTCCTCAAGTATTACAACTTCGGTCCCCTCAGCATCGGGGCTCGTTGACCTTGTGGTTGTCCATTGTACATATGGTTCCCAAATTTCTCGAGGTCGGGAGGTAAGTGGCATCAGCTCCCAGAATATTCCCAGTTGCGTGTGCCCATATGCAACATCCGCCAGCCAGCCCTTGATCGTGGGTATGCGTTTCCTGCCCCAGTATAATGCCACTCTCCTTTTAGCAAACAGGAAGAGCAATGCATGTAGTTTACGTGATTTGGGTGGAGTATTTTTAACATAGCCAAGTATGCCCAATACAGGAGATGGGGCATCCGACCTGCCAACAATTTGGTTCACCGATGTGAAAATTTCCGACCAGTATTGTGTGAGCGACGGACATGACCATGCCATGTGTAGAAAAGAAGCAGGGGAAAACCCACACCTCCAGCAGTCATCCCTCTCTCTAAGTCCCATCTTGCGTAAATTGATGGGGGTCCTGTATACTCTGTGTAAGTATTTGAAATGTATCAAGCGCAATCTATAATTAGGCGAAAGTTCTGTAAGTTGCCCACAGCAGAACTCCCATTGATCTTCAGTTAATGGCTCTGGCAGGTCGTCATTCCAATGCTGTAGAGATTTTGGCTCAATCACTGGCGCCGTGGTCTGCATTTGTCTGTATAGTCTGGTTACCAACCTACGGGGGGATGGAGACCCCACTAGGCTCTCCAATGCAGGAAAGATCGGGGGGCCGACGGGAAATCTTCATTTAGGGCCTTGCACGCTGTACGCAGCTTATGATACAAGAACATTTCCGAAAATGGCACAGTGCCACCTTCATCTGCCACCGGGGGGGACAGGAACATACCGTCAGGGTATAAGTCCCGCTTTGTTTTTACCATTTAATTTAACTGATAAACAGAGATTTATGTCCATGAAAGATGCTACATACATGCTGTTGCACATTGAACAATTGGAACCCTTGCCATTCTCTGAATTGTATGATGGTACAAGTAATTTTGGAGACATGTTCTGTTACCAGCATTATGGTCACCATTTTTTACATAAAGCTAGTATCCCACGCGCTGTTTATAATTACACACAATGGGAACACTGCCCAACACTGCCAAAAGGTAGTTCAAAGACTTTTGCACAGACGTTTGCTTATTTTTCAGGTTTTGAAACATCATACCCAGCCTCGTATTATTACAGGCTTGCACCTACACCTGCTAAGAAAAATATGCTAACAAACACCAAGCTGATATACTCTGCTTCCTTTATTTCTCAACTGTCTATACAGGGTTTGACTTTTGGAAAGACACAATAGACACAAAGTCTATCTGGGGGACAAAAGATTGTCAGGTTATGGGGACGGAGGCCTTATTCAGAGCATGCCTCATACCACATCAAATGATTTTCCTGAACAAGACAGTGCAGCAAACTTCATGTCTAGGTATAGCAAAAACAAAGGATTTGAACGCACCATGTATTCCTGCATTCTCACGTTTTGGGAATTGGCAGCACTTTACACACTTTAGTGAGGATACACTAGATACCATGATACGAAATGGCTCTTTCAATTCATCATACCCCAATTGGAAGGGTTGGTTGGTTTGGCCTGTGGACAAAAATGGGTGCCAATCTAGATTCCTGGGTAACACCGAAGGGTTTAGGATCAATTGGCCAGATCAACGATATGTACAGACAGAACACTCGGGGTGGCCACGTCAAATAGTGTTGGGAAGTTCTGCCTAGATTGGCTAAAGACATCAACACTCTCCAGGTGAAGCAACACTTGTCACTTCTTTCTAATGACATGGATCTCTTTTTACTAGGTCCCAGGAACCCACGTCTAAACAAGCTGTGGAAGATTTCGCACCGGAAGCTGCTGAGAGATTGCACGAGATTGATAGGGTTGATTTTGAAAATGCTTTGGCTGTGGTTAACAACGGTATGACCACATTATCATCCAGAATTTATTCACTGGACAACATAGTGTCTTCCGCAATTGACATAATACAGGAAGACATGTTTATCTTACAACATGGACAGGCACAATTAAGGTCAATAGTAATACTGAGCTGGTCGTTACAGACGTTATGTTCTGGCCACGTGCCATGGCGTTAGATCAACAGTACAAATCTGTTTTCAGCATACGATCTAACAGAAAGGCAGAGAACAATGGCACGTAGAGATGCAAAATATGTAACAATGGCATGTAAAGATGCGAAATATACCATGTTGCACATTGAAAAATGTGACCAAATACCTTTCACCCTGGCTGAGACACCATCCACTGACTGGATAATCCATGGTAACATCATCCTACCGGTCATGACCTTTCAATTCCAATATTGCCTCCAATACCAAAAGGTAGGCAGATATGAAGCGCTAGGGGAAAGATATGTGCACAAGTATTGCAAATACCGTTCAGATTTAGATGCAGAAAAGGGGACACAGAAGTTTTTCTTAGTGGCTCCGACTGTGAAGACGCCTTAAGCGGTTCCTTGGTTTGCAAGGACATTTCTCGCCAAGTGGCATGCAATGCTTCAATGACGAACTTATCTTGTTATTTGAAAGGTTCCCCAGCTGCCGTGTTTCATCCTATATTCAGGCTGCTCTTGAATGGGAGCTATTTGATGCTGAATGGTCAGAGTTGCTGCGGAATGGAACCGGGCATCGCTTATCTAGTGACGGTTAATTCCATAGTCACTTGTTGTACACAAGTACTGTTTCCATCTGCCCGCACAGTTAGGGAGGCAGCGCTATGGCCTTCAAGAAATGTTTCCAACATAAAATTTGATTACCTGAGCAAACTGAAAGCCATGCTTTTGCAAAAGATGTGGCCTTAACTTCCCCTAAAGAGACGTTTGATCTCCAGGTTGCAAGGTCCTCGTCTGAGATACAGACACTACTCCATACTAACTTCCCGCTGCATTTTGGGGAGCTGGTCCATCGTATCTTTAACTTGTCTGATACGAAAGGAATAGAGCACTTTTTAAAATGTATCGGCTCTGGTTTGGTTAGCACCTTTCAGACGATATTCGGAGTTATACCATCTTTCATACACTCCGTGTTGGGACTCCGTGTTGGGAAGCGTTTTTGGAGGGCTCCCGCTTGTCCTGCTACTTGTGGCAGGAATACTGATTTTATTCTATCTGCTCCGCAATGGACGTCCCAGTTCAACTCGGAATGGAGACAGCACTCCTAGTGCTGCATTCCCGTGAACACATGATACCCTGTTTCGGCACAACTCAGCTTCAAGAACTAAATGAGCACTGGTTCTTGTCGTTCAGGCCAGTCTGGCTTGACTGCATACAACCGGTCTTCCGCTGCCTGCTTTGCAGCCACAAACGCATCCTGGATTTGTCTTGGATCAGAATTGGTTGCGCCAACGGGCACTGAAGTACTGATGGACCCCTTAAAGGTCCATGCGTATTTCTGTCCCCAGCGTATTCCATGGATGATGAATGCATTCTTAGAGCCACCCTGGGATGCTTCAGCTCCCAGTGATGTGAACAACAGCTCTGCAGACAACTTGTGGAATAGGACACCTCCCTCAGCGGCTGCTGTGGGAAATGGATGGGATCACCTTTGCTCCATAAAAATGCCACGAGGTGCGCCTCTGGGAACGTCTGCGGATGTGGGAAACAGTAATGTTGCGTCTACCAGACGGAACACATGAACAAGTGGCCTTTTCCGTGTGGGAACAATTTGGCCTCTTTTTAAAAACAAAATGTAACAAAACAGCTTTTTCTTTTGCTTGGCACCATGGCTTTCTGACTGCTTAGGATCTCAAATAATATAATTACTTTAAGACTTTTAATATATATTTTTATAGGGAAGCCTGCTTTTAGATACCTTTAAGAGTAGTTTTTAAAGTTTTTAAAATTGTCTGCTGGCTTTTTAGATATCAACACACAGAATGAGGAGTGGGTGTTATATTACCGAGTTAGGTCCCTATAACGAAGCAGCTTATATCTTACATTGTCCTCCCAAATAACATTTTCAGGTGTGACCTTTTGCACACATGTGCACGCACGACAATGTTGGATTAGTTTCTCTGAAACTAAACTTGTTTTTTACATCTAGCTTCGCACAGCATTATCACAACGCCCTGAACAGTATGTACAAGGTCTTGTTTCGCACTATGTACAAATGTCATCACTATCTTCATCCACGGGGAGACAGGGCCATCTATATATCCATAACATGACATCTCTACACACATCGCAAGGCTGCTTTCGATTATAAAAGATGAGCATCCCGATAGATTAGCAGAGGAGGTACTTCCGGTCCTTGCATGCTGAGAAATCACCACGCAGTGGTCTGACATCTCGGGAGGGGTGTCCAGTTTGTGACCAAGACGGGGTCCTTCACTCTATCCCATCAGGTAATGCGGTTGGATCGTCCCTTGGGGGGACTCTTGGCTCCACACCTACACACTCTCTAGGTACACTTAGAGTAGGGTTCGCCTAGTAGGAGTACATTAGATTACTGCCTTGTTTATATGCCTGCATATATACATAGTTTAGCCTCATGGAAGAACTATATTTACTATTTACGTTTTTGGTGCTTGTAATCACGTTTATATGCCTCTGTCTACTAATCATTGCAGCACACGTATTTTATGCAAGAATAACATTGGTTCAATAAATATTATTGAAAAACGTTCCACTGGGTATTCTCTATATATTTCTCTGAGAGTAAGTAAGCACGAGTGACTGAGCGAAAGGTTCTGTACTGTTTCCACGATCCCTGAGGGGTCAGGGTTGTCATGTTTAATGCTAGTCAGAAAACCATTCGCTCTCTGGTAGGTTAGGGGGGCTTACAGTGGCACTGTGAGCTAGCTGGTCTATAGGCCAACATATCCTGTGGCGTGTCTGGAATCATTCTTGACACCAGGCCTTTAGTTTATGTTGTCCAAACAATGCGCAGGTCCTACGGGATGGTAGCAACTACACGACACCAGTAGGTCTGTGGCTACAGGCAAGTGCCTTTTGTGAAACTCTTTTCTTTAAAAGAGGTGGTGGGTGGAACAGTCAGCATAGCCCCGGGTGTCTCCAGATGAGGGGGAAGAACAAGGGCAATTCACTGAAGTAAAAGACAGGGAAGAAACTTAATGCAACACAGAGGTGTGGTGACGACACAACTGGTGGAGGGACTAATTTAGTCTATTGCCTATCCGTTCACAGTATTTTCAGTTTGTTTTTTCCTGAGGGTCGTGACAAGCCTTCCCCCCTCTACCTGAGAAGAAAACAAGTTACTTACCTGTAACTACAGTTATCCAGTATTGGTATCTTTCATAGATTCACATGCCTGAATCATTCCCCGTCGCCGAGATGGGAGTCCCACGGTAAAATACAAAAGTAGTGCCATAAGTAATAAATAGGCCAAAGGCTATATCTTAGTAGCCTATCTACGTCCTTATAGGAAAAGGACCAAAAGTCAGCTCCAACCAATCAGCACCCTCTAGAACACTCCCAACAGAAGCAGTTCTCCTCAGATTTTCCAAGCACAAGTGGGAAGTAAATATCCCTAAAATCACTGAGAACTGGTTCCACGGGGAGGAGGGTGGGTGCATGTGAATCTATGAAAGATACCAATACTGGATAACTGTAGTTACAGGTAAGTAACTTGTTTTCTTATCCAGTATTGGGGTATCTTTCATAGATTCACATGCCTGAATCAGAATAGCAAGCAGTACCGAAATTGTACTGTCGTTAGCGGATGGTGGGAGACTTACCATTTAACACTCCCAATATAAATCCACCATTTTGAAATATTGCAATGACAAAGCATAAAAGCAATAACCATACAGTGGATATAAAAAACATATAAATTGAGAAACATAAGAGCATGAACGTTGTAATAAGTGCAACAGTAATGAAAACTGATAATAGACAAGCGTTAAAGAAATGTAAAGAATCTGACCTTATTGAAAGAGATGGCGTAACAGCTTGTCCAACCGCTGCATCCTCCTTTTGCGCAGATTGGAGGCAGTAGTGTCTTGTGAACGTGTGGACATTCTTCCATGTCGCAGCACGGCATATCTTGTCCAATGTAACTCCAGCAAACAAAGCTGTAGATGCCACAACAGTTCTGGTGGAATGTGCTTTAGCTTTCACCCGGAGAGGTTTGTTTGCTTTTTCGTGGCAGAAGTGAATAGCCGATGCGACCCATCTGGCTATTGTAGCCTTTGTTACAGCAGTTCCTTGTTTCCTTTGACCATAGACCACTAACAGTTGATCCGTTTTTCTAATATCCTTTGTCCTCTGAAGATAAAACTTCAAACATCGTTTTACATCTAACGAATGTAATGTCCTCTCAGCTGGAGTAGATGGATCCAGGAAGAAAGTTTGCAATAGAACAGGTTAGTTCAAGTGAAATTGTGTGGGTACTTTTGGAATGAACTTAGGATTCGTCCGCAGGATCACATAGTTCTGTGTAAAACACAAGAATGGTTCTTTGATCGTAAAAGCCTGAATCTCACTAACCCTCCTTGCAGAGGAGAGAGCCACTAAAGGGGCTACTTTCCATGTGAGATATTTGAGATCTGATTTATGGATCGGTTTAAATGGTTGTCTCATCAGTTGTGCTAACACCACATTGAGCTCCCACTCCGGAGGCGGCGAAAGCACAGGAGGGAAAGTGCGAAAAAGTCCCTTCATGAATTGTTTTACAAGAGAAGACGAACATAAAGAAGGAAGCTGCGGGGATTTCCTGTATCTGGAAATAGCAGCCAGGTGAACCTTGACTGACGAGAAAGTGAGTCCAGACTTGGCCAGTGAGAGTAAGTAAGGTAAAATCTGTTCAGCAGGAGCTTGGACTGGATGAACTTTATTGTTTTCACACCAACAACAAAATCTTTTCCATTTTAAACGATACGTCTTGATAGTGCTTTCAGCACGAGATTTAGACAGTAGGTCTTGACAGTCCTGTGAAATACTGAGATCCTTGAACTCTAGGAATTCAGGAGCCATACGTGTAAGTGCAGGGATTGCGGATCCGGATGGACTACCTGACCACTGTTCCGTGATAACATGGTCGGTGTCGGATGCAGGCGAATGGGTTTGTCTTGTGACAACAGCAGAATCTCCCGGAACCAATACTGTCTGGGCCAACGGGGTGCAATCAGAATTAGGCAGCAGCCTTCGTTTCAATTTCTTGAGCACTCTGGGGATTAATGGAATGGGGGGAAATCGTAGGCATAGATCCCGGACCATCTCATTGAAAGGGCATTTCCCCTTGACCCCGGTTGAGGGAACCTGCTGGCATAATATCGGCATTTCTTGTTCTCCTGTGACGCAAACAGATCTAGAGCTGGTTTGCCCCATGTCTGAAAGATCTTGTTCACTTGAGTTTGTTCTAACTCCCACTCGTGGCAGCCGGATAGAGATCTGCTTAGCAAGTCCGCTAGTGTATTGTGTAGACCCTTGACATGCTCGGCCTTCATGGTTATTCCGTGAAACGTTGTCCATTCCCATAATTCTTGCGCTTCCTGGGAAAGCGTTATGAACCTTGTTCCTCCTTGTTTATGTAGTACATGCTGGTCGTATTGTCCGTACGGACCAGCACTGAGGAACCTGCTATCCTTGGAAGGAAAGCCTGCAGAGACAAGAAAATGGCCCGAAGCTCTAGACTGTTGATGTGCTGCTGTTTCTGTGACTGAGACCATCTTCCCTGGATCTGTAAATCCTGCAGATGACCTCCCCATCCTTCCATGGAAGCGTCTGTCGTTAATACGAAATCCGGGATGTCTTGCAGAAAAGAGAGACCTTGGGCAAGATTTGCTGTTTGAGACCACCAACGGAGTGCGTCCACCATACGTGTGGGTATTTGGATAACATCCTCGAAAGAACCCAATGCCTGTTGCCATTGTTTCTGCAATTCCTCTTGAAGAGGTCTCATTTTGAGCCGCGCTAAAGGGATCAAGTTGATCGCTGAGGAGCACATTCCTAGGAGCGACTTGAATGTTCGAACTGAAACTGACGCTCTTTTTGAAATTGTTGTCGCTAATTTTTGAAGGCGCACTTGACGATCTTGAAACAAGAATGCTTTGCACTGGACAGTCCAGGTAAATGGGGGTAGGGTTCTCCGGGGAGGGGTTCAAAGGTGGGGAAGGGGAAGCACGGGTGGGGGAGCATTGGGGTAAAAAATATTTTTAAAAATCCTCATTCGCCTCTTGGCCTAATCGGTTTCTACTGGCTACTGTTCTTGGTTTGGTGCAGACACTTGGGGAGATCGGGCATACTCAGGGTTCCGCTTTTTAATCCCCCATGAGAACGTTACAGTGTCTATCCTCGAATGTTAATGGTCTCCGGATTAAAAGCAGGAGGGAAAAGATTCTTCAATATCTTAAAGACTCCCCTGCACAGATAATTATCTTACAGGAAACGCATCTTCTGAGAGAAGAAATAAGTGGGATCTGCGGAAAGCTCAGATGGGTGGAGCATTGTGTTAGTTCCTGTCAAAGTGCTAATATTAGGGGGGTAGCCATTCTAGTCAAAAAACAAGCTAAGGCTCGTCTTCTAAATACTATGACAGACCCAAGTGGCAGGTGGGTGATTGTCAAGTTATTTGTTAAGGGTTCTTTCTTAACAGTAGTAGGCTATTATGGCCCCAACCAGGATGACCCCTCTACTTTGAAAACCATTTTTGCGAATTAGTTGGGATTTCCAGATTCAACCATTTTGGCCGGAGACTTTAACATAGTTTTGAACCCTCAAATGGACAAATCCCCAAGTAGCAGGGCAAATGTTTTGTCTAAATCCAGGACATACCTTCAGATGATAATGAGGCAGAATGCCCTATCCGATATCTGGAGGGAAAGATCAGGTGCTCAATTAGGCGTCTCATTTTATAACCGAAAATATGGACATAAATCCAGGATCGATTACATCTTGATCAGTAATGATTTGAGGGGTAAAGTTGAAGACATAGGTTATCTGACCCCCCACTTATCAGACCATGCGGCGGTATGGATGGATCTAAATTTGGTAGAAAAAGAACTGAGGGTGTGGACATTTGATCGTACACTTCTTCTAGATGAATCAGAAGCCTGTTATTATCTCAGGAGTTAGAGTTCTTCCTAAATATAAACGTAGGTTCGGCAGAGATTACAGTGGTGTGGGATGCCCTGAAGACCTATCTGAGAGGGTTAGTAACAAGTAGGACCTCTTATAAGAAAAGGCAGTATAGGGAGGAAGTTGCACACATGGAGTGTGAAATGAAGGAGGTTGAAAGGAAGGTCAATAATGAGGAAGACCAAGCAACATGCCAGGTACATGTTGCGAAGTTGAGAACTTTGAAGGATCATTTAGAGAATATTATTCAGATCAGGATCTCGAAACGATGGGAAGCTAGTAAGCTTGCCCATTTTGAACACAGTGAGGGGGCTAGTAAACTCTTGGCATGGAAAGCCAAAACTGACAGGGTACGAAATCTTATAAAACAAATCGATGAGTATACTAATTCAGTGGCAGTTAACGATGAAGAGATCGGAGAAGCCTTTTTCACCTTCTTTCAAGATCTGTATAATGAAGAGAATGAGGTAGATAGCAACTGTGCACGGCAATGGCTGAATCAGATCAACCTCACCTCCTTAAAGTCCTCCCAACGAGAAAATCTAGAGCTTGAGATATCTCAACAGGAGGTTAGGAAGGCTATTTCTGCTTGCAAGGCGGGTAAGGCCGTGGGGCCGGATGGCCTTCCTGTAGAATTATATAGATTCCTGGGAGAGGCGATATAACCGACAATGACAACTCTCTTTAACAAAATATTACTTGAAGGAGTTAGACCTCCTACCTCGTGGGGAGAAGCCACCATATCAATGATCTTAACACCAGGGAAGCCTCCAGTTAATTGTGGGTAATATAGTCCTATTTCACTTTTAAACACTGACTATAAGGTTTTTACCAGAATTTTGGCCGATCGGTTGGGTGCGGTGGCGGGTGGTTTGTTGCATGCAGATCAAAAGGGTTTTTTGAGAGGTAGGAATCTTTTTGACCTTACCCATGATTTCATAGGTGCCATTGATTTCGCCTCCACTTTTTCACTGCCTTTGGCAGCAATGACACTGGATGCCACCAAGGCTTTTGATAGGGTCAATTGGAACTATTTAGCGGCTGTGCTGGAGAAGTTTAATTTTGGGCCAAAATTCAGTCGAGTTATTAATCATATATAGTTACCCCTCGGCGAGGCTTTTGGTCAACGGAAATTTGACCAAACCCTTTAGGATTAAAAGAGGAACCAGACAGGGTTGCCCCCTCTCCCCCCTCCTATTTGATATGTACATAGAGCCTTTTGCTCAACGTCTCAGGGAGGAGATTGGTATTACACCATTTAAATGTGGAGCATGGGAGAGGAAGGTAGCCCTGTATGCTGATGGTGTACTAATCCTTTCATCAGATTTGGAGTCGTCTTTTCCCCACGTCATCCGCTTAGCACAGGATTTTGGTCTAGTCTCGGGATATGAGGTCAATGCAGGAAAAACTGAGATTATGTCATGGAATCTGCCGGGGTGTCGACATCAAACCAAGAGCGAGATGAGATATCTGGGAGTGAAGATTGTTCAGAATATAGATAAGATCTCGGAGACCAATATTTTGAATGTTTCAAGAGAGTGTCAGAAACTCATGAAGTCCTGGGCCTATCTTCCTTTGACTATTTTGGGTAGAATTAATTTAATCAAGATGGTAATTCTCCCAAAAGTCACTTTTCTTTTTAACACCATTCCTTTATATTTTGAGAAGCAGGCAATTGATAAACTTCAGCAATCTATTAACTCATTTGTGTTTGCCTATAAAGCCACGAGGATATCCTGGAAAAAGCTAAGGCGTAGGAGGGAAAAAGGGGGCCTTACACTACCAGATTTACAGTACTACGCATGGGCTTTCCAGCTAATACACTCAAGAATGTTGCTGAAATCCCAAGATTCATCGGAGAGGGGCGTAATGTTTTTGGCTATGCTAGATCAAGTGGGGCTATCTCAGGAGGGCTTTCTTTTCAAATATGGAGACCAGAAATGTTTCAAGAAAATAAGGCTGAAAGTCTTATTGAGTACGGCTCGTACATGGGCCAGAATTAAACAATGCACGGGCTTAGACTACTTCTCAAGTTTGGCTCCACTGTGGGATTCTCCGGGGGCCCCGGGCTGTTTGAAGGATAAACTGGCAGCCCCTCTTAAAACAGCTGGGTTGTTGGTGTGGGGAGATTTGGCTGCTGAGGGTTTACTCTTGCCTTGGGCATTATTAGATGATAAATTGGAGGAGGGCATGTCTAGATTCAAATATCTACAATTAAATAGCTGGTCCCAGAGTCTTAAAAAACCTATAGGCATAGGGAACGTGTTGGAAGAACAATTGGTACAGAGGCCGGCAGGGAAGAGAGAAGTATCTTTCTTTTATTGGTCCATCGAGGAGGCCATTGATGGGGATTTTAGGCTAGCTGAAGAGTTTTGGGGAGCTTCTATACCAGATATAGACTGGGTAGATCTGTGGCAAACTTCTTTCAACACCTTATATACAGTCGTAAAGCCAGCCTGGTTTAGGAGAAACCACTATTTTACCATACACAGATCTTATCTATCCCCGGCTAGACTTTCTAAAATGGCTAAGGGTCCCCCTGTCAGTTGTAAAAAATGCGATATGGCGAATGCCTCTGATACACACATGTTCTGGGACTGTCCAGCCATTTCTGAATTCTGGGAGAGAGTAGAGAATACCCTAACAGATATCTTGGGTATCCCAGTACATATTTCTCTCGGTCTTATCATTTTTGGTATATCAAGTGAAATTGCAGGCTTGAGCAGGGGCTTCCTGTTTTACGCTATTTTGTTGGCTAGACGAGAAATATGTAAGATGGGTTGAGGTTATACCCCCCACACATTTAGACCGGATGTCCTCCTTGTATAAAACCTCTAGGATTGACTTGGCCAGACTGAAAAGTAGTAGAAAGAAAGCCATTTGGGATTGCTTGATAAATTGGTCTCCTGGTTAAGCACTAATTGTTTTTCTCTTTTTAACGAGTTCAGTTAAATATTCTTTGATCCTATGATTAAGCCTCATGGGAAGCTCTCAGACTGTGCTGGGCCTCGCCTTTTCGGGTTTTCAGCTTCGATTTTAGGTGGGCCTTAAGCAACAGTCATCGGTTTCGAGTAAACAGAAGAGAGCGCGACCACCCTCTCCTTGACAACGAGAGGTCAGCGACCTGAAGGGGGGTTTGTCTGCTACTGGTAGGCGGGCGACAGATGCGAGGGTGAACACCTCGAGGGCCTACATCTCAAAAATTGAGTAACAGTGGCGACTTCCTAGCCTTCTAGTTGTCTGGGGTTGGAGGCGAATGAGAAAAAAAAAAAGAGAAAAAAAAAAAAGAATGCTTTGCACTGGACAGTGTCCAGGGATGCTCCGAGGAATAGAATGTTCTGAGTTGGAATTAAATTTGATTTGCCCTTGTTGAAAGTGAGCCCTAGTGAATCGAACAGACGGAGACAGATTGTTGTAGCAACCTTGGCTTCTTGCTTCGACGGAGCTTTGAGCAGCCAATCGTCGAGGTATGGGAAAACTTGGATCCCCCGGGATCGTAAAGTCGCTGCTACCGGTGCTAAGCACTTGGTGAAAGTCCGTGGCGCCGATTTTAGGCCAAACGGGAGTACCTTGAATTGATAGTGGGTGCCAGCCACTGTGAATCGCAGATATTTTCGATGTTTTGGATGGATAGGGATATGAAAGTATGCGTCTTCCATGTCCAGAGAAGTCATGAAATCCCCTTCGTTTAAGCACCCCAGAATATCGGAAAGTGTTACCATCCGGAATGTTTGCTTTTTGAGAAATTTGTTGAGATTGCGGAGATCCAGAATCGGTCGCCATTCTCCTGACTTTTTTGATTAGGAAGAAACGAGAGTAGAAACCTGTTCCTGTCTGCGTGGATGGAACTTCTTCTATTGCTTCCTTGAGGAGCATGATCAAGACTTCTTTGGGCAATAAGTGAAGACGAGGGGGACTCTTGGGCGGGGTGGTAGGTGGTATTTGGAGAAATTCTAGTGTATGACCCTTGGTGACGAGGTCCAGCACCCAGCGGTCTGAAGTGCTCTCGTGCCACCACTGTGCATAAACAGAAATTTTCGACCCACGGGTAGCGGGGTAAGGTTGACTGGCACCCTGAGAAGCTCATTGCTTTCTGGCAGAATCACGGCCTTGTTGTTGTGTTCGCTTCCGGCCACCCTGGCGAGAGAAACCAGCCGTCGATGACTGACGGTAAGAGGATTGATTGTACGACTGTCTGTATTGAGGTTGGTATTGTCGATACTGCTGATTTGACTGATAGCCGCCCCGATATGTAGAGAATCCTCGCCCTCTGGCTCCTCTGAAAGGTATGCGTCTATATTGTAGAGCACCTAAAGATTTTGCGGTGTCTGTGATATTTTTGATTGCCAAAAGGGCGTCATCTATATGTTTCCCGAACAGTGAATACCCATCATAGGCCATGTCCAGTATCTTCATCTGAACTTCGAGTCTAAAGGTAGTCGCTTTAAGCCAACCTTGGCGCCGAAGAACAGCTGCCCAGCTAACTGCCGAAAGCTTGTGTTGGCGATGTCTAATGCGCAGTCAATTGATTCGGAGGCAGCTCGCTCACCTTCTAACAAGATCTTCCGTGCCTCCTCTCTTTGATCCTCTGGGATAAGATCTATGAATCCCGCATATCTGACCACATTAGGCGGTCATAACGGCCAATGATGGCCAAGGCATTAGCAGCCCTAATTGAAGCTGCAGCCATAGATGAGAATTTTTTCCCTAAAAGATCCATACGACGTCCCTCCTTGTCTGGAGGAGTGGTAATTGGTGTTGCAGGGCTTTTAGAACGCCGTTGTGCAGCCTGAGATATTACCGAATCTGGCCTCGGATGACCTATGAGGCAAGATGGACTGTTCTCTGGAGCGCTATATTTCTTCTCGATTCGAGGCAACACCGCAGTTATGGATGCCGGCGTCTTCATGATTTTCACGCCCTCTTGCCAGATGTAATCAATGATGGGAATAGAGCGAATGACCTTCCTGGTATCCTCCTTAAAGTCATGTAAAAAACAGTCTGTTTGACCGTAATAGGGAGCTGAAACCTAGTAGCTGTTCTTTGCATTAAATTATGAAATCCTCCGATGTCCTCGGGAGGAGAATCAGAGGGCAAATGTGGAAGCGGAGATGGTGTCTCGATGATATAATCGTCCCATGGATCTGGAGCATCTGCCTGTTTAGGCAATTCGCCTTCCTCAACCTCCTCATCTGAGGAGGAAGTGTCTTGAAGTTCATTGGCAGGTGGATCTTGAGCAGGAGCCGGAGTACTAGGTCGAGTAGGCTCTGGTACTGCAACAGGAACCTCTACTTGTGAAATTGGGTTCTCTATCGGAATCTGCTGCGGAGGAAATCTCCGACGATAATCCGCCAACATAGCCTGTAGGTCTTGTATAAGTGCTGGAGGAAGATGAGACGTTTCCCTCTGATAAGATTCCTGCCTGTGATGAAACTGGTATGTATGCCGCGGAGCCATATATTGCCCATGGTAGTAATGCTCCTCTTGGTAATCATCCTCGTCAGTGTCTTGACATTTAACATTAAGCTCCGATGGACTATGAGCCACTCTGTATGGGTCTTCCTCATCATAATCCTCGATGGGAAGGTGGTAGCGGAGAAATTTTACTATAGTCCTGAAAAGGCCTTTGAATTGTCTTTATCTGATAAACTTTCGTCGACTGGGGCGTCGACGGTGCAGAAATATGAATGGTAGGAATGTCTCTCGTCGATGGTCCTGTCGTCGACGGTGGTAAAATCAACGGCACGTTCATAGATGGTACCGTCGACGGTCTTGTCATCGATGCCTCTCCCGTCGACGGTGTGTCGTCGACGGTGTAGTTGGAATCTTCGTCGACGATAGCTTCGTCGACGGCTTCTTCATCGACGGTGCGTCGCGACGGGTTTGAACGATGGCCTCGTCGAAATAGAAATTCTCATTGACGAGATAGGTGATAAAATAGCCGTCGTCGAAATAGTTGCCGTTTACGATGGCGTCGACGATGTAACACCGTCAACGATGTGGTAAAAGTCGTCGTCGACACTGATTTTTTGTGCTTTTTACTCACAGTTTCTGAAGAGGATGATCTTGGACGCTCTGTGAGTGGAGTAGAAGGCGGAGATGATGCTGGCTCAGAGGAGTGTTTAGAACTCCTCTCTTTGTGAAGAGATTTTTCCTGGGAAGTTTTCAGATGTTTTCTTCCCTCACCTGAGGAGCCTTCTTGAGACCTAGCCCTCTTGCTAGATGTGGAAGCTCGGTCCTCTTCCTCAGCCGAAGAAGGACGCTCTTTAGATTTGAGCCACAAAAGTAATCTTGCCTCTCTGTCCCTCAGAGTCTTGATGGGAAAGGTACGGCAGATTTTACAATCTTTAGCCTCATGTTTGGGGTAGAGGCAATAAAGACAATCTTTATGAAGATCATCAACATGGACCCTCTTCCTCCCACAGGTCCTGCAGGAGCGGAAGAGGCCCTTCTTGTCAGACATACTTGCTTGAAGAGCTGAAGAGAAGAAAACTGAGTAGCACTCAAGGAGACTCCCTTCCACACGACGTGCGGTGAAAATCTGAGAAGAACTGCTTCTGTTGGGAGTGTTCTAGAGGGTGCTGATAGCTGATTGGTTGGAGCTGACTTTTGGTCCTTTTCCTATAAGGACGTAGATAGGCTACTAAGGTATAGCCTTTGGCCTCTTTATTACTTATGGCACTACTTTTGTATTTTACCGTGGGACTCCCATCTCGGCGACGGGGAAGGATTCAGGCATGTGAATCTATGAAAGATACCCCAATACTGGATAACATGGCAGAGACAAGGGTCACAAGGAAAATCAGAAGTAGAGAGGAAGAAATGCCGGAAGAGAGAAAGACTTAAGGAAAAGAGAATAACTTGGGAAAAAGAGAAGTTGGTACCTTAGAAGGACAAAAAGCTTCCTATAATATTTAACAACTTACACAGTGGTTGACAAGAATAAAGGAATAATTTGTCTAACACGAAGAACAAGTTTGGGCCTCTTACATTCCAAGAGGGCTGGGGTGATGACAAACACTCTTTATTTTCATTCTTTGTCACAAAAAGACATTTTGCTTAGAACATAAAGTTGTGTGGGATTTATATCTGTAACATACTCCTACCATTTCCATAACCAAGTCTAGGACAATTTACCTTCTGTGTCAGAAAGGAAAGCAACAATTATTCTTTATTAAAGCTTACTCTGCTCTTTTGATGCCACATAGTCTGAAATTAAACTTTTTGAACACTGTCGCCTGACCAATTTTCTGCCTTTACCTATCTTTCAGGTGATCACCAATGACAACAGCTTAGGAGGCCACAGTCCCTTATTCAATGTGCCCCAAAACTAAAATAGTAATCTAAGGTTGCTGCATGAGATATCTCACTCACCTTGTCAAAGTAGGAGTATGAAAAAAGGTTTGCTGAAAGAGGTGAATAGTTGTCCCCAGCTCTTTTAGATTAAGTCAGTCGTCAGAGTTGTGCAATCATTAAGGCAATGTTTTAGAGATAACCTAGGATGTTCATCAAAACTAGGGTTGAAAACTGAAATAGTGTTGTCTTGGTCTTAGAAATATGAAATACTCCAAGTAGCAGACCAATTGAGGTAAATGTAAGCATTATCAAGTTATTTTTTTGAAAGAGTGGGGAACTTCTGGACTGCACTTCTATTTTAAGTTACGGTAGAATCGTACATTTTGCCAACTTCTTGGCTGGGAACTATAGTACAGTCAATACCTATTTATGACAATGCAGAGCTGACAAAAGATTATCGAATTATTGCTCTGCTTGACAATGGAACAAATTGTTTGCCAAACTATTACTGCAAGGATCTGAAAGTTTCCTGTTGTGGACCCAACTGAGACACAATGGAAAATGTGCAGGCCTTACTTATGAGTTATCTTGCAATAAGTATCAGAAAGTGTAAGCTCAATGCCTGTTTTGTTGATCATAGAATTGCCTATGATGGTGCTAGGTCTTTACTCTGGTCTAAGCTTAAGAACTGTGGAATCCTAGATTCAGTTTTGAATACAATCATTGCAGTATACATGGGATTAGATATCCAGGATTAGAAAGAAATTCCTTACTGCTCCTTTCGTCAACCACTGGCTAGATACAAAACACTTGGAATCAGATTTAGGATGGACAGTAATGTCAGTTATTCAGACAGAACATCAAGGAGGAGACCCAGAAATACGCTTAATTCAACGAGAAGCACTCTTAATCGTCAAATTTAACACTGCCATTGACGCGCTCAATGAAATGACGGAATTACAACACATTTGTAATAGATTTGTGACTGAATTTCAGTAGAAATATGATTACCTGAGTCTTAAATTCACATAATTTTATAAAGGAAGGCATATATATTGTCTATATCTTTTTCCAATGCCTAGCTTCACAATTCAAAAGACTACAATTCCCAGAAACCAATGGGCCGGTTTTGACACCATTCTACAACTAATGTACCGAAAACATTGTGTCAATATTGTTTTAACAAACGCATTTTCCATTTTCACTCGTGTCTACCTAAGTTTCCATTTATGTAATAGCTGATTTGACACAGCGCGGTGCTCTTCTGTAATTTTAACTTTGCTTTTGTTTCGTTTTAGTAAAAAAAAAAAAAAAAGGATTCTTTATCGTTCCACTCTTGCTCGGAGGGGCGAAGAACAGGATTTCCGGTACACGGAACGCTTGCCCAAGCAATATAGAGAGCGCGCGTACCCGGCAATGACTCGGACACTCGCGATTCGTTCTTGACGCATAGTTTCGACTTGTGACTGTGAAAAGGTCTTTATAATCTATCTTCTCGTATTAGTGAAATGTAGAATCTTAGATTTGCACACATGCCATGTACGAGAAAGTTATGTCTAACGATCTTTAATTGTTAGCTGGAATTACGCAGTTTGGAATTGTGCCGTACTTGGAGAGTAGTGTTGATTTGTGTTCTTGGTTTTAGGATATTCAAATTGGGAACAGGAATCATGTGGCCCTAATATGGGGAAGCCCCCTTGAAAGTCAGATGCGAGTGCCTTTTACATCATTTGGGTATAGACCAACATAGCGTGACTATTTGTTCTGTTCGATTTAGGTGTTTGGAGTTTTTCATAATGGTAACAAATTAACTTGGTGTCCAGCTAAGATAGCGCGGATAATAAAGGTAATTTAGAGTGGAAAAGTGTATGATTCTGTGGTGATGGTTGATTGTTGAATGCTCGGTTATTAAAAAGCTTTTTTCATATTTGTTTCTGTGTTCTAGCGTTCTGAGTCCTGAGGAGAACCCCAAAAATCAATATAAAGGGGTCCAAAATGCGTCAACTGTTTTTCTATCCAAACAAGTGTTTTACATGCAATAATACTGTTCCTCTGAACAAATTATTTTTGAAGGACTTGTGATTTCATTCGTAGCCCAGTCGCACTGTTTGGTGATAGCCCACTAAGAAATGTGTATGCTTTATATATTAAAGAAGTTTTGTGGGCAATGTAAAAAATAATTTGAAACAATAGAACCTAGGCTGCTTCATTAGTGTTTTTTGTATAATTGTGACTGTTTAGTAATTTTTTGTGAAGAAAAAATGAGTTATTTGTTCCTTTTCTAATATTTGTAAATGTGGTTGATGTCCTCTCTGTGTATTGTTAAGTTTGTCCAAATTGTGTTTGTAAATTGATTTTTGAAACATTTCTTGAAACTTGAAAAAAGCGTATATCAAAAGAAAAAGAAAACAGAAAAAAGTAATAAATTGCTGTTGATCATAACAATTGTGTGTGATCTCAGGAGTTATTGATTGCATGATTGGATATAAGTATTGGCATTTGTGTTGTTTCTCTGATTATTAGGGCCTAGCCTTACTGATTATGGGCCGAAGCCTGTGCTGTTTTATTGTTCTGAAAAGAGAAGCAGCTTTGTGAAACATTATTGTTTGGCCCATTTCAGGGCTATTAGGATGATGTGGCATAGTTCCCTTTTCATCTTGCTCATCACCTTTAGAACCATAGCTATGGAGGGGAAAAGCATAGGTAAAAATATCACGGATAATGTTAAAAAAAAAACTTTCAAAAAACTCATTCCCCCACAATTCTTGTCAGCTTGCGTAAAATTGGCATTTCTGGTTCTGGTGGGCAAGAGATCTAGCTTTTTTTGGCCCCATTGACTGAAGATATTGTTCAGCAGTTGCTGATTTAGCTCCTATTTGTGGCAGTTGTCATCCTGCTTACGGTATCTGCCCACTGATAGTCAGCACCAGGCATGTTTCACTGTCAGCTTAATGTGGTGTTGTACTCACCATTCACAAATAGTTTGTGCTTCAACCGATAATGGCTGGAATTTTCTGCCTCCTTGCTTGTTTATATGATGCATATTGTATGTGCACACCCATACCGAAGAGCCTCTGATCCCATGGGAGAAAAGGCTGGAGACCTAATGCCACAGCTTTCAGTTCTAGGACATTGATATTCAACCGCAACTCTTGTGGTGCCCATTTTCTGCTGATTTCCAGATCTAGGTAAGCATCTATGGTCATCATAAACTGAGGTACCTGAGCCAGGGTGTCAAACCCACAGATATTTGGCTTCAGGATCACCAGGTTGTAGCAGCTTTATTTATTGGTGCAATGTCTATTGTCTACTATATTGCAAATTAACCATGGGTTTGAGTCCACTGCTTGTCCAACTTCTCTTGCTAATGCCTCATTCGCAGGCAGCAAAACAGAGTCAGACAAATGCATGATGACAATATCCACAATAGTGATCTG
Source organism: Calotriton arnoldi (assembly GCA_963921515.1). Taxonomy (NCBI): domain Eukaryota; kingdom Metazoa; phylum Chordata; class Amphibia; order Caudata; family Salamandridae; genus Calotriton; species Calotriton arnoldi. The sequence goes on along the minus strand of CAWUFW010006931.1, from coordinate 80,314 downwards.
AACAAGAGTCCTGAAACTAAATGTCTTTTTAACAACCTGTTGGCAAGGTCTATTATATTTGTATGTCTTACCAACATGGAGTAAGCTTTGTCATTGTTAGTATCAAAAATGGCACCAAGAAACATTACTGTCCTGTATGGTTGGAGGGAAGATTTGTCTCTGTTGAGAGTAAGGCCTACGTTTTTGAAAGATGCTTGACAAGCAAGAGCCTTCACTAACTAGTCTTTGAGGTAGGAAAAAAAGTGGTGACCTTTTCTTCTCAAATATGCAGCTATTGGAGCAAGACATTTTGTAAAAATACGTGCAGCAGACGGAGGGCAAAGCTTAAATATTTACGGATTTTGGGTGTAAAGAACAAGTTACTTACCTTTGGTAACGCTTTTTCTGGTGGATACAGTATCTGCCTGTGGATTCCTCACCTTATGAATATCCCCTGCGCCAGCATTCCGCGGAAACTTTTTCCTAGCTCTCCACGCCGACGAGGTCGCCACAATACCACGGCTCCGCTCGCGACTCCGTATGACGTCACTGGAGCCATAAGAGAGCCTTGTCGGCGTGATGACGTCAGTTCCACCCATTTTTTCCGTGCCTCCGAGGCAAACAGGTGGACCGACAACAGATTCAAAGTATACACAGTACACAATATTCACACCAATACACATATTGTAAAATTAAAAGGAAAGCCAAAGAATAAAAGCATTTCCTATAACCTACACAAAGGCAGATAGAAGAGACGATGCAAAACAAACATGTTAAACAATGCCACCTTTAAGGTATACAAGGGTGGACATCGGGGAGGAGGGTGGGTCAGTGAGGAATCCACAGGCAGATACTGTATCCACCAGAAAAAGCGTTACCGAAGGTAAGTAACTTGTTCTTCTGATGGATACATCTGCCTGTGGATTCCTCACCTTATGAATAGAATCCCACAGCAGTCCCACTCCCGGAGGAGGGTGTCCACCCTTCTATACCAAAAAGTCCTACAGGACAGAGCGCGCAAAATGGCCCTCCCTCCTCATCTCAGAATCCAAGCAATAATGCTTTGCGAAAGTATGGAGGGAGGCCCAAGTCGCAGCCTTACAAATGTCCATTACAGGAACACCTCTGGCCAAAGCAGAAGTGGATGACTTGGCTCTGGTGGAATGAGCTCTAATACCATCAGGCGGTTCCTTACCAGCCAGGGAGTAGCAGATCTTGATGCACAAGATGATCCATCTGGAAAGAGTGCGCTTGTGCACAGGCTTGCCCTTCATGCGTCCAACGTAGCCCACAAAGAGCAAGTCTTTAGTCCTATCCAAATAAAAGCTCACCGCTCTTTTAGGATCCAGGCGGTGAAGTCCCTCCACCTCCTTGGAAGGGTGAGGGGGAGGATAGAATACAGGAAGAGTAATGGACTGTCCTAGATGGAAGGGAGTAACCACCTTAGGCAGAAAAGCAGCCCTGGTCTTGAGGAGCATCCTTTCAGCATGAATGGTCAAAAACGGGGGTTTTGAACTAAGAGCCTGAAGCTCACTTACCCTCCGTTCTGAGGTAATGGCCACAAGAAAGACCGTTTTAAAAGACAGAAGTCTCAAAGGACAACTATGTAAGGGTTCAAACGGGGAACCCATCAAGAAAGTCCAAACAAGATTTAAATCCCATTGCGGCATAACAAAGGGAGTAGGCGGAAAATTATTGGAGAGGCCCTTAATAAATCTCAAAACAATGGGAGATTTAAATAAAGACTGCTGATCCGGCAAACAAAGAAATGCCGATAAAGCCGACAAATAGCCCTTAACAGTGGCCACAGCACAACTCTGCTGGGCCAAAAACAGCGAAAACTGAAGAATATCTGACAAGTGGGCCTTTAAAGAATCAATGGATCTCTCTCCACACCATTTAACAAATCTAGACCATCTGGAGGAGTAAATAGACTTAGTGGAGTGTGCCTGGACGATAAAATAACATCCACCACATCCGGCGGGAGAGAGAAGGAACTCAGGTTGCCCCGTTCAATCTCCAGGCATGAAGGTGCAGGCTCTGGAGGTGGGGGTGTAGAACCTGCCCCTGCGAGAGGAGGTCTGCCCTGAGAGGGAGACGGAGCGGAGGGTGCGATGAGAGGCGAAGTAGATCTGTGTACCACACCCTTCTTGGCCAATCCAGAGCGATCAATATAACTTGGGCCCGGTCTTGGCGAATCTTCCTCAGAACCCGAGGATTCATGGGTATGGGAGTAAACGCATAAAGGAGCTGTGAACTCCAATTCAACTGAAACACGTCCCCCAGCGCCCCCTGCATCGGATACTGGAGACTGCAGAACAACGGGCAGTGCGCGTTCTCGTGAGTGGCAAATAGGTCCAACCGAGGGGACCCCCACATCTCGAAGATGTGATGGACCACCCCCGGATGAAGCCGCCACTCGTGATCGGCCGAGTAATGCCGACTGAGACTGTCCGCACAAACATTCAGCACTCCGGCTAGATGATTTGCCAACACACAAATCTGATGGCCCTGAGCCCAGGACCAGAGTCGCAGAGCCTCTCGACAGAGACGAAACGACCCTACACCTCCCGGTTTGTTGATGTACCACATCGCGGTAGTGTTGTCCGTCAGGACCTGAACTGACGGACCGCGAAGGGAAGGAAGGAAAGCCTTTAGTGCCAAACGTATCGCCCGCAATTCCAGAAGGTTGATGTGAAGCAACCTTTCCTCTGGAGACCAAATACCTTTGACCTCCAGATCCCCCAGATGAGCACCCCACCCTAGAGTGGAGGCATCCGTGATCACTGTGGCCACTGGTGGAGGAGGTTGAAAGGGCTTTCCTTGAGACAGGTTGCCCTGCACACTCCACCAAGTCAGCTCCGCTGCAGCGTCTCTGGAGATTCTGACTGACTCCCTGAGATCTCCGTTGTGTTGAAACCACTGCCTGCGGAGGCACCACTGGAGTGCCCCCATATGCCAGCGTGCATGACTGACCAACAGAATGCAGGAAGCGAACAGACCGAGCAGGCATAGGACCTTTAGGACTGGAACAACCGCTCCATCGTGAAACAAAGGAATCATCTCCTGAATGTCGAGAATTCTCTGTGGAGGTGGAAAAGCTCGACACGCAGTAGTATCCAGTACCGCCCCTATGAACAGGTTGTGCTGAGAAGGCACCAGGTGAGATTTGGGCACATTTATTGAAAAACCCAAGTTGAACAACAGCTGAGCTGTTACCTGCAGAAGATGAAGCACCATCTCCGGCGACTCCGCTTTGAGCAGCCAGGCGTCCAGGTAAGGGAAAACTGGGATCCCCGACCTCCTGAGATGAGCTGCCACCACTGCCATCACCTTTGTGAAGACTCGAGGTGCAGTAGTAAGACCAAACGGGAGGACCGCAAACTGGTAGTGCTGCGACCCTACCGTGAAACGGAGATACTTCCTGTGCGACTTCAGGATGGGGATGTGAAAGTACGCATCCTGCAAATCGATCAACACCATCCATTCCTCTTGCTGCAGCGCCAGAAGAACCTGAGCAAGGGTCAGCATCTTGAATTTCTCCTGTTTGAGGTAAAAATTCAAGACCCTGAGATCCAAGATCGGACGTAACCTGCCATCCTTTTTGGGAATCAGGAAATAACGGGACCCCTTTCCTGCTCCGGAACCACCTCTAGAGCACCTTTTTGCAATAAGGCAAGGACCTCCTTCTGGAGAAGAAGCAAATGATCTTCCGAACAGAAACCTTGGCAAGGAGGGTAAGGAGGAGGAAATTCCCGAAAGGGAAGGGCGTACCCATTCTCTACAAGGTTTAAAACCCAAAGGTCTGAAGTGACTGATTTCCAACCCTGTAGAAAGTGAGACAGCCGACCCCCTACAGGACCCACATGTTCCAGGATGGGGGATCTAGGGCTGCGTGAGCAGGGGAGGAGGAGGAGGAGGAGGAGAGTTGTTGGGCCGACCCACGTTGGCGACCCGTTTCTCCCTCTGTAGTATTTGTAAAGAGGATTTTGCTGCTGTTGTTGCTGAGGCTGTCGTAAGCTACGAAAGGAAGACCTTCCAAATCCTCGATACTTCCTATATCCAAACCCCCTTGACTGAGTTTGCAGCCCTAAGGACTTTGCCGTGGCCTTGCTATCTTTGAATCTCTGAAGCGCAGAATCAGCCTTCTCTCCGAAAAGTTTTGAACCATCAAAGGGCAAATCAAGAAGGGTAGCCTGTACATCTGGAGAAAACCCAGAGGATCTGAGCCAAGCCTGTCTCCTGGTAACTATGGAGGAGCTCATAACCCTGGCCACCGAATCAGCTGTGTCAAGGCCAGACTGTATAACCTGACGAGCAGCAGCCTGAGCATCCGTCAGAACCTCCATAAAATTATCACGCTCCTCATCAGGCAACTTGGGCGCCAATTGCTTAGCAGAATCCATTAAGGCGTGTATGTAACGTCCCAACAAACAGGTAGCATTGGTTGACTTTAGTGCCATGCTAGAAGATGAAAAGACTTTCTTAGGCGATTGCTCTAACTTCTTAGAGTCCCTGTCGGCAGGAGCTTGAGGAAAAGCGCCTGTAGATTGTTTAGAACAGGACGCCTGTACCACCAAACTTTCCGGGGACGGATGTGAAGAGAGAAAAGGAGGGTCTCCTGGAGCAGACCTATATCTCCTTGCCACAGATTTAGACACAGCAGGAGAAGAGCGAGGTTTACGCCACACTTCCGGGATAGGCTCAGTTAAAGCCTCATTAAAAGGCAACAGTGGCTCAACTATCGAAGATGGCGAATGCAAAACCTCTGTGAGCAAATTTGGTTTGTACTGTGCTGTAGGCAATTGCAAATCCAAAAGCTCCGCAGCCTTTCTAATAACAGTATGATACGGAGCAACCTCTTGAGGTGGGGAAACCCTTGAAGAAGAAAGCTCCCACTCTGGGGAGGTGTCCAGGCCACTAGCCTCCTAAAGTCCCTCGAAATCGTCGACAGACTCCTCTATCTCGCCCTCTTCAACCTCTTCTCTTTGATACTGTTCTTCCTCCAACAGTCTCTGTGCCTCTCTCCTCGAGCGCAACTTCGGTTGTGGCGTCGGTGGCGCCACACGCGGCGCCGACAGCTCCAGAGCCGGCGTCGAAGGAGGGTCCGATGCAGGAATCGGCGCCGTACGAAGCAGAAAGGAAGGGCCACCAGACGGCGCCTGGGATTCCGTATACGGCGTCGAAAACCTCGGAGCCGGAAACTGCCATGACGGCGCCGTCGGCATAAAGGGCACGAAAGGTGCCTGGGCATAATGTTGAGGCACGCCCAAATTGAAGGCCAGCGGACCCACGGGACCCGAAGGTGCTCCGGAAAGGAAGGCTGCCTTGGCAAACACACCATACATAGCATTTAAAAAATGCGAAGGATCTGAACCCGGTGTAGGACATTGAGGATACGGAGCAGAGTCAGAATCCACAGGCGGAGCCTCCGACGTCGGAACAGTCGGATCCACAGGCGGAGCCACAGGCCCAGTCTCGTGTACAGGAGAGGGTTCGTCCTGAACTGGTAAGCCCTCCGACTCCGGAGAGCCCCTCGGCGTCGGCAACCGCGCCGGAGTGCCTTTGGGAGAAGGAGAATTTTCCAGAGTCACCTGAGGAGATGGCGAAGGCGATGGAGACACAAAGTCTTTTTGTCGACGTCGAGGCGCGGGAGTTGGTGATCTCGAAGCCTTTCCCTTCGACGAACAACGCAGAGAGCCATGCCTCCTTTTCTTCTTGTGCTTCCTCGACTTCGAAGCATGCGAAGTCGACGACTTCGACTTGGATCTTTTTCACCCTCCCTTCTCCTTCCATGCTTTTGCCATGAAAAGCTTGGCCTCACGTTTTTTCAAGGCCTTCGGGTTCATCTTGCGACAACAGCCCTCCACGTCGTGGTCCGATGACAAACACCACAAACAGTCCTCATGGGGGTCAGTGATGGACATATGACCCCCACACTCTCTACAGGACTTGAATCCTGACTTTCTCGAAGTCGCCATCGCAAAGCTACAGTAAAACCTGGAGAAACAACAAAGTAACTCGAAACAGTATGGAGAGTCCCACAAAACCGTTACGCGTCGACGGCGCGGAAAAAAGGGAACTGACGTCATCACGCCGACGAGGCTCTCTTATGGCTCTAGTGACGTCATACGGAGTCGCGAGCGGAGCCGTGGTATTGTGACGAGCTCGTCGGCGTGGAGAGCTAGGAAAAAGTTTCCGTGGAATGCTGGCGCAGGGGATATTCATAAGGTGAGGAATCCACAGGCAGATGTATCCATCAGAAAGGATATGAAAATATGCCTCTTAGGGTTCCAATATCATCATGTTGTCTCCATTATTCAAGAGCTGAACGATGTCTTGGAGTGTGACCATGCGAAATGATTGTGTCCTGCGATATTTGTTTAGCTTCCAAAAATCTAAAATCGCCCTCCATTCCCCAGGGGAGAAACTAGAATTTTGCTGGGCGAAAGGCACTTGCTTTATAGCTCCTTTGCTTAACATTGTGAGAATCTCCATTTATAACAGACCAAGGTGGAGATGGGATCTCCTTTGAGAATAGAGGTCTCTGGATAAATTCTAAAGTGTGACCATACATTATAAGATCCAGTACCCAATAATTTATTGTCACACTAGCCAACTATCTTTGATAATTATCGATCTGTCAAATCAAATCTCCTTTGAGAATATAGAGGTCTCTGGATGAATTCTAAAGTGTGACTATACGTTATAAGATTCAGAACCCAATAATTTATTGTCACACTCGCCAACTATCTTCGATAATTATCGATCTGTCAAATCGAATCAGATTTTATTGTTTGCTTAATTAAAACCTTTACGTTAGAAATCATGTAGCATATCTTAAAAAAAAAAATTAATTCAATGGTATGCTTCGTTGGGCCACACACATTCATTGTTAATTGCATAATACTAACATGACACAATGAACTGTTTAGATATACTAAGATTAGCACAATTTAGCACAACTTTTACTATGGTAAGGATCGCTGTACGCTACCACTGTTCAGAGCTGCCTAGGCGGTACTGGAACTACTCCACACTTATTACCTTCTTTTGCTTTCCTTGTAAGCGCTAGTGCTTTCCTTGTAAGCGCTAGTGCGCCCAGAGTTGCCTGGCTCCTTTCGAGGTTGACGGCCATCTTAGGTTGGCCTCCATCTGTTTTTAATTAGTTTATGTATTCACTTTGCTCACTGTTACTTTTTACTTCATTGTTTTAATTTGGTTTTATTTGCCAGTATTCCCATCTGGGAGGGAAGCTTTCCAGACAGGAGCAGAGCTGCTGGGCTTCAGTTTGTGTTCTTTTGGCCCCCCCCTTTGGTTTCTTTGCCTCTACCACGCCGCAGCCACGCCTCGTTGAATGAGGGCTACTTATTCGAGGCTGCTGCGTGGACACACCACTGGCGTGTCTAAGGCAAGCCCGTCTGCGCCTAGACGGCACCAGGGACCAGGAGCCCTGCCCATTGGAACCTTACATCAAGCATTATACGACCAACGAAATCTTGCAGCTTGCTCCCGACTCTGCGGAAGACTGTGGCCATTCTTTAGCCGTCTCATATGAAACCATGGGCTGTGGTAAGTGTTGTTTTGCATTTGTAGGCCGGACAACAGTGTCACCTACAGGAAAGAAGCATCTGCACTCCCCCCAAATAGCACGATGTTACTCGATGAATGCTGCTCCTTACTCAAACATAAGACAGAGATTTTTGACTTTTTAATAGACCATCAGCCAGATGTTTTATTTTTATCAGAAACATGGCTAACAGATAATTCTGCACCGGATATTCTTGTTGCAATCCCTTCTGGTTACGCAATTGTAAGACGTGACCGAAAGACCCAGAGAGGAGGGAGATCGCGATCATTTTTGACAAGACCATCCGCTGCACTTTTTAAAAAAAACAAAAACAGATATTGTGGACTGTGAGGCAGCCTTTTCTACATTGACCTTGTCTCGCAGATGCATGCTGGCAGGGTTCCTGATCTACTGACAGCCCAGCCTGGTCTCTAATTTCATTCCTTTCTCAGCAGACATTCTGCCCTCTTTTTTAGTGCGCTACATTACATTTTTCAGTGTTAGGTGACCTTAACTTGACGTTTGAAGAGGCAATGTGAAGCTTGGCCTCTCCTCTTATTGAGGACTTAGAAACCCTCCAGCTTATGCAACTGGTACATGCCCCCACGCATTATTACATTGAATCCCATCTTTTCCAACTCATTGGAGGGGAGGGTGGACGCTCCCATTCCCGTGATCTGGCCTGACCACTATATCATCCCTTTTCAGTTTCCCCTGACCATTCCCACATCTATTTTGAAGGGAGGTAAGCAGTGTAAATCGCGGAAATGGACTAAGGTTACCCCCGCGGCCTTTACCGAAGCTCTGACAGCCAATTGTCCCACTCTAAGTGAGTGTGTTGACACGGCAAACCAGCAATCGGGGAATTGTATAATGGGTGCCCTTGATCGAATTGCGCCTATGACGAATCGTTTAGTCACTCGTTCTAAACCCTCAGATGAATGGTTTAATGTGGAAATATTGCTGCTTAAGAAGACCTGTAAACTCCTAGAGTCTCTTTGGCGCAAGAACTTCAGCGCCGGTAGGAAAGCCAACTACTATAAGGCTCTCAAAGACTATCACAAGCACATCTGAATTACGCATAGCCAATACTATGCTCAAAAGACTGAACTAGCACATAACTCTTTGCGACAGCTTTTTTCTACTTTGAAATCCCGGTCTTCTCTGGAGCTTGTCTCTACTCATATTGCGCAGTCAGTTGAGAGTTGTAACCGGATGGCCCACTTTTTTTCTGATAAAGTCTCTACAATCTATGAAACTTTTCCTGAGGCGGCTAGGCCTCCATGCCTTGAAGTTGGACATCAAGGATGGTCTCTCCAGTTTTAACACTCTTTCCTTGGAAGTGCTGCGTGCTCTTCTGACTAAAGTGAAATCAGGTTCACCAGTCGACCCAGCCCCTCCCATAACTTTGGCAAGCGGGATGGAGGGGTCTGTCTGACCTGCTTAACAATTAGTTCACACTTGGACAGATACCTGCGAGATGGAAACAAGCCACTGCTGTGCCACTTCTGTAAAAAAAAAAAAAAAAAAAAAAAAGACTTTGGACCCAGCCCTACTTGAAACCTTTAGGCCCAACTCCCTACTTCCTTTTTTCTCAAAAATAGCCGAGAAGAACAAGTTACTTACCTTCAGTAACGCTTTTTCTGGTGGATACAATATCTGCCTGTGGATTCCTCACCTTTTGAATACCCCTTGCGCCAGCAATTCCGCGGAAAATCTTTCCCAGCTCTCCCACGACGACGAGGACGTCACAATAGCACGGCTCCGCTCGCGACTCCGTAAGACGTCATCGGAGCCATAAGAAGACCTCGTCGGCGTGCTGACGTCAGTTCCACCCATTTTTCCGTGCCACCGAGGCAAACGGGCGGACCGACACATTTTCAAATGCAAACATGGCATTGCAAGTATATACACATATATAAATTCACCATTACATAATCAATAAAGACATAGTGAAATAGCATTTCTCACTATCAAAACTTCAACATGATCAAGACTTATTAAATTCAACATATTTTGGTAGAAACAGGTGGACAACGGGGAGGCGGGTGGGTCAGTGAGGAATCCACAGGCAGATATTGTATCCACCAGAAAAGCGTTACCGAAGGTAAGTAACTTGTTCTTCTGATGGATACTTCTGCCTGTGGATTCCTCACCTTTGAATAGAATCCCCAAGCCGTACCTCTCCAGGAGGAGGGTGTCCACCTGACTAAACCAAAAAATCTTGCAAAACAGAACGAGCAAAATGGCCATCCCTCCTAACCTCAGAGTCTAGGCAATAATGCTTTGCAAAGGTATGGAGGGAGGCCCAAGTTGCTGCCTTACAAATTTCATGCACTGGTACACCTCTAGCCAAAGCAGATGTAGTAGACTTTGCTCTAGTAGAATGAGCTCTGATACCTTCAGGAGCTTCCTTGTTGGCCAGGGCGTAGCAGATCTTTATGCAGAGGATAATCCATCTTGACAGAGTCCGCTTGAGCACAGCTTTACCCTTCATCCGACCAACATAACCCACGAAGAGTTGGTCATCAAGTCTCAATTCTCTGGTCCTGTCCAGATAAAAACTGACTGCTCTCTTTGGGTCCAAGCGGTGAAGTCTCTCCTCCTCCTTGGAAGGGTGAGGGGGAGGATAAAAGGCAGGAAGGGTAATGGACTGCCCCAAATGAAAAGGAGTAACCACCTTGGGAAGGAAAGCAGCCCTGGTCCTCAGAACCAACTTATCTACATGAATGGTCAGAAAAGGAGGCTTAGAGCTAAGAGCCTGAAGCTCACTTACCCTCCTAGCCGAGGTAATGGCAATCAAGAAAACCGTTTTAAAAGTAAGAAGCCTCAAAGGGCAACTATGAAGGGGCTCAAATGGAGAACCCATAAGAAAAGTGAGCACCAGATTCAAATCCCACTGAGGCATGATGAAAGGAGTGGGAGGAAACATGTTTGTAAGTCCTTTAATAAATCTCATCACAACCGGAGATTTGAACAAAGACGGCTGATCCGGCAAACAAATAAAGGCCGATAAAGCCGATAAGTAACCTTTTACAGTAGCTACAGCAAAACCCTGCTGCGCTAAGGAAAGTGAAAAACTCAAAACATGAGATAAACGAGCCTTCAAAGGATCAATAGATCTCTCTCCACACCATTTAACAAACTTAGACCAACGGGAAGAGTAAATGGACTTGGTGGAGTGTCGCCTGGACGATAAAATAACATCCACCACATCAGGTGGGAGAGAGAACGAACTCAGGTTGCCCCGTTCAATCTCCAGGCATGAAGGTGCAAGCTCTGGAGGTGGGGGTGAAGAACCTGCCCCTGCGACTGCGAGAGGAGGTCTGCCCTGAGAGGGAGACGGAGCGGAGGGTGCGAAGAGAGGTGAAGAAGATCCGTGTACCACACCCTTCTCGGCCAATCCGGAGCGATCAAGATGACTTGGGCCCGGTCTTGGCAAATCTTCCTCAGAACCCGAGGAATCAAGGGTATGGGAGGAAATGCATAAAGGAGCTGAGAGCTCCAACTCAACTGAAACGCGTCCCCCAACGCTCCCTGCATCGGAAACTGGAGACTGCAGAACAACGGGCAGTGTGCGTTCTCGTGAGTGGCAAATAGGTCCAACCGAGGAGACCCCCACATCTGGAAGACGTGATGGACCACCTCTGGATGAAGCCGCCACTCGTGATCGGCCGAGTAATGCCGACTGAGACTGTCCGCACGAACATTTAGCACTCCGGCTAGATGATTTGCAAACACACAAATCTGCTGGCCCTGAGCCCAGGACCAGAGTCGCAGAGCCTCTCGACAGAGACGAAATGACCCTACACCTCCCTGTTTGTTGATATACCACATCGCGGTCGTGTTGTCCGTCAGGACCTGAACTGACCGACCGCGAAGGGAAGGAAGGAAAGCCTTTAGTGCCAAACGTATCGCCCGCAATTCTAGAAGGTTGATGTGAAACAACCTTTCCTCTGGAGACCAAAGACCTTTGATCTCCAGATCCCCCAGATGAGCACCCCACCCTAGAGTGGAGGCGTCCGTGATTACTGTGGCCATCGGTGGAGAAAGTTGAAAGGGCTTCCCTTGAGACAGGTTGCCCTGCACACCCCACCAAGACAGCTCCGCCGCAGCGTCTCTGGAGATTCTGACCTTCTCCCCGAGATCCCCGTTGTGCTGAAACCACTGCTTGCGGAGGCACCACTGGAGTGCCCTCATGTGCCAGCGTGCATGACTGACCAACAGTATGCAGGAAGCAAACAGACCGAGCAGGCGTAGGACCTTCAGGACCGGAACAACCGCCCCGTTGTAAAACAAAGGAATCATTTCCTGAATGTCGAGAATCCTCTGTGGAGGCGGGAATGCTCGACAAACAGTAGTGTCCAGTATTGCCCCTATGAACAGGCTGCGCTGAGAAGGCACCAGGTGAGATTTGGGCACGTTGATCGAAAAACCCAAGTTGAACAACAGTCGTGTTGTCACCTGCAAGTGACGCAACACCATCTCCGGAGATTTGGCTTTCAACAACCAATCGTCCAGGTATGGGTAGACAGGAACCCCTGATCTTCTGAGATGAGCCGCTACCACCGCCATCACCTTTGTAAAGACTCGCGGTGCGGAAGTCAGACCAAACGGTAGAACCGCAAACTGGTAATGTTGCGACCCTACCGTGAAACGCAGATACTTCCGATGCGACTTCAGGATGGGAAGATGAAAGTACGCATCCTGGAGATCGATGGACACCATCCAGTCTTCCTGTTGCAGCGCAAGAAGAACCTGAGCCAGAGTCAACATTTTGAATTTCTCCTGCCTGAGGTAAAAATTCAAAATCCGGAGGTCCAGAATCGGCCTCAAACGTCCGTCCTTTTTGGGAATCAGGAAATACCGGGAGTAGCACCCCTGACCCCTTTCCTGCTCTGGAACAACCTCTATCGCACCTTTCTGTAACAAGACAAGAACCTCCTGTTGCAAAAGCAACAAGTGGTCTTCTGAACAACCACCTTGGCGAGGAGGGTAAGGAGGTGGATACTCTAGGAAAGGAAGGGCGTACCCATTTTCCACAAGATTCAAAACCCAACGATCCGTTGTAATCAGTTTCCAATCCTGTAGAAATTGGGACACCCGACCCCCAACAGGACCAACATGCTCTAAGATGGGGGATCTAGAGCTGCTTCCCAACGGTGAGGGGAGGAGAGGAGGAGGAGGAGGAGGAAGACTGCTGCCGTGAGGCTCCCCTGGAACGGCTTCTGTTCCTACCCCTGTAGGACTTGTATAAAGGGTTCTGCTGTTGCTGCTGCTGCTGACCCTGTTGATACTGTTGACGGCCACGAAAGGAAGAACCCCTTCCAAATCCACGAAGACGTTTGTAACCAAAACCCCTGGGCTGTGTTTGAAGGCCCAGAGATCTAGCAGTGGCCCTACTGTCTTTAAACCGCTGTAAAGCAGAGTCAGCCTTTGATCCAAACAGTCTTGTGCCATCAAAAGGTAAGTCCAACAGAGTCGCCTGGACATCCCGGGAAAAACCAGAAGACCTCAACCAGGCCTGCCTTCTTGTTGCCACAGAAGAGCCCATCACCCGCGCAACAGAATCAGCCGTGTCCATCCCAGACTGGATCACCTGGCGAGCAGCTGCTTGCGAGTCAGAGAGCACCTCCATAAAGCTTGCCCTATCATCCTCCGGGAGCTTAGGAGCCAGCTGTTTCACAGAATCCATCAAAGCATGGACGTATCTTCCCAGAAGACACGTAGCATTAGTCGACTTCAGCGCCATGCTTGCAGACGAAAATACCTTTTTGGCTGCCTGCTCCATCTTTTTCGAGTCTCTATCACCCGGAGTAGTAGGGAAAGCACTCGAAGATTGCTTCGAACAAGAAGCCTGTACCACCAAACTCTCGGGAGTCGGATGAGTAGACAGAAAGGCAGGATCCCCAGGAGCTGGCCTATATCTCCGTGCAATTGTTCTAGAGACAGCAGGAGCGGACAAAGGCTTCTGCCACACCTCCAAAATTGGCTCAGCCAAGGCATCAATGAAGGGTAACAGTGGCTCTGAGACCACCGAAGAGGTATTGAGGACCTCAGTTAAAATGTTGGCCTTCAACTCAGATGATGGTAACTGAAGACCCAGCAAATCAGCCGCCTTCCTCACGACCACATGATAAGGCAAATTTTCTAGAGGAAGGCCAGCCTTTGGTGATGAAAGATCGTATTCTGGAGACATATCTAACCCACTGGCCTCCTGCAGGCCCTCAAAGTCATCAAGAGAGTCCAAAATCTCTCCTCCTCTTCCAGCAGCCTCTGTGCATCCCTCCTGGAGCGCAGCTTTGCCTTCAGTGCCGGCGTCAGTGGAGCCTGAAACGGAGTCGTCGGCGCCGTACGCGGCGCCGGTGACGATGGCAATGGAACAGAAGGTCCCTCCGGAATATCCTTCGGCGTCGCACGAATCCGAGACGACGCCGACCCCACATCCGACGGAGCTCGAGGTGCCGGAGTCGACGACCTCGGCGTCGGGAAATGCCACGCCGGAGCCGATGGCATAAAGGGTACAAAGGGTGCCTGAGCATACTGGTGTGGAACACCCAAATTGTAGGCCAAAGGACCTGAAGGTACACCCAACGGGATACTGGACTTTGAAAACATCCCATACATCGCGTTCAAGAACTGCGAAGGGTCAGCACCAGGCAAGGGAAAAGCAGGATAATGATCCGTACCTCCTCGCCCGGGGACCTCCTGAGGTCGAGCTGGACCCAGCGGAGCCTGTGGAGACGGCGCCCGCTCAGGCGACCCCACAGGAATCGGAGACACCTGCTGAGGAGCCGGCGAACCTCCCGACGCCGAAGAGCCCTTCGACGCCGGCGACATCGGAGCCGGGGAATGTTCCGACTCCGCTCTCGGCGAAGGAGACGGGGAGACAAAGTCCTTCCTCCGAAGTCGCTCAGGAGGTGAAGTCGGCCTCGAAGCCCTAGACTTCGACGAATGGCGCCGGGATTTCTTCGACTTCTTATGCTTCTTAGATTTTGAAGTGTGTGACGAAGAAGACTTCCCCCGCTTACAACCTCTCTTCTCCTTCTTGGCTTTGGACATAAAAAGTTTAGCCTCACGCTCTTTAAGGGCCTTAGGGTTCATTTTCCTGCAGGAACGACACTCTCCGACGTCATGGTCAGAAGAAAGACACCATAGACAGTCCTCATGCGGATCCGTAATCGACATATGTCCTCCGCACTCCCCGCAAGGCTTAAACCCGGACTTCCTAGAAGTAGCCATTTCCAACAATAAGATGAAACAAAGTAGTAAAATGGAGAGTCCCTGGAAAAACCGTTACGCGTCGACGGCGTGGAAAAAAGGGAACTGACGTCAGCACGCCGACGAGGTCTTCTTATGGCTCCGATGACGTCTTACGGAGTCGCGAGCGGAGCCGTGCTATTGTGACGTCCTCGTCGTCGTGGGAGAGCTGGGAAAGATTTTCCGCGGAATTGCTGGCGCAAGGGGTATTCAAAAGGTGAGGAATCCACAGGCAGAAGTATCCATCAGAAACATATAAATAATCAACTGATTAGCTTTATAGAGAGCAAGGACCTCCTACATAAGACCCAATCATTGTTTGTGCGCAGTACAGCACAGAATCGGCTCTGCTGCTACCTCAGAGTCTCTTAGGGGGCATATGTATCAAGCCCTTTTCCTGTTCGCAAATGGGCTGATTCTCAGAATCGGCCCGTTTGCGAACGGGAAAAAGCCTTTTGGGATGCATCATCCCAAAAGGCCCTCGCAAAATAGGAATCGCAAAATTTGTGATTCCCTATTTTGCAAATGCATTTAAGGAATCGCAAATTGCGATTCCTTAAATGCAATGTAGGAAGCACCCAAGTTGTGCGATTTTGGCTTAAGAAATCCAAAATTACCACCAACTTCAGGTTGGTGGTAATTTGCGATTTCTTTGAAAAATGCACTTTTTAGCATTTTCAAAGTGCCATGTGGCCCTTAGGGCATGTATGTGCGCCACATGTGCACACATGCACATTTCAGGGGTGCAACAGGGTGTCCTTTTGGAACCCTTGCACCCTTGAAATTACATGCGCAATTTCCATTCATTCCTATTGGCCTCTTGGCCCATAGAAATGAATGGGAAGCCATTCCTTAATTGCGACTCGCAATTTGCGAGTCGCAATTAAGGAATGCTAAGGAATCGCAAAATATTTGCTAATTTTTAATTACATCTCGCTTTGCGATTCTCAAATAGCGATTCTCTAAAAATCGCTATTTTAGAATCGCAAAACCATTCTTTGATACATATGCCCCTTAGACTCCTTGTTGATGGTGGCAAAATAGCAACACTGATAATGCTCGACTTAAGTGCAGCATTTGACACTGTATCCCATGGCCTTCTGTTAGAGCGGCTATGGCGTTGCGGTGTCGGGGACACAGCTTTGAGATAGCTGGCCTCCTTGCTATAAAACAGCACTTTTCAGGTAATTCAACGACCTTTCTCTTCTGAGGTTCTGTTGCTGCAGCAGGGGATGCCACAGGGCTCCGCGTTGAGTTCTACGCTATTCAACATTTATATGCGCCCCCTACCAGAGGTCATTGAATGTCACAGCTTTAACATTGTGTCATACTCCGATGACACACAGCTCATCATCACACTATCTCAGGATGAGGGAGTTTCGGCAGTCCGATTTAGATCCTGCGTGGTTGAAATCGCAGAGTGGATGGACCAGAGCTGCCATAAGCTCAATGCCAGTAAAACCGAGGTTCTCATTATTGGCAAGCAACCTTCTATCTGGTCCACCGTCTGGTGGCCAGATGCATTAGGTCCACTACTGGTTCCTAAACTGAAAGTAAAGGACCTAGGTATCTGGTTTAATGCAAAGCTAACATTCGACAGCCAGCTGGCCAGCCTGGCTGCGAAGTGCTTTGGCACCCTCAAAACACTGAACAAGATCACTGGCCTACTCCCTGAAGCAGCTAGAAAAACAATAGTCCAGGCTTTGGTTGTGTCCAAGCTAGACTATAATAATGTATTATAGCTTGGCAAAACACAAGGCAGGCTGAAATAACTTCAGAGGGTACAGAACACTGCACCTTGTTTATTGCTGAACCTCCAGAGGCGTTCTCCCTCGGGCCCCGCTCTTGCCAAGCTACATTGGCTCCTGTTGAGAAAAGAACATCTTTAAAGCCATGTGTGTGCGCCATAAAATCCTGAATGGTAAAGGACCTTGCTATTTACTCACTTTGGTGAAGCCTTTGCAGCCTAGTAAAAGGCTTCGGTCTGCTGGAACTGCACTTACTGTGGTCCCTATTGTGAAAAGAACACGTATGGGTGACTTCTCTTAGTTTCCTAGCATCTAATATTTGGAACACCCTGCCCCCATATCTGAGACAGGAACTTTCAGAAGCAGCCTTCTGAAATAAAAACCTCAAGGCATGGCTATTTAGACAGATTTAGAGTTTGGTAGTTAGTGGTGTGTTCCTTTTCCTTAGGCTCCTTATCGGAGTATGAAATTCTAGCACGGGGACGCTCCAGATAGAGTAACCATGTGCTTTATAAATTTCCTATTATTATTAACTCAAAACCCTAAACATATTTTAAACTGTTTTAGCCTCCCAAAACAATATTACGCATTACTTAAAGTGCTTAATGCTAGAATCCACACATGGGCTTGAGAGTACTGGGATAGACAGTGATGTTCAAGGGTAAAGTAGCATATCTGATACTTGTTGCTTACCGATCCCTGGGGCGCATTATCAAAGTGCTCATTTACCCAGTAGCCTTGAAAGTGCTGACAATCTACAATATTGATCTGTAATCCAGCAGTGCGTCCCCTATTTAGAAATCTCCATGGGCCTGAATGTGCTGGGATATAAAATGATGTTCTAAAGTCGAGCATCACGTTTCCCATTGGTGAAATCTTGCCACTAGAAGTGCAAGGAACACAAGAAGACCCCTTAGCTCCAAAAGATCTGATACTTATTGTTTCCCAAATCCTGTGGAAACAATATTAAAAAGCTTAATGCTAAATTGTCCATGGGACCTAAAAATGCTAATAATATATAATAGTGATCTGAAGTCCAACAGCACATCCCCATTTGGGAAAATCTTACATCTCAATTGCTTTAAGCTCAAAAAGACTTCTCCAATTCAAACTATTTAATACTTGTTTCCTAATCTCTGGAAACAACGTCAAGACATCCCACCAGCCCCCTTAAGAAAAAATTGAATCCATATAGTGCAGAATGTTTGCGTCGCTGGGTTCTCTCTTTCAGGTTGCACAGTCTTGAAGTCATTTGGCTGTTACTCTGAACTGGAAAGAGAATGGCATATATTTGTAAAGACGCTGTATTCATTTTCATCCATGTTAATATCTCTAGCTATTTGCCTCAGTTCCACAAGTCACACCCCTGCAAACATACCGAGGTCGCGGAGTCCATTGTCCTTACACCAAGCTGGTTAAAAACACGGGCAAAGGTACTTTATTTTTATAGTCAGGAAACGAGGACCTAGGCATATTATGTGCTGTAATGATTCCACATGATGGCCACATCCTCTGCAACATTTACAATGAGAAAAATTCTTCCAAAATTCAAGTGATTTGAGGGGTAACAGGGACCTAAATTGAATACATTCCATTCGTATAGACCGTTTTATGTTCCACTGGAGTTATGACTAGGGAGATGGAGAGTCATATAAAGATAGTAATAACTTAGCTCTAGGCCACAACCCACTTTTTATTATGACAAACATTTGCGACCTACTCAGCTTTAATGGACAAGGAGGGCAATTTTTTTAATTAAACTAAAGCTTTGTGTGGTAGTGTATTGTCATTCAAATGAAATGGGGTGGGTAACTGTTCCTAAAAGTTAGAGATAGGGGAGAACTACATAGGTTCTTGACAAGACATTAAGAGCATTCACCAGAACTGTCTCTTGTTGCCCTCACACACCCCTAGGGATGTCATGCTTCCTCATTGGGTGGGTGCTCCTCATCGGGCCAGCGCTGCAATGCCCTACGGGTCCCCCGAAGGGTCACTTTAACGGAGATCTTTTAGTTTAACTGCCGTATGATGAGTGAGAGGGTGTCCAGGTGGGGTGATATGTGCTATGAAGTGAATTAAAACTGACTAACAGATGTCGAAACAGCCTTAAATACATAGACTCCCCTGTCAGGTTAAAAAACCAGAATAGGTAATAGGTTAGTGCTACTTACTTATGGCTTATTATGTACCCAAGTAGCTCAGTGTATGTAAGTGAAATAGGTCAACATGTTTCACACCTCTATGGTCACTCAATGATCCGTGGGGCTTCTTCAGGACCAGAAGGGTAATAAGCCTACCCCACAATTAAATCGTTGTGAGCGGTCCCCCTCTAAAGCCATTGTGTAATTTTACCGTAACCCAGGTATTGGTGTGCAACAATCTGATGGTGATGAAGAATTGGTCCAGGAGGGGGCGTGGTCTCACCGAGCAGCAAGATGGCCGCTCGCTGAGAGGGCTCTGCTGGCCGAGACAAAATCCATCCAAAATCCTGATGCAAACGTGACAAAAACTGTAAAAACAGAGTCCGGGAGGCTGGTGAAGCCGGAAACGACGTCCCTGGAGGCCCCTGTCCGGCTGGACGGGGAGGCGGCGGAGCGGGTCCAGACGAGACTCGTGCACAGGCCGGGACCCCGCCACCCGAGTCGCTGAGTCGCCTTGCAAAGGGTGCGCAAGAACGACGGCCGCTGGGCTGATCCTGACAGCGTAAAGCCTCCCGGCGGCAAAAGATAAGTAAGGAGAAGGGCGAGGGGAACTGCCGGCCGCGCACCCCCCGGCTCTGCCAAGTGGCTGTTCCAAGCGCTGCCAGGGGAGAGAGAGCGGAGACGGGTGTGCGTAGCCTGTGCTGCACCGGAGGCCATAAGGCCGCAGTTACTGGGAGAACGCAGGCAGGAATCCTAGCCCCCCACCTGATCGGGCACCAAGCCAGCTGAAAACACGCAGTCGACCGAAGCGGCAGATCTGGATAGCCGCGGAAAACAAAGCCACTGGTGCTCTCGAGGGAGGAATAAGGCCCGCGCGGAAAGAGATATAGAGACTGTGCAACAAAGGCTGTGGTTGCTGAGGGGTGCGGTCAGTATTTGGGCCTCACAGCCCGCACCTAGAAACACCCTAAAGTAGCAGACAATAGAAAAGCAAGCCAAAGGGGGGGCTGTGGCAAGCCCTGGAAGAAGATAGCTGTGTGCACATCCCACAGTCACCAATTTGGGAGAAAAGGAGCCCACAGACACAATCAGGCGGGTGGGTCATCGACACAGCAGACAAGGAGTGATTGGCGAAGCCTGATCAACCCGCTCCAGCGGTACAGAGCAACCCCATCAATCCGTTAATCATATTCAATCGGAAGAAAAGGGAGCACCGAAGCCTCACCACCGGAAAAGTGCAGAAGCACCAGGAGTTAGGGGTGATAACTGGCGCTACACGTTGGCCAACTAAGAACGCGGCGGAAGGCCTCCGCCTTCTGGATAACCGGGCCCCCAGCAATAAACCGACTCGCGGGAACAAGAGAGGCGCATTAGCATGTATACCTTCAGCCCACAGCAGACAATAACACACAGATTGAGCAGGGAAACAACTGGAACCCTACTGCAAGCACGAGCAGAGAACGGCGCTGGCGTGGGTGTGGCTCTAGGGCAAAGAGCTTGAAACCTGCGACCGCCATGGTTGGCCAAATCTCACCCCCGACTGAAAGGTACTACAGGGGCAAACACATTGGGCAAGAAGGACACAAAGCAGACCAAGTTAACGTTTAAAAACAAACAGCAAACACGACAAGCGGACACAGACACGGAAAGTGAGCACGGGACAGTAGAAGAAGCAGGGGGTGGAAATGATGACCTGCGAAGCCTATTAATAGAAATGAAATCCAGCCTCAAGACTATCGACTCTAAACTGGATATCCTTACAGCCCAACTGGACCAGGTTAAAAAACAGGTTGATACACACGAACTGCGTTTAGATCAGCTTGAAAACCGGCACACAGAGGTGCTTGAATTTCAAATAGAAACAAAGGAACAAATGCTCAACATGGAGAAAGTATTAACTATCATCAGAGCAAAGAACGATGATTTAGAAGCACGCTCACGAAGGAACAACCTACGTATAATAGGTATTCCCGAGACCACAGCTACAGGCAAGATGGAACTATACGTAGAAGAGCTGATAAAAGATATATTTGGCGCAGAACTGTCCCAAATGTTCATAGTTGAGCGCGTGCACCGCTCGCTGGGCCCTAGACCAATCCTGGCTAAAATCTTGAACTATAGAGACAGAGACACTATACTCAAAGGCGCCAGAGAACGTGGCCAAATCTCCTACAAGGGGAACAATATATCCTACTATCCGGATTTCACCCCTGGCATCCAGGCAGCGCGCCGCGAGTTTACCCAAGCCAAACGGGTGTTACAACAGGCTGGTGTACCCTACGCCTTGCTATATCCTGCCAAGCTAAAGGTCACGCACGACAATAATACACATTTTTTCACTGATGCAAAATCGGCTCTGAAATATGCTAAGCACATTGGAGGGACCAAGAAGCAAGCAGCTGGGACTAGCAAAACGCAAACTGCAGATCATAGTTTAAGTGACAATGACTGATAATAGCACTACATACATTCTTGCCCACGTTGGGAAAACAAGCGCGTCAGTTTCAACTAAATATTACTATAGCGGCCATGATTAATTTCCGCGCACGTGATGCAATAAAATAATCTATGTAGATATTGTGTACGTGTTGCATCGTCCGACCACATTACTCGGCTCCTGGTTTCTTAACCGGGCTGTACGCCGGTGCCTCCACGCCCCCAGGGAGAACTCCCACAACCTCACCTTTCTAGACTTGATGTTCTACTTTGCTTTTGACTGTTATGTTAATTTAGTTATTGGGAGGGTACTGCAGACTCAACCTGTTTGGGAGGGTTGGTGGGGGTGGGATTGAAGGGGAGGGAGTTAATAGTTCGAGAGGGAAAAGGCGGCAACGAAATAAGGCACATAAGTCATACTACACCAACTATGAGACAAGTGGTAACGAGGTACACAACATTGCTAACCAAAGTAGACACTCCGCGGATTATGCAGTAAGGCACACAAGTTACAGTATCGCTATTGTATCCCAACATTATATAAATAGGACATGACCACATATAGTTGTCTTACATGGAACATACATGGGCTCAATGAACACAGGAAAGTCGGACTTGTACAATCATACCTAATCAGACACAAAATTGATATATGCTTTCTTCAGGAAACACACCAGCTAAACACAGCGAGTGCTAAACGCCAACACAGATACAGGGGAAATATATATTCGGCGGCCTACTCAAACTACGTTAGAGGAACCGCGATCCTTATCCGAAAGGGTTTAGGCTGGAACCAGATTAAAACGCAGTCTGACCCAGAAGGTAGATATATCTTATCGGAGGGCACACCGAGGGTGGTGGTCTACGGCCCCAATATGGACACACCTGAATTTTTCAATGAGCTTTGGGGTGGAATAACGCAAACCGGATGTGATACTGTACTATGGGGTGGGGACTTCAACGCCATCCTTGTTGACTCTCTAGATCGCAAGGGTGCAACCCGTAAACTGCACCCCAATGCCAGCGCTGCACTAAACACACTATTAAGAGATAACAGGCTAATAGACATCTGGAGACAGTGGCACCCAGACACAACAGAGGGCACATGTATTACAACGCAACACTCAGCCTGGTCTCGCATTGACTTCTGGCTATTACCCAGGGACGTAGCCATGTGGACTATAGACATTAAACACCTCCCCAGAACCCTCTCAGATCACGCACCCTGCCTACTAATAACATCTGCGCCTAACCGGGCATTTCAATGGAAACTCCCACCCAGAGCCCTATTAGACGCTGCCTTTAGAGAGGAAATAAAAGGGGACATCCTTGAATACTTCTCACTCAATGAGGGTTCAGTATCCTCTCCATCATCTCTATGGGAGGCATTCAAGGTGGTCATCCGTGGCCGGTGTATAGCCAGACAAGCCGGAGTACTCAAGGCCCTTAGACAAACACTCAAAAGCCTAGAAACACCGATCCGAACACTAGAGCTTGATTACTACCAATCTAATGACCCTGAGCTTCTTCCCCTCATCAGAAGCAAACTCAATGAGTTTGAAGAAGAGGCGCAGAGAGAAGTCCACTATCTGGGCAACCACAAACAAGCTAGAAGGTATGGAGAAGGAGACAGGCCTGGTAAAATACTAGCATCTTTACTTTAACCCTCACACACCATAGACTATATCACAGAATTGAGAGATGAGGCCCAACAGCCAATAAGGGGCCCACAGGAAATAATGAACTGCCTAACACAGTTCTACTCAGACCTTTATACCTCACAACACACAGGCCTGCCAGAGGACATTCAACCCTATTTCGATTCGATCGAGTTGCTGTGGCTGAGCAGAGCAAACAGAACATACCTTGTCGACCCATTCACTGAGGAAGATGTAGTTCAGGTCATTAATAGCTTACCACCAGACAAGGCCCCTGGGCTGGATGGCCTTCCGGCCTCTTTTTATAAATGCTACGCATCAATCCTGGCTCCTCACCTCATGGCGGTATATCAGGAGTTCCTTGAAAATGGCAAACTACCCCCTAACCTTAGAGAAGCAAGCATATTGCTATTAATTAAGCCTGACAAAGCTCCAGAACTCTGCGATTCATACCGACCGTTCTCTCTAATTAACACGGATAACAAAATATACGCCAGGCTACTGGCCAACAGAGTCCAGCTGCTATTGCCGCTCATTGCCAGACCAGATAAATCAGGATTTATTCCTGGGAGATCGACTGCACACAATTTACGCACATTTTTCACGATTCTCCATTATCTTGACCCTCAATTTCACGCGGTGGTGGCACTACTCGACGTCACTAAGGCATTTGACTCCTTGGAGTGGCCATTTCTATTTGCAGTATTAACTAGATTAGGATTCAGCCCGTTATTATACAACAAATTAAATTGTTATACTCAGACCCCACCGCGCGTCTGTGTGTGAATGACCAAATATCAAATACATTTATTATCACTTGTGGAACTAGACAGGGATGTCCCCTCTCGCCTTTACTCTTCGCGATGGATCCACTTGCGGCGCGGCTAAGACAACATCACGCAGCCAGGGGCTTGGGCTTCTCTTCTAGAGGGATAATAATATCACAATACGCAGATGAAATCACCTTGTACATTAATAACCCCCAAGAAAATGTACCCCCGACACTTCGGGAAATCACTAAATTCGGCGGCATGTCAGGCCTCCAGATCAATTGAAAGAAATCCACACTGTTCCCAATGACTGACAACACCAGACCATTTGAACTCGACTATCCGCTCCGATGGGCGGAAGGCCCGGTTAAATATCTGGGGATCTGGTTGAGCAGGGACACCCAAGAACGATGGAACATGAACATTGGTCGCGCCATAACCTGGCTTGAGGAGAAAATCAAAGTCTGGTCCAAACTGCCACTGACCTTAGCGGGCAGAATAGCGATTGCTAAAATGATAGTCCTTCCCAAGATCCTATACATCTTTGTAAACATTCCACTTACACTCACTCAAGCATTCTTCAACACTATGCGCTCGCTGATGATTTCATTAGGGTGGGCAGGAGGACAAGCCAGAGTTGTTTGGGAAACATTGACCCTTCCACAAAATCAAGGAGGACTCGGTGCGCCTGATTTCCCTCTCTACGCCTACTGCGCACAAGCGCAATTTCTACACTATTGGGTACACCCGATCCCATTCCAGCCCCATGTGGCGGTCGAGCTTGACATAGCTGCACCCACACCCCTAGATGTGGCGCTGTACCGGCCATACAAACGCCCCCGGCATGTCATCGACACCATAGAAACGCGGAGATGGGCTTGGGACGGGTTACGTGGGAGAGCCAAAACAGAGATACTATTTGCCCCCTCAATACCACTGGCTAAAAATTCGCAAATGCCCCCGCTAGAAGACCAGGGTGCTATAACACGAGCACGGAATCAAGGTATCGCCAGTTATGCAGATCTGTACCCAGAGGAAGTATTTATTGAACCACCATCCCAGACACGCCGCCTCCCTATTTTTCTGACATACTGTTGTACCACTGTATATGCGCCACTTGCCGCTAGATGCAGAACACTTTCTTACAGGCCTTGGAGCACATACTTACCACTCCTTCAACACACAAGCTAATTACAAGACTCTATTAGACCATGCAAAAACACTGCCCAGTAACAGCACCAAAACACAGAGAACAGTGGAACACTGAGATACATCCACAGATTACAGAAGAGCAATGGCAATTTTGCTGTGCGCAACTCGAGCAACTATCCCAAAATTACAAACTCAGACTAATCCATTTTAAATTTATAAACCAATTGTTGGAAAACGAGGCAGCATCTGTGAGGCCTGCACAAATAACATGACTACATTTGTCCTTCACTGGGAACCAAACACCCAATTGTAGCGCCTGACTCTCAGAGGGTAGCGTTGCAGAGCAGTCTGAGGCTTACTCAAGGGTGGTGGTGTGGGCTAGTATTCGCCATTTGCAGGTGCGCAGAAATAACACTCAATAATTGATTGTCCAGTCTGTACTTTGCTTTATAAAAGTAAGAGTACATTTATTAAACACACACACTACTCAATACTATGCACCAATTTACAAATATACATAAGCTGTTGGAATTACTTTGTGACATTGCGTAACATCTCCACCCCTCCCAAAAGGGGGGGTGGGGTCTAGTACCACCACTCCCATGTATGCACATCATCTTGCCCCCTAATGCAGTTAGTTGAACATAACCTGGAGGGAGGGCCTTGCGCACTGGCACCATCCCAGTGGCGACCCACCCCATTACCTCAACACGCATTAAAAGTAGGTTCACCTGCCCTAATGACACATAACCCTGACTCAGCATCTTATATTGACAATACAGTAGGCACCCCCACATATTCAGGGCTAACAGTCTGGGTTGTTCCTCACTTAAGCGCAGCAGCAAGAATACATGTTTACGCATTACCTTAGAATGACAGTACTCATCACATTTGTTGGACATTAGAATGCGTTGCAATTACAGCCCCTAAAGGCATCACAGATGAAATCACAGGATTACGCCTATACAGCCAGACACCCTAGCAGGAATGTCTGGCAACATAACCCACTTTGCTTATGACATCACCTTACACAGGTACCTCACATTATATATGTGACCTTCAGTCCCTCTAAAAAGTAATAACTGTTAGTAAATGCAGTTCTGGTGCAATTACACCGCTTCACCTCCAGGGGATGCCCTTCTCCAGACATCCCCAACTCAGCCCTTCACTCCAGGAAGCACTTCTCACGACACCCTCAGCTGTAGAACCAAAAGTTCCAGCCTAGGTGTTGAATGCACGCTGAGCCCTTCAGGGGTTATCCTTTTTAAATCCCTAGGAGACTTAGGGTGGGACTTAACTTCGTGCTGGGGGGAGACTGCGCTTCTCCAGCAGCTCCCCCAGCACCCTTGTACCAAGTTGGTGGTGACCCCGTCCTCCTGGGGCCACCACAAGCACCAAAATAGCTGATTTCCAAATGCCTGGCAAGGCATTATGGGGTGCTTCATGCTCCTTTTCATGCATATTAGAGCAGCGGCTCTCTCGCTGCTTCGGGGAGAGCCGCGAAGTGGGCCTCCGGCCGCATGTGCCGCCCGTTGGAGGGTCCGGTCCCACCTGGACCCCCAGGTGAGTGATTTGGCTCGGGGAGCCCACCCCTGGCCGATCCGCCAATTTTCGGGGGCCCGGTCCCACCCGGGCCCCTTCCGCCTCGTTTCACGGGGCCCGGTCCCACCCGGACCCCGCATGGCCATCGGGATGGAGAGCCACCTGGGGAGCCCACCCCCAGTGGCTCCCTCGCGTGCTGCCGCGGGAGCCGGCTCCGCACTTCTTGTCTGCCCGCTCCGGCGGGCAGACGCGCCAGACTCCTCCGGCGGCACTCGGGGATGGGGTCCCGGGCCCCTGTCCATCTTCGGGGGGCGCGACGGCGCTCCCCCTCATCCCGGTCCCCTCCATCGTGCTGTCTTCGGGGCCCGGAGATGGGGTCCCGGGCCCCGCATCCTCGTCACGGGGGAGCGCGACGGCGCTCCCCGGCTGCTTGGCTACGGTGGGGGCCAGGGTGGGCTCCTGGCACCCCGCAGGGGAAATCTTCACAGGGAGCGCGACAGCGCTCCCCGACTTGACTTCGGGGCCCGGGGTTGGGGTCCCGGGCCCCCTTTGGCCACTTTTCGCGGGGGGCACGATGGCGCTCCCCCGCCTCCCGTCTTCAGGGAGGGGGGGGGGGGGGAGAGGGGGCGGGCCAGGGTGGGCTCCTGGCCCCCAGCTGGGCACCTTCGCGGGGAGCGCCATCGGGGGGGCAGCCCCCGGGACCTGACCCACCCCGGGGGCATCTTGGAGACCGGCGGCGGAGCCCCACGCGCTTCGTCGTCAGTCCGATTAGGGGTCAAAGGTCGCCTACCTTCCGGGGGCCATATCTCAGCCCCTGGGGGTCCGATCTGCCCCATTTTCGTGTCTTCTTGCTCCTGGCGGCGGGCCCCAGCCCCTGGGAGCACTCTCCTTCGCCCTCCGGGTCTCCCAGAGGGTGCATTCTGCAGGGAGCAGTCTTCACTGGCTCCCTGCGCCAGACTTTCGCCTGGCTCTCCTCCTGGGCCTCTCTTCTCCCTGCGCAGAGGCCCCTGCTTCTGCGCACCGGTCCTGGGCTCTTCTTCTGGCGCTGTTAAGGGCCTGGGGGGCAGTCAGGGGTACCTCCTTCCAACTGCCCATTGCCAGGCTCCAGCACCTTCCGCAGACCACACCCCAGAGAGAGTTCTCTTCTTGTTCCAGTACTTTTTAAAAGCTGAGTAGGGGGCTGGCAGGAAGTCTTTTTGTCCTATCAAACAGCGACACATCACTTCCCTGCCCCTGCCCCTTCTTCTTGTCCAGCCTCTGGGTTTGTTCAAAATGGCGTCGTCCAGGGTCTCTGGCCACATGGTCTCTGAAACACGAGCCCTTCCTTCCTCGCTGCCTTCCCTCCTTGGTGCAGCCTGGTGCCTGGCACCCAGTGATGGCTGCTGATGGATGAGCCTGTAGCCCCACCCATCTTCTCTTCGTGGAGAGGAGGCCTTAGCTTGTGGAAGAAAGGTTATCAATCCATCCAGCTGAGGTCAGCCCTCAGCCTGGCCCTGGTTATGACTGACTCAGAGAAATGTGACATTTCTGGATGACCCAAAAGCAGTACAAATATGACTTTGGACTCTGCAGAATACTCCTTTTCACATCCGCTACAGTGGACTTTAGTGCGTGTCTGGAATCTGTAGGCCTTATGAAAGTTAATCTAGCACATGGGCTCCACATCCCCATAGGGGAATAATGAAGTGAAAAACACAGTAAAACACACTGACTTTCCCTGGCATGTTCCTTCCCAGTGTATAAGGCCTATTCCGTGTCACCACCCACTTCTGCATAAGTCCCGCCACACCATTCACTTTGTAGCTGCTCCTGGACTGCGCACGCCAGGAATCTCCCCTGCGCAGCCCCTACACATGTGCACACGCATGTACACAGGTGTCTGCATGTAACCAGCCCGGTGCCCCTTACTCCAGCTGCTGCGCAGCGGCTAGTCAAGCTAGGGGGACACCAGTAAAATCCACATGCAGTCTCTTTCATTATGAGTTCACTGTGGGGGAGTCCCAACTTATGAGGCTCTCCCACAGTAAAAGCTCAACAAATAGGTGCTCAAAAGCGAAAAATCCAGGCGGCCCAGAGTGTCAGAACCACCTTCTAACACCAATACTATAGAACACCTGTACAGTTGCACCGCATGGGCATCCGGCCCAACGCGGAGTGCTGGAGATGTAACACAGATCAGGCAACCTTTTAGCACTTGGCCTGGGACTGCCCCCAGATTGCTGCATACTGGAAAGAGATTTTTTTCAAAATAAGCGAAATACTCATGACACGAATAGAGCCCAGGGCCCTGGTGGGGCTACTGGGGTAAGTCAAGGATGCCCCGGTGGAAGTCTGCAGGCTCCTGGCTATGCTGCTGCTATTAGCAAAACGCAGAGTCACTATGAAGTGGGGCAGATCAAACCCCCCCCCCCCCCCTATTTAAGGACTGGATCCTTGATGTCACATTTTGTCAAGAACAACTCGCAGCCTTCTGGAAGTTAATGCCCATCGCGTCTATACCTAAAGACATATGGGGTCCCTTCCTCACATGGTTGAGGTTGTATGAACAAAATGAGCCTGGCCCAGTCATATCGCACAATGCTAATTAGTCAAATAACCACCGGATTGATTAAAAACAATATCTTATAAAAGACCTCAACTTCATACCTCGCATGCCAGTCCTCCACATCCACAAACTTGTAATGCCTACTGTGATTGTAATTCAAGGTTAACTTTGATGCACCCACTACATAGAATACGAAATTGGTGTGCCTTATGTCTGCTATCATTACATCTATCAATGTACCACATGTCGAATACGTGCCTTTGAATCAAACTAATGTAAAAATGTATGATTATAAAAATGCCAATAAAAACAAGTTTAAAAAAATAATTGGTCCGGGATTTTCCATGCCTACAATTTTTTCCACAGTATGCCCGGATTTACTTTATCAAAGGCTACGCTATAATCTAACAAGCACACATACAGGGGGGATTTTTGATGAATTGCTATTTTTGCTAATAAATTGATCGTTGTGATGTTATCCAGTGTTTCGCAGCCTTTCCTTCAGCCTGTCTGTAAAGTGGCCAGAAAATATTTATCCCGTTGATCCAGGCTTTCAATTCGGCCAGCAATAGTCTATCGAATAGCATTGCTTCCGTATCAAGAATGACAACTGTTCTGTAATTTTGAGGATTGTTACTGTCCCCCTTCTTATGAATGTGGTGCAGTATTGATCCCTTCCAGTTATCTGGTATGGTTTCAGAGGCCAAGATTCCTGTATACCTGGTTAATAGTGGCACACTCCATGTGTCAATATCATGCTTAAAGATTGCTATCCAAACTCTGTTAATACAGAAATCGATGCATTCATCGATGAAAATGAAATATCGTCCTTATTAACAGAATGACCTGCTGTGAACTCCACATCAACCTCGACTCGCAAATATGAAGTCCTGCAGGAGACCAAGGCCCAGAATTGCTAATTGATAGGGGGGGGGTTGGCGCAGCTGACAGACGAACGCTCAGGCAGGAAACTCTTGATCAATCCCATGGATAGGCACAGCAACATCACAAGGGTCAAGGGAGATTGCCCCAATAAAGCACACATGGCCAGAGGGGGTACGCACGCTCATAAAATACCAGAAAAAGTCAGATGCCACATGAGTTTGGCATCTGACCTAGCACACACAATGATCATGTGCCCCCCAGGACGGACATCTCGACACGTTATCCACTGGCCACATTGTGCCCATCCGAAATCGAGACCCACCTATGGTAACCATTAGACCAGGGCTCGAAAAAACATAAAAATTGCACTAGACCTGCAGGTCTAGTAACGTGAAACATCTACTTGACCTAACTGAAATGCACTTGACCTCGGACTCTGAAAGCTGAGCAAATGTGACAAGTTAACAAGATTTAAAAGCATTTTTATTGCTCATTCACTTTGTGAGCAATAAAGATGCCTTTAAATCTTGCCATCTTGTCACATTTTCTCTGCTTTCAGAGGCAGAGGTCAAGTGTCAGTTTGTCTTCCTACTCGCCAGAAAGGGCAAGTAGGACCTAAAAATAGCTCGTCCTTATTGAATCTGACTCGCAAATGAGAGCGGGCGAGTGGATTTTTCGAGCCCTGCATTAGACAATTAATTTACTACTCCAAAGGCAGCAACCAACATTCCTCACCATATATGATATGCCGGAAACTTTTATAACCCGTCATGTTTTGTATGAAAGGACACATACGGATTGTAAATTGAGACAGCCCTCAGATCTTGTGGCTGTAACTGTTCTCCCGGCCGTAATGTTTATTTAAACAAACTGTTCCTGTTTTGCCAAACGCCTCTTGTCTTCTGTCATTTAAGGGATTTTGAACTCCAGTAACAACTCCATTAGGGCCTTGTGCCCCTCCCCCACATTTTTTATTAGAGATATCATTTTTACCTTCTCTGATATTTCTAGCACCAAAGATACACTACCGATGATTAGCTAGTCCATCTTCAGTTGGCCTGGGCTACTTGTGGTCATACTAAGGGCTTCTTCATTTGACACACAATGATTTTTCTGGAAACAAAAATGCATGGTTATTAGTTAACTGGGTTTATGCCGAGGGACTCTCCACTTAATTTGATTGGTAAGAAGCTACTGTTGGCACCTCCCTCTTGCTCATTCACTAATGATTCATCATACTAAAGTTGCAATAAATACTTCTCCCAACATTCCGCCTCAACGCTATTTATTTTAATTTCTGGCTGTTCTAAATTGTGAATGAGCTTCAAAAATGCTCTGGTATCCCTTGTCTGGACCCATTTGCTGATATTATACTGCCTCCTACTTTCGAATGCAGGCTTAGCTTGTCAACAATTCCTTTCGCAACTTTGTCCGAGGATTTTAATAGCTAGTCTGTCTTCTTCTTGATGGCATTTTTAAATTCTCCTAAGTTTTGATAAGTTCTTTTCTTGATCTTCTTAATTCCTTGGTGTACCAGGTCTTTTTATCCAGTCTTTTACAGGACTTATTTGGAGAATAGCGAACAGTGTTTGTGGGAAAACTATTGAAGGTGACACCTGTTACATCACTGTCTTCTTACAGATTCCCTAATTTGAGCTACTTGTTTTCTCCTTGACCTCTGGCTCAAGTTTTGTTCAGTATCTGTTGGAAGACACCAAGTGATCTTGCTGTGTACATTTCAATTGACTTTACAGCATAGTCCACATCCTTACTAGCAAGTGCTTCTCCATCACAAGGTATGTCCAAGATCTTAATCTGGACCTCTGACCTCATAAATGTTGACTTCAGGCATTCATGCCTTTGGAGAACCGCAGTACTTGCAAGCTGTCTGAACCAGAAAAACGCTACATTCATGGTACATTCTATCATTTCAGATTAAACTCTTTCTCCTTCATGCAGGATGTTTTTTTTTTTCCTCTGCTCTTGTTTGCCGGTAGAAAGTTGAGATATGTGCTGATGTCCGACCAACTCTGCCTGTAGTAACGACCAAGGATCAGCTATGAGTTGGCCACCCTTACCGTAGTTGCTGCTATAGCAGAGAATCTCTTCCATATTTTGTCCTATTGCCATCCTTGCCTGTCCGATGGTGTAGAACAGGAAGTAGTAGGATTCTGTGATTTTCTTTATGTAGCCGCATTACTGCAGAGTCGGCCCGAGGATGGCTGATTCGATAGGCAGGTGAGCCACCTAGTGCCTTGTACATTTTGTCTAGATGAGGGACAACTGCAGATACTGGTATTGGATTATTCTTGGTCTATAGACCTTCATTCCAAATCAAATCTACAACCAGAATGGATTTAACTGATTTACGAGAGGGGTTCTTTGAAGTCATATAACAAACAATCTGATTGCAATTGGCAAATCAAATTTTGTAGACTGTCGTTGTCATCCAGTGGTGAATCTGCTATTTGCGGAATGGAGGGTGATGAAACAGGTGTTAAATAATCATCCCCCTCAAAACAAACGTCTTGACCCTTCTGTACTCCTCCTTTCTCATGTTCTTCATCCAAGTAGGTGTCGCCTCTCACTGTCGGTAATACAGGTTTTGACAAAAGATTTTGGGCTGGTTATTCTAACTTTGAACTTGAAGAACAAGTTACTTACCTTCGGTAACGCATTATCTGGTAGAGACTATCAAGCTGCAGATTCCTTACCTTTTGAATTCCCAGGCTGGATCCGAAAACTTTTGCTGAGCAATACCCCTTGCGCGCAGATTCAGGTAGCTTCATTCGGCTCCACGTGACGTCCATGTTGGCAGCGTCGGTTGTGGCGTCGCTGTGCCTATAAAGGCGCCAACAGGCGCGCGGATGTCAGTACTTTTCATTTTTTCCCACCAGTAGCGCAGAGCCACAAATTAACTGACTTGTGTGTAAAACTAGGGCCTTAAAAAGGGGGGATAACCCTAGCCCTAGAACATTAGTCCGCAAAGCGGGGAGGCATGGGTGGGGCTGTAAGGAATCTGCAGCTAGATAGAGTCTCTAACCAGATAATGCGTTACCAAAGGTAAGTAACTTGTTCATCTGATAGAGACTTCTAGCTACAGATTCCTTACCTTTTGAATGAGATACCCAAGCCATACCAACCCGGCGGTGGGCTGTGGACCAATTGCTAAACTAGGCAGTCCTCCAGGAGCGAGCGAGCAAAATGCCCATCCCTGCGGACCTGACCGTACAAACAATAGTGTTTTGCAAACGTGTGCAAAGATGCCCACGTTGCAGCTTGACATAGGTCTTGCACAGGGACACCCCGAGCCAAGGCCGTAGTCGCAGCCTTTCCCCTGATGGAATGGGCCTGTAATCCCTCAGGGGGCTGCTGCTTCGCCAGGCAGTAGCAGATCTTGATGCAGAGAACGACCCAGCAAGAAATGGTCCTTTTCTTCACTGCCCTTCCCTTCTCTTCTTTGCTCCCACGTACCCCACAAAGAGTTGGTCGTCCACCCGGAACTCTTTAGTGCGGTCAAGGTAGAACGACAAATGCTCTTTTTGGGTCCAGACGATGGAGACACTCCTCTTCTTTAGAGGGATGCGAGGGAGCAAAGAAGGTGGGCAAAGTGATGGACTGAAAGATGAAATGGGGTCACAACTTTTGGCAAAAAAGAAGCCCTGGTGCGAAGCACGACCTTGTCTGGAAAGGACATAAGAAGGCGAACAAGATAACGCCTGTAACTCACTCACTCTCCGGGCCGATGTAATGGCCACTAAGAAGGCTGTTTTGATGGTCAACAGCCGGAGAGGACAATTGTGCAGAAGCTCAAATGGAGAACACATCCGGTAGGTGAGGACCAAATTAAGGTTCCACTGTGGCATCGCAAAGAGCGACATGGGAACAGGTGGACCAGCCCTTTTAGGAATTTAGGCACAATGGGAAATTTGAAAAGAGAAGGTTGGTCTGGCAGCTGCAAAAAAACAGATAGAGCAGAAAGGTAACCCTTAAGAGTGCCCAAAGCAGAGCCCTGCTGGGAAAGGGTCAGAATGAACAAGAGGACAGTAGAAATAGAAGCGCATAGAGGGTCAGTAGACCTCTCAGTGCAGTACAATACAAATTTCTGCCAACGGCAGGCGTATACCGTCTTGGTGGAGGGCCACCTGGCCGCCAGAGTAACGTTACAGACTTTGGGAGGTAGGTCAAAAGCTATCAACTGCCTCCGCTCAATCTCCACGCATGAAGGCGCAGCGATGACTGGTTTGGGTGGAGAACCCTCCCCTGCTGCTGCGACAGAAGATCCTCCCGAAGGGGCAGCCTGATCGGAGGATCAACACTCATTCTCAGAAGCTCTGGATACCAGACTCTCCTTGCCCAATCCGAAGCCACAAGGATGACTTGGGCCTGGTCATTCCTAATCTTCAGAACCCTGGGCAGGAGTGGTATGGGCGGAAAGGCGTACAGCAGGCCTGAGCTCCACTCGCAATGAAAGGTGTTGCCGAGCAATAGCTGCCTTGGAAACTCCAGTGCGCAGTACTGCTGACATTGCGCGCTCTCTTCGCCGGCGAACAAATCTAACCAAGGTTCTACCCACTGCTGAAAGAGACCTTGCGCTACCTTCGACTGGAGACACCATTTGTGATGCGCTAGGCATCGACAGCCGAGTTTGTCCACCCTAGCGTTCAGAGAACCTGCCAGGTGTTGAACCACCAGGGTTATGCTCTGCTGTTCCAGCCATGTCCAGAGAACCAGAGCCTCTTGACAAATGATCCACAAGCCCACCGCGCCTTGCTTGTTGCAGTATCACATGGCGGTGGTGCTGTCCGTAAATACCTGCACCAGCTTCTCCTTGACATAGGGAAGAAATGCCTTCAATGCCAATCGAATCGCCCGGAGTTCCAATAAATTTATGTGGAGCCCAGTCTCCGCCGGAGACCAGTGTCCCCTGATCTCCACCTCTCCCAGAAGGCTGCCCCATCCCACAAGTGACGCATCTGTCATGACTGTGAGATCTGGTTGGGGAAGGGAGAGGTGTCTGCCATTGACCCAATCACGGTTTGTCAACCAACACTGCAGATCTCTCGCAGTTCCTTCCGAGATCGGGACCATGTCAGTGAGATTTCCCTGATGCTGTGCCCATTGGAACTTCAGGTCCCACTGCAGAGCGCGCATACGCCACCTAGGATGCTTCACCAACAGAATGCAGGAGGCCCAACAGCCTCAGAGTCATTCTTGCCGAAATCTAGGAGAGAGGCTGAAACATCGGAATCATAACCCGAATATCCTGGACTCGCTGCGCGGGAGGATAGGCCCAAAGCTGCACTGTGTCCAGAACTGCTCCAATGAAAGGGAGCGTCTGAGAAGGAGTCAGGTGTGACCTCGGCACGTTTATAGAGAACCCCAGCGAATGCAGGAGGTTCGCTGTAGTCTGAAGGTGGGAGACGACTGCCTGGGGCGAGGACGCCTTCAACAACCAGTCGTCCACATAGGGGAAGAATGACACCCTTAACTTGCGCAGATGAGCTGCGACCACCGCCATCACCTTGGTGAACACCCGAGTGGCACTGGTAAGGCCAATGGGGAGCACAGTAAACTGAAAGTGCTTGTGGCCTACCTTGAACCGCAGTTAACGCCTGTGGCCCGGCAGGATAGGATGTGAAAATATGCATCCTGCAGGTCCAACACTACCATCCAGTCTTCTTGGTCTAGGGCAGACAAGACCTGAGCCAGAGTGAGCATTTTGAATTTCTCATTTTTGAGGAAGAGATTGACGGTCCGAACTTCTAGAATAGGCTGTAGCCCTTTGTTACAAATGCCTGTGCACATGTTATTGTAAATTGCAGAAACAGTACTGCATCACATTCATGAAAGTTCAGAAAACACTCTACTATTCACACGTCAAATGAGTAAGATGACAGCAGAACACTCCGGGTGTCTCGTGTTCTTATTGTTTAATGAGGATCGATTGCCCAGCCAACACGTGTTTCGTCAGGGTATGAACCCACGACTTCTTCAGGGCTAGAAGATGTACAATAACAAGGTCTCAGAGACTATAACAAAAACATGTGTTAGGTTCGGCGACAAGTGACTTTAGTGTCATTACACCCTGGGTGATAACCCATAGTCCTGTACACCAACACTTCTGATGGATAGGTCCTAAAGGTGATGAGTAGACCAGTGAGGTGAAGGGGTATCAAGTGACATCCTAAT
This sequence comes from Calotriton arnoldi, assembly GCA_963921515.1. Lineage (NCBI taxonomy): Eukaryota > Metazoa > Chordata > Amphibia > Caudata > Salamandridae > Calotriton > Calotriton arnoldi. The sequence goes on along the minus strand of CAWUFW010006931.1, from coordinate 44,436 downwards.
TTGACTCACATTATTCTTGAGTGCCAAAGTATCATTGTAGCAGTGTATCGTGATACAGTTCGGTGACTGGTCTAATATCAACATGCACATTGTGACTTAGATTTTTATACATATCAATCGATCTTATCATGAAACAACCAATCTTTTACATCGTTAAATCTAATATACAAACATAGTGCACTGATCAAAAGGAATTTCTGACATGTTCCTCGAGAAGGTGATAAGTTATGTTCGGGATGGAGAAAAGACAAAAGGGAACAAAGAAACGTAGGGGAGAGGGAACGAGGAAAGAAACAGAGTCAGTCCAGAGTAAGGACCACTGAGTAGAATTTCCAGGAGGTAAGGACTATCGGGCCTCTCCTGTTTTATTTGCAAACAACTGCCTGCGTACCCGCCCTGATGGCACTTAGTCTGTTTATTCCTGCAGAATAACAGACCCTGGACGGAGCCCAACTCGGCTCGGTTTTTCGTTTGCATGCCACGAGTCTTTGTCATATCACTCTAAGGCAGAGGTCTTCAATCTGTGGGGCGCGATCCCCATGGGGGCCGTGGAGTCATGGGAAGGGGGTCGTGCATTCCCGGGCCTCACTTCTGCCGGGATTCTTGAAAGAAGAAAAAAAAAAAAACGTCCCCGGACAGTTCATAATGAAATTAAAGTTTTAAAAGCTGTAATGCCATTCTGGGAGTGTTTACTTGTGAAACCGGAGCTGATGCCTTCCAGGATGCCTGCTTGTCTGAGTGGAACGGAAAGATGTGCTACCAGTTAATCTGAAAATGTAAAGGGCAATTTGCAGCTGTAAAGAATGTTTGGGAGCCGGTACTGGCTTTCATTGATCCAATCACTGGAAGTTTTGTGATGAGCTGTGAAGTGAGTGCTTCTAATTGTAAATATATTTACATAGTGCTTACTATCCCGGAGGAGGTGTTGAAGGCCAGTAAGGAGCAAGAAAAACAAGCATTTGCAATGCAATAGGTCTCACATTTTAGAAACTTTGACCTATTGGTATTGTAAATGACAATGCCTTTTATTATTGCAGGTGTTTTGTAAACACAAATAAATGGCATTGTCATTTACAATGCCAATAGGTCAAAATCTCTCAATTGAGACCTATTGTATTGCAAATGCTTGTTCTGCCAGTGGCCAAGTACAAAAAAATGAACTATTCTGGAATGTGGTCCACTTTTTTTTGGGAGTGCCCCGGTCTAATTATGATCCCAATCCCACACTGATGGCTCATGGTGGCCACATGCATTAATATTTGGGGACTGTTTTTCATCAGGTTCTAACCCAGAGAAAGAAAGAGAGAAAGGGGAGGACAATAGAAAGCAGTGACAAATGGAGAAAATATGCGTGAAAAACTAACAGCAAAAGTGAGTTAAAGATACACGGAAAGAAGGGTGGTGGCTGCGTCATGAACATTTCCTTTCCTGGTTCCTACATGCAAAATTGGTTGGGAAATTGTAAATGTAATTTTTTTTATGTCTTTGCTGCTGTATATCCTCCGAACATGTGGTAAACTGTGCGGCATATGTACAAGCCCCTATCGCCACCACAACGTCACTTTTATCGACGTTGTGGTGGCGATAGGGGCTGCGCCTTATTTACAAGGCAGCGTTAAGCCACTAAACGTGGCCTTATTTACAAGGCAGCGTTAAGCCACTAAACGTGGCTTAACGCTGCCTTGTAATAAGGACCCTTTCACGCTATTGTACAATCTTCTAATATGGCAACAGGTTTCACAGAGAAACAAGGTAGGCTAACAAAAACAAGCTCTGTGAAGGAGAAGCACTTAGGAAGACGTGCAGCTGGGAGCAGTGAGTTGGGAGGGAACCAACCTGTGTATAAGGCTGCAATGCCCATACAGGAGGGGGGAGTAGGGGCCATCACAGCTGTACAGTGTGATGGCCAACCAAAATGTTCTCTGATTGAAATCTCCGGAAAGAGAGCAAAGCACACAAAGGAGTGACATTTACAGAAATGCACCTATACCAACCCAGCATTTCTGAATGCCACATATAACAACCAATGGCAATCGGTGGGTGTGCCAGAGCTAATAGAAGAGGATACAATAGGTCTTGCAGACAGTGCAAGCGCTGTCGAGGCTGGATCTAAAAAGGAAAGCCGTGGTAGGGCAGGCAGGCTGGAAAAGAAATTGTGGTGAAATGTGTTGGAAGAATAGGAGTGTTTTATACCGAGAGAAGTGCCCAAACACCTTTTAATATGCATTACAGATTACTTCTGTAAACTGTCACTTACCTGGCAGGCACATTGCAAATTCCTATTCTGACTTTCCTGTAGCTGACTTTTTTATCAGCAGATCAGTAGCCCTGATGCATTTTATGGGAGCTGAAAATAAGTTAAAATACTGGGGTACTTCAGTTTCATTTTCAAATTAATTTTCACAGAAAGTATCAATGTACTGAAAGACCTTACTAGAAAAGGTGTTTCTGAATGGACAACTGAGCTCTGAAGTGCATGCTTTTAATTGCAATTGTATTTACATAGCGCTTTCTATCCCATAGGAGGTGTTGAAGGGACAGTTATGCACAAAAATTACATTGCGTATGGTCTGGGTATTACTAAAATCTATATTTTGGAAGCCCCATTTTATCGTAAAACAGTTTGCACTTTTTGTAGCACTTTATCTTATAATGTGTGTAATGCTAGTATAGTAATTATTTACATATTCACGGTGCTTTCTGTCACAGGCTGTGACCTAGTAGCACTAAATACACAAATCACTATTCTCCACTGCACCAACCAAGATTTAATTCTGTGGCTCTCTAGTCACACACAGACCGTTTATTAAGGTGGATTAACTACTAGAGGTTTAATAATGTACTATATTGCATTGCCCACTGAGTAGCACTTTTTTATTTATTTTTAATCTAAGCTGACCCTTAATTTAAATGTAGCTACCTGATGGTGAAGGACCTAAAAAACGTACAGAATATTGAGTTTTTAGCCAAACCGATGACCCACCCAAGCGCTTACACTCTCAAGGCCCTCCAGCTGCCCCCTAAACATGACTGAAATCAACAACAGCAGCAAACTAATATAACCAGTTTTTGCTAAAATAGAAGAGTCTGTTTTCATAATGTTAAAAATAAAACCTTTTTAGAAAAACAGTGTGAAAGAAGAATAAGGGACAAATTCCTCCCCTGGAATTAAAGAAAGCATCCTACTTGGACTTTACAGTTCATCATTAACGACTGTAAATGGTATTTTTCAGTGATGATGAATGATGTTCAGCAACCTCCAGTTCCAAGCAGCTGTAAAAGCCAAGCCACCAGCATCCCATGAAATATAGTATGGTTCTCCTCAGATGCCTTGCACTAAAGTTGCAGCCAATGCATTACAGCCATTATACCCAGGGCCACTGGGATTATGCGATTGTGCAACCGCAGAGATTGTCACATAATTATAGATTTCCCACATAGTCAATCATCTGCCACATAAGCTGCTGATTGTAACAAAAAAATGTGTTTATAGCTCAACCAGTTCACTAGTTACTAAAAAGCAGCGACATGTTGCTGCGCAGTAAGGGCTATTTGCAAAGCTGGATTGGTCACCGTTTTGTTGCTTATTGCTATATTTGGGTGTTAAACTGGTATTTATAAGGTGCAAACACAGATTGACCGTTTCTCTGGAGAAAAACAAGCACACTCATCACTTTAGTTCAGAAAGGTGTTAAAATCCAAATAAGTTTTGCCAAAATGTTATATTTGTGAAAAGGTATCATTGTGAATTTTTGGGTAGTTCTTTTTGGAGACTTTTTGTTTGAACTGTGTAGTAAGCCTCTGATATCAATCCACAGTCACCCACAAACTTTTGGTTTGCTAAACACTGTTTAATATTGTTTCCCCACTATAAAAATGATTTGCCATGGGAATTGGTGACGTTTATGGTTGTCGAGGATGGTTGTACCAAGTTCCAGAAATTTTTGTCAGGAGGGGGTCCTTACGCCTAAATTTTTTAACAGGGGGGTCTCGACTTCAAAAAGTTTGAAGACCTCTGCTCTAAGGTAACTTTACGCTACTCGTTCGCCACGCCCTGCTGCTTGTATTTTCAGAGTCACTGAGAAGGACTCTGTTTGGCACGAATTTACATTTTGTAATTGGAGGGTACACCCACCGAACGCTGCTCTGATCCTCTTAACAGCAACAGTGGGCGTACAATTTCAAGATACCTCAGACACCCCAAAACTCTCCTTTTATTCGTGTCCATTTATTTAATGTAATTTGTGGACATGCCATAGGGGTCACCTCACCGCCTGAACGCTATGTTGTTCCTTTATACAGCAACGGTGGGCGTATAACTCAATACACCTTAGACACCCAAAACTCTCCTTTTATTCGTGTCCATTTATTTAATATGATTTGTGGACATGTCATAGGGGCCGCCTCACCACCCGAATCCTGCCTTAATCATGTCCACTGACACTCTTGTCATCAGGGACTCTTCCACCCAGTGGCCCTTGTGTAGTAGCACTTTCTGGTTTTATGATTGGAACTTTGGTTTGAGGGTGTATGATGTATACACCAGGTGCTATTCCAATCTCACACATTTATTTTCCTTTTGTCCACAGTGACATTGGACCGTTCGATTTGATAAGTCCCTATTTACTTGATTTTACTCTGGGGAATTTATTCCACTCCTACGCCAGCCGGTACGGAAGTACAACCGGCGGAGTGGTAAGCCTCCTTTCTCATGTTCATCAGACTGTGCGCAGGCAGCAGCGTAGTTCATACAAAGTCCCATGGTTTGGACGAATTACTGATCCACACTCTTATACTCCTTGTCTTGCAGATCAATCCATTTCAGTTCATTTGCCACAGAGGTACGAGTTTTATCCCTCACTGGTAGCTTAATTGACTTTCTACTCAGTGGTCCTTACTCTGGACTGACTGTTTCTTTCCTCGGTCCCTCTCCCCTACGTTTCTTTGTTCCCTTTTATCTTTTCTCCATCCCGAACATAACTTATCACTTTCTCGAGGAACATGTCAGAAATTCCTTTTGATCAGTGCACTATGTTTGTATATTAGATTTAACGATGTAAAAGATTGGTTGTTTCATGATTAGATCGATTGATATGTATAAAAATCTCTGTCACAATGTGCATGTTGATATTAGACCAGTCACCGAACTGTATCACGATACACTGCTACAATGATACTTTGGCACTCAAGAATAATGTGAGTCAAATTAGGATGTCACTTGATACCCCTTCACCTCACTGGTCTACTCATCACCTTTAGGACCTATCCATCAGAAGTGTTGGTGTACAGGACTATGGGTTATCACCCAGGGTGTAATGACACTAAAGTCATTTGTCGCCGAACCGAACACATGTTTGTGTTATAGTCTCTGAGACCTTGTTATTGTACATCTTCTAGCCCTGAAGAAGTCGTGGGTTCATACCCGGACGAAACACGTGTTGGCTGGGCAATTGATCCTCATTAAACAATAAGAACACGAGACACCCGGAGTGTTCTGCTGTCATCTTACTCATTTGACGTGTGAATAGTAGAGTGTTTTCTGAACTTTCATGAATGTGATGCAGTACTGTTTCTGCAATTTACAATAACGTGTGCACAGGCATTTGTAACATATATTTGTGGGCCTTGTGTCTGGTCGAGGGGTTCAGGGTCATCCCTTCGCCTGTAGCACCGTACGACACTAATATCATATACACACAGAAGCGCACACGAGTAGGCGCCATCCTATACCGCACAAATCCAAACCCTTCCCTTGCATCCAGGCTGTAGCACTTTGTTCTTCTTTGGAATCAGAAAGTAGCGGGAATAACAGCCACTGCCTACTTCTGAAACTGGGACCCTTTCTATAGCTCCCTAGGCCAAGAGAGCTGCAACTTCCTCTTGGAGCAACTTTAAATGATCCTTTGTCAGCCGTTCCTGTTTTGGCAGAATGAGAGGAGGAAAAGAAATGAAAGGAAGAGAATAGCCCTCTTCGACAATCTGCAGAACCCACTTGTCTGATGTTATGGGTCTCCAGTGGGGGAGATGATGACAAATTCTCCCACCAACTGGAGTAGTGTGGTCCTGCAGAATCACCCCAGGAGTGCTTGGAGGCTGCGGCTGTTGAGGGGAGTGTAGCCAACGACTTCTGGCCTCCATTCCTGGATCGGAATGCACCGCATCCACGTCCTCACACGGCTTGGACAGTCAATGCGGGACGGTGGGTGGGATAAGGTTGACACAGCTGGAAACCCCTTCCGTTGCCACGAAAGGGGCAATAGGAAGACTGGCTACTAGGAGTGGAGGAGAGGCCCAACGATCTGGCCGTAGCTCGAGAGTCCTTGAACCTGACCAGGGCCGAGTCTGCATTTTCCCCAAAAAGGCGGGTTCCATCAAAGGGCATGTCCATCAGATTAGCTTGGACATCCCCTGAGAAGCCAGATGTACGGAGCCAGGCGTGGTGTCTCAATGCCACAGTCGTCGAAATTGACCTACCCAGCGCGTCGGTTGTGTCTAAACCACACCGTATGGTGAATTTTGCTGCATCTATCCCATCTTTGACTGCTTGGGAGAGCACAGCCTTGCTTCCTCCGGGACCTGTGGCAGCACTTGCACTACCTTCTCACCAAAGGAAATGGGAGAATCGGCCCAATAAGCATGCGGTATTTACAGACCGCAATGCCAGGCTGGAGGAAGAAAACATCTTCCCAGATGCATCCAACCTCTTGGATTCCCTATCCGGAGGGGTGGATGGGAACGTGCCTTAGGATGTTGAGGCCTGCACCACCAAGCTTTCCGGGGTAGGGTGTTGGCTGAGAAACTTGGGGTCACCCAGAGCCGGGCGATGGCGGCGTGCAATCGTCCTAGTCACAGGAGCCCCAGGGATAGGCTTGGAACACGTACCTAGAAGGAGGTCCGTAAGTGCTTCATTGAAGGGCAAAAGGGGTTCAGATATAGAAGCCCCCGGTTGAAGCACCTTGGTCAGGAGATTACTCCTGACCTGCACTGAGGGCAGCTCTAGTACAAGGACCTTAGTTGCCCTCCTTCCCATCATGGCATAGGATGCCCCCTCCTCCGTAGCCACCGTTGGCGGAGAGAGCATGCAAGCATCTGGGGTGGTGTCCAGTCCACTGGCCTCCCCAAGTTCCCCACACCAGTCCAAGTTCTCCGCAGAGACTTCCTGGTGTTCCAGAGGGTTCACAGACCCCTCCCAATACTCTCCTGAGCCTAGCACATCCTCAAAGAGCTCAGGCGACAACATAGAACCTCTGGGTTCATATGGCTTCGGAATCGGCATTGAGCGACGTCGTTCCAGCTCTATGTCATAGCGGATGAGGATGGGGCTGGCGCTGATGGGCACCGGCGGCGCCGCAGGCACCGACTTCTGGTCCGACGTCGGGGAAGGTCGCAATGGCACGACATGCGTCGATACGTGGCGCATGGCCTTGTAAAACTTGTTAATTTGAGCAGGAGTTGCTCCGGCTCCCGGAAATGATGGGAGGAGCGAATTCGACGCAGGCTCTGGGGAACCGTGCCTAGAGTGTCGGTGCTCCTTAACTCTCTTGACGACGGACTCCAGTCGAGGTGAAGATGAAGTCCGCTTGGACTCTTCCCTGCGTGTACCGAGGTCCCCGAGTGGGATGAAGAGGACTTTGGGCTCTGAGAGCGGTCCTGTGACCTCCTCTTCTTCGATCGGGACCAGGACCTCCGCAGAGTCTCGCTTGACGGTGTCGACTGCCGGGCTGTGAGGAGCTTCAACGCCGGCTCCTTCAAGGTCTTAGGAGCCATGGCCCGGCAATCCGAGCACGACTTCGTATCGTGGTCGCGGTCGAGACATCAAAGACAAATCAGATGGGTTTTGGTTACCAACATCATGCGGTGACAAGCACCTCACAGCTTGAACCCTGTCTTCCTCGAAGACATCCCTCGCACACAAAGTGAAAAGACTTCGACAAAAAGTTGAGAAAAAGCCTGCCAAAAAGCGGCAGAGGGGTAGCTCTTCCTGGATCGGCACTGCGACGCTGCCGACACGGACAATGTCATGCGGAGCCGAATGGAGCCACCCACGCCGTGTGCAAGGGGTATTGCTCAGCAAAAGTTTCCGGATCCAGCCTGAGCCCTGGGAATTCAAAAGGTAAGGAATCTGCAGCTAGAAGTCTCTATCAGATAGTGATGGCAAAGCAAGTGGTGCACGAGGAGTGGGTGGATGTGTCTTTAGAACTGGAGAATGGACTGCTCCTATTGAAGCAGGATCAAGGCTGGTTTGCATATGGCTGGGTCTAAACTGAGATAGCATTGCGGGCAAAAAACAATGGACTGAGATGCAGTTCCAACTAATTACCAGTGGCTGAGATTAATTCAAGCATTTCTGCCATCACTTTTTTGTTTATTTCAGTGTGACGGATATGTAGCTCCTACAGAAATTATCTATAAATAAAATGAATACTGGACTATGCTTTTCGTCAGAATACCTGAGCATGTATAATAGAACTGCAGCCTTAGGAAAAAACTCCCTCCAGACTAAATGTGTTATGATGAATCACACCTTTCAGTGATCACCTTTTATTGTAGTATTAAAAAAGGGTTCAAGTTGCAGACATTGCAAACAAACTAGCCTTAAAAACTTTAATTAATGCAAGTCTGCTTATTGGCTGGAGGAAACAACTGCCCAAAAACGGAAGGCAAGCTTGTAGTTTATAACCATATATGTAAAGAAAATAGGATTTCTATCCTGTTCAAGCATGGGGATCCATGAAATTTACATTAGGTAACAAACTTTTTGGGTCACAGAGACCACCACTGCTTTACATTCGATTTGCAGGGGCACAGTCACTGCTCTACTCCCTCATTCAATGTCTTTACACAACAACGTCCCACTTACGCAACATCTGGGACCCCCCTCCATTTAAACTTTCAGCATTCACTTTTCGCTCAGGCCCACCATTCCTTAGGTTAGGAAGGCTTCTTCCACTCGAGATGCTTATCTTCGGAGCTGCAGAAGAGCTGCTCTAATGCAATCAGGAGAAACGGTGGGTAGTGGAACATCATCCCTGTGCTAACCAAGCACATGTTCAGCGTTGCACCTTCCTCTTTGCCATCTCCTCCCGGATTCGCTGCTTCAGTGCTTGGCGCATTAGAGGGTCCAGCTTGTTCCTGGAACAAATTTTGGCAGTCACCAGCTCTGGGTCATCTTCCTGAGAAGCCAAAATATAAAGCAAAGATGAAACATGGGTGTTTGGGAATATACACAGGACAGTGAGTGGCAGGTGCGTGCAGCAATCCTTATTCCATGTAGCTTTTCTCCAGGCTCTTTAACAGAATCGACTATTTTGTTAGTGTTAATAGTACACAAGTCCACAACATTTACATTTTTGGTGCCAGAAGGATGGAATGCTCAATCAGCCTGGCTGGGAACCAAACGTGTGGCACGCAGATTATACAAATATCTCTGCAGAGGTTGTTCGCGATGGAGCCATATTAATAGCAACCTTCAAAGTTAAGAAATGAGGTAGAACAGAGCATAGCCTGTGTGTGTCAAGAAAGGGAAAAAGGACTTAAGCCAGAAGCTACTACTTCGGGACAGCTACACACACTAGTCAGAACAAATGATATGCAGGTCAGTCATTTCAAATGGCTTCATCCTATGTGTCCAAAACTTGGTGTTCAGATGCAGCTGTAATGTGTTTTTAGTTATGGCTTTGGGGCGTTCTGATTGTATCTCCTGCATTTTCATGAGGTACTGTTGTCTTTACTAGAACAGAATATACAGGAGTGAGCACATCATTCCCAAGTCATTACTACAGACCCTTCCTTAATTAAAGATGTTTCAAGATGTTAAGTTGCTATACAAGTTGCTGCTCCGATATTCTACATTCCTGCACCGAGTGAACAGTTAATGACACACCTTGCACACAGTCACAGCAGTGATTTCTCCTCCATCAGCCTCGTATTCCAAGCAGAAGAGTTCTGATCCACAAGGGTCTGGCTCATTACTGGAACTGCTCCCAGATTCTTCCTTTTCCCGTTTGGAAGTGGCTCGTTTGAGACCTGAGGGGCAGAAACCAAAACCTTACAGTAGGGGTGCAGTGAGCTTAAGTGTTGACAGAATATAAGAGGGCATTCTGTGTTCTTCAAACACTAGGCATGGTGGCTGGGGATTAACTCTCAATCAGGGTTTCGGTGAAAAGTACCATGTTTTGCCATTTTCAGTGGGACACTAGACCTGAGATAAATATGGTTTATCGTTAGACATGATCTGCTCTTGTTCCACCACCCTCATTTAATTTCCTTCTTTGCCCCTCTTTAAACAACTATCGCCTGACTTGATCCCTGTTCTTTATGCTCTCCGATTTCACAAAGTCTGTCTTCATCTCTCCTCTATCCTTTTTGCTTTTTACTAATCTAGTCATCTTTGCAAGAGAGAACTTCTGTTTGCAGAATATTACTTCTACTCGCAATCCTCACCCTTACTAAGCACAAGGCATTGACCTTCTCCCTCTTTTGGATTTCTAAGCTCCCTTTAAACCCAACAGTATTGCTAGAATGACGTTCTTCTGAAACAGGCCTGGTCTCCCTCCCTTTATCACTGCCAGTTCTTCTCCTGCCTTCCGCTTCAGTCTGCTAAGGAGCTTTGCTTTCTCTAATTCTCTCATCTCTTCCCCCATTCAAGGTTCTTAATTCTGCATTTAGTCAAGAAGACTTTCCAAGAGAAGAATACAAATATTAAAAATCATACACAAACATTAGGTAAACATTGTCTAGTACAGTGTAAGTTTACACCATTAGCTATACAGGGTAAACCCAAATAACACAGGAAGGGGAAGATTGTGTCACAAAAATTTATTTGGAACAGTTCATACATCCACAGCATTTTCTATCAACTGTCGCCATTCTTTGTGTCACTCAAGAAAGTCTAGTGATGGTCAGAGACGCTTAAAAGACCACAAGGTGCTTCATAATCTTCCAGAAGGAAAACTGTGGTACGTGTAGTTGCTTTCTGCTTGTGAGGAGACTAAACACAACATTGAATAGAAAAAGACCTGGGGAAGATTGGGTGTTCTATACAAATCTGCAATGGCACTCTAATACCAAGCAGTCAAGGAATGGCTTGGAAATACACAGTTTTCATCTAAAGGTAGGATTAAGAAGGTATTGGGAGTTCAGACTGGCCCTAATACATCTTATTTTATTTCTTATATACAAGGTAAAACTTGGTTGATTGTCTCCGTCCGCTCAGCATTTCTCTGCGCAGAATAATTTTCTTTGTTGTTTACTTCCTTCTTAGATTTTTTCACAACCCCAAGGAAGTTGGGTGATTACTCCCACCACACCATATGATAAAGCAGTTTGCTTTGGGTACAACACCCATCTAACCTTGTCCTGTATCTTTGGAGGATGTTCTATTGCCTGACCAAACCAGCTCCCAGTCAGCCTGAAGCTAATCAAGAACTTTAATACACTGCTTATTCTCTGGACTTTAGCCACAATCAAATTCCACTGATCTTGAGTCGACTCATTAATATACAAAGTGTTTCGTCGTGGGGATTTTGGTCCACTACTGCACAAGGGTACACTAGGTCGAAAGACACAAGTACTTTCTTTTCTTGATTTGCCTTTCATATTTGGTTACTATACTTACCTCTATTGTGACTGTAGTATTAAAGGTTGTTGTAGAAGCATAAGCCTCCTTTCTGAGCACTGCTGAGTTTTTCATTTATGCTCCGAGACCTTACTGTAGTTAGCTGCGAAAGATTGCCGTGTTCTTTCTCTGCATGAGGATTTTTTATCTCCAATCGTATTCTCTGCTCAAGGACCAAGTCGTCTTTCATGGTTCCACTATCATCTCCTTAGTTACTTGTCATGTCATCATATTCTTTTGTTCTGGGATCCACACCCATAATCTATGACCACTGCTCTTCGACTGTATTTTCTGTCGATCAGGCCTTAAACAGGGACGGAGGGTGGGGCAGGCTACCCTTTCATGCCTGAGCAGTGCTTGAGGAGGTGAGACACTTGAGTGAGATTGCGGAGTGTGCGCGCTGAGAGTCCCTGATTGTTGCGGGTTTTTAAATTTTTAAAACTGTAATTATACCAGTTTTTATTAGCAGAATTTGCACAGCCTACTGTTTTAAACAGGATTATTTCACTTGCTTACCTCGTTAGTCTGCCCGCCCCGGTCCATCCCGGCTGTGTGCCGTTGTGTGGAGGGCGGGGCAGAACGTGTCACAGGGCACTAGGGCATCACTTCCGGTCTAGCGGGCAGAGGCGGAGCCTCCCGCCTGATCACCCCTACAAGAATCCAATGTGCACGCGACCGCGCAGCGGGCGCGCCAAAGGCAAGCCCGTCTGCGCCCGTCCGGGCCCAGGGGCCAGAAACCCTGGCCCTAGGGGGATACAGGACAGGATCAAATACTCAAAGGAGGAATTACTTAGATTGTCAAAGCCCACAGACACAGCATGCAGGCATAAAATAAATGTAGACAGCATGACACCAATATGTAGGCACTGCAATATAGCACTCATGCTCAAAACACAAAATAGTAAGGAGACCAAGCTACAATTAGCTTTACTAAATTGTAGGTCAATGGCTAGACACAAGTATGAGATCCATGATCTATTGAGGGAAAGATCATTGGATGCTCTATTTCTGACCGAGACATGGCTGAACGAGAACTCTTCCCCGGATGTACTAGACGCCACCCCGAACGATTATATGCTAGTTAGGCAGGATAGGGAGGGCCAAATAGGTAGGGGAATTGCCATAATCTATAAAGCCAACATGAAGTGCGTAATCAAACAAGCAGGCCTAGACAACTGTGAGGCATTCTCATTCACACTATCCACGGCGGAAGATAACACCATAACTGGCTTTCTAATCTACTGCCCACCGGGCCCAATAACGCAGTTTATGGCGAGCCTGGAAGAAAAGGTAGTACATCCAGCCCTAAGATATAAAAAATTTCTGGTGCTAGGGGACTTAAATATACACTTTGACGACACACATAACCAAGAAATACGGGCTAGATGCAAGGACATGCTGACATTGAATCTAACACAAAAAGTAGAGTCACAAACTCACCAAGGGCGACACATTTTAGACCCTATTTTCTCAAATTTTTGTGAGATAGGAGTAGGAGCGCCTTGGCCAGTTCCGTGGTCGGATCACTACCTAGTCCCTTTCACAGTGCCATCTCATAGAAGGAAGACAACACCCAATGAAGGAAATCACAACCAGAAAGTGGAATAAATTTAATTCTGCATCCTTCACCCAAGCTCTTAGGGAGAAGAATCTCACGCTGGATAAAAATATAAATTTAGCCAATAATCAGGTGGAGACATGGATTACGGATGCTCTAGATAAGACGGCACCATGGAGCACTAGAATCCCTAAGAGACAAAAAGAAACCGCACCATGGTTCAATAATGAATTAATGAAGGCCAAAAAAAGTGTAAAAAATTAGAACGAGCCTGGAGGAAAGACTATTGTAATAGGTCCAAAGAAGAATATAAAAAGGAACTGAAGGACTATCATTCATTAATTAAAAAAATCAGATGTGAATTTTACACGGATAAAATAGAAAGTGCTAGCAATTCCCATAAAGAAATGTTCACAATTTTGAAGTCTCTCAAAACTCATGAAGAGAGTAAGGCCATAATATCTTCCAAAGAGAGCTGTAATAAGGTGGCAGAATTTTTTGCCAATAAAGTAACTAAAATATACGAGACCTTCCCAATAGAAATACGACAAGGCACCAAGTTAGGCGGAATAAGTCATAGGAATTTTGCAGGAATAACTCTGGATGAATTTAAGATACAGGAAATTGAGGAAGTCATAGACATGGCAAAAGGAATAAAATCTGGTTCCCCTTTAGACCCTGCCCGACCAGAGAGAGTAATGGAAGGGGCAGACACGATCATGCCGTATATCGCGGAACTCATTCTCTGCTCCTTCCAAACTGGTGTGGTCCCAACCAAATGGAAACAGGCCATCGTCAAACCACTCAGAAAAAAACCATCGTTAGAATATACAGCATTAGAGAATCTACGCCCAATCTCATTACTACCATTCGTGGCTAAGATCGCTGAAAAAAATCACAAATAAACAGTTGGTTGACCACATCAATACTAATGACTTATTGCATCCATCCCAGTCAGGCTTTAGAATGGCGCATTCCACAGAGTCAGCACTACTGATGGCCACAGAGACGTTGAGAAAATATGCCGATGAAGGGCAAACGGCCGCACTGATCCTGTTAGATCTCAGTGCGGCGTTTGACACTATCTCACACCAACTGCTTCTCCAAAGACTAGAGGCCTGTGGCATCAGGCGGAACGCTCTGAAGTGGATGACATCGTTTCTCTCCGAACGGAGCTTCCAAGTAGCACAACAGACGTATCGGTCTGAAAGCTTCCCTCTGCCCCAGGGGGTCCCACAGGGATCAATTCTGAGCCCCACCCTTTTTAATCTTTATGTGGGACCACTGGCAGAATGTGTGGAGAAGCATAAGGTGTCGATAGTGTCGTATGCGGATGACACGCAGCTAATTGTAATGCTGTCCCAAGGCAAGGATCAGGCAGCTATCCGCTTCTCCAAATGCTTAGAAGAGGTGGCGGACTGGATGTCAAACCACTGCCTCAAGCTAAATGGGAATAAGACGGAGGTGATGGTGGTAGGCAAGACGCCAACAATATGGTCATCCGCATGGTGGCCAGAATCACTGGGACAAGTCCCCACCCCGAAAACAGAGGTGAAAAACCTCGGAATCTGGTTCGATGCCAAACTGACATTTGACAATCAGATTCGGAAGGTAGCTGGGAAATGCTATGGGGCTATGAAAACCTTGAGGAAAGTCATTGACTTGCTACCATCTAATGCCAGAAAGACCATAGTACACGCAGTAATTACTTCCCAACTGGACTAAGGGAATGTATTATACCTCGGCGCGTCCAAAAAGGCCTATCCAAACTGCAGAGGGTACAAAATGCGGCGGCACGCTTGGTTCTCAGCCTTCCAAGGAGCGCTAACACGAAGAAAGCCCTGACAACCCTTCACTGTTTGCCAGTGGGAAAGAGTCGTGTTCAAGGCAATGTGCCATTGTCACCGCATCCTATCAAATAAGGGTCCTAGATACCTTCAACCACTACTGACTAAACACACCCCAGGGCGCAGTCTAAGATCCTTGGGGAAGGCACTGGTGACAGTTCCAAGAATATTCAGAGCATGAATGGGGGCTCGCTCCTTCAGGTACCTAGCAGCAAAAATATGGAACACTATGCCAATTGACATAAGAACTGAACCAAGCGAAAGTATCTTTCGCAGACAACTGAAGACTTGGCTGTTCGCAAAAACTGTGTAAAATACAGCTCGACGGGTCTTGCAGTGGGCAGCAGTAGTTTCACTAGCTATGTCTCAGCGCGGGGACACACAGGGCAGTGTAACCATGCGCTCTACAAATGAATAAATATAAATATAAGGAAGAAGACAATTTCTTTTAGTGCATGATGCTTCTGTGCCAGTGTACCTTCTGCTTTTCCTCATATTTCTATCTAAAAGTAACAGACTATAGTTTGGCTTTGGTTCAGCTACTCCTCCAATCACTTATTTACTATATATTTGTCTTTGACCCTGAAGAATATTCCACGGCCTTGCGGGCTAGGTTTAGACCACAAACATAAGATCACAGTTTCATTTTTACCATAAAGACCAATTTGCATTTTAAAGTAGTCACTATTTGTATGTTAAATGCAACTATTAACATTAGTTTTTATTAATTTATTCACTTCTAGTATTATGCTGTACTTGAATTGTATTTTACAATCATTTAAAACCAATTTGTGTATCTAATAATTTTAGTTAGTTAATATTGTCCTTACATGCACCTACTTTGCAAGGAACATGGATTATTATTTCCTGCTTTGGCTTTGTAATGTTTGCAAGATGTTGGAGGCATATCTGAAAGTTATTTCTGTTTATATTTAGTGCTTTTGACAAGTGAAGCGGCGTGCACACTCCATTGGTTGCAAGGAGGTGAAGTGTAGAGATGTCTGAAAGTGGACATTGATGTACAAGTTTGTTCTTGTGGGTTTTAAATTAGTTATATATATCTGATAGAAACATCTAGCCGCAGATTCCTTACCTCTAAATTATCCCCAGGTGCCCGACTGGATCAGGAAAACATTTCTACAGCAGTACCTCTGCATGTTGGTAAAGGGTGTTGAGCGACTCCGTAGCGACGTTGTCTACCGGATGTGACATCGACAGAGTCCACATAAGCCCCCCCTGACACGCTAACGTCAGATTCTTCCTTTCTGTGGCTCCACACGGATCCCGAGAGCGGTACCTCTGGCCATTTTTGGCCTATCTCGACATTTTTCAACAACACTTTGCCCTTTTCTGGATGTTTTAGGGCTCCTGTGGACTACGATGTCGATCCCTTACCCACATTCTATTTGCATGTGGTGTCTGAGCGTGCACTGTGACTCCGAAGGGTGCAGCTCATGCCTTCAGCTTCGGCGTTGCAGGAATGCCGCATGACACTGTTTAGCGGCGCAGTGGTTGAAGGTCCCTCGTCGGTCGTGGTCTTCTTCTCCCTCGGAGGACCGCTCGAGGGCCAGCTCCTAAAGTCCTTCCTCTTCACTGTCGACTGGCAAGTCACGCCGTAGGCAGTCGGAGTTGTGGTCCCTCAACTGTACTGCGTATGCGTGGGTGTCTCTGCAACGCCGTCCTGCTCCTCCAGTTACAGAGTCGGAGCGAGAATCTGCCCCGGGCCTTCCGGTATTCCCTGGCTCAGAGGCGACTCTGGATCAGATGAGAGAATATTATCTCTCCCTTCATGCTATTTTTGGTTCTCCGCCTCCCTCTGGTGCGTGTCTCGGCCCCAAGGAGGCCGGAGAACTTCGCCTTGACTGACTCCAAGCTGGCGGGACCTCCCCTCAGTGTCAGGGAGACCCTCTGGATCCGTGATCGAATCTATATCGGCTCTGGTACACAGCCCTTCGGGGTTCCCACCTGTAACGCCAGTGTTGGATACGCCAGTGTTGGATCCGCCAGCGCCGCCATCGATGGCGCTGATCCCGCTAATTTGTCTCTCCTCCCTGACGCCAAGGTGTCACCTCTTTGACGTCTGGAGCGGCGTCGGTAGAACAGTTCTTTTCGGGCTACCTTCCTCGGCCTTCAGAGGAGCCCCCTACTATTTTCCCCTCATAGACAAGTATTTGGTGATGCTTGTGATGACATGAGTGACACTACTCAGCCTCCTCCAGAGTTTCATTGGGTGTCTGACCATGGTGAGGCTAGTGGCCTTGACTCTTCCCCATCCTCTGGCTTGTTTTCGCCTCCTAGCCTCGCTACTGAGGCTAGTTCTGCCTTTGCTGAGCTTCTGCGGAGAGTTGCTGCGGTTCTGGAGCTGCAGTTCTCTTCTGTAGAGGTGGCCATTGATCCCCCTACTTGGGGTGTTTCATCAGGGTCAGATGGGAGCAGAGCCTGTGCTCCCCTTTGGTGAAGCCCTCTTTGATATTCTGTTGGGCTCTTGGGCTAAAACCGTTTCAGGGGCTTCCGTGGACCGGTCTATAGCTCATAGGCACAATCCTGCCCCTGGAGACCCAATCTGCCTCTTTCGACAGCCTACGCAATTCAGCTTTAGGGTTCAGGCTGCTCCAACTTCCTCGGATATCAATACCCTGCCTGACGTCCCTCTAGACAAGGAGTCTAAAAGTCTAGATGCTCTTGGTCGATATATCTTTTCTGCCACCAGTTCCACTTTGTGGTCCCTTAATACCGCTTGTGTTCTGGGCCGTTTTTAGGTCTCGAATGAGCCAGCGCGCATGCGCTGCTCTGCGAGGCTTTTAGTAAGGGCTTTAAAGTTTGGAACACACGCTCGTGCGTGTGCTTTTCTTTTCTCCACCTGCTATTGGCCTTTGCATGCGTCTTTCTAATAAAGACAGCACGCAATTGGCCAAAAGCGGGGGCATGTCCCGCCTTCTCTTTGTTGTGGCCTAGGGTGCCCGGGAGCGAGCAGCAGCCATGCTGTGTGCCATCTGTTCGGTTTCGCATTTCAACGGATTCGCGTCGCGTTCACTTTGTGGCCACGCACCCGGGAACTGTTTTCTGTAAACAGCGCTTGTTTCTTTTTAGATTTTGAAAACCTTGAGTATCCAATACACAGAACAAACCCTTTCCCAAAGCTGCTCTTCATGTCAATTTGCTACCATCTCTTTTGGCGCCCGGTGCCAAATCTCCCTACCCTGGGCATGGCGGCATCTGCCGCTCTCCCCTGAATATTATGATCGGCTTTAAGTCTCATCTGCTTCCGCCTCCTCCGTTCACGAGAGACCGGGATAAGCTCCTCTCTGCTGCCAGTTACTGCTGTCCGTGAATGCGAAGCATGGACACGTGAGGGGTCGGGACAGCCATGGGGAGCAGTACATGTATGTGAAAGAAGCGCAGGCATGACGAGTAGGCCACAAACGGCCGCATTGCACAAACTGGGGCCCGGCACGCGTGGAAGCAGCACACGCCAGGGAGTGGCGGATGAGACGGTAGCTTGTGGAACAACAGCAGGCACATAGGGGGGTGTCGCGTGCGTGAGGAGCGAATGTGGCAGGCAGTAAACTTAGGTGCAGCACCACGTGTGGGGTGACAGCGTGCTTTAAATGAGTAGGTACTGTCCGGTACTGCAGGAGTGCAATGCTTGTAATGAGAGAGTACCAGCACTACTCAGAAGCAAGTAGGTACTCTGGGATATGGAGTGTCTTCTCTTCCAAATTCCCATTTCAAGCACTGGGTATCAGCACACGAGCAAAGGGACAGTAGGTGGAGCCAGGACTTTAAGTGGGCCGGGGCCTGCGGTGCTCTGCACCGGCAGTTCTAACAAGCATTTGCAATGCAATAGGTCTCGCATTTACGCAAGTTTGAGCTATTGACATTGCAAATAACAATGCCTTTTATTTTTGTTTTCGTTTTTAAAACATAAATAAAAGGCATTGTCATTTACAATGCCAATAGCTTAAACTCGCATAAATGCGAGACCTAGTGCATTGCAAATGCTTGTATAGGACTTGTGCCCTGGTCACAGTCAGGTACGGCTTACATCTCTAAAAGGTCTGTGGCGCAGGGACAGAGTCAGTCACGAGTTATTCTTATCCAGGAGCCTCTGAAAGGTTTCTCCTGCCCTTCAAAAGCCTCCTTCCTCACAATTAGATGAAGGCCCTCCCACGCGGCGCCCGCAGACTCCTGCAGTGAATGAAAACCTGCTGGACTGGAACACCCAGTCGGTCAATGAACCCTTTATCCCTGTAGCGCCTTTGAGCGTCTAATAGCGCCACCACGTGCTCTTTCACAGCGGGATCCGCGCTCTGCCTGCGGTGGGAGCCGTTGTGGTACCAGAGCCTCTCCGACAACATTGGTTGTTATAGCGATTCTGTGGTTCTCAAGGGAGCGCTTCAAACACACGAGGGACCACACGGTAGGTGATTTACAGCCGGCGGAAGGTTCAGACACAGCCTGCTGCATTCACCTGGTCCAGACAGGGCCCAACGAGCTCCCCGCGTTCTGCTGCACCAAGAGGCTCCCGCAGCCAGGCCGGAGACGTCACGGTAATGCAAGAGCCTGGCTGTGCGGGGGATAGCTGAGTAGGTTCATGCACATGCACCTATTGCACGGAGAGTTTTGCATCCTGATACTAGCCATCGGCTTGGATTCTGGGGAGTCTGCATAGGGTTACTGCAAGCCAGGCTGGGGAGGACAGAGTAATCATAGAGGCCTAATCTCGTTGAGATAGCTGAGTGGGTTTATGCACCTGCCGCAGGGTCGTGAATATAATAAATTCAGAATTGAATATTGGGAGCAGGGGGAGGGTCAGTGGGGCCGTTGCAGGACAGGTCGGGAATGGCCCAGTAACTCAATAGGCTCCCTCTTGAAGAGATAGCTGAATGGGATCAGGCACCTGCTGCAGGGGTGGCCAACTGCTGCCTCTGATGCCTGATGGGGTGTATTAGAGGCGAGGCAGGAAGGAGAGGTTTACACTTCACCAAACCCTTAAATATAATTATTCTGCAATAAGTGAAAACTCAATCATTTCTTCAATTTCCCCCACACCTGACAGGACCAGCGGACACTCGTCGTGGGCGCACACACGAGAAGGCGCTTCACAGGACCTGCGCAAATGCACATTTTGTCACCCGGAATTCAACAATGCTGTTCGTGGGAAAGGAGCGAGTGTTGGCGCTGGGCCGGGGATCCCTAGGTTTTCTTTTCACGGTAGCGCCTTGACTCTGAAGGCAGAATGCGCTTTCAAGGCCTCAGTGCGGAGGTGCGGTGGGCCCTCCTCTGGGGGAGTGCGGTGGAGCTCCCCCCTGAGTGCTCCAGGGTGGTCCGCGTCTTCATCAGCTCCACCTTTGCAGGTAAACATCACCTGGTATTTATATAGAGCTTTACATAGGACATTTTATAAACAGTTATTACCCGGTGGAAGTATTGGTATTCATTTGATCAACTTCGGGTGCAAGAAAGGCCGAGTTTACCCTACCATGATATGACCTTTGACCAACAGATCATACACAGAGCTCAGAGGTAACCTCTTAGTCGGATGAACTGCCCTGATAAAGATGCGAGGCAGCTCGTCGGGGTGGGGTACCTGCTGCAGAGGGTCTGTGAGGAGCCTGCAGGTCACAGATTGAATTCCTTGCAGGGCGGCCTGGGCTGTTCGCTCTCCAGAGGTCAGTAACTGAGTACGGCAGACCTGGGATACTAGTGACAAACAGGACTCTGGAACTGTGACGTTATCTTAATTCATTACGTGACATTATCTACATTAATACTGTTGTCGTTACTAGTGCAGGTAACATTATTATTATTATGTTATTAAACTTTATAAAGCGCAGGCATGCCCAGAGGCGTCTTGGCGCTGCTGCTGTATGAAGGTTTAAGTTTAACCAGAGAAGATCAAAGGGTTCTTTGCAGAATAGCCTTGTTTAAATCCTTTTCGGAAGGAAGGAAGGCTGGAGGTGTCCTTCAGACAGGAGGGAGGGGTGTTCCAGAATCTGGCAGTGCAGGTTATGAAGCTTCTGCCGCCCCAGGCAGACCGTGTGATCTTTGGCATGTCGATGTTCTTGGCTGCAGAGGAGCGCAGAGTCCTGGAGGGAGTGCACCCGGTGAACCTGTGTTTTAAGTAGTCCGGGCCAGAATCATGCAGCGCTTTAAAGGCAATGCATAGAGCTTTAAACTCGAGGCGCTTCTTTATAGGCAGCCAGTGTAGTTTAACTGAAGCCCGTGATGCTGTGGGTGCCCAGGAATCCCCAGCAGTAAGCCGGCTGCTGCAGTCTGAAAGAGTTGAAGTTTGTTGAGGAATCTCTGCTGCAAATTCAAAACAAGCATTGGCATAGCCAATAGGTCTCGCCTTTGGGACCTTATAAGTGTTTAGTTATCCAGCACAATATCCTTGGTGCAACAACATCAACTGTTGCATGGCTAAACACTTATAAGGTCCCAAAGGCGAGACCTATTGGCTATGCCAATGCTTGTTCTCACCTGTTGTGGGATTCGGTCTCACCCCTTCTCTCCGTCCCTGATGACACCCGGAACACTCTTACTTAGCTATTCCAGGATGGCCGTTAGGCAGTTAAATTGCTGATTCGCTGTGACATGGACACCACAGATTCGGTTGAGCGAGCCATGGCTCTTTCGGTAGCTCTTCGCCGGCGTCCCTGGCTACGCACTTCTGGTTTTTCAGAGGTGTTCAATTCACCTTGGTGGACATGCCTTTCGATGGTCAACATCTGTTTAGCTTTCAAGCCGTTTTCGGAACAGTCAGGGTGGAGCAAATATCTTAAGCCCTGCTTGCTATAAGTATCAAGGCCCCAGGTGTAAGTTCAGCTATTCAGGCCGAGAGTCCCTGTAGGAAAACCAATTGGTCATGGTTTGGGGCATATATGCTACCAATTGTGACGTTTCGACCACTCAATTTCCAGTAAGCAACACATTATCTCCCTTCCTTATCAATCCGGGTAGTTGTAACTTCAAAGACCAACTCCCAGATCCCAGAGCGGTTTGGCAACGGCCAACAGCCCAATCCTTAGCCAAATCAACGAGTTTCAATGTGGACCAGAGTCCGCTAAGGGGCCAGCCCATCAAGGGTGTGTGCCCATAGATAGGACGCGGTGACTCGTCTTCTGTGCATCGGCCCTCCTCTTATACCGACCCAGGCAGGTCCCAGGTGGCCAGCAGAGATCAGTTCTCCATGTCTGGCCTCCAGTGGCTAGGTCATCTCATACTCCACAACAAATTATGTAGTCTGCAGTTCTCTGGGTGACCTTCGGCAAAGCCACGCTGCTGTCGCGGGAGACATCCGAGTCAGATCCCTCTGTTCCCTTTACTGATCGTGAATCTGCCTCCGATGGGGTTCCGACACCCTGCATTATCTCTGCCACCGCCTGGAGCGCCGCAGCTCTCTCCTTCTCAGTCTGGGAAGGGCTTGGCTTTTTCGGTTGACCTCGTATGGGTCATCTCCTAGGTCTCTTCCTGGTTACCCCGTCATGTTGCTTCCGGGGGCTTCCCCCACTGGGTGCCGGCCTCCCAGCTTTTTACGCCTCAATCCAGTCCCATGACATTTTAGGATCTTCGCAAAAATGAGTCTGTCCATCTAGCAGGATGCAGAGGCACGCAGGAAACATTAGAGTATTGAAGACCTTCATTGCGCATGACCTTCTTCACCTCAAGATACGAGGTCCTTTTTCTTTGGACCCCTAATGTCTAGTCGGGAAATATGGAGACCTTGCAGTTATTTACGGTGTATGGGCCGTCTGTTTGTGCTTTCTGCAACAGCAGGTCTGTCTTTGTAATGCAAGAGCTTAGCCACTACTGGACGCAGAGGGTAGCCAGGAACCAGGGGCCTGGCCGGTACCCGGTGGGCCCTCTCCGCCCCGAAGCCACGGTTCAAGATAGCCAATCATGTCTCAGCCTTCCACTTTTTCGGGCAGTCCCTCCACCCGGAAATTGCTTCTTCTGTTGCGTCCCTCTGCGTCTTCCACTGTGCGCTCAAGTGTTCCTACTCTACTTGATAGGTCTGCCATTTGTAGTTTCAGCGCTGCAGGTGTGAGGTCTGCTATGGAAGACTCCGCTGTCTTCACTCTATCGGACAGCTTGTAGTGTTCAGCTCTCAGGAGTCCCAATCCCACCGATACCGTGCTTCTTATGTTGGTGCAGCATGGCTTTGGTATCTGCTATGGCCTCCAGGATCTTAATCAGTTGTTGTTGCACTGGGTCATCCGACGGCAAGGATTGCGGGTTCAATTGTTGGAGGTCCGGAGGGTCAACCTCGTGTTCCTGGAGTATCCCAGCAGATTTCGTTCTGGGCTTGCCCATGACTGCCAGTGTCGTTTCGCCGAGCGTCGACTCCCCCTGGAGTATGTTTGTGCAGTGCACAGGCCAAAGCGTGTCTGCACATAGGAAAGATCTTCTCAGTGGGGCCCTGGTGATATCTACTCGCCTCCGCAAGGTTCCGGCGCAACCAGCGTATTCAAAACTCACCCCTCTAACCTTCTTCAAGTCATATACCCTCAGCATTTGTCTCGGGTCCCACGCGGGTCGCCTCTCTCCGCTATCGGCTCTTCAAGGTCATCACACTTGTTCCTCACCTCCACGTGTCTCCCAAAGGGGGAAGGGATGTGTGAGGAGCATGGGAGTCCGCTCTGAGTCGCCACTTCTCCGCATAGGGCCCCCAGTTCAGGCCTGAGTTACGCCCACTTATGTCAAAAGTACAGGGCAAAGACCAGGGGCAATCCGCTTTCAAATCTCAGAAAAGAGGGATCCACAATAATACCCCAGGGGTCTCCTGCCCCGCCCCAGTCCGTAAGTCGGGCCCCGTACAACTGTACACCTCCCGCAGGGGGGTCCCACACCAATTAAGCAATAGTCTTGTGTGTGGCCCTTTCGCCACACCGCAGATTGGCAGTACTTCTCCCAGGTGGAATCAACCAGCAAAATACTCCAGCTTAATAGTGGGCCACAGGGCTTATTCCACCAATCCAGGGCCCCCGTGACTCCTCAGCTCCCTACCGATCTCGTCTGCAGGCCTCAGGGGCGACAGCGCTCAGCAGTCTCCACCTCTCTTCTCCGGCAGGGCTCGCCTCTCGGGGACGACTCCGGGCTCCGACACGGCCCCCGCCAGCTCAGCAGGCCCCTCACCGGGACCCGCCCACGTTTCACCAAGCCCCTGCCCTCGGCGCACCTCCTCCGCGCCAGCAGGGCAGTCTCCCTTGAGCAGATAGTCTGCCGGTCCAGCCCCGGTCCAAATCAGAGCGCCTTCACCGTCCCCAAGCTCGGCCAAGCTAGCAGTGCACCGCAGGTCAGGCCGTCCCCAATCTCTGCACTCGGGGAGCTCCACGTCTCCTCCAGGCCGCCAGATCCTACCTCGGTGGATCAGGCGCTTCTGCCCGAAAGGTGACTCCGCCAGGTCCGCAGGCGGTTCACTTCTGCCGGCCGCCATTATCACTCGCCTCGGGTCATTCAAACTCCAAAAGCGACAGGATGAATAACGGGCCGATGCGGAACTACGAGCTCACATGTCTGCCATGTTCGGCTGTCAAGCCGGGACGCATTTTATTTAATGGCCCTATTGGCTTCCACGCCTGCTGATTCACGGTGTTCTCTTGTTTTTTCTACCCAGGTTCCCCTGGGGTATTCTGCCTCTCTTGTGCGGGTGCACAGTCACATTGTTCCCTGTCCTCCAAGGTACTTTGTCCGTATGGCCTACGGGCATCCCTCCATGTTTTTGGCACTTTGGTACCCCTTATATGGGGACGTCACATTGTGTGTTTGGTAGAATGGTGCATGGGATGCTCCTTGCTCTTTTCCTTACACCTTTTTTGGTGCCCTTCTTTCCTAGCAGACGCAAGGAAATAGGGCATACTTCTTTACCTAGGGTACATTGTCAGCTCCTGCCCTAGGCGATGTTCTTTCTTCCTTTCTTTTCTTTCCGGCTTATTTATTTATTTTATTTGAAGAGTTTTATATAGCGCTGGCTAGACCCGGAGGTATCAGAGCGCTTTACATGAGAACAGTTGTACAGAGTTACATCAGTTACCATAGCATAAAATAATAAGATATGAGACACTAGGAGCATGGGGGTGGGTGGGGTCAGAGGGGTTGAGAGAAGAGTGTAGGAAAAAAAGAAAACAGATAAAGTCAGGCAGGGCTGGAAGGGGAGGCAGCAACAGGATCACGGAGGGAGGAGGTGGGGGAGGGAAAGGAGACACAGCGGAGAGACGAGATAAAAACAATGTCCAATGTCCGGCTGGGTAGGTGACGGCCAAGGGGGTGAAACCAAAGCCAATCTCCCCTATAGCTGCCTAAACAGCTCCACCGGGCATCGGCCATGTTGCACGGTCACCGCAGACAGTATAAAATATAAGGATTCCGCCCAGGGGGCATCGTCATGGTTCAATCAGCTGCACCAGTTCCGGTGCGCCTCAACCTCCATCTCTCCTCAGCTGGTCGAAGCTACTCGGCGCGCAGGGTAAACAGTTTCAGGGCCATATCCCTGATTGAATGTGCTAAAAACGGAGTCATGGGCGCCATTTTAGGGGCAGGCACTGCTTTCAAAGAGATTGTCATGGTGAAGAAGTCAGCTATTAAAATGAAGCGCTCCTTATTATCAACAGGTATAGCATTAGCAATAGAATAGTGACAGTCATGAAACAGTTACAGAATGAGCAAATCTTAGCTTAGCGCCTCCTTGTGCTAGGTCCCTTTATGCACGGGTACAAAGGACTTGTCACTTCTTCTCTCAAGGTTCCTTATGGATGTACCTTGTCTGTTTCTTGGAATGGGTGGAGACTCTTTCTCTTCTATGCCACACACTGTTTTTACTCTGCGTCTGCCCTGCGTAAAGCTATCATTGCTTTTCACTTTGGGCAATGTTTTTGTGCTTTGTTGGAAACATTTCCATGACCCCCCTATACCAACACCAACCCTTGGTTACTAACTGGTTGTTGTTCTCAAACGTGTGTTCCTTGACCACCCTCTCTTGAGTTGGTTCGTATGGAGGTTTGGTACTCCTTCAGAGTTCTTTCGGGGACTTTTCTTTTCCTTCTCACGGGTGAGGATAAAGTTCCAACTCCTTGGGGGTACATTATACCTTGGACTCCTGAGTGGGAAAATAACGCTCTCTGGTGATGCCAAGATCCTCACTTTTGATGTCACAGGAATTGTTGGCTGGACACAGGTTGTTCCCTTGGACACTGGACATTTTCATTTGCTTGTGGAATTTTCTCTCCTTTTCTCCCTTCTCTTCCTCTGGAAGAGGTGAGGTTTCTCCTCCATAGTCATGGTATACTATGGGTTTCTTGCTGTGTTTCAATTATACCTTCTGACCCTTTTTATAGGTCCACGTTTCCTATGAACACATTTCTTTTGTGTCTTATGCACTTGTTATACTGTGTGTGCTGCCACTCCGTCTGTTACTCCAGTTCTTTTACTGAGCGGTTGGTCGTGGACCTACGCTTGTGATGTTCGTCTTCCCACACTTATTATTCTTTCTCCGCAGCTTCAACCAGCCCCACCCCTTTTTCTGTTTGATATAATTGTTCTTCTAAGATATAGAGTGGTTATCTGAATAGGCTCCAATATGTCGGTCTTCGTTGCTCTATTCCAGCGGGTTGTTTTTCACCTGCTGTTTTCCCTTTCGATCATCTCTCAACCGCCTTAATGTCGCTATGCAGTTGGTAGTGTTGTTTTATGGCCGATTGCTTTTCTTTTTTTGGGGTGCGATATATCTTCCACATCCTCTATTCTTTTATGTGGCACCGTATGACTGTTGCCGGGCCGCCGCTATCCTATCTCGGCCAATGTCCACTGTTGTGCACGTTCTATGTACCCTTCTTGGGTATATTTTATTATACAGTGTATATGGTGCATTTCTATGTATTTTATATATTATACATATATGACCATATATATATATATATATATATTATTCTGTTGTGTCTGGGGTCGTACATCTTTTTATCTGTATCTCTAAAGACAGTCATGTTATGCTACCTTTCTAGAAGGGGGCGCATTTTTGCTTACGTTGCTGCATTTTTCCTGGTGTCCCACAGCACCTTCACTTGTTTGTTGCTTTGCAATCACAACCCTTCCTCCTCTATGGTTCTCCGTTACATGGTCCCAGAGGGCTTGCTTTTCTCTCTCTCAGAGTGTTTCCCATGGCCGCGGATGGTCTATGGCCGTCCTTGTTGTTTGTCATGCTTTCTTACGGTTTGGGTGATGCTTTTGCATCGCTTGCACCTATGGCAAGGAGCTTGGACTCAGTGGTCTTAGCCTTTCTCCTTGGCCTTCAGCTCGTCCGCTAATGGTCCGGATACCATTGGGGATGCTGTATGGTGTTTGAAATATCTGAAGTGTTCTTCTAATCCATCCTTATTCTTCTGCCGTGGGTGTCTTTTCTCATTTTTTCTCCGATATTTTTGGCATGGCGTCTTCTCCCTCACCAACCTTTCCGACAGCCGGTCACTTTCTCTCTTTCTTAAAGGATGGCTGGTCCTAGTCAGGGATCTTTCATGGACCAGTTCACAGACCCGCCTCCGGGGATGGTATTGCTTGGGTATCTAATTCAAAGGTAAGGAATCTGTGGTTAGATGTCTCTATCAGATGAATAAGTTACTTACCTTCGGTAATGCCTTTTCTGGTAGAGACAGGATCTAGCCACAGATTCTTTACCGACCCGTCCTTTTACCCGCTCTGTGAACTAGGTTGTCCTTTCCTTTTCCAGATCCCTTCTGGCATTCTCAGACCTTTTTTTTTTTTAAATGTTTTTTTTTTTTTTTTTTAAGTAATATAACAACTATTTTACAAAAAGAACATTCCGTGTTTTAGCGTAGAAAGTGATCATGGAAGAAACTGACAGCGCATCAGGGGAGGGCTTTTATGGACTCTGTTGACATCACACCCGGTGGATGATGTCGCTACGGAGTTGCTCGACTCCCTCTACCGACGCGCAGAGGTACTGCTGTAGAAAAGTTTTCCGGATCACGTTTGGCGCCTGGGATAATACAAAGGTAAGGAATCTGAGGCTAGATCCTGTCTCTACCACATAAGGCGTTACCGAAGGTAAGTAACTTATTCGTCTAGGTATTCTGTTTCTCTATGGTGCTACAGGAAAGCAATATTTTAGCATCAGTAATGATCTTTGAGGGACTGTTGGTTGTGGGATGTAGTCTCAGAGTGTCTCAAGTGTTCTGTTGTGCCAACTGCATTTGAAGCTTTTGTGGCTCTTGATGTTGTCTGGGTGTGTTTAGTTTTAGGAAGTGTAAGTGGGAGTGCTGTATTGGCGTGTTTAGCTGGAATTACTACCTTGTGCTTTTTCTGAAAGGGTTTGATGCTGTCTTGTAGGTAATGTAGCATTCATTATGTATCATCTGTAGGTGATGTAGTACTCAGTTTGCGTCATTAATGTTTTGGTAGGTCAGCAGCTTGCTATCTGTATTGCTTTAAGTTTATGTTGGTTGATAAGAGTTGTGTGTATGTAATACAGTGTTTTGCTATGTCTGCAGCTTTGTATGTAGTGTACATGTCATGTGTCAGTCTTGAATATCAAATTATCTGTGTCTTGGAGCTGCTTGGCAAAAGTGGAATTCAGCTCGACAGTGTGCTAATGTTGCTTTAGGCTGGGGGAGAATTCAGACTAGGTTCCAGATGTGTGTTTTGGGTGTTTAGTTGTGAATTGGTGTGTGCCTACGTGAATGATGTGCGGTTTTACTCACAGAAACATCCCAGTGCCAGTCATAACCTCTGGGGTGTCTGTGAAGTCAGCACAGAAAACTGAAACTGGAGCGGACTGAAATCTGTTTGTGGGAGTGTATGAAAGGAGATGAGATGTAAGCAGAAGAGAGGAAGGAGTTTTAAACATCTTCTCCTGGAAAGCAAACTATTACGATGGTCCCAGCACAGAATTTACACTTTATAACCTTACACTGAAACCTCTCAGGAGACCCCCAAAGTTCCAGAATGTTGACCTTCAATTTAGTTGGCAGAGTGGCACTAAAGTGAATTTAAAACGATACTTTTAAGCTCAAATAGATATTAAAAGGAGGAGAGCATGGGGGACAGTTTATCTTTTAGAATCATGACCTGGTCTTTTATTCTGGTGTAACCAGGGGGGGCTTGGCACAGACAAAAGTTGTGGGGCTGTGGAACAAGTGGTGTCTGTTCCAAAGACAGATCTTTTGAGGATGATATAATAATTGGAGATTTCAAAGCTGTTGGTAGGTGACTAAGTAATTGATTGATAGCACACACAGAGCTGCAGAGCCTTGCACTGACACTGGTGTAAGAGACTCAGACAAAAAGCCAGCCATGATTCTTGCTAAACAAATGAAGACGGTTTACTGAATGCTGTTTAAAAGGACTGCCCTGGAGAAAGGATCAGAGCTGGTCCGTAACGCAGTGGGGTGTTAAAATCCATCAGTATAGTATTCTAACTATAGACTGAAGCAATCAAGTGTGAATTGTTTAATAGATAATGAAGTGATGAATGAGCACGGTAAACATGAAGCCTACGGGACATTTTCGACTATATATTCACTGAAAAACAAAGATTAAAGTGGTGTTCTAGTTAGGGAAAATACCAGTTAAAATATTACATTTTAAACTAAAAAAAACACTGACATTCACCAGTTATAGTTAACTGAAGAAACTTTAAGTTGCACACCGTCATGTGCAGTGTAGTCATCAATGATGTAATTTCAGATGTCGCACTGATGCTATCAATGAGGTCATAGAAAATGTCATGAGGGATGTAATATGTGAGGTAATAAGCAGTGCTTGGTGAGGATGCAAGTTATAGTTACTTCAGTTAACTAGAGCTGGTAAATTAATGTGTTTTTTTTTGGTTTAAAATGTAATAATTTACCAGGCATCTTCACCTAACTATAATGTCACCTCACTTTAATTTTTGGTTTTTTCAGTGAATTTTTCGAGTTTTTCTTTTTAATGTAAAGTAAAATATTATACCCATACCCAAGTATAACATTACTTCCACCTTGTTATTTTCAGTGAATTCTAGGGTTTTTTAAAGTAAAGTAATATTTCATGACCATTTCTATGT
The DNA here is from genome assembly GCA_963921515.1 of Calotriton arnoldi. NCBI lineage: Eukaryota > Metazoa > Chordata > Amphibia > Caudata > Salamandridae > Calotriton > Calotriton arnoldi. Next base: position 14,359 of record CAWUFW010006931.1, on the reverse strand, counting down.
AGACTTACCCTGTGCTGCACATGCATAGTGTTCACTGCAAGGTCTGGCCTGTGGCCAGGACCTTCACCCAACCACCGCGACCCCCTAACCCCTATCCTATGTAGACTTACCCTGTGCTGCACATGCATAGTGTTCACTGCAAGGTGTGGCCTGTGGCCAGGACCTTCACCCAACCACCGCGACCCCCTAACCCCCGCAGGGCCGAAAGCCTTGTGCATTAAGGGTTTGGCCTTACGGCCTGGCTTGTGGCCAGACCCTGCGCCCAGTGTGGGGTTGGCTGCAGGGTCTGGCATGTGGCTAGTCCTTGCTCCCAACCCTCCACTGACAGGCAAGTCCCCTTTGCTGGCCAATCTCCATGGCCTTGCAGTGCCCCAAGGCTCCGCCTTTTTGTTTTGCACCACCATGGTACTGCAGTACTACCGCAAAAACTGTAACCCCAGGGTGTGCCCCTATGGCACCAGATAAAAAATAAATAAAAAGAAATCACACTTTTGAATGAATGAATTGGCATTTATAGAGCGCATGGCTACCAGAAGGCCTCCCAGCGCTAGGAATAGAGCCAACCCAGATGACCGGCTTTAAACAACCGGGAACAAGAACGTTTTCTGTTGTCTACGGAAGGACATATAATCGTCCTCCAAGCGAATGTGATTTGGAAGGGCATTCCAGCTCTTGGAGGCTATGTAGGAGAATTGTCTACCCCCACTCCTAGACCTATATATTCTGGGGACTACCGCCAAACGTTTATTTCCAGAGCGCAGGGCTCTGCAGGGACAGTGCGGAGTAACAATGGAATGCAGGATAGGTGGACCCTTGGAGGCAAGAATCTTGTGAGTAATGCATAGGGACTTGAACTGGATCCTCTCTGCAACTGGAAGCCAGTGAAGTGCGGCAATAGATGCTCGTGCAGATTCTCTGTGGGGGGTCTGTAGCAGTTCTGCACAGTCTGGAGCTTTTTTATCGTTGAACATGGGAGCCCAGATACAAGGCATTTGCATAGTCCAGACGAGAAAGGATTAAGGCTTGGACCAGCAGCTTCCTTCCCTTAAATGGCAGCAGGGGAAGAATTTTCCTAACCATCCCAAGTAGTCCATAACAGGTTCCTGCTACCTTCCGGGATTGTTCCTTCATATCTAGATTGTGATCAAGCCAGACTCCAAGGCTTTTTATTTGTTCTTTAGGGGGGGGCATACTGTCCAGACATTTAGGCCATAAAGAGCTAGGAGCTAATGGGGAAGGTTTACCCAAAAACATCAGATCAGTTTTTGCTCCATTCAATTGCAGATATGAGCCCTCCATCCATGCTGACACTTTTTCCAAACAATCTGCTAACTTGATTTCCCCGTTCCCAGATTGATTAAGGGAAACAATCAATTGAGTATCGTCCGCATATGTGACGATCTGTATGCCAAAGGGTTTAACGATATGGGCTAGCGGACTCATGTAAATGTTAAAGAGGGTGGGACTCAGGGACGAACCCTGAGGAACCCCACAGCTCAATGACATACTCTTGGAGATAGAGTTGTCCTCAAAGACCTGAAATGAGCGGTCGTCTAGAAAAGACTCCAACCACCTTAGTGCAGTTCCCGACACCCCTGCATCTCTAAGTCTAGAGACCAGCAGCTGATGATTAACGGTATCGAAAGCCGCTCTCAGATCTAAGAGGACTATTGCCACTGAACCTCCGGCATCCAAGATTTTCCTTGCTTCCTCAACCACTACAATCAGAGCTGTCTCTGTGCCCTGATGGGGTCTAAACCCAGTTTGCGATGGGTGAACGCAGTCATTTTCTTCCAAGAAGGTGGACAAAATGGAATTGACATGCCTTTCCGCAATTTTTGCAATCCCTGGAAGTAGCG